>CM067170.1:100335344-100341443 GCA_034093135.1 Erigeron breviscapus | reverse complement strand
TGATTGCTAAAACGTTTAACCGTTTCAAAGCAAGAGCAAATAGGCCATCTGGACAATTTGCATCCAGTTCTTCAACTGATAAGACCAACTTGACATGCTTTAAGTGTGGCAAAAAGGGTCATTTCATGAAAGATTGCAGGTCCAGCCAGTTTGTATCCAAGCCTGGTCCATTCTCTTCAAATAATAAGCCTGATGATAGCTATAAATTGAATATAAAAAGCTTAAGGCCCAGATTGCTCTCATGGCACAACAAATGGAAAACAATAATAAGTGCATGATCGCAACAACTGAAGAGAAGTGGGTTCCTTTTGATGAATCATCTGCTGATGAAGAAGAAGAAAGAGATTGCTGTTACATGGCTCTGGCAGACGAAGAGCACCTGGTGAAGGAAGATGTCACATCTGGACGATGGGTGGACATTGTTATTAAGAAGGTTAGTGATTATGATAATGCAACTGACCAAGAATTAAAACTGTACATAGCTGAAGCTCTTAATTCTGATTTGATATTTGTAGAAACTGTTAGATCTGATTGTGTAAATGGTCTAGAAACAGATTTTTCTGAAATAACTGCTTTAAAATCAAAATTGAAAGAACTTCAAGACATTGAACTGGCATTTCAAGCCCAGGTTCTGGTAACTGAACAATTAATTCAAGAAAAACAAGATCTTGAAATCATTTTAGAGAAAGAAAAACTGGTGATTAAATCATGGCTAGAAACCAGAAAGCCATATGATGCTGGAGTAAATCAATTTCCTGCTCAAAAACGTGCATATTTAGATGGAAATACTCATGTAGCATCATTAATACCAGTAATCGATCGATTACCAGAGGGGTTCAGGCCCACCACTGTTTATGATGAGCCTGTAACTCCCAAGGCCAATATTTTCCCAGTTCAATCCCCAGAGGTTAAGACTAGAGCATTCCAGATGATTGCTCCAGTTAAAGAGGTTTATCGGAATAAACCTTTGCCTCAGACAAATCCCCTACCTAAGCCTAGGACTGGAAAGGCTAAGGTATCATCTGATGAAAATGTTCTGTCCAGGTTAGAGAGCCAGATTCAAATACTGACTCGTCAATTTCAAAGCTTTAATGCAAGATTAAACTTTATTGAGGGTACTTCATCTGGCCCTAGACAAAATACAAAACCTTTTGCAAAGAAAGTTAAATCTATTTCTCCAGTTGAGAAAAAGAAAAAGGTTTCAAAACTATCAACCCCAGTGGTCTTTTCAACTAAGACCACTGTTGAAGAAAGTGAACTAAACCAGATTGCCCCAGGGACCTATAAGGGAGGGTCCAGTGAACCCATCAGTCGATGGGTTCCCAAATCTAACTGATAATATCTGGTGTGTGTGCAGGGCGATCGAAAGAAATATATCTGGTATCTTGACAGTGCTGCTGGCAGGACGATGACCGGATGTAAGACCCTGCTGGAGGAGTTCACCATTTCTGATGGACCCTCCATTACTTTTGGAAATGATGGTTGTGGAAAGACTGAGGGATACGGTGTTCTGAAAAATGGACAAGTCAAGTTCAGACGTGTTGCATTTGTGAATGGTTTGAAATATAACCTGATCAGTGTAAGCCAACTGTGTGATGATGGCTATCAAGTTTTATTTAATATTGCTCAAGGTATCGTATTCAACAAGGACTGGAAGGTAGTGTTGATTGCTCCCAGAAAAGGGAATGTGTACGTGATGGATATGGAAAGCTCTCCTTCAGAGCAGTGTTTCTATACTCAAGCTGATGAAGACACAAACTGGTTATGGCACAAAAGGTTATCCCATTTAAATTTCAAGAATATTAATAAGTTGTCCAGAAAACAACTTGCAGATGGGATACCTTCAGTTTCCTTCAAAAAGGAAAGGCCATGTCCAGGATGTGAGATGCGTAAGCAAAAACGTACCAGTTTCAAGACCAGACAGAATTTCAGCATATCTGAACCTCTTCATATGCTTCATATGGACCTCTTTGGTCCAGTGAACGTTCAGACTCGTGCTGGTAAAAGATACACCCTGGTGATCGTAGATGAATTCTCCAGATATTGTTGGGTGATCTTTCTGAGGTCTAAAAGTGAAGTTGCTGCTGAAATCATCAGTCTTATCAAGCAAATTGAGCTCAAGTACAGTCGAAAGGTGTGTCAGTTAAGAAGTGACAATGGAACAGAATTCCAGAATGCAACTCTGGAGTCATTCTGTACTGACACTGGCATCTCCCAGAATTTCTCATCAGCCCGCTCTCCAGAACAGAATGGAGTGGTGGAAAGGAAGAATCGAACGCTGATAGAAGTTGCCAGGAGTATGCTTGCTGAATCTGGTCTGTCTACCAGTTTCTGGGCTGAAGCAATTGCTACTGCTTGCCACACCCAGAACCGGTCAGTGTATGTGAAGCGACACAAAAAGACAGCCTATGAAGTCTTAAGAAATAGAAAACCAAATATTGGTTATTTTCACGTTTTTGGATGTCCAGTTTACATCCTAAACGACTCCAGTTAGCTAGGAAAATTTGATGCCAAAGCTGATGAAGGGTATTTCTTAGGCTATTCAGCCATTCGCAAGGCCTTCAGAGTCTACAACAAGAGACTGGAGAAGGTCCATGAGTCAATTCATGTCACATTTGATGAATCAAATGCTGCAATCAACAAGAAGCCAGCCCTTGACACTCCCCCAGTAACTCCAATTGTCTTCTGTGAATCTGATCCTATAAACGACAATAAAGAAGATTCAGAAGACACAGTTTCCAGTCATCCTGATCTGGAACCTGTTCAGAAAAAGAAACTCTCCAGTAGTACTCCATTCTATCCCTCTATTATTTTCAAACTACCCTCTGAAATTAATATTGGATCAGATGTTCGTACTGCTCCCCCAGTATCAGTGTCAGTTGAGCATATACTAGAAATGTCTTCTTATGAAGAATTCCAAACTGAACCAGTACTTCAAGAAATGCCTTCAAATGAAGAATTTCATGATGCAAATCGTGATTTAAATGACTCAGATGAAGATACTGAAGTAGTCTGGCAAGATCCTCCTCTAGAAGCAACTCCAGAGGAGACTCAACTGAATTCTTGCACTGATATTGTTGTCAGTAACAATCCTGGTCAGTACTCCAGATGGACAAAAGCTCATCCTATTGATCAGATCATAGGTGACTCCAGTAGAGGAGTTCAGACCAGAAGAGCCTCCAGTAATCAATGCTTATATGTCAGTTTTCTATCATTGATGGAACCTAAGAAGATTGACGAGGCTATGGAAGATCCAAGCTGGGTGACTGCTATGCAAGAAGAGCTTCACCAGTTTGAAAGGAACAAGGTCTGGTATCTGGTTCCTTTCCCAGTTGGAAAGAAAGAACCAATTGGAACAAGATGGGTCTTCAGGAACAAGGTCGATGAAGATGGCCACGTAATCAGAAACAAGGCCAGACTGGTAGCACAAGGCTACTGCCAGTCAGATGTCGATTTTGATGAATCGTTTGCTCCAGTGGCTAGACTTGAAGCGATCAGAATATTCTTAGCATTCGCTGCTTATCATCAGTTCAAAGTCTACCAGATGGATGTAAAGAGTGCTTTCTTGAATGGAAAGCTTGAAGAAGAAGTTTATGTCAGACAACCACCAGGTTTCGTTGATGAAAAGCATCCACATTGGGTATATCGTCTGGACAAAGCGCTGTATGGCCTCAGACAAGCCCCACGTGCCTGGTATGACACACTGACTAAACATTTGTTGAAAAATGGTTTCAAACGAGGTGCAATTGACAATACCTTATTTATTCTTCATGAAAAAGGTAATCTGTTAATGGTACAAATTTATGTTGATGATATTATTTTTGGTTCTACTGATGAAAACATGTGCAAGAAATTTTCAAAAATAATGTCAACTGAATATGAGATGAGTTTGATGGGTGAATTAACATATTTTCTTGGACTCCAGATTAAACAAAACAAAGATGGCATTTTTATTAATCAGGAAAAATATGTTTGAGATCTTTTAAAGAAATATGATATGAACTCTTCACCATCTAAACCAACTCCAATTTCTGCACCACTGACACTGGACTCCGATCCAGATGGTAAACCAGTGAACACCACTGTCTATAGAGGCATGGTTGGTTCACTGATGTATTTAACTGCCAGTAGACCAGATATTATGTTTTCAACATGTTTATGTGCCAGATATCAGTCTAATCCAAAGGAATCTCATATGCTTGCTGTAAAGCACATACTGAAGTACCTTAAAGGTGTCCCCAGTCTAGGTCTTTGGTACCCCAAAGGCTCAGGCATGGATCTAATGGGTTATTCAGATTCAGATCATGCAGGTTGTAAGATAGACAGGAAATCCACTACTGGTGGATGTCATTTCCTTGGTGGCAAACTGGTCAGCTGGACCAGTAAGAAGCAAACTTCAGTTTCATTGTCCACTGCTGAAGCTGAATACGTATCTGCAGCCAGTTGTTGTGCTCAGATACTCTGGATGAAGAACCAGTTGCTTGATTATGGTATTAAATATTCAAAGACCCCAATCTTTTGTGATAATACCAGTGCCATTGCTATCTCAAACAATCCAGTCATGCACTCCAGAACGAAGCACATTGATCTCAGGTATCATTTTATCCGTGATCATATTATGAAAAACAACATTGAACTCCATTTTATTCCCACTGACAAACAACTCGCTGACATTTTTACTAAACCTCTGGATGTCAAAACTTTTGAATATCTTGTTGGTGAGTTGGGAATGTTAAACCCTTAAATCTGGAACCTTGGTATTGAACGCCATTGTGTACTACTGAGGATCTTTGATTTAAAGATTTATAAATTTATGACTGCTCAGATATTGAACGCCGTTGTGTACTATCTTTGCATTAATAGATTTCTGGATCAACATTCCATGGGAAGACTTGAAAGATATTTTTGTTCTTAAAAACGTTTTAAAGTTCAGGGGGAATTTATTAATTTATTTTCTCACTGGACAAACTCTTCAGAAAATATTACTGGTGCTTTGTAAATGTGTCCCTCTCACTGGTAACTGGACAGGTTGAAGTGCGTGTTTGAGGTGACTTATGTCTCCTTGTAAATGTGTCCCTCTCATTTGTCTGTATTAGTTGACGTGCACGTTTGAGGTTACCAGTCTTTCAAAATGGTTTTCACTGATACTTTACTGGAGTGTCCCTCCAGTGTACCATCAGTACATGTTCACTGGACTAATCCACCAGTGATACTGGAGTGTCCAGTCAACCTCCAGATGCACTGAAATATGTCATAATATTTTCTAAATACTTGGTCATTGTGTGTGCCACGTAAGCAAACCTTTTTAAAGATATTTTAATCCTACGTGGCATGTAAATTTTTCAACGTAATGATGGTATTTTTACCTTGGAAGTCAAAAAGAGCAACTTGTTAATGTTTGTGGGCTGTAAACCGTCACACATTTATGTGTGATGTGATGTAATTAATGCGGATCTCAGAACCTCGATCAAAATTATATTTGATAATTCAAATAAACCGTTTGAGTTCCACATTCTCTCTCCTATAAATACCCACTTTCAATTTCAATTGCATTTACTTCGAACATATTTACTCCCAAATCTTTCAAATTCCTTCATTTACTTCTTCATTCATTTTCCAATCATCATCATCTCTCATATTAACTCTATTTTCCATTCATTCCTTCATCAAAACTTCATCATAACCCTATATATTCAATTTCATCTTCATCTATTCTTCATATAATGGCACCTAGACAATCTAAATCTCTTAAAAATCTGCTTGCTGCTGAATATGCTCCTTCTAAAAATGTTGACAAGGCACCCCATATCACTTTAGAAGCAAATGCCATTAGAATCAACATGAATAACTGGATGGCCAGACTTTCACTCTCCAGTGTTCATGATGCCCAATCTGTTATTGGGAGATTAAACACTTTTTTTCTCTCTTGCCCATTATATGGTGCGTTGACACTAAATCCAGGAAGGATGTACCACGATTACCTTTGTGAATTCTGGTACACTGCAAAATATGATGATGAAACTTCATCTATCAATTATACTCTCAAGGGAGGTACCAGATCCCTTGGTTTCACTGCTAGTCTACTCAGGTCTGTTCTAC
>CM067170.1:100330344-100332844 GCA_034093135.1 Erigeron breviscapus | reverse complement strand
TACCTCTTATGACCAGATTGCCTTCACATCTTGAACCTCCCAGTGGTCTCTCCACTTCATCTTCTGCCGAGGTCCAAGGCCTTTTAAGTAAGGTGGCGGACCTGGAGAGATCACTCCAGGAATCATCGCAGGTTATTTCAGACTTCAAATCATTATTATCAAATAACCTTGCATCTGAGATGAATCTGTTTGCTGGGAATGAGAAACTTGTGTTTGATAAGCTTGATGAACTGGTACTGGCCACAAACAACAATACTGAAAATTTCAAAGTGGCAGTCCAGGGTCTAGAGACAAGGCTGGTTAGTTCAGTTCAGACTGCAGTGACTGGTGAATTTGTTCAACCACTGGCAGATCTGAAAGAAGAAGTTCAGAATCAGTATGCTGAAAGAATTATCTGAAGAGATTTCTGAGACTGTTCTTCGTACCATTCAAGATGGGGTGTTACCCCAAGTGGAGAAGTTGCTGGAAGAAAAGTTGCCAAAGCACTTGCCTAAAGAAGTTGCAAATGTTCAAAAGGAAGTGCAGGCACTTAAGAAAGTTGTGACTGATACAACTCCAGTGGCAGGAATAACATTTGGTGCACTGGACAGACATATGCTGGAACAGTTATGGAATGATCTCAAGTCCAGAACTGGTGATCATTCCAAGGGAGAAAAGTCGTCTGGTGACCAAATGACACTGAAACACTTGGCACAAAGAGCATATGGCACTGAAGCCAGTGAGCCCCAGTTTGAGTCCTTCCCAGATATTCCATCAACTCTGAAGTCAGTTAAGGGAAAACAACAAATGGTATCTGGAGAAGAAGAGCAAACTGCTGAAGATGCTGATGATGAAACCTCCAAGAAGTTAGAACAAGAATGCATTATGATAGAGATCTTCAAAAGAAATCAAAAAGATGAACTGTTGGCCCATCAAAGGGAGATGGCATCTATGGGGACTCTGGACTCTTACAATGCTGGCAGGTTAGGCATAAATATTGATGTGTATAAAAAGATGAAGGATGACCCCAGAGTTCATCAATGTTTGAATGCATTGGATGATGTTCATGTACGCTCCTTCTACGCCGAAGAAGAACAGGTTTATGATTCTATAATTTATGGTGTAAGTGTACCAGAACTCATCAGACAAAGAAAGGAGGAACTGGTAAGCCTCCAGAAAAAGATCAGAAAGAACGCTGGTGCACTGGAGATCGAGTACAGAAAGAAAGTGACTGGCTTACCAAAACTGACTGCCAAACAAATCAAAGCGATTAAAGATGCTGATGTAAGCAAATTCATTCCCCTGGACACTTCTCGAAAAATAAATCGTCAACAACTCCAATCTGCTGTAGAGCAAAAGAGAGTGTCCAAGGAAACTGAAGCATTGATCCAGACAGCCAAGTTGAAAGACAATACAATGAAATGTTAAATTTCAGGGCTGATGCTAGAAGGATCACTGGTGCTGAGATCAAATTGGCTTAAAATCATGAAGGCATGTCCAGGTTTGAAGTAAAGTTGACCAGGGAGGATAACTTTACTGATGAAAGGAAAAGTACTTCAGTCCAAGCGTTTGGATGGAGTGAACTGAAGGAGATTGCTTTAACGTTCAGGGGGAAGACAAATGTGTCGACTGATGTTAAAGCATTTCTGAAAAGAGTTGAAAAGGTATGGAGAAGAAAGCAACAGATGGAAGTTGCAATGGGCGTAAAATCACCAGAATCAATACCATCTTCTCCATCACCAAAGAGAAAGGCTACTGAAGATGCTCCAGGACAGACATCGAAAAGAAGGGCCTAACTCTTATCATTTACTTGTTTTTTAATCTATTGTTTTATGAAAATTGTAAACTATTTATCAGTTGATGTATGTAATAATAGTTGCAATTTTTGATTCATATAAGTAAATGATCATATTTAGTCTAAGTTAGAACTTAAAAGATGAAACTGAAAACACTCATGATCTATAAAGTGTTTTCCAGTAACTTAGATTTTTTAGACTAAAATCAAACTTGTGTTTTTCAAGCATACAAAGTGTATAGATTTAAGCTTGAAAAACACTTGCATTATTTCTAAACAAATAGGGGGAATTTGTTAGGTCCAGATTTACTGGACTCGCTCCAGACTCGACTACTGGAGCCTTACTGAAGATCTGTCCAGAAACGTGTTCTACTGGACCTACTCCAGACTTGGAATCTGGAGTCCCTCTGAAGATTTGTCCAGAAATAATGAAGACCAGTGAGCAAATACTTGTATAGGAAATCTGGAGTATTCTCCAGATTAGCTCACTGGACTTCACCCCAGTCCAGATCAACTCTACTGAAAGACGTTCTCACTGAAGTCAAAGACTGAAGTCAGAATAAAGAAGACTGACAAATGGCGGAGTCCACTAGAAGTCTTACCAGATCTGTACACTGGAGGATTGTCAGTGTTCTAGACCTTACAAGTCTGAACACTGATATCGAGGATTGACTTTTTCCTTTACACACTTTCCAAAGAACAATCCACTTGTTCTTTACCAAAAGT
>CM067170.1:100298576-100329344 GCA_034093135.1 Erigeron breviscapus | reverse complement strand
TCTTTGGTATGATTTCCTCAGAAGTTTTCCATTCTTCTGTCTGTCTATCCAGTTCAGAAACCTTTTCTTCCATTGAGGATAAGAACCTCTAAACAAGACAGGTGGTCTTCCTTCAGAACCAAGTGCTAAAGCTTCCCTTGAAGCCATTTCAATCAATTAAAGACTTAAAAAAAAATTTGATTTTCTACTTGTGAAGAATGCCGAGCAAAAATCTCGGCAATTAGAACAAGTAGAACTAGTTCACACACCACTTGATTGAATTTTGTTGAAATAACTATTTGCCGAGATAAAATCTCTGCAAACAGTGTAAGTAGAATCAACACTTAATCAAATTTCCTTGAAACACCTATTTGCCGAGATAAAATCTCTGCAAATAGAACAATGAGCACCACACTTAACCAACTTTTCTTGAAACCACTATTTGCCGAGCAAAATTCTCTGCAAATAGAACAATGAGCACCAATTCTTGACCAAATTTTCTTGAAACCACTATTTGCCGAGCAAAATTCTCTGCAAATAGAACAAGTAGAACCAGTACTTAATGAAACTTTCTTCAATCAGCTATTTGCCGAGCAAAAAGTTCTGCAAATAGTACAAGTAGCTTCAGTTCTTAGCCAAAGTTTGCTCAAATACGTATTTGCCGAGATAAAATCTCTGCAAATAGTACAAGTATGAATAACCCTAGCCAACAATCTCTGCAATCACTAGTAAACACTAAACGACAAAATAGTCGGTTACTGTTCTTCTTCTTCGTTCAGCCAAACCCTCAAATGCAAGAGAATACTGTAAATCTTCAATTTCTCCTTCATTTTTGCGAATTAAAGCTCGTATTTTATATCAAAATGATCAGAAAACCAATGCGCACAAATCCTTGAACAAATTAGATTCTAATTTTCACCAAAAATCAAACCCACGCCTAACAGCGTCAAATAAACCAGAAAGCGGAATTAAACTTTAAAAGTCCAAACCAACAAAATCTGTTTGGTTCATTTATTAATTGGTGTTACTAGCCATATCATCAAAACAAGTTCAAATGGAAACCCATCGGTTGTCCAACATTAAACAACCGACCACAAAGTCATTACAAATCATAAATATCATGACATAAGTCAAATGTCTAAAATGAGCAGCCACTATGGGTAACTAAAGCCAGCTTCAAGACCATCTACCCATGCCTCACATCTTCTCACATCTACCTGCTCACTAATGTTGGACCTGAGGGCACAACACATTTAAAAAGAACAAGTGTTAGCTAACGAATTAGCTAACTAAGATAACACATAGTTTATAAGGCTTTTGTCCATTTAAAGCATTATATAAAAGTCATATTAAATTGTTAAGGCACATCAAAACATCACATCAAAACATCACATCATCCATAACATATCATCGCATCAAACATCATCATATTAGGTTGAATCACCCTAAATGTGCCTAGTCATCTTTTACTTCACATATAGCATATAAGCATCATCGTATAGCATATAACATCTTGCAATTGTGACATAAGTCACACACATCATATAACATATACATCTTTGTAAGTGTGACATAAGTCACAACCGACTAGATGGACAAACCTTACGGCAGTACATCAATGTCGTTAAGGAATGGCAAGCCAATCCCGGAGTAATCCGTATGTTCAAGACAAGTGGGGTTGGTAAGACCTCCCGTATTACTCTTCACGTTGTACCTCGTTGCAAGGTGCCACCCAAGCAACCACATCAAACGTACTACCCTGGCAAAGGCACGCACGGGTTAAGCTTAACACTTTCATCTCTGTAAAATAGCTCGAGCATTTGCATCACATAAAATTTAGGTATTCACATTACCTAAACATTAATCACATATCACATCACATCACATCTCATTAACGTTTGGGCCCTTAAACGTGCACGTGTCATGGCAACTTACAAAGTCTATTGAACTAGATGTACAAGCCATGTAATCATCATATCTCACTATTACACATGCACATACACATATTAAGCATCATTACATATCATCACGTACGTTATCATATATCTCATATCGTTACACATCATATGTCATTACATTTCATATATAATTACATATCATCTTTCATTGCATAACACATTTCATCACATATCGCATTTCATAACATCTCAAAGCATTTCATGGCAGTTCATAGCCTCTCATCTAAGAACATATCATCTCATATCATCTACCAATAGCACCATACAATCAATAGGTAACATAAACGTGGCTTCAAAAGACCTCTCTAAGTTCCCTATATCATAAGGTAACCTAAACATAAGGTCTATGGGTCAAACGACCATGAAAACAAGCCTATACGACTGCCAGACCTGAATATGCGCCGCATGGGTCTTCCATGCGCCGCATAAACTTGATCAGAAACACCCAGACCAATCTGTGCACCGCACAGAATTCCTGTGCACCGCACAACGGGGCTCAATCAGCAAACTTGATTTTTGAACCTCTTTAAACGATTCCCATTCGATCTCAAACCCTAACCCCGACCTGGAGACATGAAATTGACCTCTTTTATGACACAATTGATGACTTCAAACCATCAATTGATTCCTTGATCCATTACAAACATAAATCACTTAATCACTCGAATAACAAGAATCGGTAAATGTTTTGCAATATAACCCAACCCAAACCCCATGGCCTGGATTGGATCGACATATAAGACTTATATGATCAGATTTCAAACTTTTTTTACCTATATTACCTGCACTCGGCGTGGGGGACTCAAGATCTAAACATTACTTGATCAAAACGGCACGAAACGATGAGATCTTGAAGAAAACTTGCTTGAAAAGGGAGGGAGGATCGGCTGGGGATATTTCTCACGTATGAAACTGATGTGGAGACAATTAGGGATACCTAATTGCACTTAACCCCTGGCCATCAACTCCTAACCTTACACTTTGGGTCCCTCAACTTCTAAACTTGACTTTCTTAGCTTAATTCACTTACCGGGCGACTTAATGATCTTATAAGCACTTACTTTCGAAACATTACTTTAATTACTTTCATTAAACATCATCTTATTCATTTCACATTATCACACATAAGCATTTAATCACATAATCCCATATAGGGCACATAAACTTAACGAACCTAACGTTAGCTAACTGAATAGGAGTACCATATGTCTTGGAATCTAACATTTGAAACCTCTCTAAGATATCATCGACATACTTAGACTGGTGAATGAAAAATCCATCTTTCCTCTGATCAACCTGCAGTCCTAAGAAGAATTGTAGTTCCCCCATAGCACTCATTTCAAACTTCCGTTTCATGCTCATTTCGAATTCTTTGCACATTTTATTGTTAGATAAAACCAAAAATGATATCATCTACATAAACTTGTACAGTCAAATAATCTCGCTTCTGCCATTTGATAAACAACGTGTTGTCTATCGATCCTCTTGTAAAACCATTTGTCAACAAATGTGTTGACAACTCCTCATACCACACTCTGGGTGCTTGATGCAATCTATAAAGTGCCTTATCAAGTTGGTATGCTCATCTTGGATAGTTAGGATCTTCAAACCCAGGTGGTTGAAACACATAAACTTCTTCCTTATCTTCTCCATACAAGAAGGCACTTTTAACGACTAACTGATACACCTTTATACCTTTGAAACTTGCATAGGCTAAAAATAACCTTATAGCTTCAATCCGTGCAACTGGCGCAAACGTTTCGTTATAGTCATATCCTTCTCGTTGTGCAAACCCCTGACCAACTAAACGTGCCTTATTCCTTGTAACGATCCTTTGTCATCTCGTTTGCATTTGAATACCCAACGAGTTCCAATCGGTTCTTTACCTCTAGGAACATCTACTAACTCCCATACTCCAAGTTTCTCGAATTGAGCTAATTCTTCTTGCATAGCTGCAACCCAAAAAGGATCTTGAAGTGCAGCCTTAACATTCTGTAACACCCGTCGTTTTTTTAAAAACAAGGATTTCGAAAAAATTTCGCCTAACAGCGTCAAATAAACCAGAATTAAACTTTAAAAGTCCAAACCAACAAAATCTGTTTGGTTCATTTATTAATTGGTGTTACTAGCATATCATCAAAACAAGTTAAATGGAAACCCATCGGTTGTCCAACATTAAACAACCGACCACAAAGTCATTACAAATCATAAATATCATGACATAAGTCAAATGTCTAAAATGAGCAGCCACTATGGGTAACTAAAGCCAGCTTCAAGACCATCTACCCATGCCTCACATCTTCTCACATCTACCTGCTCACTAATGTTGGACCTGAGGGCACAACACATTTAAAAAGAACAAGTGTTAGCTAACGAATTAGCTAACTAAGATAACACATAGTTTATAAGGCTTTTGTCCATTTAAAGCATTATATAAAAGTCATATTAAATTGTTAAGGCACATCAAAACATCACATCAAAGCATCACATCATCCATAACATATCATCGCATCAAACATCATCATATTAGGTTGAATCACCCTAGATGTGCCTAGTCATCTTTTACTTCACATATAGCATATAAGCATCATCGTATAGCGTGACATAAGTCACTTACTTTAGGTGTGACATAAGTCACACATCATATAACATATACATCTTTGTAAGTGTGACATAAGTCACACCCAACTAGATGGACAAACCTTACGGCTGTACATCAATGTCGTTCAGGAATGGAAAGCCAATCCCGGAGTAATCCGTATGTTCAAGATAAGTGGGGTTGGTAAGACCTCCCGTATTACTCTTCACGTTGTACCTCGTTGCAAGGTGCCACCCAAGCAACCACATCAAACGTACTACCCTGGCAAAGGCACGTACGGGTTAAGCTTAACACTTTCATCTCTGTAAAATAGCTCGAGCATTTGCATCACATAAAATTTAGGTTTCACATTACCTAAACATTAATCACATATCACATCTCATTAACGTTTGGGCCCTTAAACGTGCACGTGTCATGGCAACTTACAAAGTCTAGTGAACTAGATGTACAAGCCATGTAATCATCATATCTCTCATTTACACATGCACATACACATATTAAGCATCATTACATATCATCACGTACATTATCATATATCTCATATCGTTACACATCATATGTCATTGCATTTCATATATAATTACATATCATCTTTCATTGCATAACACATATCGCATTTCATAACATCTCAAAGCATTTCATAGCATTTCATAGCATATCATTACATCTCATAATAATTTGTCTTGTTTGTGTTTCCGACTACCTATAGCAACATATAACCAATAGGTAACATAAACGTGGCTTCAAAAGACCTCTCTAAGTTCCCTATATCATAAGGTAACCTAAACATAAGGTGTATTGGTCAAACAAACATGAAAACAAGCCTATACGACTGCCAGACCTGAATATGCGCCGCATGGGTCTTCCATGCGCCGCATAAACTTGGCCAGAAACACCCAGACCAATCTGTACATCGCACAGATATCCTGTGCACCGTACAACGGGGCTCAATCAGCAAACTTTGAATTTTGAACATCTTTAAACGATTCCTATTCGATCTCAAACCCTAACCCCGACCTGGAGACATGAAATTGACCTCTTGTATGACAGAATTGATGCCCTCAAACCATCAGTTGATCCCTTGATCCATTACAAACATAAATCACTTAATTGATCACCCGAATAACATGAAATCGGTAAATATTTAATCAAATAACCCAACCCAACCCCATGGCCTGGATTGAATACTCATCTATGACTTATATCAGATTTCAAATTTTTACCTATATTACCTGCACTCGGCGTGGGGGACTCAAGATCTAAACATTACTTGATCAAAACGGCACGAAACGATGAGATCTTCAAGAAAATTTGCTTGAAAAGGGAGGGAGGATCGGCTGGGGATATTTCTCACGTATGAAACTGATGTGGAGACAATTAGGGATACCTAATTGCACTTAACCCCTGGCCATCAACTCCTAACCTTACACTTTGGGTCCCTCAACTTCTAAACTTGACTTTCTTAGCTTAATTCACTTACCGGGAGACTTAATGATCTTATAAGCACTTACTTTCGAAACATTACTTTAATTACTTTCATTAAACATCATCTTATTTATTTCACATTATCACACATAAGCATTTAATCACATAATCCCATATATGGCACATAAACTTAACGAACCTAACTTTAACTAACGGAAAGTCAAATAGTCAAACTTGGAAAGTTTGGTATGTTACAATTACCTCCCCCTTAAGAGGATTCTGTCCTCAGAATCATTTCGCCACTCATATATAAATGACTTATCCGTATCCCTCACTTTGTCATATCATTTCAGGATTTCCTTGAGTTGTACTTTAACTTAGCATAGCCAAACTCATTCGGCTTCTTACATAGTCTTTTCCACCTTCACTTTACCATTTCAACCGTTTCGTCATTTTTTGGTTCAATCTTTAAATCAAACCAAGTAATCAACTCATTTCTTCAACCTTCATTAGCAGCACCCACATTACATTTGGCGTAGGCTATTCATTTGGCGATTAAGCCCCTCATACACGTATCCTTATTAATTTGCTACCATAACTCACATAATTCATTTGAACAAAGGGTTGACTCACCATAACTTTCGATGCATAACATATCCCTCCATAGAGTCTTATGGTTAAACCATAATACCCACTTGTTCATAATAAGCTTTCTTTGCTCACCACATAAACCTTCGGTCAATTTTGAGCTAATCCGAACTCTTCTTTAACGATTCCAACTTCATGAACTATTATTTTCATGATCTTTGGCTCCACAACTTTCCTTTCAAACTTATCGTATCATGAAGTGACATCTAACGCCTATGGCATAATCATTGTTGCATATGAACACAACAATAAATCTCGATGCACCATCGCACAATCATATGATTTTCCCAAGTTTCTAAGTCATTCATTCTCTTTCCCATCAACCTAGGAGTGATAGGCATCACTTGGGTTCACCATTTCCTTCATACTTGCCGAATCATCTTTAAAAAATTATTCACATAACGCTGTCTCGATTTGAAACATTCCACAATTAACTTTCACACTTTAAGAGAACTTCTTCAACTTACATCTTTTCTTTGTGTCTTATGAAATGGTGCAATAGCTCACCAAGAATTAAGCATTCTTGAACCACCTATCTACTAATGGCTCATACCATATCATTACCTTTAGCTTCCCACGCAAGCCTTGTCTCTTAGTCCATGATAACGTGACTCCTCACTTCCGTTAAAGGATCATTAAATAATTATTTTGTAACAAAACTTTCGGTGTCTAGTCTTGGCTTTTAACCCTATCACACGTCAACATATAAGATTTACTACACCTCGTATCATAATAGGTCGTATCACATTTCAGGCGGCATCCAAATAAGCATGTCACCACGGTTCATAAGCCTCCTCAAGTACAACTTTTGGGTCATAAGATGACCGAATGAGACAAAACTCAGTTCTTAACAAATGTAGAAAACTCAAAGACATTTTCAAAAATGCAAGGTATGACTCTTGAAGAGCTCTAATGAATAAGTTATGACGTTTGCAAGACCAGTCTGCAGAATTCGTCCGAAACCTGACCATTTCTGGAAATCGACATTTTTCGCATACCTCAGGGCAAAATCACAGGAAACTTTGTTCATATCGAATTTAGGGGACACATAGAGGTTTTCAGAAAAGTAAGAGTCATCTCCTAAGTTGTTCATATAAAGAAGATATGATTTTTGCAATATGACTGAATTTTCAGACCTAATAAACCCTTTGTTTTGAAAACAACTTCCACCATCAAACATCCAACCTCTACAGTTCATACACATCAAATTATGACTTAGTTATCATTATGAAATCATCAACGATTCATGGATTCATTATACTCATTTTACAATCGATTTGACACCCGAATGACCTAAATCGACTCACAAACGCAATCGAATCCAAATCAAACCTCAAGACCAGATGTGAACCCTATATTGGTTCTATTTGAACATTAAAATGACACTAGAAACAACTTCATACCTGTAGGAAATCTCAAGATACATATTGATTGCAATAACAATCACCGAATGACCCGAAATCGCCAATCTAACAACAAAAACGTTTCTTATCAATCAATACTCAACAAGTCCAGGTATGGACGAAATATATGGATGAATATGACTAATATTCTGCAAAGATTTTGATCTAGAGAAAACTCTAAACTTTATCCCTTAAGTTCATGACATGGTAAGGACCATTCGTTAGCATGCAGGTACTTCGAGAAACTCAATAGGGTCATAATGAGGGTAGAAATAACATTAGCAGGACTTTCATCATCAACAAGTGGTAGCAAAAACCGTAAATCTATCTTATAGAAGGAAATACATCCCACAATCGAAAACATTGACTTCTTCCTATAAGTGAGAACAAAACGAGAGGTGTCTTTGAATAAAAGTAGCACTCGTCACACATCAAAAGAAGGTTCGACCTCACGATCAAAACGAAACCGAGAACTTTATTAGAACCTCTCAAAACTACGTGTAGCCTCGACTTTAGAAATATAATGTTTGCCTTACATGGGTAATCACCCAGGCGAGAAACATGATCAATTCGGAACCAAATGCTCTTGAATACTTTTACTTCATATACTTTAAGGAACTACAATTATAGGATCTCAACATTACCTTTACATTCGTGCCATATAAGGAAGAATCTCCACCTGTAGGTACTCGTCCCAATCGTCATATATCATCCCGTAGCGAAATCAAAACTAAACGAGTCGTAAATCCAAAGCAGACCAAAGTATGCGCCGCATGGAAGTCTTATGCGCCGCACAAAACCAAGTTAAGCATTTGTGCGCCGCATGAAAAGGCTGTGCATCACACTAATCAACCAAAATCGTCACAGAAACTATACAATGATCTGGGCACTCGATCTGTGCGCCGCATAGAACTTCTATGCGCCGCATATCGGGCACCCATCTGAAAACCATTTTTTCAAAAATGGCATCTATGTGCCGCACAAAAGTCCTGTGCGCCGCATATAGCCCAGTTCGACCAAAAACCCCAACTTTCAATCCTTTAATCGAATTCCATACGAACTCAAACCCTCAAATCTTAATCCCAAGCACAACTTTAACATTTCGCAGCTCGAATGTAGCCTCACATCATAACATAGTGCTCATGGAATGGAAGAGTTTCATGTTTAAGGGTTCAATCAACCCTTGAGTTGACTTCTTTAATTGCTTCTGCTTCATCATTCTTTATTCCATTCATACGTGTCTACTCTCCGTGTAGTTAAATATGATACCATTCAATGATTCCATCAATCCCATCTTCACTTTATTTGGATCAACACAGACACAGTCTCGTAAACACACATATGTCGTGATACATTTACAATTACGTTCGCGACCAGAATTGTAACTGTATCCTTTCATACGTGTGCCCGGTAACCCTTCTATGCATCACCTACTTATAATCCTTCAAGTATCCAGCATCAACTCTACTCGTCAAACTTCAAGTCCATGTCTTTTAAGCCCGTGGGCTCCACAACACAATACAACACCTCATAGAGATCTTACCAACTTCGTTACTTTCTACTCTGGTCAACACAAGCATGGCCATACAAACACGCTCGCGTCGGATACGATTGAATTATGTTCCGGACCATAATTGTAATTGCATCCTTTCACATGCATGTTTACCACATTTGTGTATCTATTCTTATATCAAAATGATCAGGAAAACAATGCGCACAAATCCTTGAACAAATTAGATGTTAATTTCAACTAGAATTCAAACCCACTCGAACATGCGATTTGCCGAGCTCGAGCAAAAACAACTCAAATGATGAAATTAACTTCTGAAATCGATAACGAAGGATGATATATTGATTATAAATCGATCGGTGAACAAAATTCGAACAAAAACACACTTAATTTGCAGAAATCACTCAAACAGTGATCTCGGCAAATGAACCTTTCAGAAAAATAACTCAAATTCAAAATTAAGCACAAATTAAGCTTGTAGTAAGCTTATAGATCGTTCAGCAACTCTGATTGTGCTCTGATACCAATTGTAAAGTTAAGAATTTGAGCTTATGTGTGTGTTAGTGTGTGTAACAATGGTGGTTTGAAGAGAGAGAAAGTAGAGAGAGAAAGTGTATTTGGCAGGGAAGATTAGTTTGCATAAAATGGGGTGAAAGGTTACAAAGTTCTTATGGAGGGGGTTTATATACATAATTTACATTAAACCCCCTTCCATACTTAATCATTTACATTGTAAGTACAAAGGCTACAAATCAACTACTACAAAATATATTTCTAACACAAATGCTTTAGTATACAAATCAGCTAGATTATCATCAGTTATAACCTTTTCCAAATGAATTAACTTCTTTTGGGCACAGTCACGTAAGAAATGATGTCTAATATCAATATGCTTGGTGACTTTATGCATGACAGGGTTATTAGTAATGTCTATAGCTGACTTATTGTCTATTCTAATAGGTGTGTCAAGGAAATCCATACCGTAGTCTCGTAGTTGTTGCTGAATCCAAAGAACTTGCGAACAACAGCTACGCAGCCATATACTCTGCCTCACATGAAGACTAAGCAACCGATGTCTGCTTCTTACACTGCCACGATACAAGTCTCCCTCCTAAGAACTGACATCCTCCAGTTGTAGACTTCCTGTCGTTGTTACAACCGCCAAAATCCGAATCAGTATATGCAACAAACTCAAACGATCCTCCCATAGGATACCATAGACCAAGCCCTTGGTTTCCTTTCAAGTAACGTAGGATACGCTTTGCTGCAGCTAAATATGACTCTTTCGGACTAGCTTGGAATCTAGCGCAAAGACAAACAGCGAACATAATATCGGTCGTGAAGCTGTCAGATACATCAATGAGCCAATGATAGCACGATAATAAGTTGCATCAACAGGCAGATCTTTAGGATCAAGTACTCCCAAGCCATGATTTTGCTGAATAGGAGTAACATATGTCTTGGACTCTAACATTTGAAACCTCTCCAAGATGTCATCGACATACTTAGACTGGTGAATGAAAAATCCATCTTTCCTCTGATCAACCTGCAGTCCAAGGAAGAATTGTAGTTCCCCCATAGCACTCATTTCAAACTGCCGTTTCATGCTCATTTCGAATTCTTTGCACATTTTATTGTTAGATAAAACCAAAAATGATATCATCTACATAAACTTGTACAGTCAAATAATCTCGCTTCTGCCATTTGATAAACAACGTGTTGTCTATCGATCCTCTTGTAAAACCATTTGTCAACAAATGTGTTGACAATTTCTCATACCAAACTCTGGGTGCCTGATGTAATCCATAAAGAGCCTTATCAAGTCGATATGCTCGTCTTGGATAATTAGGATCTTCAAACCCAGGTGGTTGAACACATAAACTTCTTCCTACTTCACCATACAAGAAGGCACTCTTAAAGTCTAACTGATACACCTTTATACCTTTGAAACCTGCATAGGCTAAAAATAACTTATAGCTTCAATCCGAGCAACTGGTGCAAAAGTTTCATTGTAGTCATAACCTTCTCGTTGTGCAAAACCCTGAACAACTAGACGTGCCTTATTTCTTGTAACAATCCCTTTGTCATCTCGTTTGCATTTAAATACCCAACGAGTTCCAATTGGTTCGATACCTCTAGGCACATCAACTAATTCCCATACTCCAAGTTTTCAAATTGAGCCAATTCTTCTTGCATAGCTCAACCCAGAAAAGGATCTTGAAGTGCAGCCTTAACATTCTTAGGTTCTTCTTTGAAATGAAACAGGAATAGGGCACAACACATTTAAAAAGAACAAGTGTTAGCTAACGAATTAGCTAAGTAAGATAACACATAGTTTATAAGCTTTTGTCCATTTAAAGCATTATATAAAAGTCATATTAAATTGTTAAGGCACATCAAAACATCACATCAAAACATCACATCATCCATAACATATCATCGCATCAAACATCATCATATTAGGTTGAATCACCCTAGATGTGCCTAGTCATCTTTTACTTCACATATAGCATATAAGCATCATCGTATAGCGTGACTTAAGTCACTTATTTTAGGCGTGACATAAGTCACTCATCACATATATCATATACATCTTTATAAGTGTGACATAAGTCACACCCGACTAGATGGACAAACCTTACGGCTGTACATCAATGTCGTTAAGGAATGGAAAGCCAATCCCGGAGTAATCCGTATGTTCAAGATAAGTGGGGTTGGTAAGACCTCCCGTATTACTCTTCATTGTACCTCGTTGCAAGGTGCCACCCAAGCAACCACATCAAACGTACTACCCTGGCAAAGGCACGCACGGGTTAAGCTTAACACTTTCATCTCTGTAAAATAGCTCGAGCATTTGCATCACATAAAATTTAGGTATTCACATTACCTAAACAATTATCACATATACATCTTTACGTTTGGGCCCTTAAACGTGCACGTGTCATGGCAACCTAAAAGTCTAGTGAACTAGATGTACAAGCCATGTAATCATCATATCTCTCATTTACACATGCACATACACATATTAAGCATCATTACATATCATCACGTACGTTATCATATATCTCATATCGTTACACATCATATGTCATTACATTTCATATATAATTACATATCATCTTTCATTGCATAACACATATCGCATTTCATAACATGTCAAAGCATTTAATGGCAGTTCATAGCCTCTCATCTAAGAACATATCATCTCATATCATCTACCAATAGCACCATACAACCAATAGGTAACATAAACGTGGCTTCAAAAGACCTCTCTAAGTTCCCTATATCATAAGGTAACCTAACATAAGGTCTATGGGTCAAACGAGCATGAAAACAAGCCTATACGACTGCCAGACCTGAATATGCGCCGCATGGGTCTTCCATGCGCCGCATAAACTTGATCAGAAACACCCAGACCAATCTGTGCACCGCACAGAATTCCTGTGCACCGCACAACGGGGCTCAATCAGCAAACTATTTTGAACATCTTTAAACGATTCCCATTCGATCTCAAACCCTAACCCCGACCTGGAGACATGAAATTGACCTCTTTTATGACACAATTGATGCCCTCAAACCATCAATTGATCCTTGATCCATTACAAACATAAATCACTTAATTGATCACCCGAATAACATGAAATCGGTAAATGTTTTGCAATATAACCCAACCCAAACCCCATGGCCTGGATTGGATCGACATATAAGACTTATATGATCAGATTTCAAACTTTTTTTACCTATATTACCTGCACTCGGCGTGGGGGACTCAAGATCTAAACATTACTTGATCAAAACGGCACGAAACGATGAGATCTTCAAGAAAATTTGCTTGAAAAGGGAGGGAGGATCGGCTGGGGATATTTCTCACGTATGAAACTGATGTGGAGACAATTAGGGATACCTAATTGCACTTAACCCCTGGCCATCAACTCCTAACCTTACACTTTGGGTCCCTCAACTTCTAAACTTGACTTTCTTAGCTTAATTCACTTACCGGGAGACTTAACGATCTTATAAGCACTTAACTTTCGTAACGTTACTTTAATTACTTTCATTAAACATCATCTTATTCATTTCACATTATCACACATAAGCATTTAATCACATAATCCCATATGGCACATAAACTTAACGAACCTAACGTTAACTAACAGAATAGTCAAATAGTCAAACTTGAAAAGTTTGGTATGTTACAATTACCTCCCCCTTAAAAGGATTCTGTCCTCAGAATCATTTCGCCACTCATATATAAATGACTTATCCGTATCCCTCACTTTGTCATATCATTTCAGGATTTCCTTGAGTTGTACTTTAACTTAGCATAGCCAAACTCATTCGGCTTCTTACATAGTATTTTCCACCTTCACTTTACCATTTCAACCGTTTCGTCATTTCGTTGGTTCAATCTTTAAATCAAACCAAGTAATCAACTCATTTCTTCAACCTTCATAAGTAGCACCCACCTTACATTTGGCGTAGGCTAATCATTTGGCGATTAAGCCCCTCATACACGTATCCTTATTAATTTGCTACCATAACTCACATAATTCATTTGAACAAAGGGTTGACTCACCATAACTTTCGATGCATAACATATCCCTCCATAGAGTCTTATGGTTAAACCATAATACCCTCTTGTTCATAATAAGCTTTCTTTGCTCACCACAAAACCTTCAGTCAATTTTGAGCTAATCCGAACTCTTCTTTAACGATTCCAACTTCATGAACTATTATTTTCATGATCTTTGGCTCCACAACTTTCCTTTCAAACTTATCGTATCATGAAGTGACATCTAACGCCTATGGCATAATCATTGTTGCATATGAACACAACAATAAATCTCGATGCACCATCGCACAATCATATGATTTTCCCAAGTTCTAAGTCACTCATTCTCTTTCCCATCAACCTAGGAGTGATAGGCATCACTTGGGTTCACCATTTCCTTCATACTTGCCGAATCATCTTTAAAAAATTATTCACATAACGACTGTCTCGATTTGAAACATTCCACAATTAACTTTCATACTTTAAGAGAACCTCTTCAACTTACATCTTTTCCTTTGTGTCTTATGAAATGGTGCAATAGCTCACCAAGAATTAAGCATTCTTGAACCACCTATCTACTAATGGCTCATACCATATCATTACCTTTAGCTTCCCACGCAACCTTGTCTCTTAGTCCATGATAAGGTGACTCCTCACTTCCGTTAAAGGATCATTAAATAATTATTATATAACAAACTTTCGGTGTCTAGTCTTGGCTTTTAACCCTATCACACGTCAACATATAAGATTTACTACACCTCGTATCATAATAGGTCGTATCACATTTCAGGCGGCATCCAAATAAGCATGTCACCACGGTTCATAAGCCTCCTCAAGTACAACTTTTGGGTCATAAGATGACCGAATGAGACAAAACTCAGTTCTTAACAAATGTAGAAAACTCAAAGACATTTTCAAAAATGCAAGGTTGACTCTTGAAGAGCTCTAATGAATAAGTTATGACGTTTGCAAGACCAGTCTGCAGAATTCGTCCGAAACCTGACCATTTCTGGAAATCGACATTTTTCGCATACCTCAGGGCAAAATCACAGGAAACTTTGTTCATATCGAATTTAGGGGACACATAGAGGTTTTCAGAAAAGTAAGAGTCATCTCCTAAGTTGTTCATATAAAGAAGATATGATTTTTGCAATATGACTGAATTTTCAGACCTAATAAACCCCTTTGTTTTGCAAACAACTTCCACCATCAAACATCCATGTAAAGCCACCATGACCTCTACAGTTCATACACATCAAATTATGACTTATTTATCATTATGAAATCATCAACTGATTCATGGATTCATTATACTCATTTTACAATCGATTTGACACCCGAATGACCTAAATCGACTCACAAACGCAATCGAATCCAAATCAAACCTCAAGACCAGATGTGAACCCTATATTGGTTCTATCTGAACATTAAAATGACACTAGAAACAACTTCATACCTGTAGTAAATCTCAAGATACATATTGATTGCAATAACAATCACCGAATGACCCGAAATCGCCAATCTAACAACAAAAACGTTTCTTATCAATCAATACTCAACAAGTCCAGGTATGGACGAAATATATGGATGGATATGACTAATATTCAGCAAAGATTTTGATCTAGAGAAAACTTTAAACTTTATCCCTTAAGTTCATGACATGGTAAGGACCATTCGTTAGCATGCAGGTACTTCGAGAAACTCAATAGGGTCATAATGAGGGTAGAAATAACATTAGCAGGACTTTCATCATCAACAAGTGATAGCAAAAACCGTAAATCTATCTTATAGAAGGAAATACACCCCACTATCGAAAATATTAACTTCTTCCTATAAGTGAGAACAAAACGGAGGGTGCGCTTGCATGGAAGTAGCACTAGTCACACATCAAATGAAGGTTCGACCTCACGATCGAAACAAAACCGGGAACTTTATTAGAACGTCTCAAAACTACGTGTAGCCTCGACTTTAGAAATATAATGTTTGCCTTACATGGGTAATCACCCAGGCGAGAAACATGATCAATTCGGAACCAAATGCTCTTGAATACTTTTACTTCATATACTTTAAGGAACTACAATTATAGGATCTCAACATTACCTTTACATTCGTGCCATATAAGGAAGAATCTCCACCTGTAGATACTCGTCCCAATCGTCATATATCATCCCGTAGCGAAATCAAAACTAAACGAGTCGTAAATCCAAAGCAGACCAAAGTATGCGCCGCATGGAAGTCTTATGCGCCACACAAAACCAAGTTAAGCATTTGTGCGCCGCATGAAAAGGCTGTGCATCACACTAATCAACCAAAATCGTCACAGAAACTATACAATGATCTGGGCACTCGATCTGTGCGCCGCATAGAACTTCTATGCGCCGCATATGGGCACCCATCTGAAAACCATTTTTTCAAAAATGGCATCTATGCGCCGCACAAAAGTCCTGTGCGCGCATATAGCCCAGTTCGACCAAAAATCCAACTTTTTAACCCTATTAATCGAATTCCATACGAATTCAAACTCTCAATCTTAATCCCAAGCACAACTTTAACATTTCGCAGCTCGAAAGTAGCCTCACATCATAACATAGTGCTCATGGAATGGAATAGTTTCATGTTTAAGGGTTCAATCAACCCTTGAGTTGACTTCTTTAATTGCTTCTGCTTCATCATTCTTTATTCCTTTCATACGTGTCTACTCTCCGTGTAGTTAAATATGATACCATTCAATGATTCCATCAATCCCATCTTCACTTTATTTGGATCAACACAGACACAGTCTCATAAACACACATATGTCGTGATACATTTACAATTACGTTCGCGACCAGAATTGTAACTATATCCTTTCATACGTGTGCCCGATAACCCTTCTATGCATCACCTACTTATAATCCTTCAAGTATACAACATCAACTATACTCATCAAACTTCAGGTCCATGTCTTTTAAGCCCGTGGGCTACAACACAATACAACACCTCATAGAGATCTTACCAACTTCGTTACTTTATACTCTAGTCAACACAAACATGGCAATACACAACACGTTCGCGTCGGGATACGATTGTAATTATGTTCCGGACCATAATTGTAATTGTATCCTTTCACTCACATGTTCGTTACCACATTTGTATATCGTCTCCTTTTCACAAAATCCTTCAACTCTTGTGCATCTCAACAATTTCCCACGTAATATAAAGCACAAGTTTATCAAATTCAAATAGAGAATTAGCACTTTACCTTTCCAAAACGTCTTTCATAGCAATAGAATAGTTTGGCGATGGGGAGTGTGAGAAACAGAGGAATAAGGGCTACACAACTGGAGTATACACATAAAAACACATCAAAGAACATGAAGCCTTAATCCTACACTCTTACTCATCCCAGCCCGTCCTAAAAGCATTTCATCTCAGAGGCTAAGCATACCTACTTAAGCCTAACTTGTCATCTATCGGTTTAAGTCCAATTCCTATGGCAAACCTATAGTCCTTGGTTCATTTAAACCAATTCATAAATACCAACTTGTAACACCTATCGTTTTTTAAAAACAAGGATTTCCAAAAAATTTCGCCTAACGGCGTCAAAGAAAGCGGAATTAAACTTTAAAAGTCCAAACCAACAAAATATGTTTGGTTCATTTATTATTGGTGTTACCAGCCATATCATCAAAACAAGTTTAAATGGAAACCCATCGGTTGTCCAACATTAAACAACCGACCACAAAGTCATTACAAATCATAAATATCATGACATAAGTCAAATGTCTAAAATGAGCAGCCACTATGGGTAACTAAAGCCAGCTTCAAGACCATCTACCCATGCCTCACCTCTTCTCACATCTACATGCTCACTATGTTGGACTTGAGGGCATAACACATTTAAAAAGAACAAGTGTTAGCTAACGAATTAGTTAAGTAAGATAACACATAGTTTATAAAGCTTTTGTCCATTTAAAGCATTATATAAAAGTCATATTAAATTGTTAAGGCACATATCACATCAAAGCATCACATCATCCATAACATATCATCTCATCAAACATCATCATATTAGGTTGAATCACCCTAAATGTGCCTAGTCATCTTTTACTTCACATATAGCATATAAGCATCATCGTAAAACGTGACATAAGTCACTTACTTTAGGCGTGACATAAGTCACTTATCACATATATCATATACATCTTTATAAGTGTGACATAAGTCACACCCGACTAGATGGACAAACCTTACGGCTGTACATCAATGTCGTCAAGGAATGGCAAGCCAATCCCGGAGTAATCCGTGTGTTCAAGACAAGTGGGGTTGGTAAGACCTCCCGTATTACTCTTCACGTTGTACCTCGTTGCAAGGTGCCACCCAAGCAACCACATCAAACGTACTACCCTGGCAAAGGCACGTACGGGTTAAGCTTAACACTTTCATCTCTGTAAAATAGCTCGAGCATTTGCATCACATAAAATTTAGGTTTTCACATTACCTAAACATTAATCACATATCACATCTCATTAATGTTTGGGCCCTTAAACGTAAACGTGTCATGGCAACTTACAAAGTCTAGTGAACTAGATGTACAAGCCATGTAATCATCATATCTCTCATTTACACATGCACATATACATATTAAGCATCATTACATATCATCACGTACATTATCATATATCTCATATCGTTACACATCATATGTCATTGCATTTCATATATAATTACATATAATCTTTCATTGCATAACACAGTTCACAACATATCTCATTTCATAACATCTCAAAGCATTTCATGGCAGTTCATAGCCTCTCATCTAAGAACATATCATCTCATATCATTGGGGTAGCATTTCAGGCATCGATATACATCTACATAGCCCATATCACCTCCCATATAATCCCGAATACCCATAAGCAAACAAGATACCTTTTAGGGAAGTTATTATATGAAAACTATGTTTTTGTTGAACCCTCAGCGTGTCAAAGTAGTGTATCTTACCTCGTGACGAGCACAACGAGAAATACGCAAGGTTAACTTGTCTTGTTTGTGTTTCCATCTACCAATAGCACCATACAATCAATAGGTAACATAAACGTGGCTTCAAAAGACCTCTCTAAGTTCCCTATATCATAAGGTAATCTAAACATAAGGTCTATGGGTCAAACGAGCATGAAAACAAGCCAATACGACTGCCAGGCCTGAATATGCGCCGCATGGGTCTTCCATGCGCCACATATACTTGATCAGAAACACCCGGACCAATCTGTGCACCGCACAGAATTCCTGTGCACCGCACAATGGGGCTCAATCAGTAACTTTGATTTTTGAACATCTTTAAACGATTCCCATTCGATCTCAAACCCTAACCCCGACCTGGAGACATGAAATTGACCTCTTTTATGACACAATTGATGCCCTCAAACCATCAATTGATCCCTTGATCCATTACAAACATAAATCACTTAATTGATCACCCGAATAACATGAAATCGTTAAACGTTTTGCAATATAACCCAACCCAAACCCCATGGCCTGGATCGGATCGACATATAAGACTTATATGATCAGATTTCAAAGTGAATTTACCTATATTACCTGCACTCGACGTGGGGGACTCAAGATCTATACATTACTTGATCAAAACGGCACGAAACGATGAGATCTTGAAGAAAACTTGCTTGAAAAGGGAGGGAGGATCGGCTGGGGATATTTCTCACGTATGAAACTGATGTGGAGACAATTAGGGATTCCTAATTGCACTTAATCCCTGGCCATCAACTCCTAACCTTACACTTTGGGTCCCTCAACTTCTAAACTTGACTTTCTTAGCTTAATTCACTTACCTGGCGACTTAATGATCTTATAAGCATTTACTTTCGAAACGTTACTTTAATTACTTTCATTAAACATCATCTTATTTATTTCACATTATCACAGATAAGCATTTAATCACATAATCCCATATAGGGCATATAAACTTAACGAACCTAACGTTAACTAACGGAATAGTCAAATAGTCAAACTTGAAAAGTTTGGGATGTTACACATTCTTAGTTTCTTCTTGTGAAATGAAACAGGAATACAAACACTCAGTAATTAGTCCTGAATCCTTCACTTCACAAAATAAACTAGTCATCTCCTTATTTAATTGATTTCTAGTTCGAACAGGCTCTGAAGCATCTCCAAGAATGTTTGTAATTGGATGAGCCTTATTTACTCGATATTAAGGAACCGAATCAACATTTAGATTATCTCCTAAATTCGATTGAATCTGCAATTTAGGAGAACTAAAATCATCTTCCGATTCTTCAAAAATAGGATCATCATCAGGCAATGGAACCTTTGAAGGAGTGGTTGGAGTAGTGTTGTAATGATTAGAATTCGAGCTTTAGTGTGTGTTTTAGTATGTGTTAATGGAGGTTTCTAGTGAGAGAAAGTAGAGAGAGAGTAGAGAGATGTCAGGGAAAGATTAGCTTGTATTATGAGGTTAAAGGTTACATATTCACTTATGGAGGGGGTTTATATACATATGATCTATTTACACTATGCCCCCTGGCATTCTAACATGTTTACATTCTAAGTACAAAACAACATAAAGTACACAAATCAACTACTACATATTATATTTCTAACAAGTGTTCATGTTGGTGCATGTCTCTCGGTGACAAGAGCATTCTAGATGTGTGATGTATATTTATATATATTCAAGTCTTGTAATTTATCTTATAATTACCGTTTGTCATTAATATTACCTTGGCATATATTGTTGATCATATTGGGATCCATTTATGTTTATATGTTTGTTCATTATTTATGTTTTGCAGGTACTTAACATGAATGTAGACATTACATGTAAAGAGTCATTAAGTTAATATTGTTTATGCGTTTAACAGCAGTTGAAATATTAACTTAATGTACTTCCAAAGGGAAGTTAAGTTAATGTGTTTCTGCGTATTAACATCAGGAGAAACATTAACTTAATTAATACTTCCAATAGGTAATATAGACAATGTTGTTTTTGCGTATTCACAACAGTAGAAACATTGTCGTAGCTAATGTTGTTTCTACGTATTTAATGCAGTAGAAACATTGGCTGAGTTAATGTTATTTCTGCGTCTTGACAGCAGGAGAAAAATTAACTCAAATATTCCTAAGTGTCATTTGAGAGTTCTTGGGAATAAGCAAATACTTGCTTGTGGAAAGAACACTCAAATGGTTTGAGAGTTCTTGGGAACAAGCAAATAGTTGCTTGTGGAAAGAACACTCAAACAGTTTGAGAGTTTTTGTGGAAACAAGCAAAAGCATGCTTGTACACAAGAACTCTCAAACAAGGCCAAACCCTAACGGGCTTGACATGAGAACACTCAAATTCATTGGATTTGAGAGTTCTTGGTCATTGCCTATAAATAGTGGGTGTGTGTATGCGTGTTCCCAACAAGAGTGTAGAGAGAGAAATGAGCAAAACCTAGAGAGAGAAACTAAGAACACACATAGTTGATCTTGTGGGTAGTACTCGACTCACGCACGAACCGCAAACACACACCCGGTTTGGTTGGCTTGTAGACTTAGATTACCACGTTGGTTGGTAAGGTTTGTCCGGAAAGCCGCCTCACTATATTAACCAAATACGAGTGTTTATGTTCACGTAAAGATATATATATATATATATATATATATATAGATATATATATATATATCATAAAAGGTAGATATAAAAACCGTGGGTTATCTCGAGGAATTCTGCACCTCGACATATCCTTAAGTCAATCTCGGTTCGATAGAAGAATAAGACCCGAGGGACTTACAATTGGTATCAAGTGCCACAGGTTTTTATACCTTGGTTCGAGATTGATTACGGTTTTGGGTATCCCGCTTTTTGCGTGTTCTTAGGTGAAGATTGTTTTCGGGTTCGTTTGAAAGAAAGGTTCAAACTTGACGCCAAAATAAGACACATCTTTATCCTAAATTGTTTTCTCAAGGTTTCATTGATCAAGTAACAATATCGGGTTCTATATCTAAGAAAGATTGAAAAACAGCTGTGTTTGCATGTTCTTGTACTTGTACTTTGCGTGTTTTCGATACTACCCAGGCAGTTTGCGCGTTCTATTTGAGTGTTCTTGAGGTTTGAGAGTTCTGGTGGTTTGCGTTTTTCTTACACTTTTGCTCGTTTCATTTGAGTGTTTCCATTTGCGTGTTTATAAGTTGAACCTGTTAGGTCGGAAATCGACCAAGTATAATTTGTTCAGAAATAGCTTAAAGTTCAGTGAAAACGTTTGTACATAATTCTGAGCCGTTTCAGAATTACTTCACTGAAGCTTCACTTAAGTTCAGATCAAGATAAATCTGAAGCATTCATTCTGAAGTCAAAGACTGAAGTATGAAGAAGAGAATCATCTCAGAAGCGAGCAAAGAGTGATTCTACCAGATCGAAGACTGAAGCATCTCAGTATAAAGTATTTACAACACTTTACACTGATTACGAGGAAGACTTTTTACTTTACATACCTTACCCAGTTAATAGATTTATCTATTAATAAAAGGTACAAGGTAAAAGTATAGGTTTGGAACGTAGTACTATAAGTCACATCAACTGACTTATATACTCTTTCTAGTACAAGCATGTAAGGAATTAAGTTTAATTCCTTAAATGCTCACAACCACTTTATACGATCTTGTCCATGTCATCATGAACTTGGTCTATAAATAGAAAGTCTTCTCACAACTTGCAAAGGGCTTAAAACTTTAGCATTGCAACTTGTGAGATACTCTAAGTAAACTTACGAGTATTTCCAAGTTATTTAGATCACTTGTTTTTCGGGATTGTTTAGATACTTACACTTGGGTATTTATCTTTGTTCCGCAACAATCCTTGTATTTGTTTATATATCAATAAATCAAATACATTAGAAAGAAAACAACGTGTCTCAATGCTACACACTTGATTATACTTATATATATCTTATATAGTTTCTGCCATTTAGTTCTTGTTATTTATGTGAGTCCCTCGATAGCTGCAGATCACTCTCGAGATCGTCTATTGTTATGTCGTGAGTGCGGAATCCTCACGAGATAACTAGTTTGATTAGTTATCGTATATATTGCTAATTATATGTATATAATCAGCCGTATGTGGTCTATCTTCGTTTTCTATATGCTAGAAACGAACTTAGTCGTCGTAGGTGTGTGAGAGTTGAACGGATTTTTTCAATTTAGGGTTTCCATTCATTTATATATGTTTCTGATCGATATTGGGCCTGCTGGGCTTTGTTCTTACGAACTTAGCAGCCCAGCCCATATAACGAAGATTATCTTTGTTTGTTCCTAACGAAGATCATCTTCGTTAGTACAACTTCCATCAGCATCTATGCCTAGTTATTTTCCAAGTACTTCATGTACAAGAAACCTAACATATATTATGTTTGTACTTGTATAACACACATAACAAACATCATATATAAACATATATATAACACCAAAACATGTAATCGATCATTACCAAAACATGAAGTCCATAATCTATCAATTACACATATATAAATAAGACATAAAATAACATAATGTCTTAATCTAAAAGACTAATCAAATCTAAGTTGCTGTTGTCACATCAACATGCATCAACAATTTACTTTAAGTCATTTGTTTCTTGTTATCCATATCTGGATCGTAAACTTAACTTGTCCTTCAAGATTAGTTGTACTTGCCAGTCGGGTTTAGTTAATCATCTATATTTGGGACTCACAATTGGTATCAGAGCAGCAAGGTTGAATTATATCAATTCTTTAACCTTTGATCTGCATAAATGGCTGACTTTCAACAAGAACGTCCTGACCCTAATAACACTACTCCACCCCCTATCATCAACAACAATATACCATCGCATAATGTACATGTACACTTTCCAAATAATCCTGTTCCCAAGTTTGATGGGAACAGTGAAAACTTTCAAACATGGAAAGCATGCATGCTAAAGTATATTGCTGGTGTTGAAAGACATTTGCCCGATATCTTAAAAGAATGACCCTTTGTCCCCATGAATGCTTCTACTGTTGTTAGAAATACCGATGGGACTCCAAGGCAGTCACCTAAGGAGAAGGATCATTGGTCCGAGGAAGATCATAGACTTGTAGACCTTGACACTAAGTTACAAAATATGATTTTATATGCAGTTCCTGAAACCCTTATGCCCACTCTTGTTTTACTTGAAAATTCCAAATTAATGTGGGAGGAACTAATGACACAGTTTGAAGGCACAAATGAGACAATTGTCACAAGAAAAGTTGCTTTAAACAAAAGATATGAGTCTTTCTTTGCTGTCCCTGGGGAAACTTTAACTCAAACTTACATCAGATTTACAAATCTGGTAAATCAACTGAAAGCCTTGGGTGTTACCAAAGATAAAGAAATTCTGTTGGAAAAATTTTGTGACATTTTACCTTCTAAATGGGAAAATTTAATCTTGGTCTTGAGACAAGGCAAAACTTTGCACAGTCACACTCTCGCTTCCCTTTATGGAGCCTTCAGATATACTGAAGAGAATAAAGCTGAGAGAGCTTTGGCTGAGCAGGATGCCAAGAATCATGTTTCTACCAGTTCTGGTATGGTTCAGTATTCTGAACCACATAGTACTGCTCTACTATCTTCTGAGAGTGACATTTCTGACTCGATGAAGAAGATGGTTTCTGAAATGTTAAAAACTGGTGTCTCTGGTAATGTTACTCATGATTGTAATGAGGATGACAATGATGATCTGGTTGACATGCTGGCTAAAACGTTCAATCGTTTTAAGGCCAAATCAAATCGATCTGGCAAACCTTTTGCTTCCAGCGCTTCTATTGACAAGTCTAATCTTGAATGCTTTAAATATGGCAAGAAAGGACATTTCATGAAGGAATGCAGATCAAGTCAACCATCATCATCACAATCTGCTCCTAACTATTCTATTTTTCAGAAATCTGATGACAGCTATAAGGCCAAATACAAGAAGTTAAAGGCACATATGGCTCTTCTGGCACAAGACAAATCAAGCAACAGTTGTATGATTGCCAAAACTGAAAAATGGGAAGATTCTGATGAATCATCTGATGATGAAGAAGAAGTTAGGGACATGTGTTTCATGGCACAAGAAGATCAAGGTCATTTGGTCAAATCCGATGTTGAATCTGGTCGCTGGGTGGATATTGTAATAAAAAAGGTCAGTAATTTTGGCTTTGAAAATAATGAGGAACACAAACTGGACCTTTTGGTTCTTTTAGAGGCTGACATCTCATTTGTTGAGACAGTGCGTTCAGAAAGCCTAAAAATGTTTGAAAATAATGCTTCTGAACTAAATGCCAGTCATGCCAGACTGAAAGAACTGAAAGATGTTCAATTGGCTCTAAAAAGTTATCAGTCTATGGTTGAAACTTTAGAATTGGAAAAGGAAGAATTAAAATCCATCCTTGAAAAAGAACAAGCAATTATTAAATCTTGGATGAAAGCACCAAGGCCAGATGTTGCAATTAAAAATACTTTTGCATCACAAAGAGCAGCATATGAGTCTGGTGATCTTCATTTGGCATCCATAATCACTGATTTAGATGCACTTCCAAAGGAAATAAAACCTGAAATCATTTTTTCTAAAGTTGGCAAGCAGAAAAGTGTAACTTATAAAGCCCAGGAACAATCTGAGGGTAAATCTGAAACAGCTCAGACAACTGTTTCAGAAAGGAAGGCTAAATCCAAAAATCCATCCCCTCAGACTTCATCTAAGGTTCCTAGAGACCTAAAGAAGAAAAAAAAATTCTCCCCTACTGAACCATCTACCTCAGATTCAGGTAAGGCTCAGGTGTCTAATGAAGAATCAATTTGTTAAGGTTAGAAAGTCAATTTCAACTATTGGCTAGACAAGTGCAGAGCTGTAATGCACGTTTAAAAAATGTTGAAACTCCTCTCTTCAACCTAAACAAAATACAAAACCTTTTTCTAAGCAAATCAAGCAGAAATCTGAAAAGAAAAAGGTTGAAAACCCCATCAAACCAATTGCCTTTATGTCATCTGAAATTATGACTGAGATCCCCTTTGATCCTTCTGTTCCTTATGAACCAAAGAAATCTGAGACTACTAAGGGAGATTCTAGTGAACCCATCCAAAGATGGGTTCCCAAAAAGAACTAATCTTTGTTTGTGTGCAGGGAGACCGAAAGAAGAATATATGGTTTCTGGACAGTGCTGTTGGCCGAACCATGACTGGTTATCAGACCCTGCTAGAGGAATATAGGGTGCAAGAGGGGCCCTCAATAGTTTTTGGAAATGATGGTAATGGAAAAACTAAGGGATATGGTGTGGTGAATAATGGTCAAGTCAAATTCACACGTGTTGCATATGTGAACGGTTTGAAATATAACCTGATCAGTGTCAGTCAACTGTGTGATGATGGCTTCAAGGTTTTATTTGATATTTCACAAGGCACCATATTCAACAGAGATTGAAAGGTGGTACTGATTGCACCAAGGAAGGGAAACATTTATGTCATTGATATGAATCCTTCTACCACTGAACAATGTTGTTACTCAAAGGCAGATGAAGACACAAACTTGCTGTGGCACAAGAGATTATCCCATCTGAACTTCAAAAATATTAATAAGTTGTCTAGAAAACAACTTGTTGATGGGATACCCTTTATGTCTTTCAACAAAGACAAGCCATGTCCAGGTTGTGAAATGGGTAAGCAGAAAAGAGCTTCATTCAAGACAAAACAAAGCTTTAGTATAACTGAACCTCTTTACATGCTTCACATGGACCTTTTTGGACCAGTGAATGTTCAGACCATAGCAGGAAAGAAGTACACCCTTGTTATCGTTGATGAATATTCAAGATACTGCTGGGTGAGTTTCCTCAGGTCTAAAAGTGAAGCTGCTGCTGAAATCATTGCTCTCATCAAACAAATTGAGCTCAAGCACAAGCGAAAAGTTTGTCAGCTCAGAAGTGACAATGGCACTGAATTCAGAAATGCTACTCTGGAGTCCTTCTGCACTGAAACTGGCATATCTCAGAACTTCTCCTCAGCTCACACACCAGAGCAGAATGGTGTCGTAGAAAGAAAGAATCGTACGCTGATTGAAGCTGCTAGAAGTATGTTGAACGAATCTGGTCTTCCCAAGAATTTCTGGGCTGAAGATGTTGCAACTGCCTGCTACACTCAGAACAGATCTGTTTATGTCAAAAGACACAAGAAGACCTCCTATGAAGTACTCAGAAATAGAAAGCCTAATATTGGATACTTCCATGTATTTGGGTGTCCAGTATACATTCTGAATGATTCAAATCAGCTTGTAAAAATTGATGCAAAAGCTGATGAAGGATACTTCCTAGGATATTCATCAAATCGCAAAGCCTTTAGAGTCTTTAACAAGATACTTGAAAAGGTTGATGAGTCAATTCATGTTACCTTTGATGAATCCAATTCTGCAATCTTTAAAAGTTCCATTCCTGTACCACCCTCAGAAAGTCCAATAAGTTTTTGTGATTTTGATCCCATTGCTGAAACTGATCAGTCACCTGAACCTGCTTCTGAACATCTCCGTTCAGAACCAGTAAAAACAAGCCTAGCAACATTCCATTTTATCCTCCAGTCAGTTTCAAACTACCTCATGAACTGACTATTGGATCAGATGTACATGCTGCTTCTCCTCTGATATCAGGCTCCACTGAGCAACCTCAATCTGAAGAATTTCATGATGCAAGTCATGATCTGCAGGAAGAAGAAGAAGCTGAAGATGTATTTTCTGAAGCTCCTCCTGAAGTTACTCAGAGAAGTTCTTGCACTGATATCATTGTTCATCCTAGTCAATACTCTAAATGGACAAAAGCACATCCAATCAAGCAAATTATTGGAGAGTCCAGTAGAGGGTTTCAGACCAGAAGAGCCACAAGCGATCAATGCTTAAATGTCAGCTTCTTATCTCTAATTGAACCCAAGAAGATTGACGAGGCTGTGCAAGACCCAAGCTGGGTTGAAGCCATGCAAGATGAGATCAACCAGTTTAAAAGAAACGATGTATGGGAACTCGTTCCTTGTCCCAGTAACCTGAAGAAGGAACCGATTGGGACAAGATGGGTCTTCAGAAACAAGATGGATGAAGATGGTCATATCATCAGAAACAAAGCAAGACTTGTTGCAAAAGGATATGCACAAGAAGAGGGAATAGATTTTGATGAAACCTTTGCACCAGTTGCTAGACTTGAAGCTATCAGAATATTCTTAGCTTTTGCAGCTCATCATCAGTTTAAAGTCTATCAAATGGATGTCAAAAGTGCATTCCTGAATGGAGAACTAGAAGAAGTTGTTTATGTGTATCAACCACCAGGATTCATCAATGAAGAAAAACCACATTGGGTGTACAGACTGAACAAAGCCTTATATGGTCTGAGACAAGCACCCAGAGCCTGGTATGATACTCTTACTAAACATCTTCTTAAAAATGGTTTTAAACGTGGTGCAATTGATAACACTTTGTTCATATTGCATGATAAAAGTGATATCCTTTTAGTACAAATTTATGTTGATGATATTGTGTTTGGTTCTACAAATGAGAAGATGTGTGAAAATTTTCTAAAATCATGTCTTCTGAGTATGAAATGAGTATGATGGGTGAACTGACATATTTTCTGGGACTTCAAGTTAAACAAACTGAAGATGGTATTTTCATAAACCAGGAAAAAAATGTCAGAGATTTATTAAAGAAATATCAATTTGATTCAGTCTCATCAAAAGATACTCCTATTTCTGCTCCATTATCTTTGGATTCTGATCCACATGGAAAACCAGTGGACCATACAAAATATCGTGGTATGGTTGGTTCACTGATGTATTTAACTGCAAGTAGACCAGACATAATGTTTGCAACATGCCTTTGTGCTAGATTTCAGTCTGATCCCAGAAAAGCACATGCAAATGCTATTAAAAGGATCTTCAGATACCTTAAGGGTGTCCCCAGATTGGGTCTTTGGTATCCCAAAGGCTCTAGTCTAGATCTAATGGGTTATTCAGATTCTGATCATGCAGGTTGTAAGATAGACAGGAAAAGTACCACAGGTGGGTGTCATTTCCTTGGTGGCAAATTAGTAAGTTGGACCAGTAAGAAGCAGACTGCAGTATCACTATCCACTACAGAAGCTGAGTATATTTCTGCAGCAAGTTGTTGTGCTCAGATTCTATGGATGAAGAACCAGCTGACTGATTATGGTGTTACTTACACAAAGACTCCAATCTTTTGTGATAACACTAGTGCCATTGCCATATCTCACAATCCTGTGATGCACTCGAAAACCAAGCACATCGATCTCAGGTATCATTTCATTCGTGATCATATTCTGAAAGGAGATATTGAATTGCACTTTATTCCCACTGATAAGCAACTCGCTGATGTTTTTACAAAACCTTTAGATGTCAATACCTTTAAACATCTGGTCAGTGAGTTGGGTATGTTAAATAATTAGACTGGTAATCTTGTTATGAACGCCTCAGTGACACTGATCTGGTTCACCAGTCTGAGCGATCCATGTAATTTTTGCTCGCCTAGCTATCGAACGCCTTTGTGATACTATCTTGGCACTTATTAATTCATGGATCATCACTTCAGGGGGAATGTTAAATATTTTTCAAACTTTAAGATAAACCTTCATTTTTGAGGGGGAACCTTTTACTCAGAAAAACGTATTTAACTAAAGCACTTCAGAAAATCAAAATTATTTCAGTTGAATTTTATTAACTGAGATGGTTCAGATCTCTTTGGAACTGACCATGCTCAGAATTCATTTTTTCATCACTGAAAGACAACAATCCTTTCAAGATATTTTTGATACTTGGTCATTTGTGTGTACACGTGGCCTACTGCATACTATATGTTTTCAACTTACGTTGGTCATGCTTATGTGTCACACAAGTTGCGCCGTAAAAGGGAAAGAAATGAGTACTTTTTCTGAAAAAGTGTTGCAGGGTGGGGTCACTCAAACGTCTCTGCATTTAATGCGGACTTGACCCCATAAATTGTTTTTAATTGGAAAATTACTTTATATTCCATCTTAAATTCAAATTCCTTTTCATTCTTTCATTTACTTCGTTTTTCATTTACTTTCCAATCATCAATCTCTCTCATATTCACTCTCAAATTCCTTAACTCTTGTTATTCCTTTCACTTTCAACTTTCGATTCTTAAAAATGTCTAAATCATCATCTTCTTCACAACCCAAATCGCTCATCAATTTTAAATATACTCCATCGGATGATGTGAAAACATCCGCCACATGGCCAAAGAATTTCACTCCTTCTCAAATTCGATTTAACATGCGCAATTTCTTGGCTCAATTAAATGTGAAATCCAAAACACTAATGGGAAGAATTAATAATTTTTGGGAGCAATCCCCTTTCCATTATGCTCTGACCGCTAATCCTCAGGCACTGTATCATCGATACTTGCTTGAATTATGGTATACTGCTGTGGTGAGCAAAGATGAACAATCCATCTCCTTCACTCTCAATGAGGGCACCAAGCAGTGTGTTATCACTCTTGAGGGGTTCAGAAATTCCCTTCATCTGAACTACCTCGAACCTTCCCAGGTATTTGCTAAACGACTCAAAGGAGTCAATTTCAGGGAAGTTCTAGTCGCCACCGGTCATGGCGATATGGAGGATGCTGATGGTAATCTGAAGACCTCCGGACACATATTTGA
>CM067170.1:100270685-100297576 GCA_034093135.1 Erigeron breviscapus | reverse complement strand
TCTAGTCACGTCATTTGTCCTTATCTTCAATCCAGGTTGTTATCTTCACTTGATTGTCAGACACAGATTGGGCCGTTTGTCAAAGCACCAATCTGCCTAAGTGTTTCCAAGCTGACTGTTAATCCCAAGCTGCCTTCCACTACCAGCTTGGTCTTCTATCTTCAATCCTCCTCTTCGACTTGGATTGAATGCTATAAACATTGTTGATGCAGCTTGAACAACACTTGCTTCCATATGATTAACATTACAAAACATGAAGCATGATCTGGGCCAGAAACAGATCGTAAGTTGTGTCAGCTTAGTCCGACCCAGATCAGATTACAAGAGCCAATTGATTAATAAGTGTTTATAGGTCAGATTTGTCATCACCAAATTTACAATTAACATTGGGACTCAACAATCTCCCCCTATTTGATGATGACAAAACCCAACTACACTTCTAACTATCAGTTTACAAAGAATCAAAGAAAAATATGACTAACAGCTTGTGACCCTTTGAATCTTTTGGGTTCTTTTCAATCTGATATGAAGTTTCAACAAGAACACAGAATTGTACAAGCACTTTGCATATATTGAGAAAAACAAGATATTACAATCATACAGACTCATTCCCCAATCATTTCTACTGCCTCTTGTTTTACTTCATATGAAGGGGCAATACTCACATCTAACTTCCTATCTAGACCTTCATCAATAAGGAACTACTCATACCCATTACCCTGATCACTAAAAGTGACACAAAATCTGTATAAGGTATATAGGTGCATATGAGGTACCTGTTTCAGCTCAACAGTCCTTTGAAACACCAGTTACCCTCTAGCATTCACAAAATACATTCCATATTCAGGTTCAGTGATAAATAGCCCACTCCTTGCATTTTCAACACCAGCAGGTAGAGACAGATCAAGATGATTCAGAATCTTGTCAAGAGCATATGGAGACAATAGATCAAGCAACTCTGAAGGGTTCAAATTCTTGATGAAATCTGTATGATCACCTTCAGGAGCATTAATTTTTTCATGTCTTCTTCTTTTCTTCTTGAGTGGCTCTTCTGACTCATCTTCATCATCCATATCATAAGCTTTTGGTGTTGGATAGCCAGTGATGTAAATCTTGAATTTAACAATAATGGCCAACTTCTTTTCAATGGCTTCCAAGACAGTCTCTCTATGAATGCCAGGCACACCAGTAATGATGTCATGCAATTCAACCCACTCTGTGTATCCCAAATCAAATAAGTACTCAAGATCACAAGTTTCCCAACTTGACTCATATCCTTCTATTGTGATCCTGATGCTTGGAATGGACTTTCCTCTTTTTCTTTTTAATTGAACCTCACACCCGACTAGATGGATGAGCCATACGGCGGTCCATCAAGTGTCGTTAAGGAATGGCAAGCCACTCCAGGAGTAGTCCGTATGTTCAAGACATTGGTGGGTAATCACTCCGCCCGGAGATACTCAAACCACGTAATTACGTTGCAAGGAGCCACCCAAGCAACAACATATACGCACCCACCCGGCTAAGGTGAATACGGGTTAAGCTTAACACTTCATCATATATACGAGCTCGATTCATCACATATAGTTTAGGTGACAAAGTTACCTAAACATAACATATAATCATCTTTTACGTTTGGGCCCTTAAACGTGCACGTGACATGGCAACCTATAAAGTATAGTGAACTAGATGACCAAGCCACACATACATGCACATCATAATCAACATATACTTACATCAATTTTAATTACATTGCATATCATTTCATAACATATCTTTGCATTGCATATAAAGGGAAATGCATTTCAGGTCTCATAAGTCAAATACATATCCCATATAACCTCCCATACAACCCGAATACCCTTAAGTATACAAGATAAGATTAGAGAAGTTATGTTCTGAAAACCATGCTTTTGTTGAATCCCTCAGCGTGTCAAAGTAGTGTATCTTACCTCGAAGTAGCACGCAATAAAGGATAGCTAAGTTACCGAACAAAGCAACAACTCTCGTCTACCTATCGGCCATAAAACACTAGTCATTAAGACCATAATCTGGAATTACATTCCCAAGGACCCACTCTAGATTTCAGGAGTAAACTATGTATCAAAATGAAGTTACGGTTCAAAACTATATCATTTGCTGAAAATTGGTGAGTTGCGCCGCAAAATAGAGTTGCGCCGCAGCTCAAGCCATTCGTTGCGCCGCAATCTTCTGGAAACCAGTTGCGCCGCAACTATTCCCGATTCTGCACAAGTTTTGATCGATTACACCCCAAACCAGATCCAAACGACTCAAAATCAATTACAAGACTTTCATACATCAAAATCCTTCATCTTTAGGTCATTACAAATCATTTCAACCTTTAATTAAACCATACTTGACTTATATCCTTCAAAAACACCATTAAATCATCATTAAACGATTCTCCCATAACCCCATTAAAATCCCTAATGACTTATACAATTAAAAGGATCTGAAATCAATGAGATATTACCTTCTATGCACGTAGATCAAACTAGGGATGCAAAACACTTGATAACACACCCGAATCACACGTTGGGAGGCTTTTCGGCTTGCAATTTGATGGGAATTCACTTGGGCGGTTAGGGCTTGTTTAGGGGAATGGAATTCTGCCAATAATAACCTAATGACACTCCTTAGACCCCTTAACCCGTTTTTGACTTTCACCATATGCAAAATTTGGTCCCTAGGCTTCCATATAGCTCATTACTAGTCAAAAACTCTTCTAAGGACCATATACTACCTAAATACTTCGTTAATCACTCCTAATAGGCATATAATTACTTCATAAACATATTTTCATATCATGCATTAAGACTTTCAAGTCTCACATATATAACACATAAATCACATATAAGCATTAAATCTAGCAATAGACTTAACGGACACATATCATTGACTTAACGACTCTAGTCAAACGTTAATAAAAGTTTGGGATGTTACAAATACCTCCCCTTAAGAGGATTCCGTCCCCGGAATCTCATCAGCAAGAAACAACTCGGGATACTTCTCTTTCATTACCGCTTCGGTTTCCCATGTAAGGCTTTCACCATGATTATGTCTCCATTTGACCAAGACTAGATCAATCATCTTTCGGCGTAACTTCTTTTGTTTCCTTCCAAGAATAGCTATCGGTTCCTCTACCATTCTTTTCATCGGATCCACACTCACATCTTCAATAGGTATGACACTAGATTCCTCCGCCAAGCACTTCCTCAAATATGTGACATGTAATGTGTTAGGTCCAGATTTAGTCCAGACTTACTGGACTGGCTCCAGACTGGACTACTGGAACCTTATTTAGGTTTGTTAAGAAAACTTGTTTTGCTGGTCTCGCTCCAGACCCGACTACTGGAGCCTCACTAAAGATCTGACCAGAAAACGTTTCTCTACTGGACCTACTCCAGACTTGGAATCTGGAGTCCCTCTGAAGATTTGTCCAGAAATAATTGAAGACTAGTGAGCATTTACTTGTATAGGTAATCTGGAGCATTCTCCAGATTAGCTCACTGAAGACTTAACCCCAGTCCAGATCTACTCTACTGAAGACATTCTGACTGAAGTCAAAGACTGAAGTCTGAAGGAAGAAGACTTAACAAATGGCGGAGTCCACTGGAAAGTCTTACCAGATCTGCACACTGGAGGATTGTTAGTGTTCTAGATCCTGCAAGTCTGAACATAATATCGAGGATTGACTTTTCCTTTAACACACTTCCAAAGAACAATCCACTTGTTCTTTAACAAAGTATACGGTGTTAAGGTGGTTGGATAATAGGATACACTTGCACTTGATGTGACTTTATCCTTATTCTTATCCAATACATTTAATGTTCTTGTCGGATCATTAAATGTATGCCAACCATATTTGTACGGCACAAATTCACTGGTGAATTTGTTGGCTATAAATACAAAGTCATTTCCTTGATAAAAATACTTTTAAGCATTCCTTTTGCATTTAAGTGAATTTGTCCAAATACTCGCGATCTTAAACAGGGATACTTCACAACTTTAAGTATCTCGATCCTAAAGAGCTATTTGACAAATATAGATCATTTGTAATTCAAAGGTTGTTAGGATACATACTTTATTGTATTATCTTGATTCCGCAACAACCTTGTATTTTATTTAAACATCAATAAATGAAATACCCATGAAACATACATAATGGTCCACTTTATTTGTTTATTGCTTTAAGTCTTGTATTACTTTCTTTATATATCTTGCATCTTTATTTACAAGTAATACTAGTCCATTCTAGTGATTATTAGACTTGTTGTATTTTACACTTTCTATTGGTTAACCGTCTTGCACTTTAAACGGGACTCACATTTGGTATCAGAGCAGAAGGCTAATCATTGCCTAGATCTGTTCTTGATGGCTAACCAAGAAAATACACAAGGTTTTAGTCTTGTTCCCGATCCTAATGTAAATATTCATGATCAAAATGAACCACAAAATGTTAATAACACTAATCCACCTCCTCCTCCTACTCCTGCTTCTCCACACGTGCATGTGCACTACTCAAATAATCCTGTTCCTAAATTCAATGGGAACAGTGATGAATTTGGTACGTGGAAGGCTAGGATGGTTTTGCATGTCACTGGTATTGAGAGGAACATGATGAAGATCTTAAACGAAGGTCCATATGTGCCTACATCACCTCTCAATCCACTTCTTGATCCTTCTGGATCTAGAAGGGGAAGGGAAAAGAGGGAGGAACATTGGTCAGAAGAGGAGAGGAGACTGGTGAATCTTGACACCCTCCTTAAAAACATGATCCTCGGGGCTGTTCCAGAAACCATCATTCCCACACTAGTTCTTTTTCCTAGTGCCAAAACCATGTGGGATGAGCTTCTTAACCAACATGAAGGAGGAGATGACACCATTGTCACCAGAAAGGTCTCCTTAAACAAGAGGTATGAGTCATTTTTTGCTCAACCTAACGAGTCTCTCACTGGTACTCACACCAGATTTATGAGTATCATAAACCAATTGAGAGGTCTTGGGTTGAGAAGGACAAGGATATACTTCTGGAGAAATTTTGTGACATTCTACCCACCAAATGGTCTCACATGATACTTGTTTTACGACAAGGTAAAACTCTGCACACACACACTCTCTCAACTCTATATGGAGCTTTCAGGTACACTGAAGAAAATCAAGCTCAGAGAGTGGTTGCAGAACAAGATGCTTTTAACCATGCCTCCAGTACTCCTAAAGTGGTTAGTTATTCTGAACCACAAAGTACAGCACTGATATCTTCTGAGAATGTATTTTCTATGAAGAAGATGGTGTCTGAACTTATGGATTCTGGAGAGTCCGTTCAAGTCTCTCCAGACTGTTGTGATGAAACTGAAGATGATGACCTTATTGCAATGATTGCTAAAACGTTCAACCGTTTCAAAGCAAGAGCAAATAAGCCATATGGACAATTTGCATCCAGTTCTTCCACTGACAAGACCAATTTGACATGCTTTAAGTGTGGCAAAAAGGGTCATTTCATGAAAGAGTGCAGGTCCAACCAGTTTGCATCCAAGCCTGGTCCATTCTCTTCCAATAATAAGCCTGATGATAGCTATAAAATGAAATATAAAAAGCTTAAGGCCCAAATTGCTCTCATGGCACAACAAATGGAAACAAATAATAAGTGCATGATTGCTACAACTGAAGAGAAGTGGGTTCCTTCTGATGACTCATTTGTTGATGAAGAAGAAGAAAGAGATTGCTGTTACATGGCTCTGGAAGTTGATGAGCACCTGGTGAAGGAAGATGTCACATCTGGACGATGGGTGGACATAGTTATTAAAAAGGTTAGTGATTATGATAATGCAACTGACCAAGAACTAAAATTAGACATTGCTGAAGCTTTAAATTCTGATTTAATTTTTGTAGAAACTGTTAGATCTGATTGTGTAAATGGTCTAGAAACAGATTCTTCTGAAATAAATGCTTTAAAATCAAAATTAAAAGAGCTTCAAGACATTGAACTGGCATTTCAAGCCCAGGTTCTGGTAACTGAACAATTGATTCAAGAAAAGCAAGATCTTGAGATCATTTTAGAGAAAGAAAAACTGGTAATAAAGTCATGGCTAGAAACTAAAAAGCCATATGATGCTTTAGTTAAACAATTTCCTGCTCAAAAACGTGCATATTTAGATGGAAATACTAATGTTTGCATCATTAATACCAGTAATCGATCGATTACCAGAGGTGTTAAGGCCCACAACTGTTTATGATATGCCTAAAACACCCAAGACCAATTTAGACCCAGTTCAATCCCCAGAGGTTAAGACTGGAGCTGTCCAGATGACTGCTCCAGTTAAAAAGGAGAAGCAGAATAGACCTTTACCTCAGACCAATCCCTTACCAAAGCCTTTGACTGGAAAGGCTAAGGTATCATCTGAAGAAAATATTTTATCCAGGATAGAGAGCCAGATTCAAATTCTGACTCGTCAATCACAAAGTTTTAATGCAAGATTAAACTTTCTTGAGGGTACCTTCATCTGGCCCTAGACAAAATACAAAACCTTTTCAAAGAAAGACAAATTTATTTCTCCAGTTGAGAAAAATGAAAAGGTTTTAAAACCATCAACCCAAGTGGTCTTCTCTTCTAAGACCACTATTGAACAAAGTGAACTAGACCAGATTGCCCCAGGGACCTATAAGGGAGGGTCCAGTGAACCCATCAGTCGATGGGTTCCCAAATCTAACTGATAAATATCTGGTGTATGTGTAGGGCGATCGAAAGAAGCTTATCTGGTATCTTGACAATGCAGCTGGCAGGACGATGACCGGATGTAAGACCCTACTGGAGGAGTTCACCATTTCTGATGGACCCTCCATCACGTTTGGAAATGATGGTTGTGGGAAGACTGAGGGATATGGTGTTCTGAACAATGGACAAGTCAAGTTCAGACGAGTTGCATTGTGAATGGTTTGAAATATAACTTGATCAGTGTAAGTCAACTGTGTGACGATGGCTATCAAGTCTTATTCAATGTTGCTCAGGGCATCGTATTCAACAAGGACTGGAAGGTAGTGTTGATTGCTCCCAGGAAAGGGAATGTGTACGTGATGGATATGGAAAGCTCTCCTTCAGAGCAGTGTTTCTATACTCAAGCTGATGAAGACACAAACTGGTTATGGCATAAAAGGTTATCCCATTTAAACTTCAAAAATATTAACAAGTTGTCCAGAAAACAACTTGCAGATGGGATACCTTCAGTCTCCTTCAAAAAGGAAAGACCATGTCCAGGATGTGAGATGGGTAAGCAAAGAAGCGTACCAGTTTCAAGACCAGACAGAATTTCAGCATTACTGAACCTCTTCACATGCTTCATATGGACCTTTTTGGTCCAGTGAACGTTCAGACTCGTGATGGTAAAAGATACACCCTGGTGATCATAGATGAGTTCTCCAGATATTGTTGGGTGATCTTTCTGAGGTCCAAAAGTGAAGCTGCTGCTGAAATCATCAGTCTTATCAAGCAAATTGAGCTCAAGTACAGTCGAAAAGTGTGTCAGTTAAGAAGTGACAATGGAACAGATTCCAGAATGCAACTCTGGAGTCATTCTGTACTGACACTGGCATCTCCCAGAACTTCTCTTCAGCCGCTCTCCAGAGCAAAATGGAGTTGTGGAAAGGAAAAATCGAACGCTGATAGAAGCTGCCAGAGTATGCTTGCTGAATCTGGACTGTCTACCAGTTTCTGGGCGGAGGCAATTGCAACTGCTTGCCACACCCAGAATCGATCAGTGTACATTAAAAGACACAAAAAGACAGCCTATGAAGTCTTAAGAAATAGAAAACCAAACATTGGTTATTTTCACGTTTTTGGATGTCCAGTTTACATCCTGAACGACTCCAGTCAGCTAGGCAAATTTGATGCCAAAGCTGATGAAGGGTATTTCTTAGGCTATTCAGCCATTCGCAAGGCCTTCAGAGTCTACAACAAGAGACTGGAGAAGGTCCATGAGTCAATTCATGTAACATTTGATGAATCAATGCCTCAATCAACAAGAAGCTAGTCCCTGTCACTCCCCCAGTAACACCAATTGTCTTTTGTGAATCTGATCCTATAAATGACAAATTTGAAGATTCACCAGACTCAGCTTCCAGTCATCCTGATCTGGAACCTGTTCAGAAAAAGAAACTCTCCAGTAGTACTCCATTCTATCCTTCTATTATTTTCAAACTACCCTCTGAAATTAATATTGGTTCAGATGTACGTACTACTCCAGTATCAGTGTCAGTTGAGAATTTACCAGAAATGTCTTCTGGTGAAGAATTTCATACTGAACCAGTACTCCAGGAAAAGCCTTCAAATGAAGAATTTCATGATGCAAATCGTGATTTAAATGACTCAGATGAAGATACTGAAGTAATTTGGCAAGACCCTCCTCCAGAATCAACTTCAGAGGAGACTCAACTGAATTCTTGCACTGATATGTTGTCAGTAACAATCCTGGTCAGTACTCCAGATGGACAAAAGCTCACCCTATTGATCAGATCTTAGGTGACTCCAGTCGTGGTGTTCAGACCAGAAGAGCCTCCAGTAATCAATGCTTATACGTCAGTTTCTATCTTTGATAGAACCTAAGAAGATTGACGAGGCTCTGGAAGATCCAAACTGGGTGACTGCTATGCAAGAAGAGCTTCACCAGTTTGAAAGGAACAAGGTATGGTATCTGGTTCCTTCCCAGTTGGAAAGAAAGAACCAATTGGAACAAGATGGGTCTTCAGAAACAAAGTAGATGAAGATGGCCACGTAATAAGAAACAAGGCCAGACTGTAGCACAAGGCTACTGCCAGTCAGATGTCGACTTTGATGAATCTTTTGCTCCAGTGGCTAGACTTGAAGCAATCAGAATTTTCTTAGCATTCGCTGCTAATCATCAGTTCAAGGTCTACCAGATGGACGTAAAGAGTGCTTTCTTGAATGGGAAGCTTGAAGAAGAAGTTTACGTTAGACAACCTCCAGGTTTCGTTGATGACAAGCATCCACATTGGGTATATCGTCTGGACAAAGCGCTATATGGCCTCAGACAAGCCCCACGTGCCTGGTATGATACTCTGACTAAACATTTGTTGAAAAATGGTTTTAAACGAGGTGCAATTGACAATACCTTGTTCATTCTTCATGAGAAAGGTAATCTGTTAATGGTACAAATTTATGTTGATGATATAATTTTTGGGTCTACTGATGAAAACATGTGCAAGAAATTTTCTAAAATCATGTCCACTGAATATGAAATGAGTTTGATGGGTGAATTAACATATTTTCTTGGACTCCAGATTAAACAAAACAAAGATGGAATTTTTATTAATCAGGAAAAATATGTTAGAGATCTTTTAAAGAAATTCGATATGAATTCTTCACCATCTAAACCAACTCCAATTTCTGCACCACTGACACTGGACTCGGATCCAGATGGCAAACAAGTGAACACCACTGTCTATAGAGGCATGGTTGGTTCACTGATGTATTTAACGGCCAGTAGACCAGATATTATGTTTTCAACATGTTTATGTGCCAGATATCAGTCTAATCCAAAGGAATCTCATATGCTCGCTGTAAAGCGCATACTGAAGTACCTTAAAGGTGTCCCCAGTATAGGTCTTTGGTACCCCAAAGGCTCAGGCATGGATCTAATGGGTTATTCAGATTCAGATCATGCAGGTTGTAAGATAGATAGGAAATCCACAACTGGTGGATGTCATTTCCTAGGTGGCAAACTGGTCAGCTGGACCAGTAAGAAGCAAACTTCAGTTTCATTATCCACTGCTGAAGCTGAATACGTGTCTGCAGCCAGTTGTTGTGCTCAGATACTCTGGATGAAGAACCAGTTGCTTGATTATGGTATTAAATACTCAAAAACTCCAATCTTTTGTGATAATACCAGTGCCATCGCTATCTCCAACAATCCAGTCATGCACTCCAGAACCAAACACATCGATCTAAGGTACCATTTCATTCGCGATCATATTATAAAAAACAACATTGAACTCCATTTTATTCCCACTGACAAACAACTCGCTGACATTTTTACTAAACCACTGGACGTAAAAACTTTTGAATATCTTGTTGGTGAGTTGGGAATGTTAAACCCTTAAATCTGGAACCTTGGTATTGAACGCCATTGTGTACTACTAAGGATCCTTGATTTAAAGATTCAAAAATTTATTTCTGGATCAACATTCCAGGGAAGACTTGAAAAATATTTTCTCTTAAAAATGTTAAGTTCAGGGGGAATTAATTTTCTCACTGGACAAATTCTTCAGAAAAATATTACTGGTGCTTTGTAAATATGTCCCTCTCACTGGTAACTGGACAAGTTGAAGTGCGTGTTTGAGTTGACTTTTGTCTCCTTGTAAATGTGTCCCTCTCATTTGTTTGTATTAGTTGACGTGCAAGTTTAAGGTTTCCAGTCTTTCAAAAATGGTTTTCACTGGTACTTTACTGGAGTGTCCCTCCAGTGTACCATCAGTACATGCTTCACTGGACTAATCCACCAGTGATACTGGACGGTCCTGTCAACCTCCAGATGCACTGAATAATGTCATAATATTTTCAAAAATACTTGATCTTTGTATGTGCCACGTAAGCAAACTTTTTCAAAGATATTTATCTTATAAATCCTATGTGGCATGGATATTTTTCAAAACTAATGATGGTCTTTTTACTTTGGGAACACAAAAAGTACAAATTTGCTTGTTTTTGTGGGCGGTGAACCATCAACCATTTATGGGTGATGTGATACAATTAAATGCGGATCTCAAAACACGATCAAAAATGTTATTTGATAAATTCAAATTGAACGTTTGAAATCCACATTATCTCTCCTATAAATTACCCACTTTCACTTTCAATTTCATTTACTTCGAACATTTACTCCCAAATCCTAAAATTCCTTCATTCAATTCGTAAATTCTTCATTCAATTTCCAAATATAACTCATATTAACTGCAATTCATTAAATTCTTCTCATAAACTATCGGGCAGTGGACATCATATGCAATATAGTTAAGTAAGTCCAGGTTCGTTCACGGGGATTGGTTTGAATTAATTGTTTAGTAAAGGGGTTTGGAAAAAGGGTGTTACTTTGATTCTCACTCTGACAATAACTTTAAAGGACAAATGCGTATAAGTAAAGGTAAGTCCAGGTTCGTTCACGGGGATTGGTTTGAATTAATTGTTTAGTAAAGGGGTTTGGAAAAAGGGTGTTACTTTGATTCTCACTCTGACAATAACTTTAAAGGACAAATGCGTATAAGTAAAGGTAAGTCCAGGTTCGTTCACGGGGATTGGTTTGAATTAATTGTTTAGTAAAGGGGTTTGGAAAAAGGGTGTTACTTTGATTCTCACTCTGACAATAACTTTAAAGGACAAATGCGTATAAGTAAAGGTAAGTCCAGGTTCGTTCACGGGGATTGGTTTGAATTAATTGTTTAGTAAAGGGGTTTGGAAAAAGGGTGTTACTTTGATTCTCACTCTGACAATAACTTTAAAGGACAAATGCGTATAAGTAAAGGTAAGTCCAGGTTCGTTCACGGGGATTGGTTTGAATTAATTGTTTAGTAAAGGGGTTTGGAAAAAGGGTGTTACTTTGATTCTCACTCTGACAATAACTTTAAAGGACAAATGCGTATAAGTAAAGGTAAGTCCAGGTTCGTTCACGGGGATTGGTTTGAATTAATTGTTTAGTAAAGGGGTTTGGAAAAAGGGTGTTACTTTGATTCTCACTCTGACAATAACTTTAAAGGACAAATGCGTATAAGTAAAGGTAAGTCCAGGTTCGTTCACGGGGATTGGTTTGAATTAATTGTTTAGTAAAGGGGTTTGGAAAAAGGGTGTTACTTTGATTCTCACTCTGACAATAACTTTAAAGGACAAATGCGTATAAGTAAAGGTAAGTCCAGGTTCGTTCACGGGGATTGGTTTGAATTAATTGTTTAGTAAAGGGGTTTGGAAAAAGGGTGTTACTTTGATTCTCACTCTGACAATAACTTTAAAGGACAAATGCGTATAAGTAAAGGTAAGTCCAGGTTCGTTCACGGGGATTGGTTTGAATTAATTGTTTAGTAAAGGGGTTTGGAAAAAGGGTGTTACTTTGATTCTCACTCTGACAATAACTTTAAAGGACAAATGCGTATAAGTAAAGGTAAGTCCAGGTTCGTTCACGGGGATTGGTTTGAATTAATTGTTTAGTAAAGGGGTTTGGAAAAAGGGTGTTACTTTGATTCTCACTCTGACAATAACTTTAAAGGACAAATGCGTATAAGTAAAGGTAAGTCCAGGTTCGTTCACGGGGATTGGTTTGAATTAATTGTTTAGTAAAGGGGTTTGGAAAAAGGGTGTTACTTTGATTCTCACTCTGACAATAACTTTAAAGGACAAATGCGTATAAGTAAAGGTAAGTCCAGGTTCGTTCACGGGGATTGGTTTGAATTAATTGTTTAGTAAAGGGGTTTGGAAAAAGGGTGTTACTTTGATTCTCACTCTGACAATAACTTTAAAGGACAAATGCGTATAAGTAAAGGTAAGTCCAGGTTCGTTCACGGGGATTGGTTTGAATTAATTGTTTAGTAAAGGGGTTTGGAAAAAGGGTGTTACTTTGATTCTCACTCTGACAATAACTTTAAAGGACAAATGCGTATAAGTAAAGGTAAGTCCAGGTTCGTTCACGGGGATTGGTTTGAATTAATTGTTTAGTAAAGGGGTTTGGAAAAAGGGTGTTACTTTGATTCTCACTCTGACAATAACTTTAAAGGACAAATGCGTATAAGTAAAGGTAAGTCCAGGTTCGTTCACGGGGATTGGTTTGAATTAATTGTTTAGTAAAGGGGTTTGGAAAAAGGGTGTTACTTTGATTCTCACTCTGACAATAACTTTAAAGGACAAATGCGTATAAGTAAAGGTAAGTCCAGGTTCGTTCACGGGGATTGGTTTGAATTAATTGTTTAGTAAAGGGGTTTGGAAAAAGGGTGTTACTTTGATTCTCACTCTGACAATAACTTTAAAGGACAAATGCGTATAAGTAAAGGTAAGTCCAGGTTCGTTCACGGGGATTGGTTTGAATTAATTGTTTAGTAAAGGGGTTTGGAAAAAGGGTGTTACTTTGATTCTCACTCTGACAATAACTTTAAAGGACAAATGCGTATAAGTAAAGGTAAGTCTCAAACAATAATGGTAAATATCATCCACCTTGACTCCGCTAGACTTCAAACATGATTGCTTTCAGTTAAGACCAAATTCGTTAAGAGTTGACACGATAAACGTGAGAGAATGAAATGCTCGCGTGGTACCACCAACCGTTACAAAACACGTTGACAAAATGACTCCTTTTATTAATTTGACATTCACTATCATACCATGAACTAGTGATAATCGCTCATAGACAAGCGACCGTTAGAAAATCACATATGCATTCGACTAGTACCACTAACGAAGAACACACATGCCACCAATATCAAATTAATACAAATAAAGGAATTAAATCATCAAGATCACGACACAACGATAATTGAAATCAACTCTTTGAATTAAAATATATGGCAATCACATCATTCGCCTAGTTTCATCAAGGTGGACAATAGAAGAATTACCATCCCCACTGCGGCGTAGTAACCATCAAACCATCCCCACTGCGGCGCAGTGGGGGTTTGTACAAACCATCCCCACTGCGGCGCAGTAACCATCAAACCATCCCCACTGCGGCGCAGTAACCATCAAACCATCCCCACTGCGGCGCAGTAACCATCAAACCATCCCCACTGCGGCGCAGTAACCATCAAACCATCCCCACTGCGGCGCAGTAACCATCAAACCATCCCCACTGCGGCGCAGTAACCATCAAACCATCCCCACTGCGGCGCAGTAACCATCAAACCATCCCCACTGCGGCGCAGTAACCATCAAACCATCCCCACTGCGGCGCAGTAACCATCAAACCATCCCCACTGCGGCGCAGTAACCATCAAACCATCCCCACTGCGGCGCAGTAACCATCAAACCATCCCCACTGCGGCGCAGTAACCATCAAACCATCCCCACTGCGGCGCAGTAACCATCAAACCATCCCCACTGCGGCGCAGTAACCATCAAACCATCCCCACTGCGGCGCAGTAACCATCAAACCATCCCCACTGCGGCGCAGTAACCATCAAACCATCCCCACTGCGGCGCAGTAACCATCAAACCATCCCCACTGCGGCGCAGTAACCATCAAACCATCCCCACTGCGGCGCAGTAACCATCAAACCATCCCCACTGCGGCGCAGTAACCATCAAACCATCCCCACTGCGGCGCAGTAACCATCAAACCATCCCCACTGCGGCGCAGTAACCATCAAACCATCCCCACTGCGGCGCAGTAACCATCAAACCATCCCCACTGCGGCGCAGTAACCATCAAACCATCCCCACTGCGGCGCAGTAACCATCAAACCATCCCCACTGCGGCGCAGTAACCATCAAACCATCCCCACTGCGGCGCAGTAACCATCAAACCATCCCCACTGCGGCGCAGTAACCATCAAACCATCCCCACTGCGGCGCAGTAACCATCAAACCATCCCCACTGCGGCGCAGTAACCATCAAACCATCCCCACTGCGGCGCAGTAACCATCAAACCATCCCCACTGCGGCGCAGTAACCATCAAACCATCCCCACTGCGGCGCAGTAACCATCAAACCATCCCCACTGCGGCGCAGTAACCATCAAACCATCCCCACTGCGGCGCAGTAACCATCAAACCATCCCCACTGCGGCGCAGTAACCATCAAACCATCCCCACTGCGGCGCAGTAACCATCAAACCATCCCCACTGCGGCGCAGTAACCATCAAACCATCCCCACTGCGGCGCAGTAACCATCAAACCATCCCCACTGCGGCGCAGTAACCATCAAACCATCCCCACTGCGGCGCAGTCCATGACTACCCCCCACTGCGGCGCAGTGCATTTCCACGTCTTTCTTTTTCTATATTTGACTGCGGCGCAGTAACCATCAAACCATCCCCACTGCGGCGCAGTGGGGGTTTGTATTTCTTCCATCACTGCGGCGCAGTACCATCAAACCATCCCCACTGCGGCGCAGTAACCATCAAACCATCCCCACTGCGGCGCAGTAACCATCAAACCATCCCCACTGCGGCGCAGTAACCATCAAACCATCCCCACTGCGGCGCAGTAACCATCAAACCATCCCCACTGCGGCGCAGTAACCATCAAACCATCCCCACTGCGGCGCAGTAACCATCAAACCATCCCCACTGCGGCGCAGTAACCATCAAACCATCTGACTGCGGCGCAGTAACCATCAAACCATCCCCACTGCGGCGCAGTGGGGGTTTGAACGAACAAGGCCGTGGATAATGGCTGCGGCGCAGTGGACCACGTACATCTCCACTGCGGCGCAGTCAAATGCTTGGTGTACAACCTTCATCTTACGATCCCGACACTCGCTATCTCTTCCACTCGAAACGACTCTCGACTTCACAAATGACTTCTGGCCAATAATCATCCGAATTTGCACAAAATGAACGCGTACTTGTTTAGAACCTGAAAACACTAACAAATAACACACATGCCACCAATATCAAATTAATACAAATAAAGGAATTAAATCATCAAGATCACGACACAACGATAATTGAAATCAACTCTTTGAATTAAAATATATGGCAATCACATCATTCGTCTAGTTTCATCAAGGTGGACAATAGAAGAATTAGCCACTCATGATTAAATTGAAATTACAATAAGAATCAAGAAAGAACATAAAGTACCAATTGTTTGTTTTTTTTTTTTTTTTTTTTTTTTTTTTTTTTTTTTTTTTTTTTTTTTTTTTTTTTTTTTTTTTTTTTTTTTTTTTTTTTTTTTTTTTTTTTTTTTTTTTTTTTTTTTTTTTTTTTTTTTTTTTTTTTTTTTTTTTTTTTTTTTTTTTTTTTTTTTTTTTTTTTTTTTTTTTTTTTTTTTTTTTTTTTTTTTTTTTTTTTTTTTTTTTTTTTTTTTTTTTTTTTTTTTTTTTTTTTTTTTTTTTTTTTTTTTTTTTTTTTTTTTTTTTTTTTTTTTTTTTTTTTTTTTTTTTTTTTTTTTTTTTTTTTTTTTTTTTTTTTTTTTTTTTTTTTTTTTTTTTTTTTTTTTTTTTTTTTTTTTTTTTTTTTTTTTTTTTTTTTTTTTTTTTTTTTTTTTTTTTTTTTTTTTTTTTTTTTTTTTTTTTTTTTTTTTTTTTTTTTTTTTTTTTTTTTTTTTTTTTTTTTTTTTTTTTTTTTTTTTTTTTTTTTTTTTTTTTTTTTTTTTTTTTTTTTTTTTTTTTTTTTTTTTTTTTTTTTTTTTTTTTTTTTTTTTTTTTTTTTTTTTTTTTTTTTTTTTTTTTTTTTTTTTTTTTTTTTTTTTTTTTTTTTTTTTTTTTTTTTTTTTTTTTTTTTTTTTTTTTTTTTTTTTTTTTTTTTTTTTTTTTTTTTTTTTTTTTTTTTTTTTTTTTTTTTTTTTTTTTTTTTTTTTTTTTTTTTTTTTTTTTTTTTTTTTTTTTTTTTTTTTTTTTTTTTTTTTTTTTTTTTTTTTTTTTTTTTTTTTTTTTTTTTTTTTTTTTTTTTTTTTTTTTTTTTTTTTTTTTTTTTTTTTTTTTTTTTTTTTTTTTTTTTTTTTTTTTTTTTTTTTTTTTTTTTTTTTTTTTTTTTTTTTTTTTTTTTTTTTTTTTTTTTTTTTTTTTTTTTTTTTTTTTTTTTTTTTTTTTTTTTTTTTTTTTTTTTTTTTTTTTTTTTTTTTTTTTTTTTTTTTTTTTTTTTTTTTTTTTTTTTTTTTTTTTTTTTTTTTTTTTTTTTTTTTTTTTTTTTTTTTTTTTTTTTTTTTTTTTTTTTTTTTTTTTTTTTTTTTTTTTTTTTTTTTTTTTTTTTTTTTTTTTTTTTTTTTTTTTTTTTTTTTTTTTTTTTTTTTTTTTTTTTTTTTTTTTTTTTTTTTTTTTTTTTTTTTTTTTTTTTTTTTTTTTTTTTTTTTTTTTTTTTTTTTTTTTTTTTTTTTTTTTTTTTTTTTTTTTTTTTTTTTTTTTTTTTTTTTTTTTTTTTTTTTTTTTTTTTTTTTTTTTTTTTTTTTTTTTTTTTTTTTTTTTTTTTTTTTTTTTTTTTTTTTTTTTTTTTTTTTTTTTTTTTTTTTTTTTTTTTTTTTTTTTTTTTTTTTTTTTTTTTTTTTTTTTTTTTTTTTTTTTTTTTTTTTTTTTTTTTTTTTTTTTTTTTTTTTTTTTTTTTTTTTTTTTTTTTTTTTTTTTTTTTTTTTTTTTTTTTTTTTTTTTTTTTTTTTTTTTTTTTTTTTTTTTTTTTTTTTTTTTTTTTTTTTTTTTTTTTTTTTTTTTTTTTTTTTTTTTTTTTTTTTTTTTTTTTTTTTTTTTTTTTTTTTTTTTTTTTTTTTTTTTTTTTTTTTTTTTTTTTTTTTTTTTTTTTTTTTTTTTTTTTTTTTTTTTTTTTTTTTTTTTTTTTTTTTTTTTTTTTTTTTTTTTTTTTTTTTTTTTTTTTTTTTTTTTTTTTTTTTTTTTTTTTTTTTTTTTTTTTTTTTTTTTTTTTTTTTTTTTTTTTTTTTTCGAACCACTTTTACTCTACTAGTAGGCACCCTCTTACAATGATGAACAATGTCTAACACACATACTTTCTTTTGAACACTCCAAAACATTCCCAAAGACCAACAATGTTCCACCGACAATCCATTTAAGCTCTCCCAAACCGTCCATACAAACAAATGACAATCAACGGCCCACCAAGATTAGACTATCGGAAAAGTGAGGTGAAGTATATATTCAAGAGTGAATTTATGCAAAGGTGAAATATACAAAGAAAGGAATGAAATGTATGTATATGTGAGTGTATAAAGGTTGTATAAGGGTGTGTATAGTAAGGTATTAATGTACAAAAGGAAAAATGAGAAATAAAGAAATAAAAGTATGGGTCAAACCTATATGCCAATTCGTCATCCGATGTACTTTTATCACAAAAGTGATCTCACTGCGGTCTCGTCACGATCACAAGGCCAAGTTCTAGCTCAACACATCACCGGCACACTCAAATCAGAGAAAAGACCCCGGAAATGGAATAAATTAACCTCAAATTCGCACATCTTAGTGCAGAGTTCGAAATGGAACCCTTACTCCCGAATAAATCCAAGAGCCTAAGAGAGGGACAAATCACAAGGCCAAGTTCTAGCTCAACACATCACCGGCACACTCAAATCAGAGAAAAGACCCCGGAAATGGAATAAATTAACCTCAAATTCGCACATCTTAGTGCAGAGTTCGAAATGGAACCCTTACTCCCGAATAAATCCAAGAGCCTAAGAGAGGGACAAATCACAAGGCAATCAAACCAAAACCGTAAACACCTAGCACATCTATATATGAACAATGAATCTCACAACTTTTAGGTGTTTGGGAAATTTTGAGTATGCAAGTAATGTTATCAAACCACAAGGATAAGCCCAATAATCGTTCCGAACACATTTCGCCGGTTAAAAATGTTGCCAAGGAAAAAGTTTGTAGTAAAATTGCTCATTAAAATATGAATTAAGTGACCAAAAGCAATTTACCACAAGGACAAGCCCCACTCAAGTTTTACAAACCACATCAACCTCTATTATCCCACCAAATTGACAACACCGATTCCAAACATGCACATCACAGTGAAGAGCTCAAGATAGAAACTCCTACCCTCGGATAAAATCCAAAGGCCTATGAGAGGGACACATCAACAAAACCGGTAGAAATCTCAATGGCAAAACAACAAAAGTGATGTACCCGGTAGCTTAAACCTATTTGCCACCCCCCCACACTTAAGATGGACAATGCCCTCAATGTCCATATCGGTCAAACACAGGTAAATAGGGGTAAGCAAAATCGATAACTAAAGCACATACCGGAACGAGGACACAATCCGTTTTAAAACAAGTTAGCCGACCCCGCGTCACAAATTGCACTTCCGAAAGAGGAAGGACACTTTGGATGGCGGGAGAAACAACATGTAACAAAACGGAAGGTGCGAGAATCGAGTACATCAAACATACCAACACAAATGCGGCGCTGAACTTACTGCCAGCATATGCATACCATCAAACAATCAACACTCAATGGTTCTCCCCCACACTTGGGTTGGACTACAACTATCAATACCTGCTTCATATAGCATCAGAAAACAAAATGTAATATCAAGCACCAAAAGAAAAAGAAAATCAACCACACACAATGTTTCATCACCCCGTAGGGTGGATACCAAACAATCAAAAGAAAATTTAAAAAGTACAGAAGTAGAAAGTGTTCAAACAAGCCATCACTGTGGTGGAGGACGGGGTGGGTAATGTTGGTAACCAGGGATGTTACTATAATCAAAGAAGGATCCCACCACCTGCTCTGCAAAAGACGGGTCAGCAGCTCCCGCCGGGGTCACGTCCATACCTGCATAAGTACCTGTATAAGAACCAAATCGGACCGGCATATCCGGTCCCAATGCTCCTGGATCATGACGGGGAGGCTCCTCAACCTGATGCTCGGGAGGAAAGTAAAAACCTCCACCAACACGCTGATGAGGGATAAACATGGAGGGCGGGCGGTACTCGGGAATATCAGCTGGTGGACTAAAATCCTGCCCTCTCAACTGCGCCTCCCACAAAGGCTGGTAACGGCGCGAGTCGTAAACCACTCTCCCTAAACCAGAACCCATCATAGTCAAATCTCCCCCAACCTGCTCTCGAAAACTATCCATTCGAGAATGGAAAGACTGCTGATCCTCATACATCCTATCCATCAAAGACTGAAGAGAGGTGAAATCAAAACCTGCTGGATGAGCAGAAGCGGAAAAGGAACCTCCTGCAGTAGTGGTAGCACGACGTGTAGGATGTCGCACCGGCTCTGGCTCCTCCTCAGCAGCCGCATCCATATCAACATCCTCATCCTCCTCCACAATGGGAGGCGGTGCAGGAATCACTCCAATGTCATCAAGCAATCTTGAATTCTCCGTCTTCGTCATCTTCTTAACAATCTTAGCCCTTATCAACTCTCCCTCCTCCAAAGTCTCCTGAAATACCGGTGGTGAAAGATGGGTCTGACAGTCATCAGTATCAAAAACCCCCATCCGTCTATAGATCATCGTAATGAAATGTCCCAAAACCAACTCCGAATCGGAGTGGTTCCACATCCTGTCCAACACAACCATGGGAGCTAAAAAAAAAAAAAAAAAAAAAAAAAAAAAAAAAAAAAAAAAAAAAAAAAAAAAAAAAAAAAAAAAAAAAAAAAAAAAAAAAAAAAAAAAAAAAAAAAAAAAAAAAAAAAAAAAAAAAAAAAAAAAAAAAAAAAAAAAAAAAAAAAAAAAAAAAAAAAAAAAAAAAAAAAAAAAAAAAAAAAAAAAAAAAAAAAAAAAAAAAAAAAAAAAAAAAAAAAAAAAAAAAAAAAAAAAAAAAAAAAAAAAAAAAAAAAAAAAAAAAAAAAAAAAAAAAAAAAAAAAAAAAAAAAAAAAAAAAAAAAAAAAAAAAAAAAAAAAAAAAAAAAAAAAAAAAAAAAAAAAAAAAAAAAAAAAAAAAAAAAAAAAAAAAAAAAAAAAAAAAAAAAAAAAAAAAAAAAAAAAAAAAAAAAAAAAAAAAAAAAAAAAAAAAAAAAAAAAAAAAAAAAAAAAAAAAAAAAAAAAAAAAAAAAAAAAAAAAAAAAAAAAAAAAAAAAAAAAAAAAAAAAAAAAAAAAAAAAAAAAAAAAAAAAAAAAAAAAAAAAAAAAAAAAAAAAAAAAAAAAAAAAAAAAAAAAAAAAAAAAAAAAAAAAAAAAAAAAAAAAAAAAAAAAAAAAAAAAAAAAAAAAAAAAAAAAAAAAAAAAAAAAAAAAAAAAAAAAAAAAAAAAAAAAAAAAAAAAAAAAAAAAAAAAAAAAAAAAAAAAAAAAAAAAAAAAAAAAAAAAAAAAAAAAAAAAAAAAAAAAAAAAAAAAAAAAAAAAAAAAAAAAAAAAAAAAAAAAAAAAAAAAAAAAAAAAAAAAAAAAAAAAAAAAAAAAAAAAAAAAAAAAAAAAAAAAAAAAAAAAAAAAAAAAAAAAAAAAAAAAAAAAAAAAAAAAAAAAAAAAAAAAAAAAAAAAAAAAAAAAAAAAAAAAAAAAAAAAAAAAAAAAAAAAAAAAAAAAAAAAAAAAAAAAAAAAAAAAAAAAAAAAAAAAAAAAAAAAAAAAAAAAAAAAAAAAAAAAAAAAAAAAAAAAAAAAAAAAAAAAAAAAAAAAAAAAAAAAAAAAAAAAAAAAAAAAAAAAAAAAAAAAAAAAAAAAAAAAAAAAAAAAAAAAAAAAAAAAAAAAAAAAAAAAAAAAAAAAAAAAAAAAAAAAAAAAAAAAAAAAAAAAAAAAAAAAAAAAAAAAAAAAAAAAAAAAAAAAAAAAAAAAAAAAAAAAAAAAAAAAAAAAAAAAAAAAAAAAAAAAAAAAAAAAAAAAAAAAAAAAAAAAAAAAAAAAAAAAAAAAAAAAAAAAAAAAAAAAAAAAAAAAAAAAAAAAAAAAAAAAAAAAAAAAAAAAAAAAAAAAAAAAAAAAAAAAAAAAAAAAAAAAAAAAAAAAAAAAAAAAAAAAAAAAAAAAAAAAAAAAAAAAAAAAAAAAAAAAAAAAAAAAAAAAAAAAAAAAAAAAAAAAAAAAAAAAAAAAAAAAAAAAAAAAAAAAAAAAAAAAAAAAAAAAAAAAAAAAAAAAAAAAAAAAAAAAAAAAAAAAAAAAAAAAAAAAAAAAAAAAAAAAAAAAAAAAAAAAAAAAAAAAAAAAAAAAAAAAAAAAAAAAAAAAAAAAAAAAAAAAAAAAAAAAAAAAAAAAAAAAAAAAAAAAAAAAAAAAAAAAAAAAAAAAAAAAAAAAAAAAAAAAAAAAAAAAAAAAAAAAAAAAAAAAAAAAAAAAAAAAAAAAAAAAAAAAAAAAAAAAAAAAAAAAAAAAAAAAAAAAAAAAAAAAAAAAAAAAAAAAAAAAAAAAAAAAAAAAAAAAAAAAAAAAAAAAAAAAAAAAAAAAAAAAAAAAAAAAAAAAAAAAAAAAAAAAAAAAAAAAAAAAAAAAAAAAAAAAAAAAAAAAAAAAAAAAAAAAAAAAAAAAAAAAAAAAAAAAAAAAAAAAAAAAAAAAAAAAAAAAAAAAAAAAAAAAAAAAAAAAAAAAAAAAAAAAAAAAAAAAAAAAAAAAAAAAAAAAAAAAAAAAAAAAAAAAAAAAAAAAAAAAAAAAAAAAAAAAAAAAAAAAAAAAAAAAAAAAAAAAAAAAAAAAAAAAAAAAAAAAAAAAAAAAAAAAAAAAAAAAAAAAAAAAAAAAAAAAAAAAAAAAAAAAAAAAAAAAAAAAAAAAAAAAAAAAAAAAAAAAAAAAAAAAAAAAAAAAAAAAAAAAAAAAAAAAAAAAAAAAAAAAAAAAAAAAAAAAAAAAAAAAAAAAAAAAAAAAAAAAAAAAAAAAAAAAAAAAAAAAAAAAAAAAAAAAAAAAAAAAAAAAAAAAAAAAAAAAAAAAAAAAAAAAAAAAAAAAAAAAAAAAAAAAAAAAAAAAAAAAAAAAAAAAAAAAAAAAAAAAAAAAAAAAAAAAAAAAAAAAAAAAAAAAAAAAAAAAAAAAAAAAAAAAAAAAAAAAAAAAAAAAAAAAAAAAAAAAAAAAAAAAAAAAAAAAAAAAAAAAAAAAAAAAAAAAAAAAAAAAAAAAAAAAAAAAAAAAAAAAAAAAAAAAAAAAAAAAAAAAAAAAAAAAAAAAAAAAAAAAAAAAAAAAAAAAAAAAAAAAAAAAAAAAAAAAAAAAAAAAAAAAAAAAAAAAAAAAAAAAAAAAAAAAAAAAAAAAAAAAAAAAAAAAAAAAAAAAAAAAAAAAAAAAAAAAAAAAAAAAAAAAAAAAACGAGGAATGCAAAGCGAGAATAATATCAAATAAATCAAAAAAAACAGAAAAAAAAACGTCCCACTGCGGCGCAGTGGGACAAGGCAATCCCTCACTGCGTCGCAGTGGGGCTCCCACTCCCCACTGCGGCGCAGTGGGCCGTACTCCCATCCCCACTGCGGCGCAGTGGGCACGACTCCCACTCCCCACTGCGGCGCAGTGGGCGACGACTCCCACTCCCCACTGCGGCGCAGTGGGCACGACTCCCACTCCCCACTGCGGCGCAGTGGGCACTTTTGACTCCCATCCCATGCGGGCTGTCGATATGCCCACTGCGGCGCAGTGGGCGCTTACCTTCCCCACTGCGGCGCAGTGGGCGATTTGTACCCCAATTGCCGAGATAAATGGCTGCGGCGCAGTCCACGACTCCCACTCCCCACTGCGGCGCAGTGGGCGACGACCCCATCCCCACTGCGGCGCAGTGGGCACGACTCCCATCCCCACTGCGGCGCAGTGGGCACGACTCCCACTCCCCACTGCGGCGCAGTGGGCACGACTCCCACTCCCCACTGCGGCGCAGTGGGCACGACTCCCATCCCCACTGCGGCGCAGTGGGCACGACTCCCACTCCCCACTGCGGCGCAGTGGGCACGACTCCCACTCCCCACTGCGGCGCAGTGGGCACGACTCCCACTCCCCACTGCGGCGCAGTGGGCACGACTCCCACTCCCCACTGCGGCGCAGTGGGCACGACTCCCACTCCCCACTGCGGCGCAGTGGGCACGACTCCCACTCCCCACTGCGGCGCAGTGGGCACGACTCCCACTCCCCACTGCGGCGCAGTGGGCACGACTCCCACTCCCCACTGCGGCGCAGTGAGCCCTCCACTCCCCACTGCGGCGCAGTCATGACTCCATTACCCACTGCGGCGCAGTGGGCGCTTACCTTCCCCACTGCGGCGCAGTGGGCGATTTTGTACCCCAATTGCCGAGATAAATGGCTGCGGCGCAGTCCACGACTCCCACTCCCCACTGCGGCGCAGTGGGCGCGACTCCTCCCCACTGCGGCGCAGTGGGCGATTTGACCCCATTGCCACTGCGGCGCAGTCCACGACTCCCACTCCCCACTGCGGCGCACGGGTTGCCTCCCGAGAAGCGCTAAGATTATTTACGAGTCTTTAGCTAGACTCGACCTCCTTTCAAGTTTCGGGTTCAAACAAAGGGACTTCCTCAATTGCCCCCTCTTCCTGCTCTTCTTCAAAATACAACTTCAATCTATGACCATTGACAATGAAAGACCCATTTCCATCCCTTTTGAACAATTCAACATAACCGGATGGATACACATGCTTAATCACAAAAGGTCCTATCCACCTAGAAGTCAACTTGGGTTGTTTGATTTTAAATTTGGACAAGAACAACAAAACCTTTGCCCCAACCTTAAAGTCCTTCCTACGGAGCCTTTTGTCATGATAAACTTTGGTCTTTTCCTTATAAAGCCTAGAATTTTCATAAGCTCCCAATCGAAGCTCATCGAGCTCATGCATGGAGCTGCAACATTCTTAGTTCACCGGCCTCCATCATGTCAAGGTTCAAATTTCTCAACGCCCAATAAGCCTTATGCTCTATCTCAATGGGTAAATGGCAAGTCTTACCATAGAGCAACCGGTATGGCGTGGTGCCAATCGGTGTCTTAAAGGCGGTCCTAAACGCCCACAAGGCATCATCAAGCTTCTTAGACCAAACCTTGGGGTTATCCCCGACCGTTTTTTCCAAAATCCTTTTTAAAGCCCTGTTGGTGTTTTCCACTTGACCACTGGTCTGAGGATGATAGGAAGTAGAAAAGTAATGACAAACACCATATCTTTTAAGAACCTTAGCTAATTGGTGATTGGCAAAATGGGTACCACGGTCACTAATTAGAGCTCTAGGACAACCAAAACGGCTAAACAACTGTTTAAGAAAGTCAATGACCACCCTAGCATCATTCGTGGGCAAAGCCTTGGCTTCGGCCCACTTAGACACGTAATCAACAGCAACAAGTATGTAAAGGAACTTGTTAGACGGTGGGAATGGTCCCATAAAGTCTATACCCCAAATGTCAAACACTTCACATACCTGAATTCCTTGTTGGGGCATCTCATCCCGCTTGGTGATGTTCCCTTGTCGTTGGCAAATGTCACAAGTTTCTACTAAGGTTTGAGCCTCCCTGAAAATTGTGGGCCAATAGAAACCTGCATCAAATACCTTTTTACCTGTAACCGAAGGACCATAGTGACCTCCAGTTGGACCGTAGTGACAAGCATCCAAAATCTCCCTAGTCTCGGCTCCAGCCACACATCTTCTCACCATCCCATCTGCACAAACTCGAAATAAGTATGGGCTATCCCAAAAATAGTGTTTGGCATCTGAAATGAGCTTCTTCTTCTGTTGATGCGTGAAGTCATTGGGAATCTCACCTGTAACCAAATAATTTGCAATGTCAGCAAACCAAGGAACATTATCAGAATTAGATATGAACATTAAGCATTCATCAGGGAAGTGATCATTGATCTCCCCATCACGAAGTTCCTCCCGGTGAGGATCTTCCAATCGACTCAAGTGGTCGGCGGCCAAGTTTTCAGCCCCTTTCTTATCCTTGATCTCAATATCAAATTCTTGTAACAACAAGATCCAACGGATAAGTCTGGGTTTAGCATCTTGTTTGGAAAACAAGTACTTTAGGGCTGAATGGTCCGTAAAAACTATGGTCTTACTTAAAACAAGATATGATCTAAATTTATCAAAAGCAAAAACCACAGCAAGCAACTCTTTCTCAGTAGTGGTGTAATTTTGCTGGGCTGGATTCAATGTTTTGCTAGCAAAGTATATGGGCTTGAAATGTTTCTCAACCCTTTGCCCAAGTACGGCTCCCACAGCAAAATCACTAGCATCACACATTAGCTCAAAGGGCAATTCCCAATCCGGCCCAACCATAATGGGTGAATTGGTCAATTTCTCTTTCAACACCTGAAAAGCACTTACACAAGCATCATCAAATATAAAAGGAGTGTCCTTCTCCAACAAGTGGGTCATAGGACGAGTAATCTTGGAAAAGTCTTTAATAAACCTACGATAAAATCCAGCATGCCCAAGAAAACTCCTTACCCCTTTCACATTGGAAGGCGGGGGTAGTTTGGCTATCACATCAATCTTAGCCCTATCAACCTCTATCCCGGCCTTAGACACTTTGTGGCCTAAAACAATACCTTCGGTCACCATGAAGTGACACTTTTCCCAATTTAGCACAAGTTGTGCTCTTTCACACCTTTCCAACATTTTATCTAAGTTATGCAAACAGGTTCGAAATGAGTCCCCAAATACCGAGAAATCATCCATGAAAACCTCCATGGAGGTTTCAAGCATGTCCTGGAATATAGCAATCATACACCTTTGAAAGGTGCCTGGGGCATTACAAAGACCAAACGGCATTCGCCGATAAGCAAAAGTGCCAAAGGGGCACGTAAAAGTGGTCTTCTCTTGATCCTTTGGATCAATGGGTATTTGGAAATACCCGGAAAACCCATCAAGGAAACAAAAATACTCATTACCTGCTAATCTCTCTAACATTTGATCAATGAAAGGTAATGGAAAGTGATCTTTACGGGTGGCATCATTTAGCTTACGGTAGTCAATACACACCCGCCAACCCGTAACAGTCCTAGTAGCCAAAAGCTCCCTATTCTCATTTTCAATAACAGTCATACCCCCCTTTTTGGGTACACAATGGACAGGGCTAACCCAAGGACTATCAGCTATAGGGAAAATAATTCCCGCATCTAACAATTTAATTACTTCCTTTTTTACCACTTCTTTCATATTTGGATTCAGCCGCCTTTGTCGTTGGACAACGGGCTTCACATCATCGATAAAATCAATCTTGTGTTGACAAAAGTTAGGACTAATACCTGGAATGTCGGTAGTCTTCCAAGCAAAAGCCCGCTTATGGGCTCTAAGCACAGCAAGAAGGAGTCCTTTCTCGTCACCCGAGAGTGAAGACGAGATGACAACTGGTAAGGATGATT
>CM067170.1:100224727-100269685 GCA_034093135.1 Erigeron breviscapus | reverse complement strand
GTGGATGGAAATGGTAACCGTGACAACTTCAGGAATGTTGGGAATCGCGGGAACCAAGCAAACCGAGGAAAACAATGGAAATCAAGTTAACCGAGGAAATGTTGGAATCAAGCTAATATGGGGAATCAAGGCAACAACGTTAACCAAGGGAATCGTGGGAATCAAGGAGGTCAAGCCCGAGGAAGGGTGTATGCCATGGGAGCTGAGGCACGTGATGACCCTAATGTCATCGTAGGTACGTTTCCAATAAATAATGTTTATGCATCTATGTTGTTTGATTCTGGAGCTGAAAGAAGTTTTATTTCCTTCAAATTTAAAGAATTGATTGATAAGAAACCTAGTGAACTTGATGAAACTTATTATATTGAATATGCCAATGGAAACGAGTATGAAACTAAGGAAATTATCCCTGATTGCAAGCTGACTTTAGATGATAAGAGCTATAGTATTGACTTGATTCCCATAGAAATAGGAAGTTTTGATGTGATAGTAGGAATGGATTGGTTGTCAAAGATGCGTGCTGAAATAATTTGCCACGAAAAGATCATTAAGATTCCTTTAGATAGCGGTGAGGTGCTAATAGTTCAAGGCCATAAGGCGGGAGTCCAACCCAAGATAGTGTCGTCTATGAAAGTGAGGAAGTATTTACGCAAGGAATACCACACATACTTGCACAAGTAGTGGATAAGCGAGTGAAAGATAAGGATCCTCTCAAGGTAACAGTGGTTAGAGATTTTCTAGATGTGTTTCCGGACGAACTACCTGGACTTCCCCCAGCGAGACAAGTAGAGTTTACCATCGATTTAGTTCCCGGGGCAGCCCCCGTAGCTAAAGCACCGTATAGGCTAGCGCCCTCCGAAATGCGAGAACTCTCGGAGCAATTGCAAGAATTGCTTGATAAAGGTTTAATCCAACCTAGTTCTTCGCCCTGGGGTGCGCCAATTCTCTTTGTCAAGAAGGATGGATCTTTGAGAATGTGCATCGACTATAGAGAGTTGAATAAATTGACGATCAAGAATAGATACCCGCTGCCGCGAATAGACGATTTGTTCGACCAACTACAAGGAGCGTCGCATTTCTCGAAGATTGACCTTAGGTCCGGCTATCATCAGTTGAGGGTACGAGAAGAAGATGTACCTAAAACGGCCTTTAGAACTCGCTATGGGCATTATGAGTTTCTAGTGATGCCATTTGGTCTCACAAATGCGCCAGCCGTTTTCATGGACCTAATGAATAGGATTTGTAGGCCATACTTGGACAAATTCGTCATAGTGTTCATCGATGACATTTTGATATACTCTAGAAGCAAGGAGGAGCACGAGAAGCACCTGAGGATAATCTTGCAGTTACTTAGAGACGAGAAGCTATATGCTAAGTTTTCTAAGTGTATTTTGGCTCCGTCAAGTCCAATTTCTGGGACACGTTGTGAACGAAGAAGGAATCCATGTAGATCCGTCTAAGATAGAAGCAATCAAGAAATGGGAGACACCCAAGACACCAACGGAAGTGCGTAGCTTCCTAGGTTTTGCGGGTTATTATAGGAGGTTCATACAAGGATTCTCTAAGATTGCGGTACCTTTAACCCAATTGACCCAAAAGTCAAGAGAGTTCGAATGGGGTGAAGAACAAGAGCAAGCGTTCCAAACGCTTAAGAACATGTTGTGTGAAGCACCAATACTAGCGTTGCCGGAATGGAATGGAAGGATTTGTAGTATATTGTGATGCGTCGAATAAAGGGCTAGGGTGCGTACTAATGCAAAGAGACAAGGTTATTGCATACGCATCTAGGCAAATGAAGCCACATGAGAAGAATTATTCGACACACGACTTGGAGCTAGGAGCCGTAGTGTTTGCCTTGAAGATATGGCGACATTATCTTTATGGCACCAAGTGCACCATATTTACCGATCACAAGAGCTTGCAACACATCTTCGATCAGAAGATGTTAAACATGAGGCAAAGAAGGTGGATGGAGCTGCTTAACGATTACGAGTGTGAAATTAAGTACCACCCCGGAAAGGCAAATGTTGTTGCTGACGCCCTTAGTAGGAAGGTGAGCACTAGGGTGTCGAAGACAAGAATTTATCACTTACAGGTGAAAATGTCTCTAAGGGACAGATTCTTAGAAGATCAAGCAAAAGCTTTTGAAGGAAAGAACATTGAAGAAGAGGCATTGAGTGGGGTAGAAACCAGGTTCGATAGGGATGATGAAGGCATCTTGTACTTAAGGAAGAGCTTGGGTCCCAAAGATCAACGGGCTGAGAGAAGTATTAATGAATGAAGCTCACAATTCAAAATACTCGATTCATCCAGGAGCGGATAAGATGTACCAAGGTCTAAAAAGGGACTTTTGGTGGCCTGGGATGAAAGGTGATGTAGCTCTATATGTGAGCCGATGCATGACTTGTGCGATGGTCAAAGCTGAGCACCAAAAGCCAGCCGGACTTTTAAAGCAGCCGGAAATTCCCGAGTGGAAGTGGGAGCAAATAGCAATGGACCTAGTGATGAAATTGCCTCGGACAAAGAAAGGTCATGATGCTATATGGGTGATTGTTGATCGTCTTACGAAATCAGCCCATTTCATCCCCATCAAAGAAGATTGGAACACTGAGCGTTTAGCTCGTCTGTACGTTGAGAAGATTGTGACATTACATGGTGTACCTCTGTCCATAATATCCGATAGGGATGGTAGGTTTACCTCACGTTTCTGGGGTCTTGTGCAAGAAGCAATGGGCACTACGTTAGCATTAAGCACGGCTTACCACCCACAAACAGATGGGCAAAGTGAGCGTACAATACAAACGCTGGAGGATATGCTAAGGGCTTGCGCACTAGAATTTAGTGGAAGTTGGGATGAACACTTGCCATACGCGGAATTTACTTACAACAATAGTTATCACTCTAGCATACAATGTGCGCCGTTTGAAGCTCTCTACGGGCGTAAATGTAGATCACCCATGTGTTGGGTAGAGGCGGGTGAGAGAAGCCTAGCTACCGTTGATTTTGTCCAAGAGACAACGGACAAGGTGGCGATCATTAAAGAAAAGCTTAAGGCCGCAAGGGATCGGCAAAAGAGTTATGCAGATCAGAGGAGGAAGCCCCTAGAATTTGAGGTTGGCGACAAAGTACTATTAAAGGTGTCGCCATGGAAGGGAACCGTAAGGTTCGGCAAAAGAGGAAAGTTGAGCCCCCGATACATTGGGCCATTTGAAATTGTTGCTAGAATAGGCCCCGTATCCTATAAGTTGAAATTACCCCAAGAATTGGGAGATGTTCATGACACATTCCATGTGTCAAACTTGAAGAAATGTGTGGCGGATGATTCGAACGTAGTCCCACTTGAAGAACTACGTGTGGAAGATAAGCTCCAATTTCGTGAGGAGCCAATAGAAGTTCTCGATCGCGATGAGAAACGCCTTAAGAGAAGCAAGATCCCTATCGTTAAAGTTCGATGGGATACGAAACGCGGACCAGAGTTTACATGGGAGCGCGAGGACTTTATACGCGAGAAATATCCGCACTTACTCCCTAAGCAAATTCAAATTCCGAGACGGAATTCTTCTAAGGGGGTAAGGATGTAACAACCCTACTTTTTAAATATTATATATGAACTAGTTATGTTGCCTATGATCCCGCAAGCCATAGTTATACTAGAAGCTAGTAGATAATGCCCTAAATTAGCAATCTAAAGCTATTGTTCAATTCTAAATTTGATTTATAAATACCATTGAACAAAAATTTCATTGATGATTAATCAAGTTATAAATGATAAAATGAGCCTCACAAGTTGAGATATCAATCAAAAATTCTTATAAATGTCCAACAAATCAATCACCAAACCAATTTAAGTAAATATGACATAAGAATAAAGATTTCTATCTCAAAGTATATTTATAAATTAATATGTACGTAAAAGTGTTTAAATAACAATAAGTATATATATATGCTTAAAATAAATACAAGTTTATAAATAAAGGCTTATGTAACAAATTAAAAACACAAAAATATATACATACATACATATATACACGACATATACATATGTATACACATACTAGAATGAAAATTAACTTACACTACAAACTAATACATTAACCTTACAATACATACATAAATACATATACATACACCTAACACATATATACACTTTATATACACAAAGTTTATAAAAAAAATAATAAGAAAAACTCTTCATGCCCCATGAGGCCCCCCCCCCCCCCCCCCCCCCCCCCCCCCCCCCCCCCCCCCCCCCCCCCCCCCCTTCCCCCCCCCCCCCCCCCCTTCACACCTCACACACTCATTTCAAACTACATACACTCCCTTTCTTCACTCTTGGAACTCACACTCTTCACACTCTTCACACACACTCTCTTATTCTCTCAAGAAAACTTTCCCTCCTCCCTCCTTTCTCCTTGTTTCCTACGGCCAAAAAGAAAAAGAAAAGGGCAAGAAAAACTCATCTAAACTAGTATTAATAATAAAGGATTAAGTTAGGTTACTAAAGGGTTATCCAAGCAAGGTTCAAGGGTTGTTTTAGGCTTAGATTGAAGGTATTATAAGGGTTTGGAGGCCACGGAAATTCTGCCCATTTCTTCATCAAAAACCAAGTTCAAGAGGGTATAATCTTCATCCTTTTTACTAGATCTAATCTTGTTTTTGTTTATATTCAAAGGTTTTATCAAAAACTCATACTTTCTTCTTGTTTTCTTTGTAATATACACTTAATGAGGGAAAAGTTGATAGGATCTTTCTTTCCATGCTCATGCATGTCGAATTTAAGAAGAAAGATCCAAGGATTCAACAAGTTTAAGACCCAAAAGTGTTGTTATAGATTAGTAGCTTTTAAAGTGACTTTCTTGTTGATAGATCTATATGTTTTTGTATATTTTTGAAGAGTATATTCTGAGATTTTTCATTTAAAAGATGTTTTTATATTGTTAAATGTTAGATCTATAAAAGTTGATAGTAAAAAGTGTTGATTTGAATGCATGTATGCTAGATTTAAGAAAGTTGGATCTTTTGTTGGATTATGAGATGGATATGGACTTGTTATAAGGGAAAAATATGTTAATATTAATGTTAATATTCTGGAAAAATTGATAAAATAACAAAGAGACAAAGCTTGGACCAAAACATGTTAAAATAAGCTAGAAATCATAAACCGAAAACACGCAAAAATGCATTTTGAGCACACACATGCACCATAATCTTATGACCAAGGAAATATGATAAACCTACTGGAAATAAGTTGAAATAAAAGTATAAAACTCAGATCTATTGGTTCATGGCAACAATAAGCTCAAAAATCACCTTTTCGGGTCAAATAATCACTAACCGAAAGCACTAAATTGCACATATCACACCACCACCACTATCACGATTTTGGACACCAAAATATGATGAAATTTCTGGAAATAATGAAACAAGAATGAAAATCCATTTTGAAGCACTTTAATTGCTTAAGAAATGAGGCTAAAATCACTATTTCGGTAAACGATTTTTAATCATAAAACCCTCAAAATAAGCAAGACACAAGAGAGGTTGAATTGATATGATTTTGTATGGATAAAAGTTGCCTAAAAGGCCTGAGATTTTGACCAAAATGTTTAGTGATGATTTCTAAGAATTTCCATGAGTTATTGAATTTAAATGGTAATTAAAAGACATAAAAATAAATAAATAAATTATGTAAATCAAGAATGGGGTTAAATCATCTTAACCATTGATAAAATAACTAAAACCTACTGGAGAAAAATAGTTAAAAGGCAAGAGACATGTGTTACATAATTTAAAGATAAATAATTAAGTAAAAATAACTAATTAAATATTATCATTAAAATAAATGGAAAATACATAAATAAAAGTATAAAAACATGGAATTATAAATTAAGGAGCATATATATCAGAAGATAATTCAAATGAAATTATTCATAATTTATAAAGGCAATTATGACACTTAAAAGTATTTTTAAGGATTTATTTAGCAAATAAATCAATAAAAGTGAATAAATAAATAATTAAATATTATTAAATTAAATATATAATTACAAATCAGAAAATATACATAAAATATTAATATTATAAGACCACTAATGTCAAATATTATTACTAAGCAAAGTGTACAATGGAAATCATATAAATCAAAGCCAAACTACCGAAATTCCAATAAACGTACAAAAACGTATAATGAGAAAATGACTCCTACCACCAAATCTCTTTTAACCAAATAGTGAGAGCATCATAATGCACCTGAATTCCACAATTAAGTAACAACCAAAGATGGGCAAGTCTACTAGTATACATCTCATGATCTAGCTCACTAGTTCATGTCACGCGAACTTACGCCGTGAATATATACGTTATGGTTTAGGCTTGCTTGAGGCGCAACAAATCTAAGCAAAGGAATCGCGTTTGATCAGCCCCTTTCACTCTCTAATCAAGTGAGTCATAGCCCCCTTTCAAACTCTTTTATATGTTTACTTGCGGGGTGAAAAGCATGATTAATTAAAATGACTTTCTCTTATGAAATGATTCTTTGAAATAATGATAATGATATGGGAATTATATTGTATGTTCAACGTGTTATATGTTATATGATGAGCTTGATTACTGTCAAACGGTGGTCCCCTGTACACTACTATTAACTCATTTGAGGCCTGTAGTTAGAGGGTTGCGCAACTAGGATTTGTCCCCTCATCCACTATTATAGGTAACGGTGGGATGTTTGGTCTGCCTTTGTGGCCACCTTCATCGCCAGTCTGGCCTCGCGGTGCTCTAACTACTATATATTTATGGTCGTCTCCATGGCACAACCCTTGGTTATCTTTATGCACGTGATTGACAGCATGTGCTTATCATTATCTTATCATTTGGGACATTATATCTGATTATTGGGACATAACCGGTCTTAGTAGTGGCTCAAGAACAATCTCATCAAATTATGTCATGGTAGTCTTACCATTGACCCAGAGGTATTGATATTATATTATGGATGGAAATTATTGGTTGAACATACGGTTTGGGTATGGACAGTATGATGGAATTCTTGGAAATTTTATGACATATTATTTCTTGACTTGGATTAAATATATGCGTGTTGTTAGCTTAAACCTATGAACTCACTCAACTCTCGTAGTTGACACTTTTTCTTCATGCTTTTCAGGTCTAGGGCAGTAAGTTAGCATTTTGGACCGCCTCACGGATGATGTGTCTATTTGTTGCGTGTTGGACTAGTAACGCAAACATTTGATCTTTTGATTATGAATTTGGTTATGTAATGTTTATTAAACGTCAACTTGAACTTGTAACCTTTTGAATTTGAATGGCATTTGAAACTTTATGTTGATGTTTTATACTTAAATCTTTTGTACCATGTCGTTCTGTGGCATCTCGTGTTTCCGCTATAGTCGGGGTGTTACACCCTGGTGATCGTAGATGAATTCTCCAGATATTGTTGGGTGATCTTTCTCAGGTCTAAAAATGAAGCTGCTGCTGAAATCATCAGTCTTATCAAGCAAATTGAGCTCAAGTACAGTCGAAAGGTGTGTAAGTTAAGAAGTGACAATGGAACAGAATTCCAGAATGCAACTCTGGAGTCATTCTGTACTGACACTGGCATCTCCCAGAATTTCTCATCAGCCCGCTCTCCAGAACAGAATGGAGTGGTGGAAAAGAAGAATCGAACGCTGATAGAAGCTGCCAGGAGTATGCTTGCTGAATCTGGTCTTCCTACTAGTTTCTGGGCTGAAGCAATTGCAACTGCTTGCCACACCCAGAATCGATCAGTGTATGTGAAGCGACACAAGAAGACAGCCTATGAAGTCTTAAGAAATAGAAAACCAAATATTGGTTATTTTCACGTTTTTGGATGTCCAATTTACATCCTGAACGACTCCAGTCAGTTAGGCAAATTTGATGCCAAAGCTGATGAAGGGTATTTCTTAGGCTATTCAGCCATTCGCAAGGCCTTCAGAGTCTATAACAAAAGACTGGAGAAGGTCCATGAGTCAATTCATGTCACATTTGATGAATCAAATGCCGCAATCAATAAAAAGCCAACCCTTGATACTCCCCCAGTAACTCCAATTGTCTTCTGTGAATCTGATCCTATCAACTACAATAAAGATTCACCTGAAGAATTTTCCAGTCATCCTGATCTGGAACCTGTTCAGACTAAGAAACCCTTCAGTGGTACTCCATTCTATCCTTCAATTATTTTCAAGCTACCCTCTGAAATTATTATTGGATCAGATGTACGTACTACTCCCCCAGTATCAGTATCAGTTGAAAATATACCAGAAATGTCTTCAAATGAAGAATTCCAAACTGAACCAGTACTTCAAGAAATGCCTTCAAATGAAAAATTTCATGATGCAAATCGTGATTTAAATGACTTAGATGAAGATGTTGAAGTAGTCTGGCAAGATCCTCCTCCTGAAGCAACACCAGAGGAGACTCAACTGAATTCTTGCACTGATATTGTTGTCAGTAACAATCCTGGTCAATACTCCAGATGGACAAAAGCTCATCCTATCGATCAGATCATAGGTGACTCCAGTCGAGGGGTTCTGACCAGAAGAGCCTCCAGTAATCAATGCTTATATGTTAGTTTCTTATCACTGATAGAACCAAAGAAGATTGACGAGGCTATGGAAGATCCAAGCTGGGTGATATCTATGCAAGAAGAGCTTCACCAGTTTGAAAGGAACAAGGTCTGGTACCTGGTTCCTTTCCCAGTTGGAAAGAAAGAACCAATTGGAACCAGATGGGTATTCAGGAACAAGGTAGATGAAGATGGCCACGTAATCAGAAACAAGGCCAGACTGGTAGCACAAGGGTACTGCCAGTCAGATGTCGATTTTGATGAATCATTTGCTCCAGTGGCTAGACTTGAAGCGATCAGGATATTCTTAGCATTTGCTGCTCATCATCAATTCAAGGTCTACCAGATGGACGTTAAAAGTGCATTTTTGAATGGAAAACTTGAAGAAGAAGTTTATGTCAGACAACCACCAGGCTTCGTTGATGAAAAGCATCCACACTGGGTATATCGTCTGGACAAAGCGCTTTATGGCCTCAGACAAGCCCCACGTGCCTGGTATGATACTCTGACTAAACATTTAATGAAAAATGGTTTTAAAAGAGGTGCAATTGACAATACCTTATTTATTCTTCATGAAAAAGGTAATCTGTTAATGGTACAAATTTATGTTGATATTATTTTTGGGTCTACTGATGATAAAATGTGCAAGAAATTTTTGAAAATAATGTCGACTGAATATGAAATGAGTTTAATGGGTGAATTAACATATTTTCTTGAACTCCAGATTAAACAGACCAGATGGTATTTTTATTAATCAGGAAAAATATGTTAGAGATCTTTTAAAGAAATATGATATGAACTCTTCACCATCTAAACCCACTCCAATTTCTGCACCATTAACACTGGACTCAGATCCAGATGGTAAACCAGTGAACATCACTGTCTTTAAAGGCATGGTTGGTTCACTGATGTATTTAACTGCCAGTAGACCAGATATTAAGTTTTCAACATGTTTATGTGCCAGATATCAGTCTAATCCAAAAGAATCTCATATGCTTGCTGTAAAGCGCATACTGAAATACCTTAAGGGTGTCCCAGTTTGGGTCTTTGGTATCCCAAAGGCTCAGGCATGGATCTAATGGGTTATTCAGATTCAGATCATGCAGGTTGTAAGATAGACAGGAAATCCACTACTGGTGGATGTCATTTCCTTGGTGGCAAACTAGTCAGTTGGACCAGTAAGAAGCAAACTTCAGTTTCATTGTCCACTGCTGAAGCTGAATACGTGTCTGCAGCCAGTTGTTGTGCTCAGATACTCTGGATGAAGAACCAGTTGCTTGATTATGGTATTAAGTATTCAAAGACCCCAATCTTTTGTGTAATACCAGTGCCATTGCTATCTCGAACAATCCAGTCATGCACTCAAAAACGAAGCATATTGATCTCAGGTATCATTTCATTCGTGACAATATTGTGAAAGGCAACATTGAACTCCATTCTATTCCCACTGACAAACAACTCGCTGACATTTTTACTAAACCACTGGATGTTAAAACTTTTGAATATCTTGTTGGTGAGTTGGGAATGTTAAACCCTTAAATTTGGAACCTTGGTATTGAACGCCTTTGTGTACTACTGGGGATCCTTGATTTAACAGATTTATAACTGCTTAGATATTGAACGCCTTTGTGTACTACTGGGGATCCTTGATTTAACAGATTTATAACTGCTTAGATATTGAACGCCTTTGTGTACTACTGGGGATCCTTGATTTAACAGATTTATAACTGCTTAGATATTGAACGCCTTTGTGTACTACTGGGGATCCTTGATTTAACAGATTTATAACTGCTTAGATATTGAACGCCTTTGTGTACTACTGGGGATCCTTGATTTAACAGATTTATAACTGCTTAGATATTGAACGCCTTTGTGTACTACTGGGGATCCTTGATTTAACAGATTTATAACTGCTTAGATATTGAACGCCTTTGTGTACTACTGGGGATCCTTGATTTAACAGATTTATAACTGCTTAGATATTGAACGCCTTTGTGTACTACTGGGGATCCTTGATTTAACAGATTTATAACTGCTTAGATATTGAACGCCTTTGTGTACTACTGGGGATCCTTGATTTAACAGATTTATAACTGCTTGGTATTGAACGCCTTTGTGTACTACTGGGGATCCTTGATTTAACAGATTTATAAATCTATAACTGCTTAGATATTGAACGCCTTTGTGTACTACTGGGGATCCTTGATTTAACAGATTTATAAATCTATAACTGCTTAGATATTGAACGCCTTTGTGTACTACTGGGGATCCTTGATTTAACAGATTTATAAATCTATAACTGCTTAGATATTGAACGCCTTTGTGTACTACTGGGGATCCTTGATTTAACAGATTTATAAATCTATAACTGCTTAGATATTGAACGCCTTTGTGTACTACTGGGGATCCTTGATTTAACAGATTTCTAACTGCTTAGATATTGAACGCCTTTGTGTACTATCTTTGCATTAATAGATTTCCGGATCAACATTCCAGGGGGAAGACTGAAAGATATATTTTTGTCCTTAAAATGTTTTAATTTTAGGGGGAATTTATTAATTTATTTTCTCACTGGACAAATTTTCTGGAAAATATCACTGGTACCTTGTAAATGTGTCCCTCTTACTGGTAATTAGATAGGTTGAAGTGCATGTTTGAGGTGACTTTTGTCTCCTTGTAAATGTGTCCCTCTCATTTGTCTGTATTAGTTGACGTGCATGTTTGAGGTTACCAGTCTCTTTCAAATGGTTTTTATTGGTACTTTACTGGAGTGTCCCTCCAGTGTACCATCAGTGCATGCATCACTGGCCTAATCCACCAGTGATACTGGAGTGTCCAGTCAACCTCCAGATGCACTGGTATATCAGTCATAATACTTTTTAATACTTGGTCATTGTGCGTGCCACGTATGAAAAATCTTTTAAAAGATATTTATCTTGATATTTATCTTATTATCCTACGTGGCATGTCATTTTTCAAACCTAATGATGGTATTTTTACCTTGGGAAGACAAAAAGTGCAAGTTGGGTAATGTTTGTGGGCTGTAAACCGTCACACATTTATGTGTGATGTGATGTATTTAATGCGGATCTCAAAACCCGATCAAAATTATATTTGATAAATTCAAATTTAACCGTTTGAGTTCCACACTCTCTCTCCTATATAAATACCCACTTTCACTTTCATTAGCATTTACTTCGAACATATTTACTCCCAAATTCTTCAAATTCCTTCATTTATTTCTTTTTCATTCAATTTCCAATCATAAATCTCTCTCATATTCAATTCATCAAATCTTCATAAACCCTAAATTCAGTTTCTTTTTCATCTATCTATCATATTCAATGGCACCAAGACAATCTAAGTCACCGAAAAATCTGCTCGCTGCTGAATATGCTCCGGTTGCCAATGTTGTAAAGGCACCTCATATTACCTTAGAGGCAAAGGCCATCAGAATAAACATGAACAATTGGATGGCTAGACTCACTAGCACCACTCATGCTCCCACCTCTCTCATCGGACGACTGAATGCCTTTTTCCTCAGTTGTCCACTCTATGGTGCTCTCACTCTTAATCCAGGCAAAATGTATCACGAGGGTTGGACCAGATTAATCAAATGCAACTCCAGATTGCCTACTGTCTATGGTTTGGATATAGAGTAGACTTTGCTCAGATTTTCTTTGATGATCTGGTAGAGCGTCTAAGGGTGAAAGGTAGAAAACTGCATATTCCATATATTCGTTTTCTGTCACTTATTTTTCATAGAGCTCTAGGTGTTGAGTATGATTACGATACAAATCATTTTTCTGTATGTGAATATCCGAGGGAGTTAAATTCACTAAAATCAAGAGCTGGTTAGGTTGAAATTCCTGTAAATATGCTGAACCATTTCAGAAATGATGCACTTGAGGCATCATCATCAGATGAACAGGAAGAGGCTCCAGGAGGGAACCAGATTGGTGAAGGACCCTCTGGAGTCCTCAGTGCTGAAATTGTACAACCAGTGACCCAGGTGGCTCCTGAGGTTCAACAGACTGCAAATGTTACTCGACCAAGAACTTCCAGACGTCTTAGGAAGGCTGGAGTTCAGGTCAATCCAGATAGAGCCGAATCGAGCCATCCAGGTGATGTCATGAATATAGATGGGTCTCCTATTTTTGAGCAGGAAGAAAATATTGTACAGATTGATGAGCAGGTGACTGGTGAGCAAGATGCTCAGATAGACTTAAATAGAGAAGTGGATGATCAGACGATTGGGACGGCTCCAGATTGGGATGAGGTAGATTCCCCAATGTCTGAAGGTAACATGTTTGATGTTAACATGAACTTTCTGGGTGAAGAAGTAGAAAATGTGGTTACTTCTGTTATTGCTTCAGTCACCCAACCACTTATCTCTACAGAAATGCCACCACCACCACCACCACCACCACCACCACCACCACCACACCACTCCTTCCAAACCACCACCACCACCACCACCACCACAATAACCACCACCACTTGAAACTCCACTTAACTTTCCTGAAACTCGTGTGCTGGACTCAACTGTTGTAACATCTGAAACTTTCACTGAAGGGGTCCAGGCACAAGTACCTTTGGTCACCAGATTGGCTTCTGAATTGGCACCTCCCAGTGGTCTCTCTACCTCTTCTTCAGCCGAGGTCCAAGGCCTTTTAAGTAAGGTGGCGGACCTGGAGAGATCACTCCAGTCTTCATCCCAGGTTGTTTCTGATTTTAAGTCTTTATTATCAAACAATCTTGCATCTGAAATGAATATTTTTGCTGGGAATGAGAAGCTGGTGTTTGAGAAACTGAATGAACTGGTACTGGCCACAAATCAAAATTCTGAAAATATCAAAGTGGCAGTCCAGGGATTAGAGGCAAGGTTGGTGAAATCTGTTCAGACTGCAGTGAAAGCTGAAGTTGTTCAACCACTGGCAGGTCTGACAGATGAGGTTCAGAAGTTAATCACCAGGATAAGTAATTTGGAGAGTAGGCCAACACTTGATCAGAATGTTGTTGTTAGCACTATCAGTGATGAGTGTGCTAAGAAGTTCAGACATGGCATGTTGAAAGAAATTACTGAAGAAATTTCTGGGTCTGTTCTTAGAACCATTCAAGATGGGTTGTTGCCACAGGTGGTAAAAATGATTGAAAATGAAATGCCAAAGCACTTGTCTTCAGAAATTCAAATTATCAAGAAGGAAGTGACTGAACTAAGAAAGACTGTGAATATCACAACTCCAGTGGCTGGAAGAACTTTTGGTGCTACAGACAGATACATGCTTGAACAATTATGGAGTGCCCACAAGTCTCAAACTGGTGGACATTCCAAGGGGGAAAAGTCTGAAGTGCAGGTTGTTGAAAAGTCTGTTGCCACTGAGTCTGTTCCAGAAGGATTGGTGAAGAAAAAGAAAGAAGTGGTTGTAAGTGCTATCGAAAAGGCCTTTGGCTCTGAAGCCATTGTGCAACAAGAAGAAGTGACTGGTACTGATGCCAGTGCACAAGAAGCACAGAAAGCACTTGGCACTGAAGCCATTGTGCAGGTTGAAGAGGCTACTGGTACTGATGCCAGTGAGCCCCAGTTTGAAGCATTCCCAGATATCACATCCACTTTAAAGTCAGTAAAAGGAAAGGAACATATGGTATCTGGAGAAGAAAGTGAAACTGCTGGGAGATCATCAGAATTACCAACTACTGATGAAGACACCTCAAAGAGACTGGAGCAGGAATGCATTATGATAGAAATTTTTAAGAAAAATCAAAAGGATGAACTGCTGGCCCATAAAAGGGAGATGGCAAACATGGGGACTCTTGATTCTTAAAACGCTGGTAGGTTGGGCATACATATTGATGTTTATAAAAGAATGAAGGAAGACCCCAGAGTTCATCAATGTCTGGATGCATTGGATGATGTGTATATTCGCTCCAGGTACTCTGAAGAAGAACAAACTTATGATGCTGTAACTTATGGTGTCAGTGTAGTTGAGCTGATCAGACAAAGGACGGAGGAACTGGTGAACCTCCAGAAAAAGATCAGAAAGAATGCTGGTGCTCTGGAGATAGAGTACAGAAAGAAGATAAATGGCTTGCCTAAACTCACTGCCAAACAGTTAAAAGAAATCAGAGATGCAGACCTCAGTACCTTCATTCCCTTGGATACTTCACAAAGAATCAATCGTGAAGAACTCCAGTCTGCCATCGAACAGCAGAAGGTATCCAGGGAAACTGAATACTTGATCCAGATGGCAAAGCAAAAAGCCAAGTATGAAGATATGTTGAAATTCAGGGCTGATGCCAGAAGGATCATAGGTGCAGAGATTAAATTAGCTGAAAATCATGAAGGCATGAGCAGGTTTGAAGTAAAGTTGACCAGGGAGGGTAACTTTACTGATGAAAGGAAGAGTGCTTCAGTCCAAGCTTTTGGATGGACTGAACTGAAGGAGATAGCCTTAACGTTCAGGGGGAAGACTGATTTGTCTACTGATGTTAAAGCATTTTTGAAGAGGATTGAGAAGGTATGGAAGAGAAAGCAACAGATGGAAGTTGCAATTGGCATGAAACCACCAGAGTCTGTACCATCCTCTCCATCTCCAAAGAGAAAGGCTTCTGAAGATGCTCCAAGACAGACGTCGAAGAGAAGGGCCTGACTCTTGTATCATTTTACTTGTACTTGTATTTATTTTCCAAAATTGTAACTTATTTTCTGTTGATGGCTGTAAATATAGTTACATATTTTGATTCACAAGTAAGTGATCAGATTTAGTCTAAGTAAGAATTAAAAGATGAAACTGAAACACTGCTGATCTATAAAGTGTTCTCCAGTAACTTAAAGTTTTTTAGACTAAGTCAAAACAAGTGTTTTTCAAGCATACAAAGTTGTATAGATAGAAGCTTGAAAAACCTTGCATTATTTCTGAACAAATAGGGGGAATTTGTTAGGTCCAGATTTACTGGACTCGCTCCAGACTTGACAACTGGAGAGTCTCTGAAGACTTGTCCAGAAATGATATTTACTGGACCCACTCCAGACTTGAAGACTGGAGCGACACTAAAGATTTGTCCAGAAATAATGGAAGACCAGTGAGCAAATACTTGTATAGGAAATCTGGAGTATTCCAGATTAGCTCACTGGACTTCACCGCAGTCCAGATCTATTCTACTGAAAACATTCTCACTGAAGTCAAAGACTGAAGTTAGAATAAAGAAGACTGACAAATGGCGGAGTCCACTGGAAGTCTTACCAGATCTACGACTAGAGGTTTGTCAGTGTTCTAGACCTTACAAGTCTGAACACTGATTATGAGGAATTGACTTTTTGCCTTTACACACTTTCCAAAGAACATTCCACTTGTTCTTTACTAAAGTACTTACGTGTGTAAAGGTGGTTGGTTAAAAGAATAAAGTCATATTGATGTGACTTTATCCTTGTACTTTAACCAATGCATTTAATGACCTTGTCGGTTCATTAAATACATGCAACCATATTTGTACGGCACAAATTCACTGATGAATTTGTTTGCCTATAAATACAAAGTCATTTCTTTGTTAAAATTACTTTTAGAAATTAAAGGTGAATTTGTCTAAATACTCTCGATCGTAACAGGGATACTTCACAACTTTGAGTATCTCGATCCAAAGAGTTTATTTGGCAAATATAGATCATTTGTAATTCATAGGTTGTTAGATACTTACATATTTGTATTATCTTGATTCCGCACAACCTTGTATTTTATTTAACATCATAAATAAAATACACTTGAAAAATTACATTGTGTTCCACCTTTACTTTAAGTCGTGTATTACTTTGTTTATATACTTGCATTTATATTCAAGTAATACTAGTCCAATCTAGTGCTTATTAGACTTGTTGTATTTTACACTTTGGGTTAAACCATCAAGCTAGGGACTCTACAACCTCGAGTCCTCGACCCTTTGTAGCCTTCTTACAATGCCTACGTATACCCATATAAGACAAAACCATCAAAAAAGTTGAAAATGATTTTGTAATGCATTGATCGAACATATATACTCATTTATAAATTACAAATTTAAATCATCTTCAACTTAGCATAAGTGATTATAGCGATGTAGCTTTCATGCCAAACTTGAGCATGTCTAGCCTCTTGTTGCGTGTTTGGGTCAATGCTGCACAACTTGTGAGGGCACTTATCAGCTTGACCAGCACCATAATGTTCAAACCAGTTCTCCTGCTACTCATCACATTTTCCATTAATCTTCCCCCATACACTCTTTGAATATGCAGAACGATCCATTTAAACATAAACACTGGAAACAGTAAAGCAACATACACGAACATTGGCTTAATATATCCATGTAGGTCAAGTTTACGATATTAAATCCATCGGCTAAGCTTTTAGCCTAATCAAATGAACTCAAAGCAAACATATCAATTTAAGACACGGCTATGAACTAAGTCAACAACCCATTTACTCCTCTATATTTTTAGCCTTTAGACTTCATATAAGGCATTATGCATCCAGTAAATTTTTATTCAATATGGTATTAATAAAGTAAAACTTTGTCTCAAAATCTCATACCTGAAACTTTGATTCTTTCCAGAACTCACGCTAAACATTTTTCCAAAAGCATAACGACCTGATTTCTCAAAGCCAAGCTCCTTATGAAACGGAAAGAGAGATGTTGCAAATATATCCATTATTGAATCGTCATCTTACCTTTTTATCGAATACGACATAATCAGAATCTTATCGTCATGTGCATCAGTTCAACGATGGAAAACATTAACGAAAGGTGTCCTTGCTTTGTACATACTGAGCGTCTATGTAAATCAAAGTAGCATTTAGGCTTCAACTTCAGTAAGAAACATTGCATCTGAATAGTGAATATATCAATAGAGATGAAAAAACTGGGTACACAAATCAAACATCAATATAGGTACAATGATCAGTATACTATATATGCAAAATTTAAACAGCTAACTTTCATAACATGGGGGATATACGTTTTTTAGAGATTACTGAACCTGACTCCTGTTAGCTCATATGCAGCCATGCACACAGCCATTAGTTTATTTTCACCCGGTTTGGCAAAAAGAAGAGAAAAACACAATCCAAAGTGACTCACTTATAAATAAGGATTGTTGTTTTATTTACTTACATGCAATTCGGATGGTTGTTTTTGAGTTATTTCGGATATTGTGGTTATCTGAAGTTCCTTGATGCTGCTTCCAAAGACCAGAGTTTGAGACCTGCTACAAAATATTATATTAGTTATTTGATTCAACTGCATGTTTGTCTCTATGGAATAGCAAAATAGATTTTGTTCAACCAATTGTAGGTTATAGACACATAACATCAACTTATTTCTACTTACAGGTATGCGATGAACCATCAAAACTAATGTAATCAGAAATCTGTTACTCTGAATACTTTCGTAATATATATATAAAAGAGTGAATGTTGATAATAGTATATTTTAAGAAAATGGGAAAAAAATTTGTCTTTCCTGCTGGACCCATAGAGATTAAATTACTGGAGGAGCATACGCGACATCTATCGAATTCCAATTTTCTAGGGAACGAACGAATGATAACGTTTGTAAACTGTATAGCTAAAATATAACAGTCTACAAAAGCACGACCTTTCCTGTTACATAAAGATTATATATTCTTTCCAAACAGTACTTAAAGATCATATTAATGTTCAAATAGAGTATATTTTGAGTATCATATTTGACATGTTACTTGTTATAAGAAGTATAGAAACTTGGATAAAAAATAACTCAGGCCAACCCATCCCAACCAAGACCTGTTACCCAACCCATCTGTTTTGGCATCTATATGCATGCTTATTGCAGAGACTAAATACCCCAGATCTAGGATTATTACCGGCGTATGATCGAATATCACACATTTTTACAATCACGAAAACTTTACCCCTCCCAATTAAGGAAAAAGAAAATAAATAGAAGAAACACATAGGGATACACTAATATATATCCCGCAAAAAAGATATATGGGTCTCAGAAGAGACGGGTTCGAATATCAAAGAGGGAAAACATCTTGTGATCGAGAGGTAAAAAGTGAAGAAAACAACCACAGGAATACCAGTTAAGCCGCGTACATGAGAACCAAAAGCTCGACTTTCCCCGGATAGCCTGAACATAGATCCCTCTCCGTTTTACCCCCTTGTAAATGTTCATAATATTAACATAAGAGCTTACTTATAAGTGTGGGGATGTTTAAATGGACAACGGTCATATAATTAACTAATCATGTAATGCCTAATAATGTTGTCCTGTTCGTGAGTTATTCAGAGATTCCAAGTTCAAGCATGCATAATATATATAAAAGAGTGAATGTTGTAACATATAAATAACATGAGATCCAACTTCAACTAAACATAAATTCAAGGGTAATCCAATAAAATTAGCATCAGCTTATATATTGTCAACAACCAAGTAACAATTGATTATCAATCACAATTGATTTAGGTTTCTAAGCATCATAAACTCATGGAGAAAGTATAATGTGTGTTTGTGTTATATGCAATGAAGAAAACGAAGTAAAATCGATAACTTCAGGGCTAAGGCTAAGGTCACCTACAAATATGTTAAAATGGCCTACAAAAACAGGGAAAATGACATCAGAAGTCAGAAGGGCATTACTGAACCAACTACCTTAGAAATTAACAGGGTATTAACAAACCTGATGTACCTTCTCTCTGGCTTTTGGCATATGCCCAATTATTTTTTATAGGCTCCCCAAATCTGCGCAAATGTTTGTTTCAAATGTAACAATGAACGATAAAAAGAAAGAAAATAAGTAGATTGACACTAATTTTAGTTTTTACTTACAAAAGCTTTCCGTTAAGAGTCACAATAGCAACAGCAGCAAAACGTCGATCAAAGTAATCCACAAACCCATATGATCACTAAAAATTATCCAAAGACATTAATACTTACAATCAAATATATATTTATATAAGATTAACGGATGGAAGAATAAGAAAGAAACCAATACGTTTTAATAACATAGAAAGTGTTTTTTTCTTCTTTAATAAAACAAACAACATGGTCTGAACTTTAAAATAAGGAATAAGAAAGATAATAAAGGAAAAGGAGAAATGAAAGACACTCACACAGTGCGGCATCTAAATGAATACAACTCACAAATCAAGTCAAAAACCTACATCAATCATTCATCTTCATACCTTCAATATTTGCATGTGATTTAGAGAAAAGGAAAAAAAGCTTTTGGGGAGATAAAGGGGTATGGAATTTCCAGATTATTAAGTTGTTTGAATAAAGAAAGTGAACAAATTGGTTTTACTTTTGTGAATGATAAAATAAATACAGCAATTCAGTTCTTTTTGGAAGATGTAAAGACGAATGGTGATTAATAACTTTTATTGCTTCATTGAAAGGGATTTTTTATTTCTTCGGCAGCTAAAACAAATCCCTGGAAAATTCACTAACATATTCATACAATTCCATTCCAACCAAATGCATTATTTATATACATAGGTTACCAAGACTTTTCATGAATCCGGTATCATTAAATACATGATAAATATAATAAATTTGACACACATAAATTACAAAGAGTTACCTTTTGGTTGGGATATTGATCGGACACCCAGAAGGAAAGAGAGGAGGAAGACACGAAAGGGTTTTGATCTTTAAACCTCACTCAATAAGAGGAAATAAAGTGACTTTTGTTATAAAAAAAATATATATATATATATATATATCACTATATATATATATATATATCTTTTGCGTGAATATACACACTCGTATTTGGTTACTATAGTGAAATATATATATATATATATATATATATATATATATATATATATATATATATATATATATATATATATATATATATATATATATATATATATATATATATATATATATATATATATATATATATATATATATATATATATATATATATATATATATATATATATATATATATATATATATATATATATATATATATATATATATATATATATATATATATATATATATATATATATATATATATATATATATATATATATATATATATATATATATATATATATATATATATATATATATATATATATATATATATATATATATATATATATATATATATATATATATATATATATATATATATATATATATATATATATATATATATATATATATATATATATATATATATATATATATATATATATATATATATATATATATATATATATATATATATATATATATATATATATATATATATATATATATATATATATATATATATATATATATATATATATATATATATATATATATATATATATATATATATATATATATATATATATATATATATATATATATATATATATATATATATATATATATATATATATATATATATATATATATATATATATATATATATATATATATATATATATATATATATATATATATATATATATATATATATATATATATATATATATATATATATATATATATATATATATATATATATATATATATATATATATATATATATATATATATATATATATATATATATATATATATATATATATATATATATATATATATATATATATATATATATATATATATATATATATATATATATATATATATATATATATATATATATATATATATATATATATATATATATATATATATATATATATATATATATATATATATATATATATATATATATATATATATATATATATATATATATATATATATATATATATATATATATATATATATATATATATATATATATATATATATATATATATATATATATATATATATATATATATATATATATATATATATATATATATATATATATATATATATATATATATATATATATATATATATATATATATATATATATATATATATATATATATATATATATATATATATATATATATATATATATATATATATATATATATATATATATATATATATATATATATATATATATATATATATATATATATATATATATATATATATATATATATTTACATATATGAATTTAAATAAGGAAATTATATATATTTGTTATATATAGTTAAATATATATAATTTTAGAATTATTTTTCTTTAACTTTTTGTTGTATTTTTTCTATTTGACTTTTAGATTTTCTTTAATAACATTATATTTCTTAGTCATTTTTAGAAGTGAACATAAACACGGCCTTAAATGAAACGGACACGTGACAACTTGATTGTTATTTAACATTTGTTTTATTTTGAACCGAACGAATATTACATATTTCTTTAAAAAAGTTTTTGATTTCTTTCATCCTGACTCATTAACTGTAACATCCCAAACTTTTTAAGTTTGACTATTTGACTATTCCGTTAGTTAACGTTAGGTTCGTTAAGTTTATGTGCCCTATATGGGATTATGTGATTAAATGCTTATGTGTTTAATATGAAATGATTAATATGAGTTAAATGAAAGTAATTAAAAGTAAAGTATGAAAGTTAAGTGCTTGTTAGATCGTTAAGTCTCCCGGTAGGAAAGTTAAGCTAAGAAAGTAACGTTTAAAGAGTCGAGGGACTTAAGATGAAGTTATGGAAGTGATGGCCAGGGGTTAAGTGATAATTAGGCATACCTAATTATCATTCTCCAGCTTTTTGTGCGTGAGAAACCTCCAGCCGATCCCTTTCTCCCTCTCAAAGCAAGTTTCCTTCAAGATTCAATCGTTTCGTGCCGTTTCGATCAAGTTTTCTTTAGATCTTGAATCCTCAAAGTTATCTACAGGTATTATAGGTAAATTCCCTTTGAAATATGATCATATGAGTCTTATGTGTGAGTTTGATCCAGGCCATAGGGTTTGGGTTGGGTTAATTGATTAAACGTTTATCGATTTCATGTTATTCGGGTGATTCAATAAGTGAATTATGTTGTAAAGGATTAAAGGATCAATTGATGGTTTAAAGTTATCAAAAGTATCATTAAAAAGGTTAATTTTAAGTCTCCAGGTCGGATTAAGGGTTTGGGTTCGAATAGAAATCGTTTAGAGCAAGTAAAGTTAGGGTTATGCTGATCGGAGCCCGATATGCGGTGCATGGAATTTCCATGCGGGGCATATTCTGAAGTTTTGAAAATATGCGGAGCATATGCAAAAGCATGAAATTCCCTGACTTCTGAAAAGCGCATATTTTGGCCATGCGGTGCATATTTGCCCAGTTTGGTACTTTTCACTTGTTTAGCTTATAGGTCGATCTTATACTCGTTCTAGGTTGCCAGGAGCACTTAGCAAGCACTGTAAGACATACATAACTCATTGTTAAGCAGTACCGAGGTAAGATAACATCTTTTGTCACCTGATGGTACAACAAAACACGTTTTTATAAGTTAAACTTCCCAAATGATTATGTATGCATGTTTATATGATTATGGGTGATTATGGGAGGTTAATAAGGGATACGATGCTTACCGTTAACGATGTATGACATGCTTATGCAGGTTGCAAAGGTATGAGGTAAGTGTATATGTTATGAAATGATGAAATGTTTATGCTATGTGATTATGAAAAGATGAAATGATTATGCTATATGTTTATATGCATGGCTTGAACACCTAGTCACTAGACTTTTGATTAGGATTGCCATGTCACGTGCACGTTTAAGGGCCCTAAAGTATAAGATGATGTATGTGATTAGTTTAGGTAAAAGTGTAGCCTAAGCTAATATAATTAAGAAGTCTCGAGCATATGTAAAGTCTTGTGTTAAGCTTAACCCATGCTAGTTCCTCGGAGCTAGTGCGTACGTGGTCACGTGGTTTGGGAATCATGATACCTCCCGTGGCATAGTTATGTTTGAGTATTCCGGGTGGAGTAACTAACCACCATTGCATAAAGGCATAAACGGTTTATTCAGTTGGAAATGACTTTGTCAATTCCTTAACGACGCCGATGGACCACCTTATGGTTTACCCATCATGTCGGGTGTAAGGACTCCATGTATGGTCTACGACCGCCTGCACACAAACCCCACATCCCTATGTAAGTGACATAAGTCACTTAGCCTACGTCTAGGCAAAGTTATAAAGTAAAGAAAGAAAGATATGAAAGAAAAGTTAGGCACATTAGGTATATGATGATCCTATTGTGTTATTATAAGATATGTGTGCAAAGATTTATATGTATGTGATATTAACATTAAAAGATGATTTTGTTAATATATTTAAATGACAAATGTTTTCAATACTATGTTATCTTACTTAGCTAATTTATTAGCTAACACTTGCTCTTTTGAAAATGTTGTGCCTTCAGGATAAGCAAGCTTGAGCTAGGAAAGAATTAGCTCGGTGAGGCGGGTAGAAGTAATAATGAAGATTAGCATTAGACATTGAATGCTTAGACTTCACCTTTAGCCTTATGTTTTGGCTACTTTATTATGACTTTTGATACATGTAATAATGAATGGCATTTATGTTGGTGCCATGACTTGGATTTCATTTACATTGTTTTGATGATGCACATTAGTAACACCATTTATGAAAGGTACCATCCGTTACGGATGGGACAGTTTTTAAAGTGATCTTTTCCGCTACGTTTTAAACGCCGTTTGGCAAAGTTTTTGAAAATCCATGTTTTTAAATGACGGGTGTTACATGGTGGTATCAGAGAAATGGTTTAAGTGAACCAAAAATCGACCAAGGCCATAGGATTTTGGACTTAAACCGTATGAGAAATGATAGGCTTAAGTAGTGATGCTTTAGCTTTATGATCAAATGCCTTTAGGACGGGTTGGGATGAGTGTGAGTGTAGGTTTGAGGCTTGAATATGTTTATGATATGTTTATGCAATTAAGTAGGCCCTAACCTCTCATTTGTTCTCACTCTGTTCATCTCTAATCGTCGTCATTTTGTTGTAGACAAAATGGTTAATACTCGTGCTACTAGTCAACGTGATGGAGCTACCGCTAGTAATGCTCCTCATAACCGGAACGAGGCTAGAAATCCGGCTAATCAAAGGCCTCCTCGAAGGCCATATCCTGGTGAGCAACCAACTAGGTCGGAGATTGAACGAGCTAACCCGATAATCGAGCAGATTCCTACTCAAGCTAAAATATATGAGGAATTGAGGGCTATGCGAGCTCAACTACTAAGAACCGAACAAGAACTTGCGCAAGTAAGGGCTGAAAGAGAAGTCAAGTCACATTGGGAAGAGCATACGACTTCTAATCGCTCCAACCGTGCTGAGCCATCCATAATGATGTCACAAGATGCTCCGGTGAATGATAGGGTTGTCGTTCATGCTGAGAATGTTAATGCAGGAGGTAATGTGATTCCCATCGGTTATGTTCCTCGACCTAGGGAGTTCAAGTTTGAGAGTTTTAAGAGATGTGGTGCCAAGGATTTTGATGGCACATTGGATGCAGTGGGTTGTATGGAATAGCTTGATGATACTGAAGTTGTCTTTGCTTCATGTGATTGTCCCGAAGATAAGAAGGTGTTGTGTGCCACTATAATGTTGAAGGTAAGTGCACGTGATTGGTGGAGGGGCACCACGGTTTCTATGACTCCTGCTGTGAGGTCTGCTTTGACTTGGAATGATTTTAAAGAGAAGTTCATGGAAGAATATGTGGGTACACGTGAAAGGAGGTTACTTGAGAAGGAGTTTCGTGCTCTTACAGCTGATGTTGGAGGCATGGCCGAATATGCTCGTTCGTTCATGTCAAAGATTAAGTTTGTGGAGCACTTGGTTCCTAATGAAGAAGATAAAGTTGCTGCCTATGTAGATGGAATTCCATCTAGCTATCGAGGTATCTGCAGGCAACATGCTACTCTTGCAGGTGCTATCAAGGAATCTAAGAAGCTGGATGATGATTTCAAGACTGAGAAGGCTACTGTGAAGGCAAATGATGATAAGAAATCTGGTTCAAAAAGGAAGTTTGATGGATCGTCTGGTTCTAGTGGAAAGTTCAAGAAAGGATCATCTTCAAGGGGTGGAAACAACAGCAATGCAAAGCCGAAGAACTGGTGTGGTACTTGTAAGGCACCTCACTCTGGTCCATGCTCAGATAAGACCCGTAGGTGTGATACTTGTGGTGGTACGGGTCATGCTACTTCAGAATGCAAGGACAAGCCAAAGTGTTACAGGTGTCACCAAAGCGGTCATTTCATCAAGGATTGCCGGCAAGGAAAAGATGATGGAAAGAAGACGGCTGCTCCAAAGCCAAAAGTTCGAGCTCTTCAGATGACAGTTGAAGCTGCCAAGGACAACGATGAGGTAGTAACTGGTACTTTTCTTGTTAATTCAAAACCTGCTTCTGTTCTTTTTGATTCAGGTGGAAATAGGTCTTTTGTGTCTACTTTGTTTGCCCCTAAGCTTGATAAAGTTACTACTCCCCTAGATTGTTCTATAGAAGTTGAAATTGCTAACGGTACTATTAGTGACATTCAAGAGGGTTATGATAATTGTTCAATTGAGATAGAAGGTCGTTCCTTTCCGGTCCAGCTATTGCTTAGAACTCTTGCTGGGTTTGATGTGGTGATTGGCATGGACTGGTTATCTCAACATGATGCTAATATTTTATGTTCCCAAAAGATCGTGCGTTTCTCTACTCCGGATGGTAAAGTTATTCCAGTCTATGGAGATAAGAAGAAAGGGAGCTTAAAGATCATTAATATGATGAAGGCTCTCAAATGTATACGACAGAATAAGAACCATTTCCTCGCTTATGTTATTGATACACGAAAAGAGAAACCTTCTGTTTCTAATGTTGATGTGGTTTCTGAATTTCCTGATGTCTTTCCTGATGATCTTCCCGGTATTCCACCCGACCGTGAGGTCACTTTTCAGATTGATCTTGTACCCGGTGCTACTCCTGTTGCAAAAGTACCATATCGTTTGGCTCCTATAGAAATGAAAGAGCTAATGTCTCAGCTTCAAGAGCTACTTGATAAAGGTTTCATACGTCCAAGTTCCTCGCCTTGGGGAGCTCATGTTCTCTTTGTCAAAAAGAAAGATGGTTCTATGCCTATGTGCATAGACTACCGTGAGCTTAATAAGCGAATGGTTAAGAATAAGTATCCTCTCCCACGTATTGATGATCTCTTTGATCAACTCCATGGTGCTTCTTACTTCTCAAAGATTGATTTGCGGTCCGACTATCATCAATTAAAAGTCAAAAAGGAAGATGTGGCCAAGACAACTTTTCGTACACGTTATGGGCATTATGAGTTTCTTGTCATGCCATTTGGGTTGACAAATGCTCCTACCGCTTTTATGGATCTAATGAATCGGGTATGTCGTCCATTCTTAGATCATTTTGTGATTGTCTTCATTGACGATATTCTTATCTATTCAAAGTCTGAAGCTGAGCACCGTGAGCACTTAAGAGCCGTTCTTGAGGTTCTTAGGGAGAAAAAGTTATATGCAAAGCTCTCAAAGTGTGAATTCTGGCTTCAAGAAGTTCAATTTCTCGGGCATGTCATCTCTTCTGAAGGTATTAAAGTTGATCCCACAAAGATTGAAGCTGTCTCTAAATGGGAACAGCCAAAGACACCCACGGAAATCAAGAGTTTTCTTGGTTTAGCGGGTTATTATCGAAGGTTCATTCAAGATTTCTCTCGTATAGCTAAGCCTATGACTGAATTGACAAAGAAAGGGGTGAAGTTTGTGTGGACTGAAGCTCAAGAAAAGGCCTTCCAAACAAAGTTGTGTGATGTGAAGCTCCTGTCCTCGCCTTACCCGAAGGTACCGATGATCTAGTTGTCTATAGTGATGTTTCTATTTCAGGTTTGGGTTGTGTTCTTATGCAAAGGGACAAAGTCATTGCATATGCTTCACATCAGTTGAAGCCCCATGAAAAGAACTAACCGACTCATGATTTAGAGTTAGCTGCTGTGGTGTTTGCTTTGAAGCTATGGAGACACTACTTATATGGCACTAAGTGTACATTGTACACCGATCATAAAAGTTTGCAATATGTGTTCACTCAAAAGGATATGAATGTAAGACAACGAAGATGGATGGAACTTCTGAAAGATTATGATTGTGAGATAAAGTATCATCCCGGTAAAGCTAATGTAGTGGCGGATGCATTGAGCCGAAAGGTGCAGAATTTTTCTTGTAGATTAATGAGTATGGTTGTCCAAGCCAAGTCTGGGTTACTTGACCGCATCAAGGAAGCCCAAGCTAAGGCTCTTTTGAAAGAAAATGTTGACAAAGAAGGTATCGGTAAGAAGAAGCGTCTTGATATGGAAATGAACAGCCGTGGATTCCAGACCTATAAAGGCCGAATTTGGGTACCATTGCTTGATGGTAATCGAGAGTTGATTCTTGAAGAAGCTCACAGGTCTAGATATTCAATACATCTCGGTACTACAAAGATGTATGTAGATTTGAAGACTCTTTATTGGTGGCCGAATATTAAAGGAGAAGTTGCACATTTTGTTGAAAGATGTTTGACTTGTGCTCGTGTCAAAGCTGATCACAAAAAGCCATATGGAATGTTGCAGCAGTTGGAGATTCCGGAATGGAAATGGGATCATATTACTATGGATTTTGTGACTAAGCTACTGTTTGATCCGAGAATCGTTCAATGGCTCCGACCTGGGGGTCTGAGAATGTTTGGGGTGTTTGGTAGGCGATTCCCTTCCGGTCAAAGGGCGAAGTGGCCGCTTTACGCCTTAAGGTGTTGGGTTTTTCTCAAGAGGTGAATGAATCCTCTTGGATGTAGATCCGTCCCTATATATAGGGGTTAGGAGACTTGGAGAAGAGGAAAAGAAGTTAGGGTAAATCTTTTCCTTCTTAAAGATATCTTTTATCTTTTTAAGAGATTCGTGATAATCTCTAACTGGGTCGTGTCCGGAATAACTGTAAGTCCCCTTGAATCGGATCGTTAATAGTTTGCTCCAGTTATTTTGAGGTGCGGAATCCCTCACGATAACTTGGCGATTCACAACAAGCCTTCAGATTATCTGCTGCCTCGCAAATCTTCTCTAGGCTAGCGGAACAATCTATTGACGACTTAACCTGCACAATATGCTTGATATTTCGAACAAATGTTCAACCCTAATCCCTGTTAGGGTTCGGTATTTATAGGAAACACCCGACATGGGCTTCAGCGAGTCGGCCTCGCAAATCCATGCCCAGCCCGTCACTTTTACGAGGTCGTAAAAGTGATTGGCCTCGTATTTGACCCTGCAAATATGGGGTCGTATTTCCTATGTGAAATGTGAGGTCGCATTTCACACTTAGCAGATTTATTACACATTTAATACTTAAACTTAATCTAGTATTCTATGCATAATACTAAGTTCATTAATGACAATCACATTACAAAGACATATCACAATATAAGCCAAACAATCTAGACTGCTATTGACATAGGCGTGTACTTACTGACTCCCCTTTGGCAATAGCTTCTAGACGTTACAAATTATGTCTTTGTCTTGTCTTCGTCATCAATCTACTTCTTCTGCTTCTTCTTATCAACCTTCTTCTTCTTCTGAACCTCCTCTGAATTATCTGCAGCCTTATAGAAATCGCAGTCTGAATGTAAACCAATCTTCAAGCACAAATTCACTGCATTACTATATCGCAACGCTGGACCCTGAAAATCTTTTGGAAACCAAATATTAACACTGTTCAGCTTCAGCAGATCTTTCTTACAGAAATTCACTAGATGCAAAGGCTCATAAATCCTCACAATCTCATAGTAATGATCACCATACATCACAGCTTCATACGTCTTACTATCAAAGTACCAGCCAATCATATTATCCAATAAGTCCTTCTCGACCTTCTTCAAAGGCACTTCTTTGGCAAACTTGGTCGGCTTATACTTCAAAGTTATTACCGGCTTCTTTGTCTTTGGATCTATCTTCGATTTATCCTTGACCATCTTGCCCTCCTGTGGATGATATTTTCTCTTTGATTCATCCTTGATTTTCAAATCATTTGCGATAGACCTGGCAATATGATTAGCAAATTCATAACCACTAGGATTTATTAGTTCTAGCCTAGCTAAACACCAGAAATCAACATCAGTAAGAGAGTTGATTGCTTCTGTTGTCATCTCCAAATACTGCACTCCGTCTGTTCTCCTGATAACAAGTAGTCTCAACTCATTATCCCAATGAAAACTCACGATTCTTGAGCATGCAGTAGTGGCATAGGCTTCAACCTTTTCTCCCTGTATCTTATCTTTATATTTGATAGGTCTATGCAAAGCCTCATACTCAGCCTTAGTAAGCATCCACCAATTTGATCTAGTATCCGCATTAGGCTCTGTATGTCGCACATTAGGATCCACAGCAACTGGTTCTTGAGTGACTGGAGCTTCTTGATCTTGGACTTGTTCAAAATTGTCCATTCTATCTAGCTTAGCTCTAAAGTCATCAATACTAAACCCTTTGCTCTCAGCATCTTTATCCACAAGCCTTGAAGCTGTAACTGGCATATCAACTTCTGCAATGTCCATCCAGCTCTCATTACCATTGATTATCTCACCTTCTTCCCTCACAGCATCAGTTGTCTTTGAAGACCTTTCCATACCAGTCGCAATCTCAGTCAAAGATTCTATTGCCTTGGTCAGATCTTCTTGATGCTTATTACCCTTATCTTTTGCTGCATCCGGGTCTTGATTTGAATCATCATCTTTCTTCTTTGAAATCTCATCACCCTTACAGCCTAGATCTGGTAACAACTTCTTCTCTACCAAAAACTTCTCAATCAGCTTATTCAAATCTGATTGCGTCACACAATCCAGCATGACATCAGCAATCTTAGTCATTTGTTCAGCTACTCTAACTACACCTTTATTCGCTCTAGTAGCCGAACTCTCTGCCTTAGTGGCTTCGCGACGAACCATGTCAAAGTTGGACATGAGAGTGTTAATAAAGTCTTGATGATTCTTTCTTTCATCATTAAGAGCTTTCTTTAACGTCTCAACTTCCTTTTGCTTTATCTTCATCTCTTTCTCATGGTTCTTCTTCTGTCTTTCCAACTCATCAAACAAACCATTAACTCTAGCCTCTAACACCGTCATCTTCCCTTTCATGTCAGCCATACCAAAAACTGGTGGTAATATAGGAACTTGACGTGTAGTCGCTTCAGCTCTTGGTTCAGGATTAGGCACTGAATCCCTCATTCTATGAGTTGTAGACGGCCTTTCAAGATTAACAGTCGGTCTTCTGAGATCTTCTTGGTATCACTGGCTCTGCATGTGATTCAATTGATCTCCTAGACCTCTGTTAAGGAACTCTGTTTGATGCTTCTGGAGCTTTGATCGTCTCATCTACTCCACCAGCACCGGCTTTCTCTTTCACTTTCAACTTGATAACAGTTTTCTTCTTTGGAGCAGGTACCTCTTCAACTTCTGGCACCTCAGATTCCCTAGAAGACTCTGTTCTCTTTCTTTTCAGACCTTGATCAGACGGAACTTTCTTTGAAGCATCCTCAGAAGTACTAGCAACATGATCAACAGTATCTTCATGTGCTTCTGCTTCTTTTTCAAGAATCACATCTCTCTCAACCGTCACTTCTTCTGTGCTTTGAACCTGTGGTTGTTCAATGTCGCGCATTGCCTCATCTGGCATCACCATCTGTAGAGGAACTAGGTAAACAACAGGCTGATGTGGAACAATCTCAGTCCTGAATCTGGCAAACTCTTCAGCTGTAGGCGGATTGAAGTCAATATCCACTAGGGCTCCAAATAAAGGTATATCTTGAGCACCGGGATCACCCTCAAAGCGACTCTTAAAATCATCATATGCCCTTCCTACTATAGATGTCACTTTCAGGACCTTCTTGGTAGCCGGTAGATTAGGAATATGATGATTGATAATCATCATAACGAATCTAGGATAAACCATAAACCTATGCCCTAGTCTGGCAGTCGTTTGTTTCCTTAATTCGTTGAAGAAATACTTAGAGAAGCTATACGGTTTGTTGTGTACCAGACCAACCATCTGAGCTTGAGATTCTTGATTAAGCGTATCCCATCCGGTTCTACTACACAAACTAACCAACAATACATGCGCTAAGTATCTCCACTTTCCAAAGAATCCCCGTTTCTTCAATGTTCCCACATTCAAATCATCAGCATAACCCATCCTTGTAAATCCTCCATAATAACCTCTCTACTGAAAGTAGTAAGTCCATTCTCTCCTCCTTCTTGATCTACTGTACCTAACTTTAAGATATCAATAAGATCATGAGCTGAGAATGTGATAGTCTTGCCAGCAACCACTGTCTCTATTATATCCTGAGTAGCAGTCCTCTTTTGCCTTGCATTCTCCTAGAACTCTACCAGGTATGACTCATAAAGCACAGGTGAATGAGTAAGAATGTGTTGAATTCTCGACCGCTTCAAAAATGCAAATATATCATGATAATATGCGGTTCCACCTTGATTCTCGTCTAGGTTGATCACAAAGTTATGACCTGATACAAATTCTCTTGCCATTTCTGTAATCAATAACAAATAATTAATTACTCAATAAACACAAAAATTCATATGCATAACATATACAATCAATTAACTTAGATTATCCCTGTAATCAAGTTAACATAACATAAATTATCCCTGTAATTTAGTTATCAACAATTAACATAAATTATCCCTGTAATTTAGTTAAAGATAAATTAACTCATTTTCAAATCTTTATTAACAATAAACTTTTGAAAATCTGTTAAATTAACTTAAATTATCCCTGTAATTAAGTTAAAAATAGAATTAACTCATTTTCAAATATTTGTAAAAATAAACTTTTGAAAATCTGTTAAGTCAAATACGAGGTCGTATCTCTGTACGAGGTCGTATTTCAAGGTCAAAATACAAGTCAACCAAACTCTAAATACGAAGTCGTATTTTCCAATTTGGCATCGTATTTGGTCCGGGTCGTAAATCCATCTCGTATTCTGAAAGTCAACAAAGTCAAAATAAATTGACATTTTCGAGGTCGCAAATATGGGCTAGCAAACTCCCAAATGCGAGTCCGTCGCACTGTTCATCTTCCCCAACACGAATTCGTGATTTACCCAACCAAAACTTGTAAAAATTGCTTCTATACATTCGTATTCAAGCGATTAAGTTACCCCAACCCTTATTTTTAACCAAAAACATCAAAATCGAAGCAAAATAGAAAAACCTAGTTCGAAAATTTCGAACTCTATTTTCTTGATTTTCTTGTTGCATGGTTAACTATATTACGATTAGATAGTATACCTAGATTCAGTATTTCGAGATGAACACAAATATATCACTCAAAAACTCTTGATCTAATTGTATATATCGAATCTAAATCGGGGTAGCAAAGTGGTTTTCGGGGTCGTAAAGCTCTGAATATTGTTTTTAATTTGTGAGGTCGTATTAGGGTAAAATTGGGTTATATACCCACTCGACCCGAATGGGCTTGGGTCAACCCGGCCCATCCAATTACGAGGTCGTATCTGCACAAGGCCCAATCGACCACATACGAGGTCGTATTCTGCCTCTTGCTAATTACGAGGTCGTAAAAACCTGCACACTTTAAAAATCAAAATTATCGTCAAAGTTTCTGAATAATTGATCAACGTTTATTACGAACTTTCTGGAAATATGAAGAATAGAATGAATAAACCTGTAGACATCCAATTTCCATCTTTTCCTCGATCTTCGTCTTAAACCTGAAAAGTTAATAAACTTACAAAAATTCTTTAACTTTTCCATGATCAATCTTTCCAGAACTTTCTTGAAATGAGCTTTCCCGATCTTTACCACTTGTGAAACATACTTAAAAAGTTATAAAATTGATTCGTCATTCTTATACCTCCCCCTCAATTTTATGACTAGGATGTATAACTATGATTAATCATTATAACTACAATCATTCTTATGTACTCCCCCTCAATTCATGACTGGGATACATAACTATGATCGAATAAAGAATATACAGAAATTCTTATAATATAAAGCCTCATTATATCATATAAATTTCAAACATAATATTGATTAACTACTTCATATTCTTATATACACTACTATATAAAGCAAACTACCCCATTCCCCCTTTAAGTAATTAAGATTTTGAAATAACCATATTACCCATTTTCTTTATTCACTAATTTAAACTTTTTCACCTATTTACCTATAATACCCTTAACCCCTCTTACATCAATTTACATTCACTACCACGCCACCACCACCGTCACCGCCACACACCACTGCCGCCGTCGCACACCTTCGTCGTTACCACCATCACTGCTGCATCGCGCGGGCATCCGTCTAGTGAAACCATAACTATATGACCTAGATAAGCAATTTATAACTAACCTTTTTCACATACCTATACATGTTTCTATATCTAAAGTTTCAAAAACACATTTGAAAACTTTTCATATTCAAACATAATACTTATGTCTAAGGTTGCAAAAACACAATTTCCTTTCACATTCATATACCCGTTTCTATTTGATAATCTTTCAAACTCAAACGATATATCTATGTCTAAGGTCAACAAAAAAAAAAATAGTAGCCTTTCACATTCAAACATTACATTTCTATGTCTAAGGCTTTACATAAGGTTGATAATCTTCCATATTCAAATTAAATATTTCTATATCTAAGATCTTCAACTAATAACATAGCTATCATCATCTTGTAAATACTATATAAAAAATAGTAACCTGATGATCTTAGCCTTGTCTTGAATACTTCAGTCTTTTGCTTAGAAATCCTTCCATAGATTGACTTTTCTGCAAATACACTGAAAAAGATAATTTCGAGACAACAAAAATTTTATTGCTATACCCGAAACTTGATCTTCTGAAACTTCAGATTTGATCAGCAAATTTCAAACTCTCTGTATCGTCATGATAATCAACTAAGTGCACCATAGCTCGTTGTAGTTCTCCCCCTCAACGGTAAATCCCTCCGAATTAAGCATATGAAATCTTCCATCTTGGATCTATTGCTCGAGTCCCTGCTCGCCTTGCATAACCGGCATATAATAGAGAAGTAAAATGTCCAACGATCAACACTGAACTAGTTGACTCCCATGAAAACCAGAAACTTTGAAACTTGAATCACAAACTTTAGGAACATAAATCCTGTTTCTAAAGCAATACTCTTATGTCTCCTTATTTTCACAACTTTGAATGTTTCTTCTGATCACTTGCAAAGTCTTCAGACAAAACATGTAAAATACTGCTTCTTGTGCTTACACCTGCACATACAAGCTTAAAATACAAAAACAAGATAAAAATGATAATGTTATTCTTCATTGTTTCATCACTATAATAGTAACGACTTAATCTAGAACTACATTCTTCATTTTCTTCTCCAACTTTGTCATTCTTCACTATCATAAGTCATCAAATCATATGACATTATCTTAGTCTAGAACTACAAAAATAGAAAGCAAACCTTAAGATCTCTGTCTTATTGTTCAAGATAAGGACCTATAAACTCATCGTCTATCCGTCAACTTATCAAAAATCTAGAATCTTAAGATCCCTGTCTTATCATTCTACGGATAACCTAAATTAAGGTCTTCCAAATATATCTGCTTTATCATGCAAACTTATATAGATTTTGTTTCCAAAGTCACTTGTCCTTAACTCTGTAAAAACATCTAACCGAAACCTAATCACTTATACTTTTGCATAATCAAACTTCACATGCAATACTCCCTCATACCATATGGAATACTCCTATGATTGCCTCATCAAACTAGTATTCATCTTGGTTAAATCATAGATCTTGCTTGGCAACCTACAAAATCAAACATACAATCTATTATTAACCTAAGTCATTTAAGGTCAAGTAATTCACTGTTAGCACTTTCAGATCTAAACAAAATCATTTGAAATAACCTTTTCAATCTTGAAACAGAAATTTCAAATCTTTTTGATTCAAACAAAAATCTTTTAAAGATCAAATTCAAACTATGAATCATCTTTGTGTTCATTCTATGAAAATCTTCTTTCTAAGAATCAATAAAAATAGGCATTAACTCAATATCTGTTTACTGAAATCAACAACTCTGTGTTCTTTTCCTTAAACTCATATTCTGTTAACATGACACACTTTCTTTTAGCTTTTGATCACAACACTATTGCTTAACTACCCTACTCGTTTATTCAACGTTCCATAGAACGTAGTTGAGTCCTCTTGGAAACTAGATTCTATTCTGACTCTGTCTCTCGTGCAATAGGAACTTTTATTTAAACAATACAATTACAAACAAAAGTTAAACATTTCACGAAAAACATTACACACACACACACATACACTGAACATAAACGAATAACATAGTTACAAGAGCTAAAGTTACTGCATGATTAGATCAGATTAGCATGTTACATAAGCCCACAAGTGAGAAATAATTCTCTTATTATTAGTTATGAACAGTGATCCATCAACGATTACCAATATGTTTGTCCTCTTAAACACTCGGTACTTCCAGTTTCCTTTTGGTTTGTGACACTTTCGACATACCCTGGCCAAGGACAGTTACCATGTAACCCGAGTAGCCTAATATGCCACTTAATCAAGTTTGCGAACTTAAGTGACCCACATTCAGATATACTCTCACAATCGACACAAGCACTAAGATTAAGACATTTGGTAGCTATAGGGAGACGATCTTTAAGAATCAAGTCAGCGGTGACAGGTCGGTGATTCCTCACACGCAAAGTGACTTAACTTGACTCACGTACGAAAATATACCCAACATTGCATAATGCTAAGTACTTGCATATTTGTGACATCATTTTAAAGTGCTTATGAAAACCCGTGACTTTCTATGAGATCCATGTAGCGAACTTTCTGACAACCTATCCCAAGTTGGAAGCTTTAGGTAGGCTAGGTATACAAAGACACCCCAAGGACTTACTTGTCCGAATCTCAAAGGCCACATTAGCTCCATAATTTTCAAAGGATTAATTAGATATTTGATATCTTTGTCACAAATATACATCCGAAAAAGCAATACACACACATGTATGTACCCGAGACCTTCTATATAAAAACCAAACATACAAAATTACAATGCTAGATCTTTCGTAAGATTTAAGGACCAGACTCTACATAAAGAGCAGGCATTCTCAGCCATATATCTGAATATGTTTCCCATAAGAACATTGTATACATTAAGTTCAGATTATATGGAAACCTTGGTACTTTGTGCCTACCGATACATCATATAATGGTATCACTGAACTAAGCAATTTAAAGTACAATTAAGTAGGCTTAAAAGCTAAAGTATCGTCACGTCTAGTCATCTTTGCGCATTGACCTTACTCTATTTATTATTTTCTTTTTCTTTTCTGGTTTTTCTCATTTTTATTGTGTTTTTCTGACACTATATGACACACATACTTAACGACACAAAACACAGACACATTTTACAAAGTTCCTTTTGAGAGACACTGTCACTATAGATTTCTCATTCCAATCAATTGGACTAACAACTCGAAACGAGTTCGGTCGAAAGCCTTAGTGAATAGATCAGCTAAATTAAAGTCACTCGACACCTTTTCTAGGACTATTAATTTCTTTTCAGCACAATCACGTATAAAATGAAACCTTATGTTTATGTGCTTAGTCCTACTGTGCTTAACAGGATTATTGGTAATGGATATAGTGGATTCATTGTCTATCTTTATGGGAGTACAAAGGAAATTCTGACCGTAATCGCGCAGTTGTTGCTGAATCCATAGAACCTGTGAGCAACACCCACCAGCTGCCATGTATTCCGCCTCGCAAGACGAGATTGCAACAGAAGTCTGCTTCTTACATTGCCATGAAACCAATCTTCCCCCTAAGAACTGACATCCACCTGAAGTCGATTTCCTATCAAAGTTGCAGCCACCATAGTCAGCATCTGTATAAGCTACGAACTCAAAGTCTCCCCCAATTGAATACCAAAGACCCAGCACTGGTTGTCCTTTGAGGTAGCGAAGAATTCGCTTAACAACTTTCATATGGCTTTCCCTGGGACAGGACTGATAACGTGCACACAAACAAACCGCAAACATGATGTCTGGTCTAGATGCTGTAAGATACATCAAAGAACCTATCATGGCCCTGTAGCGAGTAGGATCAACTTCTGATCATTAAGAGAAAACATCCCAAGTTTATGGTTCTTTTGTATAGGAGTATCCATCGCTGAAGTATCTTCCATTCCAAATCGTTTCAAAATATCTTGTGCATACTTCGTCTGATGAATGAAGAATCCGTCCTTTTTCTGTTCAACCCGTAAACCCAAAAAGAAGTTCATCTCTCCTAGAGCACTCATTTCAAAAGTCCCTTTCATAATCTGCTTAAACTCCTTGCACATCTTTTCGTCTGATGACCCGAAAATAATGTCATCCACGTAAACTTATACAAGTAGGAAATCCTCTCCCTTCCATTTTGTAAACAACGTACTATCGATCAATCCTCTTTCAAATCCATTTTCAAGAAGATGCTTCGACAGCTTGTCGTACCATGCCCTAGGAGCTTGATGTAATCCATACAATGCCTTATTCAGTCGATAGACTCTATCAGGATGATCTGGATCTTCAAACCCTGGCGGTTGAGTAAAGTACACTAATTCCTGGACAGTACTGTATAAGAATGCACTTTTGACATCCAACTGATATACTTTAATGTCCTTGAAGGCAGCAAATGCTAGAAACAAACGTATAGCTTCTAACCTAGCAACCGGTGCAAACACCTCAGTGTAGTCCAACCCTTCCTGTTGAGCAAAACCTTAAACAACTAGCCGAGCTTTATTTCGTGTCACAATGCCTTTTTCATCCTTTTTGCACCTAAAAACCCATCTGGTGCCGAAAGGATACTCTCTCAAAGGTAGATCAACCAACTCCCAAACCTGGAGCTTATCAAACTGAAAAAGATCCTGCTGCATTGCTTCAACCCAAGACGGATCTTTTAAAGCCATTTGAATATTACTTGGCTCTTTTTGAGAAACGAAGCAGCTGAACTTACATTCATCAACTATACCGGTTTCTTTCATCTCTGCGAATAAACCTGATAACTTATTGAGTTGAGCTCTTGTCTTAACCCTTGCACTTGGTTCACCAATAATATCCTCAACTGGATGATACTTGTTGACTCTATGCTCTTGTCTCAACTTGAAGATTTACACCCAAATTTGAACCTATTTCTCCTTCACTCGACACATTTTGAGGTAATGGAGTAACTGGTTCCGATTCTTGTGTACTAACATCTTCAGTATCCTTTGATGAACCATCTGCACCAATATTATCATCCTTTCTGTTCCCCTCATTTTCTTTTGATGTTGTAGCAGTTGATAACTCTGAAGTTGTAGCTGGGTTAGTACCAATATTTTCATCACGAAGCAATACAACATCATCTACCTCTGAACTATCTGCACCAAAAGAAATAGGACCATTAAAGGATGTAAAAACATCATCATAATTAAACAAGATAGTAGACCCTTGGTGTATAGGGGGATTATAGCTAGAAATAACGACATTGTAACCAACATAAACTATTTCAGACTTAATATTGTACACCCTCCTATTTGGAGATCCCAGAATGTAACCAAGAAAAATTCCCTCTTCAGCCTTCTCGGCAAATTTGGGTTGGTCACGAACTTTTAAAAATGTGCATGGGACTCCAAAAGGTTCCAACCCAGTTAAATTCAGTTTTCTATTGTTTAAAAGTTCGTAAGATGTCTTATTAAATCTTTTAACAAATAAAACCCTATTTAACACATGACAAGCAGTGTTCACTGCTTCCCCCCAAAACATAGTAGGAAGCCTTGAATCAGCTAGCATAGTCCTGGCGGTCTCTATCAATGTCCTGTTTTCCTCTCTGCTACTCCATTCTGTTGAGGCTCATAGGGTGCACTGAATTGATGCTCAATTCCCTTGCTCAGACAATATACTTCCATAATCTGATTCTTGAACTCTGTCCCGTTATCACTTCTGATTCTCTTCACTCTTGTGTTGTACTGGTTTTCAATTCTTTCAAAGAACTCCATAAGAATTTGAGCAGTCTCATCCTTGGTCTTCAAGAAGAATACCCACGAGAATCTAGAGTAATCATCAGTAACTACTAGATAGTAGTACATAAACCCTATGCTTCGAACATTAACTGGTCCAAATAAATCCATGTGCAACAACTGAAATGGAGAAGCAATAGAATTCTGAGTCTTCGGCTTATGTGGCTTCTTAGTTTGTTTTCCTTTTAGACACGACACACATTTATCTTCCACCATAAATCTCTTATTTGGAACGCCGAGAACCAATCCATTACTTGTAATATAGTTCATTTTTCTAAAATGGATATGACCCATTCTTCTATGCCATAGCAGAGATTCATCCTCAGAAGCTTTGGTAAGCAGACAAACTGGCTCCACTAAATCAAGTACACCTAATTCAAGACCATAGATGTCCTTCTTTCTTGGAGCCTTCAGTAAGATCCATTCCTCTGGTATAACATAACCTGGTTTCAAGATCAGGGCTTCCCTTTCTGTAAAGTGAACTGGATTCCCTTTGTCACATATTTGAGACACTCATCAGATTATGCTTCAGCTGCTCAACAAAGTTCACATTGTCCATTTTAATCTTCCCATTGACGACTTTTCCAATACCAGAAATACTTCCGCCCTTGGGACCCGCAAAACTGACATAAGACCCTTTAACAGGAGTAAATTCTGTCAACAGTCTCTTGTCGCCTGTCATATGTCTTGAACATCCACTATCGACAAACCATAACCCTTTAGTTCTCCTTAGTGGCTCCTTATGTTCAACAACCTCAAGATGTGCCATAAAGCTCGTCTCAGCTTCAGTTACATCTTCATTTTCGGCTCTTACTGGTTCTGACAATTCAGGTTCCTCTTCTACCCATTGATGAACACTATCATGAACATTTTTGTTGGCACAAACCCTAAGATCAAATGAATCATCAGCAAGATCATTCATTTCTTCATCAAGGTCTTGAATTTCTGCCATGAATGCATGATTCTGATCATCGGTACTAGTTGAACCCCAATTATAAGTACCATCAGATTGAACAACTAAAGCTCTCGAGTTGTCCGTATCTCCTGAGCTTCGGTTCCCAGTATTAGCATATTGACGCCCTGAATTCTGACTTGCAATAGAACCACCTTGATTGAAGTTCTGACGACCTGTAGCTGAATTGTTGTCCCGTCTTGGCCTCTGACATTCACGTGCAAAATGTCCAAAACCATCACAGTTGAAACACTTCACTTTGGTCTTATCAAATCCTACTTTGCCGTCTATGACCTTCCTTCCGGTTCTATCAGTGAATCGCTGAACTCTCAATGTTAACATAGCTAATTGCCAGTTCAGATCCATTTCTTCCAGATCATCTGATCAACTTGCTTGTAATCCTCCCTAACCAGATCAGGATCAGTCAGTTTCCTCCAATTAACTTCTCATGAGCAGACACAAAAGAAGCTAGCATGCCCAAATGTCCCTCAGCAGATCTTATGCTCATCGGCATCCCTGTTAAACCCGAGCTTGGAGAACTACTTTTCTGATTCCCATTATGAACAACCATAGCTGATTCCGGAGAAGTTACATACATCAAGTTGTTGTCAATTTCCATTGACATCTTCAGCTTTTCATCATCTCCACTGTAGAAGGCAGTAATCCCTCCACTTGAAGATTTTGCAGAAGGAATGCTTGACTTGCTATGATAAAGTTCAGGATGCTGAACAAAATCACTGCTACCTGCTTCCTTCGACTTTCGCTTCATATCTTGACCTCTAAGTTTTCTGATAATCTGATCCAGAGTCCATGTGCTGAATTCGGGATTTTGCTGGATAGAAGTAACGAACCCTTCCCACTTAACTGGAAGAGCTTCCAGCAACTTCTCGATGACATCCTCTGAATCAGGCTTATACCCAATATGCAAGCTCAACCAGCAAATAACTGTAACGAATCAATATCTCATCAAGGGATTCATCTTTAAAACTTGTGAATACATAGTACTGTTTCTTCAACAAGTCCTTTCTCCTCTTCTTGAGATCTTCATCACCTTCACAATGCTCTTTGAGTGCATCCCATAAGCCCTTTGCACTTTCATACTTTTCAAATAAGTGCAAGAATTCCCCTTGGAGAGCCATTCGAAGTGATCCTAAAGCCTTACTTTCAGCTTCGTAGTCCTTCTTTTGATCGACATTCGTTTGCTCATAAGTTGAAGTTTTCCCACCACTCGAACCAGAAGCATCTTTGTCATTTGCTACTGTAGGATGTACATAACCATTGACAATACAAATCCACATCCTGACATCCATAAGTCTGCAATATGACTCAAATCTGCCCTTCCAATTGAAATATCTATCAGGCTTATCAACTTGGGCGGTGAATTGGCCTTTCCGGTTTCATGATCCATCAGAATTAATTGATTCAGTAAAGCTTGATAGTTTACGGGTAACTGAGACGTCATTTTCTTCGAGCTAGTAAAGTTCACGAACTGTTCAAAAATAAACGAGGTCGCAAAGAAATACGAGGTCGCAATTAACTCGAGGTCGTAATTGAACTGGCGAGGTCTTAAAGAGCTCACGAGGTCGCAAACGAGATACGAGGTCGCAATTGAGCTGGCGAGGTCGTAATTAGCTATCCAGGTCGCAAAACGAGCTGAATGAGGTAATACGAGCCCACGAGGTCGCAAACGATGCTGAAACCTTTAATTCTCTTGAAATCGAAACCCTAACACCCAATATAACACCTTCGACTGCTGCAAATACCAAAAGAGGTCACAATACAAGTTTCCGGTCGTAAACTCGTGAAAGAATCACGTCTAAACGACCCTAAACCAATCGTTGTCTATCACCAACAAACTATAACCTTCCGGTATGAAACCAAGAGGCTCTGATACCACTTGTAAGTCCCCTTGAATCGGATCGTTAATAGTTTGCTCCAGTTATCTTGAGGTGCGGAATCCCTCACTATAACTTGGTGATTCACAACAAGCCTTCAGATTATCTGCTGCCTCGCAGATCTTCTCTAGGCCGTATGGAACAGCTATTGACGACTTAACCTGCACTAATATGCTTGATATTTTGACATCAACCCTAAACTCTGTTAGGGTTCGGTATATATAGGTAACACCCGACATGGGCTTCAGCGAGTCGGCCTCGCAAATACATGCCCAGCCCGTCACTACGAGGTCGTAAATGTGATTGGCCACGTATTTGACCCTGCAATTACGAGGTCGTATTTCCCTTATGAAATAAGAGGTCGCATTTCATACTTAAGCATATTATTATACATTTAATACTTAACTTAATCTAGTATTCTATGCATAATACTAAGTTCATTAATGACAATCACATTACAAAGACATATCACAATATAAGCCCAAACAATCTAGACTGCTATTAACATAGACGTGCACTTACAGACTCCCCCTTGGCAATAGCTTCTAGACGTTAATATACTTTCTTTATAGAGAATATGATGTGTATTTTCCTCCGGAGCTAGGTGATTTAACCCAGATGCTCCGGGATTATTTCTCTTTACGGAGGCAGTGCTTCGTATGGGTGTTTTATTCTTTCCCGGAGGTACCTTCTCTGGATACGGAGGTAGAGCTCCGTATAGGGTATATCATCAAGCCCCCAGTCTAAGAAGATAGACGGCTACGGGCTATCTTGTTAGACTTTCAAAATACGAGGGTCAAAAAGGTAAATAAATCTTAAAAAGAGGAAATACCTTGTATTACCTGTCAATCTGATCCGATCATTTCCCCAATCTCTTCATTCGCTCTGCCCTAATTTTCTTCTTCTTCAGGTCAGTTATTTTCTTGTAATTTCTTCCCTTCCTTTTAAGTTTTGTAAAAATGGCTAAAGTAGGTCGTAGCGATCTTTCTTCCGTTGTCACACCCGAGGGATTGGGGTTGTTTTGCTCTACCTACCTGTCATCCCTGGACAAGGCGGTTCGCTTACCGTCCCCTGTGGAAACCGTTGCTAATCCTCCTCAGGGTTTTGTGGGTCTGTATATTGCCCACGTTACCCGAGGTAACTTAGATTTCCTCTTTCCCCCTTTTCCTTGATGTACTTAACCATTATAACTGTCCGTTCTCCTTTATGCATCCAAACGGTGTTGCACCTATCATTGGGTGACGATACAAAAGAAACCCAAAGTTGACTGCTTTTTGCCTGGTAGTACTGATGTCAGGGGGTGGAAGAATGAATTTGTTTTTGTTGAGTCTTCAGTGATTCCTGAGGCGTACTCGTCGTTGTTGGTTGGTGAGAAACCAACCAAGTTCAAGGAACCGGCGCCTGCCTATGTCCTTGAACTGCCCCTGTATCAGCGACTTATTGAGGATCCTGTCAAATTGGATCGTTATCCCGATGTTGTGTTGCACCAGGCTGGCGTTTTGAAGGAGTGGCCTGAAGGAGTAGATTCCAAAATCCTTGTTGGAGGGAAGGGTAAGTAGTTTAGTGTGCATATCCTTTAACTGCTCACCTTTTCTATCTTCTGACTTGTTTATTATTCTCCAGAGGTTACATTGGCTGAGTTTGTGAAGGGCCCGTTGTTGGAGTGTCAGCCCAAATTGTCTGTTATTTCTGCGAAGTTGCTTGCTGGGAAGACTGTGGAGCCTGATGTCGTTGATACTGGGAAGGAGGTTGCTGCTGATGCTACCCCTTCTAAAAAGAGGAAGGCTCCATCAAAGTCTTCATCCAAGGTCCCTAAGGAAAGGACGAAGCCTCAGTCCATTTTCGATATGATGCTCTTAGGTGAACTGCAGCCTTCAGAGATGAACATGAGTGGGTTTTTGTATATATATATTTTATAAATATTATTATATCTTTATAACTTTTATTATTTTTTTTTTATAACACATTTCCTCATTGTCTATTTCATTATTGCAGATGTCCCAGATCCAGAGGTAGTGGAGGATATTCTCCTTCGCTTTGTTCCTGATGACTGGGTTCGGGAACTGGTGGCTCTGGATGTTGCGAATCTTCAGGCTTCCTATGATTAGCTTATCTATATGAGCACTCTTGTTGGGACGGTTGTGAATGCTCGGTACGACTTTTGGCTCAGCGATATGCAGATATGGAGGGACAGTTGGCTAATCTGAGGGGTCGTCGTCGTGGAGAGGGGTCTTCTGTCTGTGATGCTTGTAGGGGCGAGAAATTTTTTATTTCTCGCCTGCAGAGTAAACATATTCGTCTTAAGAGGCAGATGGCTGAGCAGTGTTCCGAGTTTTCTAGGCAGCTTCAGGGTGCTCAAGCAAAGATCAATCAGGTGGCATCTACCAGTAAGAAGGCCATTGATGAGAAAGATGCCCGGATTGCTGAGCTGGAGGTTCAATGGAGGGACGGTGAA
>CM067170.1:100185866-100223727 GCA_034093135.1 Erigeron breviscapus | reverse complement strand
ACAAGGCATCATCAAAATAATAAAAGGAAATCCAAGTCATGGCACCAACATAATTACCCACATTATTACAATGTCTAAAACATAAATAAAACTGCCAATACATAAGGCTAAAGGTGAAGTCTAAGCATTCAATGTCTAATGCTAATCTTCTTTATTACTTCTACCCATCTCACCGAGCTAATCCTTTCCTAGCTCAAGCTTGTGCCTTAGGATAAGCAAGCTTGAGCTAGGAAAGAATTAGCTCGGTGAGGCGGGTAGAAGTAATAATGAAGATTAGCATTAGACATTGAATGCTTAGACTTCACCTTTAGCCTTATGTTTTGGCTACTTTATTATGACTTTTGATACATGTAATAATGAATGGCATTTATGTTGGTGCCATGACTTGGATTTCATTTACATTGTTTTGATGATGCACATTAGTAACACCATTTATGAAAGGTACCATCCGTTACGGATGGGACAGTTTTTAAAGTGATCTTTTCCGCTACGTTTTAAACGCCGTTTGGCAAAGTTTTTGAAAATCCATGTTTTTAAATGACGGGTGTTACATGGTGGTATCAGAGAAATGGTTTAAGTGAACCAAAAAATCGACCAAGGCCATAGGATTTTGGACTTAAACCGCATGAGAAATGATAGGCTTAAGTAGTGATGCTTTAGCTTTATGATGAAATGCCTTTAGGACGGGTTGGGATGAGTGTGAGTGTAGGTTTGAGGCTTGAATATGTTTATGATATGTTTATGCAATTAAGTAGGCCCTAACCTCTCTTTTGTTCTCACTCGATTCATCTCTAATCGTCGTCATTTTGTTGTAGACAAAATGGTTAATACTCGTGCTACTAGTCAACGTGATGGAGCTACCGCTAGTAATGCTCCTCATAACCGGAACGAGGCTAGAAATCCGGCTAATCAAAGGCCTCCTCGAAGGCCATATCCTGGTGAGCAACCAACTAGGTCGGAGATTGAACGAGCTAACCCGATAATCGAGCAGATTCCTACTCAAGCTGAAATATATGAGGAATTGAGGGCTATGCGAGCTCAACTACTAAGAACCGAACAAGAACTTGCGCAAGTAAGGGCTGAAAGAGAAGTCAAGTCACATTGGGAAGAGCATACGACTTCTAATCGCTCCAACCGTGCTGAGCCATCCATAATGATGTCACAAGATGCTCCGGTGAATGATAGGGTTGTCGTTCATGCTGAGAATGTAAATGTAGGAGGTAATATGATTCCCGTTGGTTATGCTCCTCGACCTAGGGAGTTCAAGTTTGAAAGTTTCAGGAGATGTGGTGCCAAGGATTTTGATGGCACATTGGATGCAGTGGGTTGTATGGAATAGCTTGATGATACTGAAGTTGTCTTTGCTTCATGTGATTGTCCCGAAGATAAGAAGGTGTTGTGTGCCACTATAATGTTGAAGGTAAGTACACGTGATTGGTGGAGGGGCACCACGGTTTCTATGACTCCTGCTATGAGGTCTGCTTTGACTTGGAATGATTTTAAAGAGAAGTTCATGGAAGAATATGTGGGTACACGTGAAAGGAGGTTACTTGAGAAGGAGTTTCGTGCTCTTACAGCTGATGTTGGAGGCATGGCCAAATATGCTCGTTCGTTCATGTCAAAGATTAAGTTTGTGGAGAACTTGGTTCCTAATGAAGAAGATAAAGTTGCTGCCTATGTAGATGGAATTCCAGCTAGCTATCGAGGTATCTGCAGGCAACATGCTACTCTTGCAGGTGCTATCAAGGAATCTAAGAAGCTGGATGATGATTTCAAGACTGAGAAGGCTACTGTGAAGGCAAATGATGATAAGAAATCTGGTTCAAAAAGGAAGTTTGATGGATCGTCTGGTTCTAGTGGAAAGTTCAAGAAAGGATCATCTTCAAGGGGTGGAAACAGCAATGCAAAGCCGAAGAACTGGTGTGGTACTTGTAAGGCACCTCACTCTGGTCCATGCTCAGATAAGACCCGTAGGTGTGATACTTGTGGTGGTACGGGTCATGCTACTTCAGAATGCAAGGACAAGCCAAAGTGTTACAGGTGTCACCAAAGCGGTCATTTCATCAAGGATTGCCGGCAAGGAAAAGATGATGGAAAGAAGACGGCTGCTCCAAAGCCAAAAGTTCGAGCTCTTCAGATGACAGTTGAAGCTGCCAAGGACAACGATGAGGTAGTAAGCGGTACTTTTCTTGTTAATTCAAAACCTGCTTCTGTTCTTTTTGATTCAGGTGGAAATAGGTCTTTTGTGTCTACTTTGTTTGCCCCTAAGCTTGATAAAGTTACTACTCCCCTAGATTGTTCTATAGAAGTTGAAATTGCTAACGGTACTATTAGTGACATTCAAGAGGGTTATGATAATTGTTCAATTGAGATAGAAGGTCGTTCCTTTCCGGTCCAGCTATTGCTTAGAACTCTTGCTGGGTTTGATGTGGTGATTGGCATGGACTGGTTATCTCAACATGATGCTAATATTTTATGTTCCCAAAAGATCGTGCGTTTCTCTACTCCGGATGGTAAAGTTATTTCAGTCTATGGAGATAAGAAGAAAGGGAGCTTAAAGATCATTAATATGATGAAGGCTCTCAAATGTATACGACAGAATAAGAACCATTTCCTTGCTTATGTTATTGATACACGTAAAGAGAAACCTTCTGTTTCTAATGTTGATGTGGTTTCTGATTTTCCTGATGTCTTTCCTGATGATCTTCCCGGTATTCCTCCCGACCGTGAGGTCACTTTTCAGATTGATCTTGTACCCGGTCCTGTTGCAAATGTACCATATCGTTTGGCTCCTATAGAAATGAAAGAGCTAATGTCTTAGCTTCAAGAGCTACTTGATAAAGGTTTCATACGTCCTAGTTCCTCGCCTTGGGGAGCTCCTGTTCTCTTTGTCAAAAAGAAAGATGGTTCTATACGTATGTGCATAGACTACCGTGAGCTTAATAAGCGAACGGTTAAGAATAAGTATCCTCTCCCACGTATTGATGATCTCTTTGATCAGCTCCATGGTGCTTCTTACTTCTCAAAGATTGATTTGCGGTCCGGCTATCATCAATTAAAAGTCATAAAGGAAGATGTGGCCAAGACAGCTTTTCGTACACGTTATGGGCACTATGAGTTTCTTGTCATGCCATTTGGGTTGACAAATGCTCCTGCCGCTTTTATGGATTTAATGAATCGGGTATGTCGCCCATTCTTAGATCATTTTGTGATTGTCTTCATTGACGATATTCTAATTTATTCAAAGTCTGAAGCCGAGCACCGTGAGCACTTAAGAGCCGTTCTTGAGGTTCTTAGGGAGAAAAAGTTATATGCAAAGTTCTCCAAGTGTGAATTTTGGCTTCAAGAAGTTCAATTTCTCGGGCATGTCATCTCTTCTGAAGGTATTAAAGTTGATCCCGCAAAGATTGAAGCTGTCTCCAAATGGGAACAACCTTAGACACCCACGAAAATCAAGAGTTTTATTGGTCTAGCGGGTTATTATCGAAGGTTCATTCAAGATTTCTCTCGTATAGCTAAGCCTATGACTGAATTGACAAAGAAAGGGGTGAAGTTCGTGTGGACTGAAGCTCAAGAAAAGGCCTTCCAAACAAAGTTTTGTGATGTGAAGCTCCTGTCCTCGCCTTACCCGAAGGTACCGATGATCTAGTTGTCTATAGTGATGCTTCTATTTCAGGTTTGGGTTGTGTTCTTATGCAAAGGGACAAAGTCATTGCATATGCTTCACATCAGTTGAAGCCCATGAAAAGAACTACCCGACTCATGATTTAGAGTTAGCTGCTGTGGTGTTTGCTTTGAAGTTATGGAGGCATTACTTATATGGCACTAAGTGTACCTTGTACACTGATAATAAAAGTTTGCAATATGTGTTTCAAAAGGAAATGAACGTAAGGCAAAGGAGATGGATGGAACTTCTGAAAGATTATGATTGTGAGATTAAGTATCAGCCCGGTAAAGCCAATGTGGTGGCGGATGCATTAAGTAGGAAAGGTGCAAAATTTTTCTTGTAGATTAATGAGTAGGGTTGTCCAAGCCAAGTCTGGGTTACTTGACCGCATCAAGGAAGCCCAAGCTAAGGCTCTTTTGAAAGAAAATGTTGACAAAGAAGGTATCGGTAAGAAGAAGCGTCTTGATATGGAAATGAACAGCCGTGGATTCCAGACCTATAAAGGCCGAATTTGGGTACCATTGCTTGATGGTAACCGAGAGTTGATTCTTGAAGAAGCTCATAGGTCTAGATATTCAGTTCATCCCGGTGTCACCAAAATGTATGCAGATTTGAAGCCGTTCTATTGGTGGCCGGATATTAAAGGAGAAGTTGCACATTTTGTTGAAAGATGTTTGACTTGTGCTCGTGTCAAAGCTGATCACAAAAAGCCATATGGAATGTTGCAGCAGTTGGAGATTCCGGAATGGAAATGGGATCATATTACTATGGATTTTGTGACTAAGCTACTGTTTGATCCGAGAATCGTTCAATGGCTCTGACCTGGGGGTCTGAGAATGTTTGGGGTGTTTGGTAGGCGATTCCCTTCCGGTCAAAGGGCGAAGTGGCCGCTTTACGCCTTAAGGTGTTGGGTTTTTCTCAAGAGGTGAATGAATCCTATTGGATATAGATCCGTCCCTATATATAGGGGTTTAGAAGACTTGGAGAGGAGGAAAAGGAGTTAGGTAAATCTCTTCCTTCTTAAAGATATCTTTTATCTTTTAAGAGATTGTGATAATCTCTAAGGTCGTGTCCGGAATAACTTGTAAGTCCCCTTGAATCGGATCGTTAATAGTTTGCTCCAGTTATTTTGAGGTGCGGAATCCCTCACGATAACTTGGTGATTCACAACAAGCCTTCAGATTATCTGCTGCCTCGCAAATCTTCTCTAGGCTAGCGGAACAATCTATTGACGACTTAACCTGCACAATATGCTTGATATTTCGACAAATGTTCAACCCTAATCCCTGTTAGGGTTCGGTATTTATAGGAAACACCCGACATGGGCTTCAGCATGTTAGCCTCGCAAACCCAGCCCAGCCCGTCACTTTTACGAGGTCGTAACTGTGATTGGCCTCGTATTTGTCCCTGCAAATACGGGGTCGTATTCCCTATGTGAAATGCGAGGTCGCATTTCACACTTAGCAGATTATTACACATTTAATACTTAAACTTATCGTCAAAGTTTCTGAATAATTGATCAACGTTTATTACGAACTTCCTGGAAATATGAAATAAATGAATAAACCTGTAGACATAATTTTCATCTTTTCCTCGATCTTGTCTTAAACCTAAAAAGTTAATAAACTTACAAAAATTCTTTAACTTTTCCATGATCAATCTTTCCAGAACTTTCTTGAAATGAGCTTTCCCGATCTTTACCACTTGTGAAACATACTTAAAAAGTTATAAAATTGATTCGTCATTCTTATACCCCCCTCAATTTTATGACTAGGATGTATAACTATGATTAATCATTATAACTACAATCATTCTTATGTACTCCCCCTCAATTCATGACTGGGATACATAACTATGATCGAATAAAGAATATACAGAAATTCTTATAATATAAAGCCTCATTATATCATATAAATTTCAAACATAATATTGATTAACTACTTCATATTCTATATATACTACTATATAAAGCAAACTACCCTCCCCCTTTAAGTAATTAAGATTTTGAAATAACCATATTACCCATTTTCTTTATTCACTAATTTAAACATTTTCACCTATATACCTATAATACCTTTAATGAAATAACTTACATTCACCACCACGCTACCACCACCGTCACCGCCACAGACCACTGCCGCCGTCGCATACCTTCGTCGTTATCACCATCGCCGCTGCATCGCGCGGGCATCCGTCTAGTGGAACCATAACTATATGACCTAGATAAGCAATTTATAACTAACCTTTTTCACATACCTATACATGTTTCTATATCTAAAGTTTCAAAAACACATTTGAAAACTTTTCATATTCAAACATAATACTTATGTCTAAGGTTGCAAAAACACAATTTCCTTTCACATTCATATACCCGTTTCTATTTGATAATCTTTCAAACTCAAACGATATATCTATGTCTAAGGTCAACAAAAAAAATAAATAGTAGCCTTTCACATTCAAACATTACATTTCTATGTCTAAGGCTTTACATAAGGTTAATAATCTTCCATATTCAAATTAAATATTTCTATATCTAAGATCTTCAACTAATAACATAGCTATCATCATCTTGTAAATACTATATAAAAAATAGTAACCTGATGATCTTAGCCTTGTCTTGAATACTTCAGTCTTTTGCTTAGAAATCCTTCCATAGATTGACTTTTCTGCAAATACACTGAAAAAGATAATTTCGAGACAACAAAAATTTATTGCTATACCCGAAACTTGATCTTCTGAAACTTCAGATTTGATCAGCAAACTTCAAACTCTCTGTATCGTCATGATAATCAACTAATGCACCATAGCTCGTTGTAGTTCTCCCCCTCAACGATAAATCCCTCCGAATTAAGCATATGCAATCTTCCATCTTGGATTTATTGCTCGAGTCCCTGCTCGCCTTGCATAACCGGCATATAATAGAGAAGTAAAATTCCAACGATCAACACTGAACTAGTTGACTCCCATGAAAACCAGAAACTTTGAAACTTGAATCACAAACTTTAGGAACATAAATCCTGTTTCTAAAGCAATACTCTTATGTCTCCTTATTTTCACAACTTTGAATGTTTCTTCTGATCACTTGCAAAGTCTTCAGACAAAACATGTAAAATACTGCTTCTTGTGCTTACACCTGCACATACAAGCTTAAAATACAAAAACAAGATAAAAATGATAATGTTATTCTTCATTGTCATTCTATAGTAATGACTTAATCTAGAACTACATTTTTCATTTTCTTCTCAACTTTGTCATTCTTCACTATCATAAGTCATAAAATCATATGACATTATCTTAGTCTAAAACAACAAAAATAGAAAGCAAACCTTAAGATCTCTGTCTTATTGTTCAAGATAAGGACCTATAAACTCATCGTCTATCCGTCAACTTATCAAAAATCTAGAATCTTAAGATCCATGTCTTATCATTCTACGGATAACCTAAATTAAGGTCTTCCAAATATATCTGCTTTATCATGCAAACTTATATAGATTTCGTTTCCAAAGTCACTTGTCCTTAACTCTGTAAAAACATCTAACCGAAACCTAATCACTTATACTTTTGCATAATCAAACTTCACATGCAATACTCCCTCATACCATATGGAATACTCTTATGATTGCCTCATCAAACTAGTATTCATCTTAGTTAAATCATAGATCTTGCTTGGCAACCTACAAAATCAAACATACAATCTATTATTAACCTAAGTCATTTAAGGTCAAGTAATTCACTGTTAGCACTTTCAGATCTAAACAAAATCATTTGAAATAACCTTTTCAATCTTGAAACAGAAATTTCAAATCTTTTTGATTCAAACAAAAATCTTTTAAAGATCAAATTCAAACTATGAATCATCTTTGTGTTCATTCTATGAAAATCTTCTTTCTAAGAATCAATAAAAATAGGCATTAACTCAATATCTGTTTACTGAAATCAACAACTCTGTGTTCTTTTCCTTAAACTCATATTCTGTTAATATGACACACTTTCTTTTAGCTTTTGATCACAACACTATCGCTTAACTACCCTACTCGTTTATTCACTGTTCCATAAGAACGTAGTTGAGTCCTCTTGGAAACTAGATTCTATTCTGACTCTGTCTCTCGTGCAATAGGAACTTTTATTTAAACAATACAATTACAAACAAAAGTTAAACATTTCACGAAAAACATACACACACACACATACACTGAACATAAACGAATAACATAGTTACAAGAGCTAAAGTTACTGCATGATTAGATCAGATTAGCATGTTACATAAGCCCACAAGTGAGAAATAATTCTCTTATTATTAGTTATGAACAGTGATCCATCAACGATTACCAATATGTTTGTCCTCTTAAACACTCGGTACTTCCAGTTTCCTTTTGGTTTGTGACACTTTCGACATACCCTGGCCAAGGACAGTTCACCATGTAACCCGAGTAGCCTAATATGCCACTTAATCAAGTTTGCGAACTTAAGTGACCCACATTCAGATATACTCTCACAATCGACACAAGTACTAAGATTAAGACATTTGGTAGCTATAGGGAGACGATCTTTAAGAATCAAGTCAGCGGTGACCTGTCGGTGATTCCTCACACGCAAAATGACTTAACTTGACTCACGTACGAAAATATACCCAACATTGCATAATGCTAAGTACTTGTATATTTGTGACATCATTTTAAAGGCTTATGAAAACCCGTGACTTTCTATGAGACCGTGTAGCGAACTTTCTGACAACCTATCCCAAGTTGGAACCTTTAGGTAGGCTAGGTATACAAAGACACCCCAAGGACTTACTTGTCCGAATCTCAAAGGCCACATTAGCTCCATAATTTTCAAAGGATTAATTAGATATTTGATATCTTTGTCACAAATATACATCCGAAAAAGCAATACACACACATGTATGTACCCGAGACCTTCTATATAAAAACCAAACATACAAAATTACAATGCTAGATCTTTCGTAAGATTTAAGGACCAGACTCTACATAAAGAGCAGGCATTCTCAGCCATATATCTGAATATGTTTCCCATAAGAACATTGTATACATTAAGTTCAGATTATATGGAAACCTTGGTACTTTGTGCCTACCGATACATCATATAATGGTATCACTGAACTAAGCAATTTAAAGTACAATTAAGTAGGCTTAAAAGCTAAAGTATCGTCACGTCTAGTCATCTTTGCGCATTGACCTTACTCTATTTATTATTTTCTTTTTCTTTTCTGGTTTTTCTCATTTTTATTGTGTTTTTCTGACACTATATGACACACATATTTAACGACACAAAACACAGACACATTTTACAAAGTTCCTTTTGAGAGACACTGTCACTATAGATTTCTCATTTCAATCAATTGGACTAACAACTCGAAACGAGTTCGGTCGAAAGCCTTAGTGAACAGATCAGCTAAATTAAAGTCACTCGACACCTTTTCTAGGACTATTAGTTTCTTTTCAGCACAATCACGTATAAAATGAAACCTTATGTTATGTGCTTAGTCCTACTGTGCTTAACAGGATTATTGGTAATGGATATAGTGGATTCATTGTCTATCTTTATGGGAGTACAAAGGAAATTCTGACCGTAATCACGCATTTGTTGCTGAATCCATAGAACCTGTGAACAACATCCACCAGCTGCCATGTATTCCGCCTCGCAAGACGAGATTGCAACAGAAGTCTGCTTCTTACATTGCCATGAAACCAATCTTCCCCCTAAGAACTGACATCCACCTGAAGTCGATTTCCTATCAAAGTTGCAGCCACCATAGTCAGCATCTGTATAAGCTACGAACTCAAAGTCTCCCCCAATTGAATACCAAAGACCCAGCACTGGTTGTCCTTTGAGGTAGCGAAGAATTCGCTTAACAACTTTCATATGGCTTTCCCTGGGACAGGACTGATAACGTGCACACAAACAAACCGCAAACATGATGTCTGGTCTAGATGTTGTAAGATACATCAAAGAACCTATCATGGCCCTGTAGCGAGTAGGATCAACTTCTGGATCATTAAGAGAAAACATCCCAAGTTGATGGTTCTTTTGTATAGGAGTATCCATCGGTGAAGTATCTTCCATCCAAATCGTTTCAAAATATCTTGTGCATACTTCGTCTGATGAATGAAGAATCCGTCCTTTTTCTGTTCAACCTGCAAACCCAAAAAGAAGTTCATCTCTCCTAGAGCACTCATTTCAAAAGTCCCTTTCATAATCTGCTTAAACTCCTTGCACATCTTTTCGTCTGATGACCCGAAAATAATGTCATCCACGTAAACTTATACAAGTAGGAAATCCTCTCCCTTCCATTTTGTAAACAACGTACTAGCGATCAATCCTCTTTCAAATCCATTTTCAAGAAGATGTTTCGACAGCTTGTCGTACCATGCCCTAGGAGCTTGATGTAATCCATACAATGCCTTATTCAGTCGATAGACTCTATCAGGATGATCTGGATCTTCAAACCCTGGCGGTTGAGTAAAGTACACTAATTCCTGGACAGTACTGTATAAGAATGCACTTTTGACATCCAACTGATATACTTTAATGTCCTTGAAGGCAGCAAATGCTAGAAACAAACGTATAGCTTCTAACCTAGCAACCGGTGCAAACACCTCAGTGTAGTCCAACCCTTCCTGTTGAGCAAAACCTTAAACAACTAGCCGAGCTTTATTTCGTGTCACAATGCCTTTTTCATCCTTTTTGCACCTAAAAACCCATCTGGTGCCGAAAGGATACTCTCTCAAAGGTAGATCAACCAACTCCCAAACCTGGAGCTTATCAAACTGAAAAAGATCCTGCTGCATTGCTTCAACCCAAGACGGATCTTTTAAAGCCATTTGAATATTACTTGGCTCTTTTTGAGAAACGAAGCAGCTGAACTTACATTCATCAACTATACCGGTTTCTTTCATCTCTGCGAATAAACCTGATAACTTATTGAGTTGAGCTCTTGTCTTAACCCTTGCACTTGGTTCACCAATAATATCCTCAACTGGATGATACTTGTTGACTCTATGCTCTTGTCTCAACTTGAAGATTTACACCCAAATTTGAACCTATTTCTCCTTCACTCGACACATTTTGAGGTAATGGAGTAACTGGTTCCGATTCTTGTGTACTAACATCTTCAGTATCCTTTGATGAACCATCTGCACCAATATTATCATCCTTTCTGTTCCCCTCATTTTCTTTTGATGTTGTAGCAGTTGATAACTCTGAAGTTGTAGCTGGGTTAGTACCAATATTTTCATCACGAAGCAATACAACATCATCTACCTCTGAACTATCTGCACCAAAAGAAATAGGACCATTAAAGGATGTAAAAACATCATCATAATTAAACAAGATAGTAGACCCTTGATGTACAGGGGGATTATAGCTAGAAATCACGACATTGTATCCAACGTCGACTATTTCAGCCTTAATATTGTACACCCTCCTATTTGGAGATCCCGGAATGTAACCAAGAAAAATTCCCTCCTCAGCCTTCTCAGCAAATTTGGGTTGGTCACGAACTTTTAAAAACGTGCATGGGACTCCAAAAGGTTCCAACCCAGTTAAATTCGGTTTTCTATTGTTTAAAAGTTCGTAAGATGTCTTATTAAATCTTTTAACAAATAAAACCCTATTTAACACATGACAAGCAGTGTTCACTGCTTCCCCCAAAACATAGTAGGAAGCCTTGAATCAGCTAGCATAGTCCTGGCGGTCTCTATCAATGTCCTGTTTTTCCTTTCTGCTACTCCATTCTGTTGAGGCTCATAGGGTGCACTGAATTGATGCTCAATTCCTTTGCTCAGACAATATACTTCCATAATCTGATTCTTGAACTCTGTCCCGTTATCACTTCTGATTCTCTTCACTCTTGTGTTGTACTGGTTTTCAATTCTTTCAAAGAACTCCATAAGAATTTGAGCAGTCTCATCCTTGGTCTTCAAGAAGAATACCCACGAGAATCTAGAGTAATCATCAGTAACTACTAGACAGTAGTACATAAACCCTATGCTTCGAACATTAACTGGTCCAAATAAATCCATGTGCAACAACTGAAATGGAGAAGCAATAGAATTCTGAGTCTTCGGCTTATGTGGCTTCTTAGTTTGTTTTCCTTTTAGACACGACACACATTTATCTTCCACCATAAATCTCTTATTTGGAACGCCGAGAACCAATCCATTACTTGTAATATAGTTCATTTTTCTAAAATGGATATGACCCATTCTTCTATGCCATAGCAGAGATTCATCCTCAGAAGCTTTGGTAAGCAGACAAACTGGCTCCACTAAATCAAGTACACCTAATTCAAGACCATAGATGTCCTTCTTTCTTGGAGCCTTCAGTAAGATCCATTCCTCTGGTATAACATAACCTGGTTTCAAGATCAGGGCTTCCCTTTCTGTAAAGTGAACTGGATTCCCTTTGTCACATATTTGAGACACTCATCAGATTATGCTTCAGCTGCTCAACAAAGTTCACATTGTCCATTTTAATCTTCCCATTGACGACTTTTCCAATACCAGAAATACTTCCGCCCTTGGGACCTGCAAAACTGACATAAGACCCTTTAACAGGAGTAAATTCTGTCAACAGTCTCTTGTCGCCTGTCATATGTCTTGAACATCTACTATCGACAAACCATAACCCTTTAGTTCTCCTTAGTGGCTCCTTATGTTCAACAACCTCAAGATGTGCCATAAAGCTCGTCTCAGCTTCAGTTACATCTTCATTTTCGGCTCTTACTGGTTCTGACAATTCAGGTTCCTCTTCTACCCATTGATGAACACTATCATGAACATTTTTGTTGGCACAAACCCTAAGATCAAATGAATCATCAGCAAGATCATTCATTTCTTCATCAAGGTCTTGAATTTCTGCCATGAATGCATGATTCTGATCATCGGTACTAGTTGAACCCCAATTATAAGTACCATCAGATTGAACTACTAAAGCTCTCGAGTTGTCCGTATCTCCTGAGCTTCGGTTCCCGGTATTAGCATATTGACGCCCTGAATTCTGACTTGCAATAGAACCACCTTGATTGAAGTTCTGACGACCTGTAGCTGAATTGTTGTCCCGTCTTGGCCTCTGACATTCACGTGCAAAATGTCCAAAACCATCACAGTTGAAACACTTCACTTTGGTCTTATCAAATCCTACTTTGCCGTCTATGACCTTCCATCCGGTTCTATCAGTGAATCGCTGATCGAACTCTCAATGTTAACATAGCTAATTGCCAGTTCAGATCCATTTCTTCCAGATCATCTGGATCAACTTGCTTGTAATCCTCCCTAAGCAGATCAGGATCAGTCAGTTTTCCTCCAATTAACTTCTCATGAGCAGACACAAAAGAAGCTAGCATGCCCAAATGTCCCTCAGCAGATCTTATGCTCATTGGCATCCCTGTTAAACCCGAGCTTGGAGAACTACTTTTCTGATTCCCATTATGAACAACCATAGCTGATTCCGGAGAAGTTACATACATCAAGTTGTTGTCAATTTCCATTGACATCTTCAGCTTTTCATCATCTCCACTGTAGAAGGCAGTAATCCCTCCACTTGAAGACTTTGCAGAAGGAATGCTTGACTTGCTATGATAAAGTTCAGAACGCTGAACAAAATCACTGCTACCTGCTTCCTTCGACTTTCGCTTCATATCTTGACCTCTAAGTTTTCTGATAATCTGATCCAGAGTCCATGTGCTGAATTCGGGATTTTGCTGGATAGAAGTAACGAACCCTTCCCACTTAACTGGAAGAGCTTCCAGCAACTTCTCGATGACATCCTCTGAATCAGGCTTATACCCTAAATATGCAAGCTCAACCAGCAGATAACTGTAACGAATCAATATCTCATCAAGGGATTCATCTTTAAAACTTGTGAATACATAGTACTGTTTCTTCAACAAGTCCTTTCTCCTATTTTTGAGATCTTCATCACCTTCACAATGCTCTTTGAGTGCATCCCATAAGCCCTTTGCACTTTCATACTTTTCAAATAAGTGCAAGAATTCCCCTTGGAGAGCCATTCGAAGTGATCCTAAAGCCTTACTTTCAGCTTCGTAGTCCTTCTTTTGATCGACATTCGTTTGCTCATAAGTTGAAGTTTTCCCACCACTCGAACCAGAAGCATCTTTGTCATTTGCTACTGTAGGATGTACATAACCATTGACAATACAAATCCACATCCTGACATCCATAAGTCTGCAATATGACTCAAATCTGCCCTTCCAATTGAAATATCTATCAAGGCTTATCAACTTGGGCGGTGAATTGGCCTTTCCGGTCTCATGATCCATCAGAATCAATTGATTTAGCAAAGCTTGATAGTTTGCGGGTAACTGAGACGTCATTTTCTCCGAGCTAGCAAAATTCACGAACTGTTTCAAAAAATAAACGAGGTCGCAAAGAAAAACGAGGTCGCAATTAATTACTCGAGGTCGTAATTGAACTGGCGAGGTCTTAAAGAGCTCACGAGGTCGCAATTGAGCTGGCGAGGTCGTAATTAGCTATCCAGGTCGCAAAACGAGCTGAATGAGGTAATACGAGCCCACGAGGTTGCAAACGATGCTGAAACCTTTAATTCTCTTGAAATCGAAACCCTAACACCCAATATAACACCTTCGACTGCTGCAAATACCAAAAGAGGTCACAATACAAGTTTCGGTCGTAAACTCGTGAAAGAATCACGTCTAAACGACCCTAAACCAATCGTTGTCTATCACCAACAAACTATAACCTTCCGGTATGAAACCAAGAGGCTCTGATACCACTTGTAAGTCCCCTTGAATCGGATCGTTAATAGTTTGCTCCAGTTATTTTGAGGTGCGGAATCCCTCACGATAACTTGGTGATTCACAACAAGCCTTCAGATTATCTGCTGCCTCGCAGATCTTCTCTAGGCTAGCGGAACAATCTATTGACGACTTAACCTGCACAATATGCTTGATATTTCGACAAATGTTCAACCTTAATCCCTGTTAGGGTTCGGTATTTATAGGAAACACCCGACATGGGCTTCAGCGAGTCGGCCTCGCAAATACATGCCCAGCCCGTCGTAAATGTGATTGGCCACGTATTTGACCCTGCAAATACGGGGTCGTATTTCCTATGTGAAATGCGAGGTCGCATTTTACACTTAGCAGATTTATTACACATTCAATACTTAAACTTAATCTAGTATTCTATGCATAATACTAAGTTCATTAATGACAATCACATAACAAAGACATATCACAATATAAGCCCAAACAATCTAGACTGCTATTAACATAGACGTGCACTTACAATAACCGGACTTAGATATATACTTTCTTTATAGAGAATATGATGTGTATTTTCCTCCGGAGCTAGGTGATTTAACCCAGATGCTCCGGGATTATTTCTCTTTACGGAGGCAGTGCTTCGTATGGGTGTTTTATTCTTTCCCGGAGGTACCTTCTCTGGATACGGAGGTAGAGCTCCGTATAGGGTATATCATCAAGCCCCCCAGTCTAAGGAGATAGACGGCTACGGGCTGTCTGGTTAGACTTTCAAAATTCGAGGGTCAAAAAGGTAAATAAATCTTAAAAAGAGGAAATACCTTGTATTACCTGTCAATCTGATCCGATCATTTCCCCAATCTCTTCATTCGCTCTGCCCTAATTTTCTTCTTCTTCAGGTCAGTTATTTTCTTGTAATTTCTTCCCTTCCTTTTAAATTTTGTAAAAATGGCTAAAGTAGGTCGTAGCGATCTTTCTTCCGTTGTCACACCCGAGGGATTGGGGTTGTTTTGCTCTACCTACCTGTCATCCCTGGACAAGGCGGTTCGCTTACCGTCCCCTGTGGAAACCGTTGCTAATCCTCCTCAGGGTTTTGTGGGTCTGTATATTGCCCACGTTACCGAGGAAACTTAAGATTTCCTCTTTCCCCCTTTTTCCTTAATGTACTTAGCCATTATAACTGTCCGTTCTCCTTTATTCATCCAAACGGTGTTGCCCGTATCATTGGATTTGAAATCCTTTGTCGCGCGTACGGTGGTGAGGCGACTGTGGATTTGTTTTCTGCCTTTTTTGATTTGTGCGATGCTGGTGATTGGGTGACGATACAAAAGAAACCCAAAGTTGTCTGCTTTTTGCCTGGTAGTACTGATGTCAGGGGTGGAAGAATGAATTTGTTTTTGTTGAGTCTTCAGTGATTCCTGAGGCGTACTCGTCATTGTTGGTTGGTGAGAAACCAACCAAGTTCAAGGAACCGAGCCTGCCTATGTCCTTGAACTGCCCCTGTATCAGCGACTTATTGAGGATCCTGTCAAATTGGATCGTTATCCCGATGTTGTGTTGCACCAGGCTGGCGTTTTGAAGGAGTGGCCTGAAGGAGTAGATTCCAAAATCCTTGTTGGAGGGAAGGGTAAGTAGTTTAGTGTGCATATCCTTTAACTGCTCACCTTTTCTATCTTCTGACTTGTTTATTATTCTCCAGAGGTTACATTGGCTGAGTTTGTGAAGGGCCCGTTGTTGGAGTGTCAGCCCAAATTGTCTGTTATTTCTGCGAAGTTGCTTGCTGGGAAGACTGTGGAGCCTGATGTCGTTGATACTGGGAAGGAGGCTGCTGCTGATGCTACCCCTTCTAAAAAGAGGAAGGCTCCATCAAAGTCTTCATCCAAGGTCCCTAAGGAAAGGACGAAGCCTCAGTCCATTTTCGATATGATGCTCTTAGGTGAACTGCAGCCTTCAGAGATGAACATGAGTGGGTTTTTGTATATATATATTTTTATATATTTTATTATTATTATTTTTTTAACCCATTTCCTCATTGTCTATTTCATTATTGCAGATGTCCCAGATCCAGAGGTAGTGGAGGATATTCTCCTTCGCTTTGTTCCTGATGACTGGGTTCGGGAACTGGTGGCTCTGGATGTTGCGAATCTTCAGGCTTCCTATGATCAGCTTATCTATATGAGCACTCTTGTTGGGACGGTTGTGAATGCTCGGTACCGACTTTTGGCTCAGCGATATGCAGATATGGAGGGACAGTTGGCTAATCTGAGGGGTCGTCGTCGTGGAGAGGGGTCTTCTGTCTGTGATGCTTGTAGGGGCGAGGAATTTTTTATTTCTCGCCTGCAGAGTAAACATATTCGTCTTAAGAGGCAGATGGCTGAGCAGTGTTCCGAGTTTTCTAGGCAGCTTCAGGGTGCTCAAGCAAAGATCAATCAGGTGGCATCTACCAGTAAGAAGGCCATTGATGAGAAAGATGCCCGGATTGCTGAGCTGGAGGTTCAATTGGAGGAGGCTCGCCAATAAACTGCTGCTGCTGAGGTGAAGTCCAGGAGGGTAATAGCAGAAGTTATTGTTGAGTCCCAATGTTAATTGTAAATTTAATGATGACAAATCTGACCTATAAACACTTAGTAATCTTTTGGTTCTTGTAATCTGATCTGGGTCAGACTAAGCTGACACAGCTTACGATCTGTCTCTGACCCAGATCATGCTTCATACTTGTAATTGTAATATCTTATGGAAGCAAGTGTTATTTAAGCTGCATCAAATTGTATTAGTATTCAGTCCAAGTCGAAGAGGAGGATTGAAGATAGAAGACCAAGATGTTAGTGGAAGACAGCTTGGGATTAGCAGTCAGCTTGGAAACACTTAGGCAGATTGGTGCCTTGACAAACGGCCCAATCTGTGTCTGACAATCAAGTGAAGATAACAACCTGGATTGAAGATAAGGACAAATGACGTGACTAGGAAGAATCCTAGGATCCAGGTTGGTGGTTGTTTACATATGCGTGTCCATACTCCTATTGGTGGATGAAGAATGTGCGTCAGTACGTGGGGGACCACAAGTACCATGAAATGCACGATTGATTATTCCTTCATCAACCACTGAACGAATTACACGTAGCTGCAACGGACACCTAATGAATGAGCGCTTGTGCCTATAAAAGCCTCATTCATGGATTGCATATGCGTGGCATTTCCTGAGAATCATTCTTCACACAAGTTTCTCTGCTCTTACACACAGCTTAGTCTGTACGAGATCAGCTTGGGCTGATTCTCTTGAGCTGAAACTAATTGATTGTTGTTTGTCACTTCATAGGGTTGTTTAGATATCTATAGGCTATCTTTATTCCGCAACAACCCTGTAATTCTTTGTATAGATTATTTATTAATAAAGGATTACATTTGAAAATAACAATCTGTGTTCAAGAATGTTTTTATTTCTTTACTGCTTTACTATTTTAATGATTCCTGCACTTTACTAACTTGCTTGATATTCATTATCTGAATCTTAAAACGTTTTGTGTTAAAAGTTTGTAAAGATTGTGGAAAGTTGTATTCACCCCCCTCTACAACTGTTCTGTGTTCAATATACTTTGGTATATTGATACACCGTGGGACGTATCAATTGGTATCAGAGCGGTGGTTGAGAATTAACTTGACTTGATCCTTGCATATTTTCATTTATAGTAAAGCAATGTCATCTTATATTGATAATGGTTCTTCAACCCGACCACCCATGTTTGACAAAGATGATTTCAGTGGGTGGAAAGGTAGAATGTCTTTGTTCCATGAATCCATCGATAACAATATGCCTGACATCCTTACGGATGGTCCTTATGTTCCTACACAAACCATTGTGGTAGAAGCTGTGGTCAGGGAAGGTCAACCAACCATTCCTTCCACAGTCAAATCTATAGTTAAGGACAAGGCAGATTGGGGGGATGAGGATAGGAGGTTGACAAACTTGGATGTGAAGGCTAGAAATTTCATTATCCAAGCTGTGCCCAAAGACCTTTACCATTCAATTAAAATGTGTTCAACAGCAAAGAAAATGTGGGGTACATTGACTGTTATGTTTGAGGGTTGCTCTACCTCCATGGAATCCACAATTACTACATTGACCAGGAGGTATGAGAGATTTTTCTCTTTGAGAAATGAATCCTTGACTGACACTCATACCCGCTTTAATGCTTTGGTAATGATTTAGCTGCTGTTGGAATTAATAAGAAAAATGAGGTTTTAAAGAGCAAATTTCTTGATTCATTACCACCCAAATGGAACAACTATATTTCATCTGTTAAATTAAGTTCTGTTTATCATGATCTTGATCTCCCTGGACTTTTTGGTTTGCTTCATAACCAAGAATGTTCAGAGGCTGAAAAACTAATTGCTATGGGTGATTCTTATAGTCAGCCTGCTGCTGCACTTGTTGCTTCTATGACTGAACACCCTAGTTCAATTAGTAATGAGATCATTCCTTGTATTAATGATGATATTCCTGTGATGTCAAATCCTAACTCTGTTTGTGCTGAATCTGAGTGTGATGAATCTGATGGTGATGAACTAGCAAATGAGGTTGCTATGTTGGCTGAAAGGATCAGAAGGAGATCCTTTAACAAGTTTAAAGGAAAAGGAAGAGGTGGCCAAATGCTGACAAAGCCAAGAAGCCATTTGATATGTCCAAGGTTACTTGTTACAAGTGTGGCAAGTCTGGACATATGGCTGGTGATTGTAGATCCAAAGAAACTACTCAAGCTGTGCCAGCCAAAGGTGGAAGAAGTGAAAAATACTCTAAGCTCAAGACTAAGTACAAAGCCTTGAAAGCACAAGTAGTTGAGCTGACTGAGAAAGTGAACAGAAATGAGAAGAGTCTGGTAGCCAAAGACTGGGCTGAAAGTGCCACATCATCTGATGATGAGCTGTACAAAGATGCCAAGTGTTTCATGGCTAAAGAAGCTACTCAAAGATTTGCTGAAGATCTGGTAAAAATACAACAGCAATCTGAGTCAGCTCACCAGGCATCCACCAGTCAGACTGCTCCACCTGAGGTAACTTTCTTTTCAAATCTGTCTGATAATGAGAAGCTGTCCAGACTGAACAAACTTGGTGATGAGTTTTACTGCAAAAACATTTTAATCAAGAACTCAAAAAGGAAATACATCTTTTGAAACTTGATAACAGCTCTAAGAGTCACACCATTGAAAAACTAGAATCTGAAGTTAAAGCTCAAAAGCAATTAAACTCCATTTTGATTAAAGAAGCTAAAACTGCAGAAGAAAAGTTTTTAAGGGTAAAACAGATTACTGAAACATGGTGTATAAGCTCTAAAAGAGTTGCTAAATGTGTGAATGAACAAATACCTCATCAGATCCAAGCTATCTTTGATGGTGATTATGATAGGGCCATAGCCATAGCTGAAGTATGTGTTGTGGAGCCTTGTTATCAGCCTCCTTCACCACCCAAAGTCCAAACCAAAGAGACTATTTCTAAACCAATTAAGTTGGTTCAGAAATCTGGTATTGGGTTTAAAGATCCTGAAACTATGGGTCAGACCATTGCTGAAGCTGTGTCTGAAGCTGATCAGGTTGTTGAGTTAAAACCTGAAGAAAGTCTTGACTTGTCCAAGCTGACCATCACCCAATCTGTGTCAGATTCAAAGAATAAAACAAACAAGAATAGTTTAAAGAGAAACAAAAGAAAGGATAGAGATCACAGTGTTCCAAAAGAGAAAATTAAGCTTTTAAAGAGTAAGAAGTCTGGTTCTCTAGGAAATGAGTCACAAGCAAAATCTGAGTCTATTTCAAGTAATACCAAGTCTGACTCTGACAAGTTGATTTTAAAATATGTTGAGTCCAAAACTGATAAGGTGTCAATGAAAACCAATTTTCTTGAGAAGGTGTCTGATCCAAAAATTGTTGATCAAAGAAAATTGAGAGTTGAATGTAAGAAAGTTGGAATAGGCAAAGGTTTTGTTAAGAAGGAAACCTTGAGTGTTGCTAAAAAGAACTTTGAATCTGGTAAAGGACAGACCAAGCAACAATGGGTTTCAAAATGTGATAAGAGTCTGTATTTAGTTCCCCAATCTGAGTCAGACCAGAAGGTCAGCTCTGGTGAACCCATCCTTGGATGGGTTCCCAAAATGAACTAATCTCTTATCATAATTGCAGGGCGGTCATGACGATAATACCTGGCACTTGGACAGTGGATGTTCCAAGCATATGACCGGATGTAAGTCCCTGTTGTGTAGCTTTAGGATTCGCGCTGGTCCTAATGTTACTTTTGGAGATGATTCTCAAGGAAAGACTGAAGGTTTTGGTGTCTTTCAAATGGTCCTCTTACTTTCAGAAGAGTCTCATATGTAAATGGTTTGAAGCACAATCTGATCAGTGTGAGTCAGTTGTGTGATGCTGGTTATGAAGTGAGATTCAGGTCTGATAAGGGAATTGTTCTTGATTTGGAAGGCAATGTGGTTCTCATTGCAAAGAGGGATGAGTCTTTGTATTCTTTTGACATGAGAAATCCAACTGTCATAAGAGAAGTTTGTTTCATGTCAAAGTCTCAAGATGAGCTGAATTGGTTGTGGCATAAAAGGTGTTGTAACACCCGTTTCGTAAAAATATGGATTTCCAAAAACTTTTGCCTAACGGCATCAATTATGCGGAAACGATTTATTAAAAACTCTCAACAAGGAAAACAGTTGAGAAGCAATAGTGGTGTTACTAACGTATCGTAGAAATAATAAAAGAAAATCCATAAGATTGCCCAACATAAAGCAATCAAAACAGCAGTCATTACATAGGGTTCCAAAAGGAAAACAATATCATAAAGTCTATGAGAAACTATTGGGTAGACTAAGGCCATCTTGATCATCTACCCATCTCTCGTCAAAGCTTCACACGTCATTTCACTGCTTAACCTGAGGGGAACAACACATTTAAAGAACAAGTGTTAGCTATAAATAGCTAAGTAAGATAACACCAGGTTTAAGCAAAACATTTCATCCATTTAAATCGTCCTTTTAAACTTTAAGTCATTTTAATTAGGCATACATATCATCATATAAACATATCCACGTCACATATAAGCATAGAGTTCATGACCCTAAATGTGCCTAATCAATTTCGTCACTTTGATTCATCTCGTTAAATTGTGACTAGGTCACCGTTAAATTGTAACCGAAGTTACCGTTAAGTTGTAACCGAAGTTACCGTTATCATATAGGGTATGAGTTTGTGTGCAGGCGGTCATACGACCTCAAGGAAGCCTCACACCCGACTTGATGGAGAAGTCTTTCGACGGTCCATCTACGTCGTTAAGGAAAGACAATGTCGATCCCTGAGTAGCACGTTATGTTCATGACATTAGGTGGGTCATCAGACCACCCGAAACTACTCGCCACGTATGACTGTTGCAAGGAGCAACCCAAGCAACCACCTCAGCGTACCTATATCCACCGTCAGGCACGGGTTATGCATAACACTCATCATCTAGTTAGCTCGAGCATTTACCACATTTAGTTAGGTTTCTTATGTTATCCTAAACTAGTCATCATCTATCATCATTTCACGTTAGGGCCCTTAAAACGTGCACGTGTCATGGCAACCTAAAAAGGTCTAGTGTTCTAGATGAACAAGCCACATATACATGCACATATCATCATTACATCATATCATTAACCACCGTTCGTCATATCATATCATATCGTTAAGCATATCATCACACATCACATATCATGTCATAAACATATCTGCGGGGAAGCATTTTAGGCATAAGCATCGTCATATCATTAATCCCCGTGTACCTCCCATATCGACCCATCCACATTATAGGTTATACATTACCGTTATGGAGGTTATAGTTTATGAAACCATTTTTTGTTGCACCCTCAGCGTGACAAAAGTAGTGTATCTTACCTGGTAGTAGTATGTGCGCGCAAACAAAAGCTAACAGTGCTTAATAGTAATCCCCGACACCTATCGTACATTAATATATGAAATATAAGTCATTCGGGACCTTAAATGGACTTTAAAATACACTTTTAACTTCAAACGAAGTTTATCTTCGTTTGACAAACGAATTTAGATCCCACAAACGAACTTAAACCACATAAAACGAATTTAGACATCTCAAACGAAGTTAATCTTCGTTTCCAAAACGAATTTAGCATTATCAAAACGAATTTAGAAGTTCAAAACGAATTTAAACCTCTTTTCAAACAAAAATGGCTCATCCAAAACGAACTTAAAGTTCGTTTGGACCCTGTTGCACCTAAAAACGAATTTAACTCAATTTTCGTCCAGAATTCATTAAACGGCTTTAATCTTCATTTTTCCAGAAATCAATCGACTTAGGCTTCACCCAAAACATGTTTTTGACATATATAAACCTCTTTTGATCATCAAGATCGACCTTAGACTTGTTTAACATCGTTTTGATCATTAATTAACCAAAACATAATATAAACCCTAATTCTTTAAGAATCTCTTTTAAAATCAGATTTGAATCAATATATACATCTTTAGATCTGAAAATATAGACAACGAATCATGGATTACCTGTAGCAAATGATGGCCGATCCAATTCAATACAAAACACTCGATTCGATTGACCAAAACTTGAAGATTTTGCTTAAGAAATCAATTAGGGATTGAAGAAACTTTGTGTTTGCTTTTTAATTATGTTTAGGCTGGAAAATAACCCTAGATTAGGCTAATCCCAACCTAAACCCGTTTTTAACTTTACACCTTTGGCAAAACTAGTCCCTGGACTTCATATTGACTTTATTTCGCTTAAAAACACCTATTGGGGATACATATAACACACTAAAGCACTTTCGCACACTACAAAGGCCTTTTACACATCATTTAGTCCACTTTATTGTCACTCATTAAAGATAATTAAATCTCACATATAGGGCACATAAACATATAAACACACATTTTACCACATAACATATCACGGACTTAGAATTTGACCTAACGACGTTAGTCAACAGAAACGATTAAGTTTTGGGATGTTACAATTACCTCCCCCTTAAGAGGATTCCGTCCCCGGAATCACTTCAGCATCAAAAAGGTGGGGATAGGTCTCCCGCATTACGGACTCGGTCTCCCAAGTCATACTTTCGCCGTGATTGTGTTTCCACTTTATGAGAACTAGATCGATAGTCTTTCGTCGTAACTTCTTTTGTTTCCTTCCCATTATAGCAACAGGTTCATCAACAATCTGCTTGTTTGGATCAATACTTACGTCCTCGAGTGGAATGACATCCGCTTCATTTGCATAGCATTTACGTAGATAACACACATGAAATGTGTTGTGAATTCCATGAAGTTCTGGAGGTAATTCCAGTTGAAATGCCTGTTCATTAACCTTTTTAATGATCTTAAAAGGTCCAATGAATCTAGGGCTTAGCTTTCCTCGTTTGCCAAATCGTAATACACCTTTCCAAGGCGACACCTTGAGTAAAACCATTTCACCTTCTTTAAAATCAAACGGCCTCCTTTTCTTATCGGCATATGACTTTTGCCTTTCGCGAGCAATACGCAAGGCTTTCTTTGCAACATTAACTTTATCGGCCGTAATTTGTACTACTTCGGGTCCAGCAAATTGCTTTTCCCCGGGCTCCAACCAACAACTAGGAGTCCGACACTTTCTACCATATAACATCTCAAAAGGTGGCATTCCGATGCTCGCATGATAACTATTGTTGTACGCAAACTCGATAAAAGGTAGGTGTTTATCCCACGAACCACCATAATCCATTACACATGCTCTGAGCATATCTTCAAGCGTTTGAATAGTCCTTTCACTTTGCCCATCAGTCTGCGGGTGATAGGCTGTGCTCAGACGAACTTGAGTACCAAATTCCCGTTGAAAACTCTTCCAAAAGTTGGAAACGAATCGAGCATCACGATCTGACACAATCGATATCGGAACACCATGTTTAGTAACCACTTCTTTAATATACAATGTAGCGAAATTCTCCATAGGAGCATTCTCACGAACTGGGAGGAAATGGGCACTCTTCGTTAATTGATCGACAATAACCCATATCATATCGTGACCACGAGGCGTCCTCGGAAGTTTGGTTACAAAATCCATTGTAATGCGATCCCATTTCCACTCAGGGATCTCGAGTTGCTGAAACTTCCCGTAAGGCTTTTGATGTTCAGCTTTCACCTTCGCACACGTCAAACATTTCTGTACGTACATCATTACATCGTTCTTAATACTGGGCCACCAATAAATAGGCTTCAAATCTGCATGCATCTTTGTGGCACCAGGGTGTACAGAATACCTAGATTTGTGAGCTTCATCCATCACTAACTCACGATTGCCTCCATATAGAGGAACCCATATTCTACCTTTATAGGTTCGAAGACCACGACTATTTTCTTCCATTTGAAGTCTATTCTTCTTCTTTTTCCCAATAGACTCCGCTTCCACATTGTCATCCTTTAACGCTTCAATTTGAGCCAAACGAATAGGTTCCAGTAAATTCGACTCGACCTTCGTAATCAATGCACATAACCTACTTTTCGCATATCCCTTGCGGCTTAAGGCATCAGCAACCACATTAGCTTTGCCTGGGTGATATTTAATCTCACAATCATAATCCTTTAATAACTCCATCCACCGTCGTTGCCTAACATTCATATCCTTCTGAGTAAACACGTACTGTAAGCTCTTATGATCCGTGTATAGGGTACACTTTGTACCATACAGATAATGTCGCCATAATTTCAGAGCAAAAACAACAGCAGCCAGCTCAAGATCATGAGTAGGATAATTCCGCTCATGTGGCTTCAGCTGTCGAGAGGCGTAAGCGATAACTTTGTCTCGTTGCATCAGTACACACCCTAACCCCGTGATGGATGCGTCACTATAGACAACTAAATCATCGGTTCCTTCGGGTAAAGCTAAGACTGGAGCTTCACACAACTTCTTTTTCAACGTCGTGAAGGCTTTCTCTTGAGCATCGGTCCACACAAACTTCACACCTTTCTTCGTTAATTCAGTCATTGGCTTGGCAATGCGTGAGAAATCCTGAATAAAACGTCGATAGTAGCCAGCCAAACCGAGAAAACTCTTAATTTCAGTAGGAGACTTAGGCTGCTCCCACTTCGACACCGCTTCTATCTTCGAAGGATCTACTTTTATACCATCAGAGGAGATGACATGGCCGAGGAAATGAACTTCCTTTAGCCAGAACTCGCACTTGGAGAACTTAGCATATAGCTTTTTCTCTCTGAGGACTTGAAGGACAGCCCTCAAATGCTCTCTATGTTCCTCTTCCGACTTTGAATACACAAGGATGTCGTCGATGAAAACGATAACGAAATGATCCAAAAACGGTCGACAGACACGGTTCATCAAATCCATAAACTTCGCTGGAGCATTTGTCAAACCGAATGGCATGACAAGGAACTCGTAATGACCATAACGAGTTCGGAACGCTGTTTTGGCTACACTTTCCTCTTCAACCTTCAGTTGATGATAGCCAGATCGTAAGTCGATCTTCGAAAAATAGGAAGCACCTTGAAGTTGATCGAACAAATCATCAATGCGAGGGAGTGGATATTTATTCTTCACCGTTCTTTTATTCAGCTCGCGATAATCGATACACATGCGCATGGATCCGTCTTTCTTCTTTACGAAAAGGATAGGAGCACCCCATGGAGAGGAACTCGGACGAATGAAACCTTTATCTAAAAGTTCCTGAATTTGGGTCATCAGCTCCTTCATCTCCGTCGGAGCTAATCGATAGGGAGCTTTGGCTACAGGAGTAGCACCAGGAATGAGGTCAATAGAAAATTCAACCTCACGATCAGGAGGAAGACCTGGAAGATCTTCAGGGAAAACATCAGGAAACTCGGAAACAACCTCGACATCAGAGACTGTAGGCTTCGCGATACGAGAATCGATGACATAAGCTAGAAAATGTGACTTAGTTTGCCGTATACAACGAAGGGCTTTCATCATCGAGATCACCTTAACATTTCCCGGCTTCTTGTCACCATAAACACAGACACCTTTACCATCAGGGGTAGCGATACGAACTATTTTCTTTGCACATAAGACGACAGCATCATTTTTAGACATCCAGTCCATACCGAGTATAACATCAAAACTAGGAATGGTAGCCGGTAACAAATTAGCAGTAAACGACCGACCCTCTATCTCTAAAGGACAATAAGAATAACCCTCGCGTATAATAGTCGTTGCACCATTAGCCACTTCTACTTCTATAGGACATCGTAAGGAACTAGTAATCATGTCTAATTTAGGAGCAAACAGAGTAGACACAAAAGATTTGTTCGCACCAGTATCAAACAGCACATTAGCAGGTTTGGAGTTAACAATAAGGGTAGCAGTAACTACCTGGTCGTCTTCTTTGGCCTCTTCAGCCGTCATCTGATAAGCACGGGCTTTGGCCTTGGGAATTTCTGTCTTCTTTCCTTCATCTTTCTTCATTTGCGGGCAGTCGGCAATACGGTGCTTAGTGTCTCCACATTTGTAACATCTCGCTTTGTCAGTACACTCATCAACAGTATGACCCTGTGCTCCACACCTATTGCACCTGCGGGTCTTAGCAGAACACTGCCTAGAATGAATAGCTTTGCAGCTAGAGCACCATTTTCCGTCCTTGTCTGTCTTTCCCTTGTCGGAGGACGAAGATCCCTTGAATTTCTTACCAAAACGGTTAGGTCCACCGAATCTCCTCTTATTACCAGACTTCTTCTCATCATCTTTCTTTTCCACTTTCTTATCCGTAGCAAAATCATCATCAAGCTTTTTAGACTCTTTGATAGCTTCAGTTAGAGTCTTGTGCTGCCTGCAGATACCTCGATAACTCGGAGGCAAACCATCAACATAGCAAGCAACCTGATCTGCATCAGTACGGAACAGATGGCCCACGAACTTCATCTTCTCCATAAAGGAACGAGCATAATCATTGATTTTACCCACTTCAGCCGTCAAGGCACGAAACTCTTTTTCCATTTTGCGCTGCTCATGAACTCCAATATACTCTTCAATAAATTTCTGTCTGAAGTTAGCCCACGTAATAGCAGATACCATAGCTGGAGTCATCGAAATGGTAATGCTCTTCCACCAGTCCCGAGCACCTTCTTTCAACATCCTAGTAGCACACAACACTTTCTTATCCTCGGGACAATCACAAGCTTCAAAAACCATCTCAGTATCATCAAGCCATTCCATGCAACCTACTGCATTAAGTGTTCCATAGAATTTCTGAGCTCCACACTTCTGGAAACTTTCAAACTTGAATCGAGGGGCATGAACATCATTAGGAGGAACCACATTAACATTAGCATGGGGAATAACCACATCATCGACCGGTGGCTCAGTGTGGTGAGAAGGCACAGAGTGACTGTTACCAGTTCCTTCTGCGTTAACTGCCAACGCCTGATTCAACTGTTCTTGCGTTTGGGCCAACTGGGCCTGAAGAGTTAGCACAAGATTATACATCTCCGCCTGATTGGGAATCTGATCCACCACTACATCGTTAACTCTCGGAGGATTGCCAGGTGGTGGAGGCATCGGACCCAATGAGCCTGGTTGATTAACATGGCGGGGGTTCACACGATTTACATTAGCATTAGCAGCAGCATTAGCAGCATTAGAAGCACCTGCACCCGGGTGGACAGGTGGAGTAACGCTAGCAGTAGCTCCGTCGCGTTGGATGTTGCGGTTGCGAGTGTTAACCATTTTCCTTCAATAAAATGGTGGAGTCGATAAGCGCAAAATAAAACAAAAAGCTCATTGAGATAAGGCTAAAACATATCATCGTAACGTAAACATCTCGTAAGCCCTATCACACTTGCACTCATCCCAACCCATCCTACATCACATGTCATCACTAGCTAAGGCATCCTACGAGTACCTAGCATGCACATCTTAAGTTTAAGTCCAAACCCTATGGTCAATAGGCCTTGGTTCACTTAAACTACTTCTCTGATACCAATTGTAACACCCGTTTCGTAAAAATATGGATTTCCAAAAACTTTTGCCTAACGGCATCAATTATGCGGAAACGATTTATTAAAAACTCTCAACAAGGAAAACAGTTGAGAAGCAATAGTGGTGTTACTAACGTATCGTAGAAATAATAAAAGAAAATCCATAAGATTGCCCAACATAAAGCAATCAAAACAGCAGTCATTACATAGGGTTCCAAAAGGAAAACAATATCATAAAGTCTATGAGAAACTATTGGGTAAACTAAGGCCATCTTGATCATCTACCCATCTCTCGTCAAAGCTTCACACGTCATCTCACTGCTTAACCTGAGGGGAACAACACATTTAAAGAACAAGTGTTAGCTATAAATAGCTAAGTAAGATAACACCAGGTTTAAGCAAAACATTTCATCCATTTAAATCGTCCTTTTAAACCTTTAAGTCATTTTAATTAGGCATACATATCATCATATAAACATATCCACGTCATATATAAGCATAGAGTTCATGACCCTAAATGTGCCTAATCAATTTCGTCACTTTGATTCATCTCGTTAAATTGTGACTAGGTCACGTTAAGTTGTAACCGAAGTTACCGTTAAGTTGTAACCGAAGTTACCGTTATCATATAGGGTATGAGTTGTGTGCAGGCGGTCATACGACCTCAAGGAAGCCTCACACCCGACTTGATGGAGAAGTCTTTCGACGGTCCATCTGCGTCGTTAAGGAAAGACAATGTCGATCCCTGAGTAGCACGTTATGTTCATGACATTAGGTGGGTCATCAGACCACCCGAAACTACTCGCCACGTATGACTGTTGCAAGGAGCAACCCAAGAAACCACCTCAGCGTACCTATATCCACCGTCAGGCACGGGTTATGCATAACACTCATCATCTAGTTAGCTCGAGCATTTACCACATTTAGTTTAGGTTTCTTATGTTATCCTAAACTAGTCATCATCTATCATCATTTCACGTTAGGGCCCTTAAAACGTGCACGTGTCATGGCAACCTAAAAGGTCTAGTGTTCTAGATGAACAAGCCACATATACATGCACATATCATCATTACATCATATCATTAACCACCGTTCATCATATCATATCATATCGTTAATCATATCATCACATATCATATCATAAACGTATTTACGGGGAAGCATTTTAGGCATAAGCATCGTCATATCATTAATCCCCGTGTACCTCCCATATCGAGCCATCCACATTATAGGTTATACATTACCGTTATGGAGGTTATAGTTTATGAAACCATTTTTTGTTGCACCCTCAGCGTGACAAAAGTAGTGTATCTTACCTGGTAGTAGTATGTGCGCGCAAACAAAAGCTAACAGTGCTTAATAGTAATCCCCGACACCTATCGTACATTAATATATGAAATATAAGTCATTCGGGACCTTAAATGGACTTTAAAATACACTTTTAACTTCAAACGAAGTTTATCTTCGTTTGACAAACGAATTTAGATCCCACAAACGAACTTAAACCACATAAAACGAATTTAGACATCTCAAACGAAGTTAATCTTCGTTTCCAAAACGAATTTAGCATTATCAAAACGAATTTAGAAGTTCAAAACGAATTTAAACCTCTTTTCAAACGAAAATGGCTCATCCAAAACGAACTTAAAGTTCGTTTGGACCCTGTTGCACCTAAAAACGAATTTAACTCAATTTTCGTCCAGAATTCATTAAACGGCTTTAATCTTCATTTTTCCAGAAATCAATCGACTTAGGCTTCACCCAAAACATGTTTTTTGACATATATAAACCTCTTTTGATCATCAAGATCGACCTTAGACTTGTTTAACATCGTTTTGATCATTAATTAACCAAAACATAATATAAACCCTAATTCTTTAAGAATCTCTTTTAAAATCAGATTTGAATCAATATATAACATCTTTAGATCTGAAAATATAGACAACGAATCATGGATTACCTGTAGCAAATGATGGCCGATCTAATTCAATACAAAACACTCGATTCGATTGACCAAAACTTGAAGATTTTGCTTAAGAAATCAATTAGGGATTGAAGAAACTTTGTGTTTGCTTTTTAATTATGTTTAGGCTGGAAAATAACCCTAGATTAGGCTAATCCTAACCTAAACCCGTTTTTAACTTTACACCTTTGGCAAAACTAGTCCCTGGACTTCATATTGACTTTATTTCGCTTAAAAACACCTATTGGGGATACATATAACACACTAAAGCACTTTCGCACACTACAAAGCCTTTTACACATCATTTAGTCCACTTTATTGTCACTCATTAAAGATAATTAAATCTCACATATAGGGCACATAAACATATAAACACACATTTTACCACATAACATATCACGGACTTAAAATTTGACCTAACGACGTTAGTCAACAGAAATGATTAAGTTTTGGGATGTTAGCTGTCTCATATGAATTTCAAAGACATCAACAAGCTGTGTAAGAAAGAGTTGGTGTCTGGTCTTCCAGTGATCAATTATGAGAAGACAAGCTGTGTGGTGCTTGTGAGAAAGGCAAGCAACATAAAGCTACTTTTAAGTCTAAAGACATGCTCAACCATTGAAAATTGTTTGGATCAGCTTCATATGGACTTATTTGGACCAATCAGTACTCCATCATTCACTGGAATGAGGTACTCTTTGGTAATTGTTGATGAGTATTCAAGATACACATGGGTTTTCTTTCTAAGACACAAGAGTGAAGCTGCTGACAACATTATTCATTTCATCAAGCAAGCTGAAATTCTCTACAAAAGGCCTGTTAGGCAATTAAGAAGTGATAATGGCACTGAATTCAAGAACATCACTCTTAATTCATTCTGCAGTGAAAAGGGAATTTCACAAGTCTACTCAGCTGCCAGAACTCCCAACAGAATGGTGTTGCAGAAAGAAGAAACATAACTCTTATTGAAGCTGCCAGATCCATGATGGCTCAAAACAATGTCAAGTCTCATTTCTGGGCTGAAGCAGTACACACAGCTTGCTTTACCCAGAACAGATCCCTCATTGTGAAAAGACACCAGAAGACTGCATATGAACTTCTTAGGGGGAGAAAACCTGAATTGGTTTCCTAAGAATGTTTGGAAGTCCTTGCTATATTCTGAATCAGAAAGACCATCTTGGAAAGTTTGATGAAAAATCAGATGAAGGTATCCTTCTTGGATATGCAACAATGATGAAGGCCTACAGAGTGTACAACAAGAGAACTAAAACAATTGAGAACTCTGTAAATGTAAGCATTGATGAAGGTTGTTCTAAGCCAGACTGCTCTCCTCCTGAAGATGAAGACTTCAATTTTGAAGAACTGGCTGTACCTGAGAATGAGCCTCCAACTAATCCTCCAGTTGGAGCTAATAATGCTCAAACTCAGGGGAGCAACTCATTGAAGAAGAAGAAGAGTTCCAATCTTTGAAGATGCACAGCTGATCCTGACCATGTGTTCAAGCTTGACAAGGCTCTTTATGGGTTGAAGCAAGCTCCAAGGGCATGGTATGATACTTTGTCTAAATTCTTATTGGCTAATAACTTCAAAAGAGGTAATGTTGACAAGACTTTGTTTGTGGGAAAGTATAATGGTGATATTCTGCTTGTACAAATATATGTAGATGATATAATATTTGGGTATAGCAGTGAAAGACTTTGCAAAAAGTTTTCTGAATTAATGTCTAAAAAGTATGAAATGAGCATGATGGGAGAGACTAAACTATTTTCTGGGTTTACAAGTTAAACAGACTAAAAATGGAATTTTCATAAACCAAGGAAAGTATGTTAAAGATCTCTTAAACAAATTTGGTTTTACTGATTGCTCACCTATGAAAACTCCTATGGGAACTGGTGATAAGCTGGATGAAGATAAAAATGGGAAGTCTGTTGACATCACAGCTTATAGGGGTATGATAGGATCATTACTTTACTTAACTGCTAGTAGACCAGATATTATGTTTGCTACATGTCTTTGTGCAAGATATCAAGCTAGTACTAAGGAATCTCATCTTAAAGCTGTGAAGAGAATCTTTAGATACCTTAAAGGTAGTCCCAATCTGGGGTCTTTGGTATCCCAAAGACTCAGGATTTGATCTAATTGGCTATTCAGATTCTGACTTTGCAGGCTGTAAGATTGACAGAAAAAGTACTTTAGGAGCTTGTCAATTGCTTGGCAATAGACTTGTAAGCTGGTCCAGCAAGAAGCAGCATTCAGTTTCTATCTCTAATGCAGAAGCTGAATATGTTGCTGCAGGAAGCTGTTGCTCCCAAATTCTTTGGATGCAATATCAGCTTCAAGACTATGGTGTCACTGCAACAAAAACTCCAATCTTTTGTGACAGTACCAGTGCCATAGCAATTTCAAACAATCCTGTGCTTCATTCAAGGACCAAGCACATTGATATAAGATATCATTTCATCAGGGATCATGTAATGAAAGAAGATGTTGAACTCCACTTCATTCCAACAGACAATCAGCTTGCTGACTTGTTCACAAAGCCATTGGATGAATCAAGGTTCAACTATCTCATAAGTAAGCTAGGTATGCTTAATTTGTAGAATGTAGTGAGCTAAGTAATAGCAAATCTGACCCCTTAGAGTTATACTAAATTTTTGAGGGTAAGCTGTGTCAGACCCAGACTACCCTTTCACACTTGGTGCATTTCAAGTGAAAGAGGGTAAGCTGAATCTGACCCAGCTTCGTGGTTATTTTTGTTATTAAATATCTCAGTGCGTTTTATTACTTTCATTATTTTATTAAGTGTACTTGGTTGATCCTATTGGAGTGTTACACGTGTAGTGGTCCTACCGGTTACTGAAAAAGTACCACCACTACTTGTTGATCCTCCAATCAAAAATTTTCTCTCTCCAACTTTTTCAAATAAGATATTTTGGGTTTTGTATATAACTTTTATTTAACCTAAATCCCAAATCACTTGTTCATATTTTCTTAAAATCAATTTTTCTCTCTAATCTGATTACTGTTTTATTAATTTAAATTTCTTCTAAAATTTGTTTTCAAAATGGCATCATCATCTGTTTCTATTCATTCTAATGATTCTCAATCTAGTTCTGAACCTGAAAGTCTATACCCAGCTCCGATAAGCGCAAACAAGCTGTCTCCTTATGTGGTGGGAGATAAGGTAGTAGTGGTTCCGGCTGATCTTGATACTGGTAAAATCAAGATTGGCAGTCTGGTTTATGCCAATTTTCATCCTCCTTCATGGGCTAAAGGATACGATGAGATTGTGGCTTTCTTATGGTATCATCCATTCGGAAAGGTGATGATTGAGAAGCCAGACTGGGTGTTTCAAGATCTTTGTGAATTTTGGGCGAGCTGTGTTGTGAAACAGAATAAGAAAGGAGATGCTGCAATCTATGGCTCAATCCTCAACGGTAAGAAAAAGGTATATATTTCTTATGAGAGGCTTAGGTCTGCTTTTGAGCTGTCATATATGCCTGATGATGAATATGATGTTGTTGTGTCTCATACTATTTTTTTTTTTTGTTTTTTGTTTAAAAAACAAAAAAAAAAAAGTTTTTTTTTGTTTTTTGGTGGGTTTGTTTTTTTTTTTTTTTTTGTAGCCCCCCCACACCCCCCCCCACCCCCCCACCCGCCCCCCCCCCCCCCCCCACCCCCCCCCCCCCCCCCCCCACCCCCCCCCCACCCCCCCCCCCCCGCCCCCCCCCCCCCCCCCCCCCCCCCCCCCCGCCCCCCCCCCCCCCCCCCCCCCCCCCCCCCCCCCACCCCACCCCCCCCCCCCCCCCCCCCCCCCCCCCCCCCAACCCCCCCCCCCGGCCGCGCCCCCCCCCCACCCCATCCCCCCCCCCCACCCCCCCCCCTCACCCCCCCACCCACCCCCCCTCACCCACCCCCACCCCCACACCCCCCCCCCCCCCCCTCCCCCCCCCCCACCCCCCCCCCCCCCACCCCCCCCCCCCCCCCCGCCCTCCCCACCCCACCCCCCACCCCAATCCCCCACGCAAAAAACCAACAACTGTTTTTTTTTTCTCATACTTATCCAAAATTTTTTACACCCCTCCTTTGTGCGGATATACTGGTCCATTGGCTTCAGTTGTTAAAATGAAACATTTAACTGGTATTTGGAACTACTTATTAAGCTCAATTTCGAAAACCTTACAAGTAAAGGCAGGCAGCTTTTAGATTTTCCAATTCAGTTGTCAGCTTATCAATAGATTGTGTATGATTGGATACCTGGGTGTTCAAAGTATCTATACTGCCTCTCAACTGGTTGATCTCATTAGTGAGTGGGGCCAGATCAACCTGAGGAGTGGCCAGCTTGGTGATCTCAGCTATCACCTTTTCAATCAATTGTGTCTCTCTTGCACCCAGTTTATCATCAATTTTCTGACCAACTGACACCATCAACTGCTGCCCAAGCTCAGTCACATTCAACCCAGGCTTTTCAACTAACTCTTTCACCTGCTTTTCAATCTCCCTTAAGTCAACTTAAGATCTTCTGACAGTGTTATCCAGCAAATTGGAGATTGAGGTTGTGACATTGGACTGAGTGAGGTCGAAGGCTTCCTTTAGAGAAGTTGCCAGATTGTTGCAGCCTCCGACCAGCTCATTGAGCTTCTTTAACACCAAGTCTTCATTTGTTGAGAACTTGTTAATCCCCAGATCAACCACTTTAATATTGGTCAGATGATCCTTGTGGTATCTGGAGAAAGACTTAGTGTTTTTGTCAAGTGTCTTTTGAATATCCTCCCCCTGGTAAGAAGGTTTTGGATATCGGCTTGAACAGACACAACTTGACTGTCCAGTGACGGAGGAGAAGGTGTCACTGGACCAGCATCAGTTACCACTGGAGTAACTGGAGGAGGCAAATTGAGGGAAGCCTCCCAAGTTGACGTCGCAGCAGTCGAGGAAGTAATAATAGGAGTGGTAGAAGAAGAAGGGACTGAAGTAACAATGTGTTGTTCATGCTGAGAATGCTCAGGTGTAAACAACGGCGGCGGTGGGGGTGGCATTTCTCGAAGGAGTGAGAACTGCCCAGATGGTGATGGTGCCATACGTCTGTTTCCAGACATATAGTTATATGTGGGGAATGGTATTTCAGTAGGCTCATTTACTTGGGATGGTAAAACTGAAATTGAAGCATCTGGAGGCGAGACTTGAGATGAAGGGTTTTGATCTTGTACAGAAGACTCAAAAATCTCCAAGTCTGATGCAGTACCTTCAGAATCCGAAGACTCAATAAGGATTTCCTCGTCATTAACATTCATGCCCAGATCCATGAATGTAACTGAGGGCTGACCAGATGGGTCAGTCTCCAGATGACCTTCTCCAGTTTCCTGGAAGGTTTCATCTGTTGGAGGATCAATTACCGAGGTAACGTCACCAGGGATAGAGGTCACTGGGGTTGCTCAGTTATAATTGCTCTATCCACAATCATAACATCATCAGTCGTAGAGTTTGGAACCTCAGTCTCAGCAGTGACTGGCCAGAGACTCGTCAGTTCGTGCAATAGAAGTGTCCGTGGACACTTTGTGCTGACTCAAACTCTAATCTGGGTTGGGGTAGCCCAGTTTCATCTTCACCACCCTCTCCTACAGAAATTGCGAGGGTGGCTGCTTGCGGTTGTCCTATTTGACTATCTCCAGGTTCCTGTTGGGAGGAAACTGGAGGGCTGGTCAGGTTTCTACTGTCAGTGGCAAGTGCTGACAAAGTCCTAATGCGACGTGTTCTTGTTGCCTTTGGAACTCCTGAAAGACCTGTTGGGAGGTCTCCAGGGTAAATGGTTGTGGGGACAGACACGCTGGAGCTGGAGTTAGACTGTTGCCCGGGTTCGGCAATGGTCACAATTCCAGCAGACGAACTGGTGGGTCCCTCATTATTTTGAGGCCCGCCTAGTTGTCTTTCCGACTCACCTTGGACTGGTGCATCGGTTTTTGCGAATGCCAGCCGCATTCTATCTGGAATCTCGACCTCTCCAGCTTCAGATACTGAAGAGTCTAGATTCCTCAACAAATCTGGGACAGTGTAAGGTGAATCTGTGCTTGAATAAGCTTCACTGCCCAGAATTTGTAGAAAACAGAGAGAGAGAAACCTGGAGAAGGGGATACATAGTCCCCGGTGCCCTTCAGTTTTTGAACCAGGCTTCTGAAAAGGATATCAGCAAAATCCACTCTCAATCCATTCCACAAGCAGTATGCCATCTCTGCCTGTGCGGAGTTAATCTGGTCAAGTCCACCAGAACTCCCACCCATACTTTCCACAAGGTGGATGAAAAAGTACCTCCATGAAGGTGTAAGGCCCTTCATGGTCATCGCACCTTTTTTTCAAAACTCCCTTTTTCGAGGATCAACGTATCAGAAAACCGTTCAGAATGAAGTCAAAGACTGAAGTCTGAAGAATGAGAATCATTTCAGATGTGGAGCTCAGAAACTGATTCTACCTGATCGAAGACTGAAGCATCTCAAGTGTAAAAGTACTTACACACTTTTACACTGATTACGAGGAAGACTTTTTACTTTACATATCTTTACCCGGTTAATAGAATTAACTATTAATTAAAGTACAAGTAAAGTAAAGGTTGGGAATAAGGCTTGTTAAGTCACATCAATTGACTTACACTTTTAAACCTTAAAAGTACACATGTAAGGAATTAGCTTTAATTCCTTAAATACTCCCAACCATATTTGTACGATTTGGTCCACGTCATCATGGACTTGGTCTATAAATATAAGTCTTCTCACAACTTGCAAATGGCTTGAAACCTTTGCATTGCAACTTGTGAGATTTACTCTAAGTAATCCTTACGAGTATTTCCAAGTTATTAGATCACTTGTATTTCTAGGTTGTTTAGATATTTACACTTGGGTGTTTATCTTTGTTCGCAACAACCTTTGTATTTGTTTATATATCAATAAATCAAATACCTTGAAAAATACATTGTGTCTCAATGCCACATACTTGATCTATACATATTATTTATATAGTTTCAGCCCTTATTGTTTCTTGCATTTACTTTCAGTACCTTTATCGTATTGTTCATCCATATCTGGATCGTATTCTGAACTGGTCATCTTCTAGTTAGAATTACTTGCCAGTCGGGTATTTAAACCATCTATATTTGGGACTCACAATTGGTATCAGAGCAGCAAGGTTGAATTATATTAATTCATTAACCTTTGATCTGCAAAGATGGTTGACCAAATGTTCAATACAGGCCCTGCAACCTGCTAATGCATACAACTCCCCCTATCATCAACAACAATATACCATCACATAATGTGCATGTACACTTTCCGAATAATCCTGTTCCCAAATTTGATGGGAACAGTGAAAACTTTCAAACATGGAAAGCATGCATGCTCAAATATATTGCTGGTGTTGAAAGACATTTGACCGATATTCTTAAAGAAGGACCCTTTGTCCCTATAAATGCCTCCACTGTTGTCAGAAATGCCGATTGG
>CM067170.1:100143165-100184866 GCA_034093135.1 Erigeron breviscapus | reverse complement strand
ATTATTGAAAGAAGAAAATAATTAATATTAACAATTTTAAAGAAGATTTTCAGATTAGAGAGAAAGAATAAAAATGAAATTGATTTGAAAATGAATGAATAAGTGATTTGGGATTTAGGTTGGATCTGATAATATATACCTTATTCAAATTAACCGTTTGAAAAAGTGAGAGAGAGAAAGATTATGATTGGACGAGGAACAAGTAGTGGGGGTACTTTTTCAGTAACCGTCTGTAACATCCACACGTGTCACTCTCCAATAGGATCAACAAGTAAATTAAATAAACTAAATAATAAAACGCACTGAGATATTTAATAACAAAAACAACCACGAAGCTGGGTCAGACTCAACTTACTCTCTTGATAAAATACCAAGTATGAAAGGGTAGTCTGTGTCAGACACAGCTTACCCATAAAATTTAGAAAATTTCAAAGGGGTCAGATTTGTTATTACTTAGCTCACTGCTTTTTACAAATTAAGCATACCTAACTTACTTATAAGATAATTGAACCTTGATTCATCCAATGGCTTTGTAAACAGGTCAGCAAGCTGATTCACAGTTGGAATGAAATGGAGTTCAACATCTTCTTTCATCACATGATCCCTAATGAAATGATATCTTATATCAATGTGCTTGGTCCTTGAATGTAGTACAGGATTGTTATAGATTGCTATGGCACTAGTGCTGTCACAAAAGATTGGAGTTTTTGATGCAGTGACACCATAGTCTTGAAGCTGATATTGCATCCAAAGGATTTGAGAGCAACAACTTCCTGCAGCAACATACTCAGCTTCTGCAGTAGAGATGGAAACTGAATGCTGCTTTTTGCTGGACCAGCTTACAAGTCTATTGCCTAGCAATTGACAAGCTCCTGAGGTACTTTTTCTATCAATCTTACAGCCTGCAAAGTCAGAATCTGAATAGCCAATTAGATCAAATCCTGAGTCTTTGGGATACCAAAGACCCAGATTGGGACTACCTTTAAGGTACCTGAAGATTCTTTTACAGCCTTAAAATGAGATTCCTTAGGACTAGCTTGATATCTTGCACAAAGACATGTAGCAAATATAATATCTGGTCTACTAGCAGTTAAGTAAAGTAGTGAACCTATCATACCCCTATAAGCTGTAATGTCAACAGATTTGCCATTTTTATCTTCACCCAGCTTATCACCAATTCCCATAGGAGTTTTCATAGGTGAGCAATCAGTAAAACCAAATTTGTTTAAGAGATCTTTAACATATTTTCCTTAGTTAATGAAAATTCCATTTTTAGTCTGCTTAACTTGTAACCCTAGAAAATAGTTTAGTTCTCCCATCATGCTCATTTCATACTTTTTAGACATTAATTCAGAAAACTTTTTGCAAAGTCTTTCACTACTAGACCCAAATATTATATCATCTACATAATTTGTACAAGCAGGATATCACCATTGTACTTTCTCACAAACAAAGTCTTGTCAACATTACCTCTTTTGAAATTGTTAGCCAAAAGAAATTTAGACAAAGTATCATACCATGCCCTTGGAGCTTGCTTCAACCCATAGAGAGCCTTGTCAAGCTTGAACACATGGTCAGGAAACTTTGAGCTTTCAAAACCTGGAGGTTGTTCAACATAGACTTCTTCTTCCAATTTTCCATTAAGAAATGCACTTTTCACATCCATCTGATAGACTTTGAAACCCTTGTGAGCAGAAAAGGCCAAGAACATTCTGATTGCCTCTAATCTTGCCACTGGTGCAAAAGTCTCATCATAATCAATTCCATCCTCTTGTCTATAACCAAGAGCCACTAATCTTGCTTTGTTTCTGGTCACAACTCCCCTTTCATCCATTTTGTTTCTGTAGACCCATTTGGTGCCAATCACAGTCTTGTGATGAGGTCTTGGAACAAGTTCCCAAACCTTGTTTCTTTCAAACTGTGAAGTTATCTTGCATTGCATTTACCCAAGATGGATCACTTAGAGCTTCTAACCTCAGTTGGTTCAACCTTACTCACAAAATTAACAAACATGCAAAAGTTGCATGTTGCTTTCCTTCTTGTTTTTACACCAGTAAGAGGATCACCTATGATCTGGTTAATTGGATGAGATCTAGTCCATTTTGTCACATGAGTTGAATTATTAGCAACTGGAACCGTAGGCTGATTCAGATTAGAAGGTCCAGCATGATCTGCTTGTAGTAGAGACTGATCAGCATGGACATTAGTTGTAGAATCTGAGCCAGCTTGGACAATAATTGATGGATTAATATCTTCAGTAGGAGTTGGATCAGCTTGAGCATCTTCAAAGATTGGGACTTCTTCTTCTTCTTCAATGAGTTGCTCCCCCTGCGTTTGAGCATTATTAGTTCCAACTGGAGGATTGGTTGGAGGCTCATTCTCAGGTACAGCCAGTTCTTCAAAGTCAAAGTCTTCATCTTCATGAGGAGAACTATCTGGCTTAGAGCAACCTTCTTCTATGCTTACATTTACAGAGTTCTCTATTGTTTTAGTTCTCATGTTGTACACTCTGTAGGCCTTCATCATTGTTGCATATCCAAATAGGATACATTCATCTGCTTTTTCATTAAACTTTCCAAGATGTTCCTTCTGATTTAGAATGTAGCAAGGACTTCCAAACATTCTTAGGAAACCAATTTCTGGTTTTCTCCCCCTAAGAAGTTCATATGCAGTCTTATGGTGTCTTTTCACAATGAGGGATCGGTTCTAGGTAAAGCAAGTTTTGTGTATTGCTTCAGCCCAGAAATGAGACTTGACATTGTTTTGAGCCATCATGGATCTGGCAGCTTCAATAAGAGTTCTGTTTCTTCTTTCTGCAACACCATTTTGTTGAGGAGTTCTGGCTGCTGAGTAAACTTGTGAAATTCCCTTTTCACTGCAAAATGAGTTAAGAGTGACATTTTTGAATTCAGTGTCATTGTCACTCCTTAACTTGCCTAACAGGCCTTTTGTACAGAATTTCAGCTTGCTTGATGAAATGAATAATGTGTCAGCAGCTTCACTCTTGTGTTTAAGAAAGAAAACCCAGGTGTATCTTGAGTACTCATCAACAATGACCAAGGAGTACCTCATTCCAGTGAATGATGGAGTACTGATTGGTCCAAATAAGTCCATATGAAGCAGATCCAAACAATTTTCAATGGTTGAGCATGTCTTTGACTTAAAAGTAGCTTTATGTTGCTTGCCTTTCTCACAAGCACCACACAGCTTGTCCTTCTCATAGTTAATCACTGGAAGACCAGACACCAACTCTTTCTTACACAGCTTGTTGATGTCTTTGAAATTCATATGAGACAGCCTTTTATGCCACAACCAGTTCAGCTCATCTTGAGTCTTTGACATGAAACAGACTTCTCTAGTCGCAGTTGGATTTCTCATGTCAAAAGAATACAAAGACTCATCCCTCTTTGCAATAAGAACCACATTCCCTTCCAAATCAAGAACAATTCCCTTATCAGACCTGAATCTCACTTCATAACCAGCATCACACAACTGACTCACACTGATCATATTGTGCTTCAAACCATTTACATATGAGACCCTTCTGAAAGTTAAGGGGACCATTTGAAAGTATACCAAATCCTTCAGTCTTTCCTTGAGAATCATCTCCAAATGTAACATTAGGACCAGCGCGAATCCTAAAGCTACATAGCAGGGACTTACATCCGGTCATATGCTTGGAACACCCACTGTCCAAGTGCCAGGTATTATCATCATGACTGCCCTGCATTTTGCAATAAGAGATTAGTTCATTTTGGGAACCCATCTAGAGATGGGTTCACCAGAGCTGACCAAAGGGTCTGACTCAGATTGGGTCGTAGAACTTTGACTCTTATCACATTTGGATACCCATTGTTGCTTGATCTGTCCCTTACCAGATTTGAAATTCTTTTTAGCAACAACTAAGGTTTCCTTTTGAGCAAAACCTTTGCCTATTCCACATTTCCTACATTTAACCCTTAATTTTCTTTGATCAATAGTTTTTGGATCAGACACATTTTTAAGAAAATTGACATCATTTGAAACCTCACCAGTTCTAGACTCAACATATTTGGAAATAATTTTGTCAGAGTCAGATTTGGTGTTATTTGAAACAGACTCAGATTTGGTTTGTGACAAACTTCCTTGAGAACCAGACTTCTCATTCTTTAACAACTTAACTTTCTCTTTTGGAACACTGTGATCTCTAACTTTCCTTTTAATTCTCCTAGAGTTCTTGTTTGTTTTAGACACAGAATCTGACACAGATTGGGTAATGGTCAGTTTGGACAAGTCAAGACTTTCTTCAGGTTTTAACTCAACAACCTTATCAGCCTCAGACACAGCTTCAGCAATGGTTTGGCCAATAGTTTCAGGATCATTAAGCCCAATACCAGATTTCTGAACCAACTTGATTGGTTTAGAATTCTTTCCTTTGGTTTGGACTTTGGGTGGTGAAGGAGGCTGATAACAAGGCTCCATAGCACATACTTCAGCTATGGCTATGGCCCTATCATAGTCACCATCAAAGATAGCTTAGATCTGATGAGGTATTTGGTCATTTACACACTTAGTGTAAGTGCACGTCTATGTCAATAGCAGTCTAGATTGTTTGGGCTTATAATGTAATATGTCTTTGTATTGTGATTGTCATTAATGAACTTAGTATCCTTCTGTGTCTCTTTGCTATCGCTTTTTCTATCCCCTTCTCGTCCCTCTCCCCCCCTCTCATTCTTTTTCTCCCCTTTTTGTCCTCCCCCCCTCGTGTTTTTTTTTTCACCATTTCCCCGGCTTCGGCGCGCATCCTCCTCTTGCCTACTAGTCTTCCTTTCCCGTGTCCCGCACTTCCCCCTCTTAATTCTTCCCTACCCTTGTTTCTACTCCTTTTTTGGTTGTTTTCCTTGCTGTTTCTTTTCCCCTCTATCATTGCTTTCTTATCCTTTCCCCCCTCCTCCCCCCTTTGCACAGATTATTGTTTGGGCTTATAATGTAATATGTCTTTGTATTGTGATTGTCATTAATGAACTTTGGATTATGCATAGAATACTAGATTAAGTTTAAGTATTGAATGTGTAATTAATCTGCTTAAGAGGAAATGCGACCTCGTAATTGCAGGGTCAATTACGAGGCAAGCATATGGGAATGCGACCCCGTATTTGCAGGGACAAATACGAGGCTAGAGCTGGAATACGACCTCGCAATTGTGTCGAGCTGGGCTGGATTTGCGAGGCCAGTACGCTGAAGCCTTTTAGGGTATTCCTATAAATACCAAGACCCTAACAGAGATTAGGGTTGAACATTTGTCGAATTATCAAGCATATTGCAGGTTAAAGTCGTCAAAGGTTGTTCCGCTAGCCCGAAGAAGATCTGCGAGGCAGCAGGTGATCTAGGGGCTTATTGTTGATCACCAAGTTATAGTGAGGGATTCCGCACCTCTGAATAACCAGAACAAGCTATTAACGATCCAACAAAAGGGATCCTACAAGTGGTATCAGAGCCTTTTGGTTTAATACCGGAAGGTTATAGCTTGTTGGTGATAGACATATTGATTTAGGGTCGTTTAGACGTGATTCTTTCACGAGTTTACGACCGGAAATCTTGTTCGTGATATATCTTGGTATTTGCAGCCGTCGAAAGTGTGTTATTGGCTTTTAGGGTTCGAATTCAAGAGAATTAAGTGTTTCAGCATCGTTTGCGACCTCGTGGGCTCGTATTACCTCATCCAGCTCGTATTACGACCTGGGTAGCTAATTACGACCTCGCAGTTCAATTGCGACCTCGTTCGTTTGCGACCTCGTGAGCTCAATTACGACCTCACAGTTCAATTACGACCTCGAGTTCTAATTGCGACCTCGTATTTCTTTGACCTCGTGAACTTTGCGACCTCGTTTATTTTAAACAGTTCGTGAACTTTGCTAGCTCGGAGAAAATGACGTCTCAGTTACCCGCAAACTATCAAGCTTTGCTGAATCAAATGATTCTGATGGATCATGAAACCGGAAAGGCCAATTCACCACCAAAGTTGATAAGCCTTGACAGATACTTCAATTGGAAGGGCAGATTCAAGTCATACTGCAGACTGATGGATGTGAGAATGTGGATATGCATTACAAATGGTTATACTCCTCCTACAGTGCCAGGTGATACTCCGGGTTCGAGCAGTGCTAGGCTAGCTTCGTATGAACAAATGGATGTTGATAAAAAAAAAAGACTACGAGGCTGAAAGCAAGGCATTAGGCTCTCTCCGAATGGCTCTCCAAGGGGAAGTTCTGCATCTGTTTGAAAAGTATGATACAACTAAAGGCTTATGGGATGCACTCAAAGAGCATTGTGAAGGTGATGATGATCTCAAGAAGAGAAGGAAGGATTGTTGAAGAAGCAGTATTATGTCTTTACTAGCTTCAAAGATGAACCTCTTGATGAGATCTTGATTCGTTACAGTCATCTGCTGGTTGAGCTTGCATATTTTGGGTACAAACCTGATCCAGAAGATGTCATCGAGAAGTTGTTGGAATCTTCCAGTTAAGTGGGAAGGGTTTGTAACTTCTATCCAACAAAATCCCGAATTTAGTACATGGACTCTGGATCAGATCATTCGAAAGCTTAGAGGTCAGGATATGAAAGAAAATCAATGGAAGCAGGTAGCAGTGATTTTGTTCAACGTCCGGAACTCTATCATAGCAAGCAAGCGTTGCTTCTGGAAAATCTTCAAGTGGAGGGATTACTGCCTTCTACAGTGGAGATGATGAAAAGTTGAAAATGACGGTGGATTCTGACAACAACTTGTTGTATGTAACTTCTCCGGAATCAGCTATGGTTGTCCATAATGGGAATCAGAAGAGTAGTTCTCCAAGCTCGGGTTACACAGGGATGCCGATGAGCATAAGATCTGCTGAGGGACATTTGGGCATGCTCGCTTCATTTGTGTCTGCTCATGAGAAGTTAATTGGAGGAAAACTGACTGATCCTGATCTGGTTAGGGAGGATTACAAGCAAGTTGATCCAGATGATCTGGAAGAAATGGATCTGAACTGGCAATTGGCTATGTTAACATTGAGAGTTCAACGATTCACTGATAGAACTGGAAGGAAGGTCATAGACGGCAAAGTAGGGTTTGATAAAACTAAGGTGAAGTGTTTCAACTGTGATGGTTTTGGACATTTTGCACGTGAATGTCAGAGGCCAAGACGGGACAACAATTCAGCTACAGGTCATTAGAACTTCAATCAGGGTGGTTCTATTGCAAGTCAGAATTCAGGGCGTCAATATGCTAATACTGGGAACAGAAGCTCAGGAGTAACATATAACTCGAGAGCTTTGGTTGTACAAAATGATGGTACATATAATTGGGGTTTGACTAGTACCGATGATCAGAATCATGCATTCATGGCAGAAATTCAAGACTTTGATGGAGGAATGAACGATCTTGTTGATAATTCATTTGACTATACATTGTATGCCAGCACAGATGATCATGATAGTTTTCATCAGAAAGGTAGAAGAGGAACCTGAATCATCAGAACCAGTAAGAGCCGAAGAAGATGTTGCTGAAGCTGAACGCTTTGGACACAGAAAAAGGACAAAGATGTAAAGATTGAGATACCTGATAATTTGAGCACAGAAGAGCTTGTTAAGTTTGTTGCTGATCTTGAAGCACCAGAGCAACAGGTAAGTCTTTCTTTGCATACTTTTGTTTCTGTGTGTAAGCATAGCATAGGTTTATCCAGCGAAGTAACTGAGCTTAAAAGGGAGATTGAGTTAGCCAAGACCTGCTTAAATGATGCTACTAGTGATAGGACTAAGCTAGCAACTGATGTAATGGTGTTTAAAGGTCATGCTAAAGAATATCTTAATCGGATAAAATATGAAGAAGATAGGTTTGAGTCCCTGAGAGTAGAATATGCACAGTTACTAGGCAGAAAACAAATGCTGGATGTAGACTATGAAAGGGTAATTAAAGAAAGTGCTAATAAAGATAAAGAATTAGCAGATTCTAGGGTACAGATTGTGGAACTAAGTGGAAAATTGAATAAAATGAGAGACATAGGAACTATGATGGGACACCTTAGGGATGCTAAGTCTAAAGGTGAACAACCTAGTTTTGTCCAGAAATATAATGCTGTGCCACCACCTTTTAGTCACAATTATGATAGCTTTCAGAATTTACCTTAGAAGAATCAAATAAAACTGATTCTGAAAATGTGCCCAAGATTACCCCTTCTGAGACTAAATCTAATGATGTTCCTATTCCTGAGACATCTAAGTCAGAGGAATCTAAGAACAAGACTAGTGAAGCTAAGGCTCACTCAGACCCAAGTGAAGCCAAACAGACAACAGATAACAAATGGAAAGGTGTTGAAAAAGAAGTTGAATTTGAAACTATTGTCTATTACACTTTAAAAGATAATGGCAAAGTATTCTCAGCAAAGGAGTCAGTTTTAAATGGTAAATATCCTAAAAACATTGATCAAATTTGGAGCATTGAAGAACCAGTAAAATCTGACAACTTGCCAAAACCATGTAAGGATTTTAAAGATAAAGTTTTCAAGAAAGGTTTTGTTCAAACTTCCACAATGGATTCAGAAGGTCATAGTGTACAATCTGAAACACCAGAGCAATTTGCTGAAAGAAAACTTAAAGAAATGTTATTTGTTGGCCATGGTCCTACCGTTCAAACGGTAAAAAGATATGCCGGTCCTATTCAGGCACCGACTACTTGGGAAGAAGCATATGCTACTCTTGAATATATTGATGAATTAAGGGGTCACGGGGTTCCTGTGCCTGAGATAGTTCATGGTGATTTATCGAAGAAGGCTTCTAAAAGGTCATGCTTTAAATGTCGTGAGGTGGGTCACGTGTCAAGTTGTTGTCCTTATAAGAAGAACAAGTCTAGGATATCACCTGAAAAATCTAGAGGTAGTATGGAGTCAAGTGGGAATTCTAGTTCATCAAAAGGCATTTCAATGAAAGTTTATAAAGACAAATATTATGAAGAGTATGCTAAGAGAAATCCTGATAGTTTAGCAGTTCAGAATTATGTGAGATTTAGAGAATTTGAAAAGGACTGTGAGACTAAAAATAATAAACCTAGAAGTGTCTATTTTAGAGAAGGTTCTAGTGGATCGAGTCAGTCAAGTAACTGGAGATCAAAATCTCCACACATGATGGAATCAACTCATGCTTCATACGACAGGATTATCTCTAATGTGCAGTCTAACCCAGCTGATCGGTTTCCGAAACATAGTCCTAGGAGATTATCTTCATCTTCTCCTGAGAGAATGTCTAGAACTCATAAGGACTTAAGGGGTAATAACCAGAGGCTGCCTACTGATAGGAGGCCTAGTGGTTCCCCAAGTCGTCGACCCAGTGTAGGAAGAAGTTCATGGACTTCACCTAGAAAAGGACCCAACGGAAGCTCAACTGCTAAACCAACTATAGCTTGGGTTACTACTGGTGGTTACTGGGCTGATATGGTTTCTGATGAAGAAAACGAAAGACCCAAATCCAATAAGGCTAGGGGTCCTTTGAGAAACTAATTTGTTTGTGAATGTGCAGGAGCTGCTAAGGAAGACCGCAGGTTTATGGTTTGTCAATAGTGGAAGCTCCAGGCACATTATGGAAGACAAGGGTCTATTGACGGAGTTTACTCCTGTCAAAGGATCATATGTCTGTTTTGTAGATTCCAAAGGCGGAAAAATTTCCGGGATTGGAAGAGTTGTAAAAGGAAGTGTTTTAATTGATAATGTTAATTTTGTTGAAAAACATGATCAAGACCTTTTACTAGGTGTACAGATGTCTAAGAAGGATTTAGAAAAAGAAAAAGTCTATCTTACTCATTATACATTAAAGGGTAGTGATCGAGTTTTTACCGAGAGAGAATTTTCAAAAGTGTTTTCCTCGGGTTTTGATTGACAAAGTTTGGAATGTTGAAGTTAGCCAAGAGGATTGCACTCGTGTTTATCCAAAGGTTGTGCCTCTTGTGTTGAATCCTGAACAAGAAGAGATATGCAGGTCTCATAAACAAGCTGTGAAGGAATTTGAAGATCGGTTAGATGGAAGAAAAAGGAAACTCCATGAAACTGATAATCATTGTTCCAAGAAGACTTGTTCTATGTAGTTTATTTTCTTTATTTGTGTATTAAGACAGATTACCGTAGAAGATCATGTCTAAATGATGATCTATAGTAAAGTGTTTTGATTTGATCTTTACTTTATTGGTTAATGTTATTGGATATGTTTTATGTTTGTTCCAGAAGTATACTAGTTTATTCACAGGGATGACATAACTGGTGTTCTTTAGGAAACAGACATAAGTGGATGTTAGTCTTCGGGAAGAGATTAGAATACATGACAGCAAGTGAATGCTTGTTCACAGGCTGATCTAATTAAGGTTAGTATTTCCTTTATACTTTCATAAAGATAGACAATACATTCACAATATCCATTACCAATAATCCTGTTAAGCACAGTAGGACTAAGCACATAGACATAAGGTTTCGTTTTATACGTGATTGTGCTGAAAAGAAACTAATAGTCCTTGAAAAGGTGCCGAGTGACTTTATTTTAGCTGATCTGTTCACTAAGGCTTTCGACCGAACTCGTTTCGAGTTGCTAGTCCAATTGATTGGAATGAGAAATCTATATTGACAGTGTCTCTCAACAGGAACTTTGTAAAATGTGTCAGTGTTTGTGTCGTTATGTATGTGTGTGTGTCATATAGTGTCAGAAAAACAAAATAAAAATTAGAAAAGAAAAAGAAAATAATAGTCCTAGAAAAGGTGCCGAGTGACTTTAATTTAGCTGATCTGTTCACTAAGGCTTTCGACCGAACTCGTTTCGAGTTGCTAGTCCAATTGATTGGAATGAGAAATCTATAGTTGACAGTGTCTCTCAACAGGAACTTTGTAAAATGTGTCAGTGTTTGTGTCGTTATGTATGTGTGTATGTCATATAGTGTTAGAAAAACAAAATAAAAATCAGAAAAATCAGAAAAGAATCTAGTTTCCAAGAGGACTCAACTACGTTCTTATTGAACACTGAATAAACGAGTAGGGTAGTTATGCTATAGTGTTGTGATTAAAAGCTAAAAGAAAGTGTGTCTTAATATAGGTTTAAGGAAAAGAAAACAGAGTTGTTGCATTTCAATAAACAAATATGCAAGTACTTAGCATTATGCAATGTTGGGTATATTTTCGTACGTGAGTCAAGTTAAGTCAATTTGCGTGTGAGGAATCACCGACCTATCACCGCTGACTTGATTCTTAAAGATCGTCTCCCTTTAGTTACCAAATATCTTAATCTTAGTGCTTGTGTCGATTGTGAGAGTATATCTGAATGTGGGTCACTTAAGTTCGCAAACTTGATTAAGTGGCATATTAGGCTACTCGGGTTACATGGTGACTGTCCTTGGCCAGGGTATGTCGAAAGTGTCACAAACCAAAAGGAAACTGGAAGTACCGAGTGTTTAAGACGACAAACATATTGGTAATCGTCTTTGGATCACTGTTCATAACTAATAATAAGAGAATTATTTCTCGCTTGTAGGCTTATGTAACATGCTAATCTGATCTAATCAGCAGTAACTTTAACTCTTGTAACTATGTTATTCGTTTATGTTCAGTGTGTGTGTGTGCGTGTGTTATGTTTTGTAAAGTGTGTAATTTTTATTTTTATTTCCTGTTGTTGTTGTAAAAAAAAAAAGTTCCTATTGCACGAGAGACAGAGTCAGAATAGAATCTAGTTTCCAAGAGGACTCAACTACGTTCTTATTGAACACTGAATAAACGAGTAGGGTAGTTATGCTATAGTGTTGTGATTAAAAGCTAAAAGAAAGTGTGTCTTAATATAGGTTTAAGGAAAAGAAAACAGAGTTGTTGCATTTCAATAAACAAATATTAAGTGATTGTCTTTGTTTCTATCTTAGAAAGAAGATTTTCAAATGAATAGATCTGGTCCTTAAATCTTGCGAAAGATCTTGCATTGTAATTTTGTATATTTGGTCGTTATATAGAAGGTCTCGGGTACATACATGTGTGTGTATTGCTTTTTCGGATGTATATTTGTGACAAGATATCTAATATCTTCTTAATCTTTTGAAAATTATGGAGCTAATGTGGCCTTTGAGATTCGGACAAGTAAGTCCTTGGGGTGTCTTTGTATACCTAGCCTACCTAAAGCTTCCAACTTGGGATAGGTTGTCAGAAAGTTCGCTACACGGGTCTCATCGAAAGTCACGGGTTTTCATAAGCGCTTTAAATGATGTCACAAATATGCAAGTACTTAGCATTATGCAATGTTGGGTATATTTTCGTACGTGAGTCAAGTTAAGTCAATTTGCGTGTGAGGAATCACCGACCTATCACCGCTGACTTGATTCTTAAAGATCGTCTCCCTTTAGTTACCAAATATCTTAATCTTAGTGCTTGTGTCGATTGTGAGAGTATATCTGAATGTGGGTCACTTAAGTTCGCAAACTTGATTAAGTGGCATATTAGGCTACTCGGGTTACATGGTGACTGTCCTTGGCCAGGGTATGTCGAAAGTGTCACAAACCAAAAGGAAACTGGAAGTACCGAGTGTTTAAGACGACAAACATATTGGTAATCGTCTTTGGATCACTGTTCATAACTAATAATAAGAGAATTATTTCTCGCTTGTAGGCTTATGTAACATGCTAATCTGATCTAATCAGCAGTAACTTTAACTCTTGTAACTATGTTATTCGTTTATGTTCAGTGTGTGTGTGTGCGTGTGTTATGTTTTGTAAAGTGTGTAATTTTTATTTTTATTTCCTGTTGTTGTTGTAAAAAAAAAAAGTTCCTATTGCACGAGAGACAGAGTCAGAATAGAATCTAGTTTCCAAGAGGACTCAACTACGTTCTTATTGAACACTGAATAAACGAGTAGGGTAGTTATGCTATAGTGTTGTGATTAAAAGCTAAAAGAAAGTGTGTCTTAATATAGGTTTAAGGAAAAGAAAACAGAGTTGTTGCATTTCAATAAACAAATATTAAGTGATTGTCTTTGTTTCTATCTTAGAAAGAAGATTTTCAAAAGAATGAACACTGAGTTGTTCATAGTTTTGAAATTGATCTTTGAAAGATTTATTTCATTTTATGTTGATCTTTAGAAAGTAGATTTTCAAAGAATGAATACAGGGATGATTCATAGTTTGAATCTCATCTTTGAAAAGATTTTTGTCTAATCAAAAAGATTTGGAACATAGATTCCAAATTATTTTGACTGTATGTGTGCAAGTGTTGAAAGTGCTTAACGGTGAATTATCAGACCTTAAAGTAACTTAGGTTAATAATAGATTGTTAAGCATATTCATTTTATCTTGCTATTTTAATTCATTTCTTCAGATTGTATGTTATTACTTTGAGAAGATATGATTATGTTTGTTGAGATGTGCAGGACAAAGTACAAATGTTTGGTTTTGTAGGTTGTCAAGCAAGATCTCACAATGGAAGCAAGACCTATACTAGCCCTTTTGGATGTTTCAAGTTCATAGGTCATTTTATGCAAAACAAAGATAGATACCTCTATGATTTCACAATGGTAGTCATAAGGACAAGTGCACCGGGTTGTACAGGTCAGGTATTTATAATTGTTATCCAATTTAATCAAGATGTAATACTCTTATGATAAGGTAATCAAGTATTACATATGATTTGTAATTTTGCCAAGGATTTTAAAATGGGATGAATCATGAAGATTTGAAGTTTGATTGTGTTCGGAAAAAAAAATTTAGGTCAATGTTTACGGTTTTGACGGAAAACTTTAGGGATCATCAAAGTTTTCTTATGGTCATGATATCCAAAGTTTACATGGAATTCAAAGTTTCATGAGAACATATTTTGAAGGCAAAAATTTATGATTTCTTTATGCAAAAGTGTAAGTGATTAGGTTTCAGTTAAATGTCTTTACAGTGTTAAAGCCAAGCGACTGTAGAAACGAAATTAATATAAGTTTGCATGAATAAAGATAAATTGGAAGACCTTAGATTAGGTTATCCACAAGAACAGTAAAACAGGGATTTTAGGGTTCTTGATTGTTATAGTCGACGAAAAGTAGAATGATAAGACTGAGATCTTAAGATTCTAGATTTTGATAGGATTGATGGACAGACAATGAGTTTGTAGGTCAATAGATTAAACAATAAGACAGAGATCTTAAGGTTTAGATGATTAAACAATAAGACAGGGATCTTAAGGTTTCTCAAGGTTTTGGAAATAATTTGTAGTTCTTAGACTAAGATAATGTCATATGGGATTTATGACTTATAATAGTAAAGAAGAACAAATTTAGGAGAAGAAAATGAAAAATGTAGTTCTAGATTAAGTCATTGCTGAGTGTAGTAATGAAATAATTAAGAAATGACATTATTATTTTTATGTCGTTGTATTTTCTAGCTTGGTTGTGCAGGTATTAGCACAAAGAAGCACAATGTTTTATATAAATGTCTCTATTTCTTCAAGACATTGAGACTTCAAGAGACAAAGAATTACTTTGGAAACAGGGATCCATGTTCCTGAAGTTTGGGATTCAAAGTTCAAAGTTTCTGGTTTTCATGGAAGTCAACTAATTCAGGATTGATTGTTGGAAATTTTACCTCTCTATCACATGCCGGTTAGGCAAGTCGAGCAGGAACTCGAGATATGCTTAATACGGAGAGACTTATAGTTGAGGGGGAGAACTACAACAAGCTTTGGTGCATTGGTTGATTATCATGACGATACAGAGAGTCTGAAGTTTGCCTCTCAAATCTGAAGTTTCAGAGGATCAAGTTTCGGGTATGGCAATTAATTTTTGTTGTCTCGAAATTTTTGTTGTTTTTAGTGTATTTGCAGAGAAATCGATCCAAAGGAAGGATTTCTAAGCAAAAGACTGAAGAATTCAAGACAAGGCTTTGTCTTGATATTTAAAAGCTAAGAACATCAGGTTTTCTACTATATCGTTTATATAGTACTTACAAGATGTTGATAGTTAAATTTCTTTATAGTTGAAGATCTTAGATATAGAAATTTGCAGTTTAATATTGAAGATTATCAACTTTGCAAATATTTACCTTAGATATAGACTTAATGTGAATGTAGAAGGTTATGAAAATTTTTAACATAGACATTAAGTGAATATAAAAGGTACTTAAACTATTAAAGCCTTAGACATAGAAATGTTATGTTTGAATGTGAAAGGCTATTTGTATATATTTTAGTAATCTTAGACATAGATATATCGTTTAAATTTGAAAAGATTGTCAAATATGTTTTTGAAATCTTAGAAATAGAAACGATTATATGTAAAAGGTTATTTATAATGTGTTGATTAATTAGATCATATAGTTGTGAAATGATTTCATAAAAATATGAAGTAGTTAATCAACATTGTATTTGAAACTTGTATTGATAAATTGCTCTGATCATAGTTATGTATCCCAATCATAATTTGAGGGGGAGTACATAAGAATGATTATTGCTTTGATTATTTGATCATAGTTATGTATCCCAGTCATAAATTGAAGGGGAGTACATAAGAATGATTGTAGTTATATTGATTGATCATAGTTATACATCCTAGTCATAAAATTGAGGGGGAGGTATAAGAATGACGAATCAATTTTATAACTTTTTATGTATATTTTTCACAAATGGTACAGATTTACAAGTGGTTTGTAAGTTATACAGGGTTATATGTACAAATCATTACAAGTGGTAGATCGGGAAAGCTTGTTTCGTGCAGGTTTTGGAAAGATTGATCGAGGAAAAGTTAAAGAATTTTGGTAAGTTTATTAACTTTTCAGGTTTAAGACGAAGATCGTGGAAAAGATGAAATTTGGATGCCTACAGGTTTGGTACAGGTTTGGTCATTTTAAATTTTCATATTTCCAGGAAGTTCGTGGTAAATTTTGATCAATTATTCAGAAACTTTGACGAAAATTTGAAGTTTAAAGTGTGCAGGTTATTTACAACCTCGTAATTAGCAAGAGGCAGAATACGACCTCGTAATTAGGTCAATTGGGCCTTACGCATATACGACCTCGTAATTGGATGGGCCGGGTCGATCCAAGACCATTCGGGTCGAGTGGGTATATAACCCAATTTAACCCTAATACGACCTCACAATTCACTACTACAAAGAGGCCTATAGATGACGCGCATTGCGCGTCAAGAAGAGCTCGGATGACGCGCAAATGCGCGTCAAGGAAGGACCAGTCATAAATTTTTATGACCCGCATTTGTGCGTCATCCGACTATGACGCGCACTTATGACGCGCATTTTATGACTTTCCTTCTTGACCTTCGTAGTAGAGCGTTATAACTTGTATGACCCTCTTTTTTGACATATGTTTTTGCGCGTCATAACCTATAAAATCATTTTTTTTTCCAGTTTCTGTTTTCTAAAACCTGATTATTTTATATACATAATAAACCTGGCAATAAATTAAACCTGGCAATAAATTAACCTGATAATAGTACAAAATTAACGCATTTCATATATAAACCATGCGTCACCAATTCATTACATAAGGATTCATGTCCAAATAGATACGATAATATACATTCATGTCCAACTAAATTCGGTTTACAATTCTACCTAAAAATGAAATTCGACACATAAATTGCCCATTCTTCTCGAATATCGTCTAAATCCACATCCATGTACTCATTGCTATCACCACCAATCTAGTCAAAAATAAAACAACATTTTAGAAACTGGATATTACTTAAATATACAAATGCACATACAAAGAGTTCATGCAATTTAAATACATTTCAAATGAGTTAAGTCCCATTTAACACATTTGACCCAGTTTAGTCAATTAATCAAAGGCCTGCACATTTAGGTTGTTTGAAATAATTTAACCCATATCGACCAGTAACTTATAACTGGGTCAAAATTGGTAATTTCTTAACAATCACATATATTTAGGGCAACATAAATGGGAAAATACGTAATACTTCCTTACATTGTGATTTTCGAGAACCCGAACTCCCTGTTTAACTAATTCCTTGATAAACTTCAACATGAAGTACCCACATTCGGTGCTTCCGGGCTGACGTGGACACTACACAAGAAATATACAACAACATCCAATCAGCATCTTAAATTCTCATATATTCTCATATTGAATCATTGCCTTTACATAACACATAACTTAATGCAGTCCCTTTAATGTCTATGGTGATATATATTTGCAGGCAAAATTGGGTTCAAAACACTCCTTACAAAGCCTATTTTTCCCTACTGTCAATCAGCTTTCATGCTATGTAATTAGCCTATTTCCCTACTGCCAATCATCTTTCATGCAGACAAAATTGGGTTCAAAACACTCCTTACAAAATCTGCTTGCCTACTGTCAATCATCTTTTCATACAACAACATCAACTCGTTGGATCTCGATCAGTTTCAGGTGTACTAACCAACTAAGTAACTAACTAACTAACTTAGCATACAACTAACTACATACTTAACAAACAGCAGCAGCACAAGATAATATTCAACAAATAACTAACATTAGATTTAACCCAATTAAGTTTAGTCCTCTTATTGTTTCCAGCTTCTACATCATACAATGCAATTGCCCTACAAAGAATTAACCCAATTAAGTATTACATCATACATCATAAAGATTCTATAATTTGTATTACTTACGCATCCACTATTTGCTTGAACTGAAGATTGACGTCGCTACCCGGTAGGGAATCAAGATAATAGCAGGTACTTGTCTTCATGTCAATCACGCCTAATACCCAATGTCTTCTACAAAAAAACAAAGATCAAGTTCTGTTAATTACTGTTAATTTTTATTAATTAATTTAAATGTTGTAGAAAATCTAACCCGGGATTGTATGGCAATAAGACGAGGTCATTTTGCTTCCTTGTAGATAACCTTCTTGCAATAACTCGACTTGCATCCTCGATATTCTTGGCCCTCGCTTTACGTTCATGATGCATGATCGCAGTCGGGGTCATGAAACAAACTCCATGATCTCTATGTGACCCATTCTTGATTTGCTCATACAGGTACCTGTTAACAATTAACATACGAAGTTTACATTCAATTAGTCCTGTTTACATACAAGTACCAATTTTTTATAAACTCTATTTATCACTTACATGATATAAGAAGCAACGACAGCCCCGCTTAACTCATCCATTGCAAATAGACTGTCAAAATCATTCCAATTTAAGTAAGTGTAACTGGGGTGCCCAAACAAATCGTCCTCGCATTGCACTTTTATGCAATCGACCTTTGCAACTTGTCCATCAACCATCATTGCAGTCATTTTCAATCCCATCCTTTCTTCCATTCTTTTCCTTACTCTCCTCTGACCTCTCGTCATCATTTTTTTCAACGGATTTCCTTTCTTAGTCACTTTTGAATTGGAGGCGACAGTTTCTACGCTTTTTCCTTTTTCAACTGCAACTGTAAACATAACAGTTTCTGGTCACTAAAAAAACTGTAAACAAATGATGTTTTTGGGCATCGTACCTGTTTTTGGCATCGGCGCTTCTTCTTCGTTGTCGGATTCTCTTTGTCGCTTCTTTTCTTTTTTCTTGTGGGTCGACCCACTGCCCAACTCTCTTTTTTCTTCTTCTTCTTTTCTTTCTTCTGCTTTTCTTTCTTCTTCTTTTCTTTCTTCTGCTTTTCTTTCTTCTGCTTTTCTTTCTTCTTCTTTTTTCTTTCTTCTTCTTTTCTTTCTTCTTCTTCTTCTCTTCTTCTTTTCTTTCTTCTTTTCTTTCTTTGTTTTTTTCTTTGTTGTTTTTCTTCTCTTTCTTCTTTTCTCCTTGTCTTGATCAGCAGCCTTTTTCTCCTTCTTTTTGGCCACTATCTTGTTCTGCAAAAATATAAAAAAGTCATACAGGTACCATTTTGTTCTGATGATTAAACTGTTTTATAAAAAAGTCTTACCAAACCAGAGCATGGAATGACTAGGTGACTCGGCCAGCTTAGTAAGTACCCAATGGCATCTTTAACAGTCTCAATGAACTCCTCGGGAATTGGATACGGTATCAAAGCTTCTGCTTGAACAGATATGTCCACCTTAACTTCAATGTTCCCATCTAATATTATATATGAGCAAATAAATATTAAATAAGTTAGAATATATATAAATATTAAATAAGTAATTTAACTTCAAATACCCGAGACATGATTCACTATGGTTCCTTTGGCGACTATATTTGAAGGATCGTCGACCGCAAGTAAGCATGATTTATCCTACAAATGTGCACAATATTATTAAAACAGACAATATTTGAAGACTTACATTTGGTTCACTTGGTGCATTTGGTTCTTCGTCTTCATCGCTACTCATTTGACAATTACTTGCACCCTCCGAAGCATTGGTACTTGCACATCTTCTTCTTTCTAACTCATCTTCAACAGCTTTTAGCCGTTTAAGCATTATCTTATCATGTTGTTGCAGGTATTGCTTGACATTCCTAGGTATTAAAAAGAACTGTTGCGGTGTTATATATCGACCCATCCCACGTACACGCCCACGCTGTTCATCAGTACCCAGGGCCTCTGTAAGCACATCTATTGATCCCATTGGATCCTCTGAATAATCCTTGTCCTTCTTTAGCATCTCCTGATTAAACAAACATATAACTTAACATCTGTTGACTTATGGTCAAAAGTCAAACTTAGCACTAACTGAACATCAAATAACTTAACATCTGTTGACTTATGGTCAAAAGTCAAACTTTAACTAACACTAACTAAGCAGCTAAGTTTGTTGACTAACTGAGAAATCTGAATACTAACTAAAACATACCAAAATACTAACTAAAACTTACAATTTTATCGATAACTTTTTGGACAGCTGGGTCGAAACCTCCTTTTTTCTTTTCTCTTGCTTTTTTCCAACATTCTACCCTATCAATCTCCTCTTCCTCTTTGCCGGTTTTTTCCATCTAAAAAAGTTAAAAGCAGAAGTTAAAAAGCATCAACATAAGCAATAAAAAAGTTAACATAAGCAATAAATTCCATACTATCTCAGCAATGAGTCCAGCATATCCCTTTCGGCTCAAACGATGGTTGTACTTATTACGTAAACGAAGAGCTGACTGTTTCTGACTTATTTCCTGCATAAGTATATACAATTAACATGTTAGTAACTGTTTTTGTGATAAATAACTGTTTTTGGAAACTTAAACAAATACCTCGAACGAAGGCTTAGTTTTTTGTGATACGAAAACTTTCCAGTCTTTTTTTTTCACGGACGGATACTTTGCAGGAGGAGTATATAATTCCTTCTTGGCCTCCTTAGACTTAGCATCTTTTAGTGGCTTAATGTACTTCTTATAAAGATAATGTTTGAAGTTTTTCCACTTTTTCCCGATTGATTGGAGAACTTGCTTCCGACTATTTTTGTGAAGTTTAAAATGTGTCTGAAACGTAAAAAATAAATCAAAACATAGTTAGAATAAAATACGAAAAGTAAAACATAGTTAGAATAAAATACTAAAATACTTACATTAACATATTGCCAACAAGCTTCCTTCGTTTCGTTATCTACGATCAACCAAGAATCATAGGTTATGTTCACCATAGATCTTGCCACCAATCCCTCAAAAGTAGACAGTTTTGTTGCTGCCTTTCCAGTTGGCACACCTCTTTTATTATAAGTAACCACTGTCTTTTTTTTTGCCTTCGCTTTTACTGTCGGGCCTCTTTGCGATTTGGAATCTAATTCGCCATCCAAATTCAACTCAGAACCAGAAGCTGCATTTTCTTCGCGGTCCGAATCAGAATCAGAACCGGAAACCACATTTTCTTCGCGGTCCGAATCATTATCTGAACACGAGGCCATCTTTTATTACCAAAAAGCAACCTGCATGTTTAAAATAAACAAAATAAACAGTTATTTTCATACCAAAAACTTTAAATAATAAATAATGCTTGACAGACTTTAACAAATAAACAGTTACTAAAATAAACAGTTATTTCATACCAAAAACTAATGATCTAAAACGAATATGCCCTCGTCATCCGAGCGCGTACACTTAAAATCATCGTCTAGATCTACTAAAGACAGGTTCATATCTTGTGTAACATCAAATTCAAACACATCATCAGTTTCACCATTATTATCTCCATACTTATGCATCCTATGTGGTGTGAAGCCAACAACAGACAGGTTCCTATCTTGTTGGTCCTGAACATAAAAAACTTGTCTTGCTTGACTAGGTAATATGAAGGGTTCAGACCGTTGACCAAGCCTATCAAAGTTAACCACTGTGAATCCTAAATCATCTTTTTTTACTCCACGACTATCTACCCACTCACACATGAAACAGGAACCGTAAATGTACGATAATCAAGATCCCATATTTCCAATATACGACCGAAGTATGTAACAGCGCCGTACACCGGATTGGAGTCTTTTGCACTAGCAATCTGCATAGTATTTGCAACTACAGATACTCCACTACCTTGAGTGGTTTTAGATTCATCACGCTCTTTTGTATGGAATTGATACTCATTTACAGCAAACCCGGTATATTTACTAACAGCAAAATCAGGTCCCTTTGCCAACCAACGAACAGTATCACCGGTATTTTCCCCGTTAGCCAAACGCTTTTCAACCTCGTTCTCAAACCAGTCAATAAACGTCCGACTATGTTGGCTCTGCAACCATGTATTATTTCGACGCGGGTTAAGATCCTTCAGTTCTAACAGATGCTGCTCTATGTATGGTTCAACGTCGGCAGTGTTTCCTAATACATAAAGATGAGCTTGATCAAGTAACTTAGAATCCACAACACAGATGGTAGCCTGCGATAAAGGTTTACCAGTGCGGTTTCTTTCATCAGCACGATCATGAGGATTTCCAATTGATTTCATGTTTTCCAAGTAATCGGAACAGAATTCTAATGCTTCCTCTGCCACATAACATTCTGCCATGCAGCCCTCGGGTCGATAATGATTTTGTACATAACCTTTTAGTGTTTTCATGTACCTCTCAAACGGATACATCCACCTAAAGTGGACTGGGCCACATAACCTCACCTCTCTGACTAAATGCACCATCAAGTGAATCATGACATCGAAAAACGAAGGTGGAAAATACTTCTCTAGTAAACACAATGTTACTACGATGTCAGATTGCAGCTTGCCTAGCTTACTAACATCAACTACTTTACTACACAGCTCGTTGAAGAAGTGACACAAGCTTAAAATAGTCTTCCTAACTTTCACGTCTAACACCCCCTTTATTGCAAAAGGAAGAATCTGTTGCATTAGTACGTGACAGTCGTTGGACTTCAATCCATTCATCTTCGAATTATCATCGGACACGAGATTCTTGAAATTGGAGGAATACCCATCAGGCACTTTTATGTTAGACAGCGTGTCATAAAACATCTGTTTCTCCGCGCTATTTAATGTGTATATGGCAGGCGGCAGATAATGACCCTTCCCTTTTGGTTGACTTATTAACTCAGGCTTAATCCCTAACTCCTCCAGATCTTGTCGTGCCTTTAAACCGTCCTTCGTCTTGCCTTGCAAATTCAGTAGCGTCCCATAAACACTCTCACATACATTCTTTTCTATATGCATAACATCTAACTGATGACGAACAAGCAAATGCTTCCAGTACTCTAGTTCAAAAAAGATTGATTTTTTACGCCAAAATTTCGATCTCTCATCGATAGTTTCTTTTTTCTGTTTTGGCCTTCTCTGCTGACGTGGCATTTTCTTCTTTGATTTTTTATTCTTCAACACCCTCCAGATCACTTCCTTCTTTGCCTTTTTCATCTTCCCCCATTTAGTTGTAAACCCTTCCAGATAGTCGTAAACATCTTCACCCGATCTCGGTTTTTTCATCACACCGCTCTCTTGTTCATTATTGAAATCTTTTTTTCTTTTGCGAAAAGGATGTGTAAGTGGGAGGAATCTTCTATGCCCGAGGAAGCATACTTTTTTGGATTTTGGCAACCACTGTGAGTAGGTATCCTCTGAATATACTGGACACGCTTTATAACCTTTGGTAACACACCCCGACAGGTCACCATACGCGGGAAAGTCATTTATAGTCCAAAGTAAGACTGCTTTTAGATTGAAGAACTGTTTCTTATAAGCATCATACGTCTTAACGCCAGGTTCCCACAACTGTTTCAGATCTGCTATTAGTGGTGCCAAGTAGACATCAATACTGTTACCAGGTTGCCTTGGACCTGATATCAGTAGAGTCAACATCATGAACTTTCTTGACATACACATATAAAAAGGCAGATTGTACGTTGCTAGGGTAACCGGCCAACAACTATACTTTGCACTTAATGACTTATGAGGGTTTATACCATCCGCGGACAAGGTTAATCTCAGATTCCTATCTTCCTTTCCAAATTCTTTCCACTTGTCGTCAACAAGCTTCCAAGATGGGGAATCACAAGGATGTCTTAGCTTGCCATCACTGACCCGACCTTGCGCGTGCCAAGTTAGGTCACGTGCGGTTTCTGGTGACGAGAACATTCTTCTAAATCTAGGAATGGGCGGGAAATACCAAACAACTTTTCTCGGCACTGTCTTGCTATTCTCCTTCCACCGAGAAGTGCCACAAGTTGGACATTGAGAAGCATCCTTGTGCTCATCCCAGAACAAGACACAATCATTCTCACAAGCATGATACTTAATGTATTCTATGCTTATTCCTTTCAGCAACTTCTTGGCCTCGTATATCGACTTAGGGATTGTATTATTTGAAGGCAAAACATCTTTTAGCTCGCCCAATAAAGCATCAAAGCTTGTATCAGACCAGCCAAATTGACCCTTCAAAGCTTGGAATTTCAGCAATCCATTTAGTGCATTATACCTAGACTCTTCATACAGTGGCTTGTCGCATTCTTCGAGAAGTGACTTCAATAAGCTAGGTTCATTCTCTGCATATGTGAAGGCCTCATGTAGCATCTGCTTTGTGTAATCGAACTCGGGAGGTATAGACTCATTAGGGCATTGAGCTTCATCGTTAGATGAATTTTCTTCGTGGAAGGACCAAACACTATAATTCTCATCGAAACCGTGTTTAAACAGGTGATAACGCACGTTGGAGATGGAAGTGTGACACAAATTGATACAATTTACACAAGGACACGGAATGGCGTCGGAATTTGGGTTATTAAATTGTGCAAACTCTAAAAAGGCATTCACACCTTCCTCGTATTCGATTGATAATCTATCGGACAAAATCCAAGATTTATCCATAACCTAAAACAGAAATGGATTTACCTAGTAAAACAGAAAAAGATAACTACCAGCTTAAAACTATACAAATCATTACAAATTACAGTTAACTTAAAACTATACATGTTTAAGATTTTGGCTCCCCCCCTCCAAAGAAGAGGACCACATACATCAAGTTGCCTTGATTGTGTAAGCCTTTAAACAAATTATCACATATATTGCTAATCTGGAATTTCCAGCAGCTTAGCATATATACTACAGTCCAATATATTGCTGGTGATACCAACCTTATTCACAACCTAAAACAGAAAAAGATAACTACCTAGTAAAACAAGAACACCAGCTTAAATCATTACAAAATCATTTACATAAACACATAGATTTATCCATAACCTAAAACAGAAAAAGATAACTACCTAGTAAAACAAGAACACCAGCTTAAACAAAATAAATTAAACTGATAAAACTCTAAAACACCAAAAAATGATTTAAAACAGAAAACAAAAAATGTTATCTTGCAACCAAAAAATGAAACAAATTAAAACAGAAAACAAATTAGGGCAAACTATACAACTACATTAAAAATCAAATGAAACAAATTAAAACAGAAAACAAATTAGGGCAAACTATACAACTACATTAAAACTCTACAACTACATTAAAACATAAAACATTAAAACAAATTAGGGCAAACTATACAACTACATTAAAACAGAAAGCATACCTTTCAAAATTAGGGCAAACTGATGTCGAGTGAAATTAGGGAAATTAGGGCGGCAGTGTTTTGAGAGTTTTGAGAGGGGTTTGATGTCAAGTGAGGTTTGAGATGAAAAATAGAGGGCGGGGTTTGATGTAGACTGAAGGTTTGAGATGGGAAATTAGGGCGGGATCGATTTGAGAAGGGGGAAGGATTTTAATTTTGAGAGTTTTGAGAAGGCGGGGGGATGGAAAAAAATTTGGCAGATAAAAACATAAGTATTTAATGATGCCTAGGGAACGTGCCAAAAAAACGATGACCCCTATTTAGAACGAAGCAAAACGAAGGTCATCTAGAAACCTAAATTTTAACAGCTTATGACCCATATGTTATGACACTTCTGAAAACGCGTCATCCCCAACAAAAAATTTGCTCGTTATGACCCTTGTTTTATGACTTCTCACTTTGCGCGTCATCTATCAGCGTGGGTCATAAAATGCGGGTCAAGGATAGCCCTGTTTCTAGTAGTGATTAAAATCAATTTCAGAGCTTTATGACCCCGAAAATACCATTTGCTACCCCATTTGAGATTTGATATATACGATTAGATCGAGTGTTTTTGAGTGATATATTTGTGATCCTCGTGAAATACTGAATCTAGGTATACTATCTAATCGACCTATAGTTAACCATGCAACAAGAAAATCATGAAAAAGGGGTTCGAAATTTTCGAACTAGGTTTTTCAATTTTCATTCGATTTTGATGTTTTTGGGTAAAACTAAGGGTTGGGGTATATTTGTTGTTTGAATACAAGTGTATAGAAACAACTTTTATGAATTTTGGTTGGGTAAATCGTAAAATCGCGTTGGGGAAGATGAACAGTACGACGACCTCGCAAAAGTGGGTTTGCTGGCCCAGATTTGTGACCTCGCATTTGTCAATTTATTTTGACTTTGTTGACTTTCGAAATACGATGCCGATTTACGACCTGGACTAATACGATGCCAAATTGGAAAATACGACCTCGTATTTTAGAGTTTGGTTGACCGTATTTTGACCTTGAAATACGACCTCGTACAGAGATACGACCTCGTATTTTTGACTTAACAGATTTTCAAAAGTTTATTTTTATAAATATTTGAAAATGAGTTAATTTTGTATTTAACTTAATTACAGGGTTAATTAAAGTTAATTTAACAGATTTTCAAAAGTTTATGTTAATAAAGATTTGAAAATGAGTTAATTATTATGTTTAACTTAATTACAGGGATAATTAATGTTAATTATTGTTTAATTAGATTACCGAGATAATCTGTGATGTTAGACATAAATTACAGGGATAATTTATGGGTGATTAACTAAATTACAGGGATAATTTATGTTAATTGTTTTTGACTAGATTACAGAGATAATCTTAGTTGTTTATGTTATGCTTATGAATTTTTATGTCATATTGGGTAATTAATTATTTGTTATTGATTACAGAAATAGCAAGAAATTTCATAGCAGGTCATAACTACTCGATGAACTTCGATGACAATCAGGAAGGGACGGCGTATTATCATGAGATATTTGCGTTCTTCCGAAGGTCAAGGATTCATCATGTGTTGACACATTCGCCAGTTATTTATTTAGAATATTTAAGAGACTTTTGGGCGAATGCGAATACTGTTCTTGCTGGAAACGAACATATTTTTCACACTACTGTTGCTGGGCAGTTGATACAGTTCACAACTGCAGATCTTATCGGCATTCTTAGTTTGGGCACTGTTGAGCAGGAAGGTGGTGCGACCGGTCTCACCAAGTTCCGTCATGAAGTGATTCATGGTGCTTTCAGACGAATGGGCTTTGCTGCCGATTTGAGAAGTAGAACCTTGTTCAAGAGAGGTTTCTATGGCAGGTGGAGGTATCTGGCTCATGTACTAAATGTTAGTCTGAGCAATAAGAAGTCTGGTTTTGATACGTTAAACCAGGAAGCCCAAGCGCAGATAGTTGGCTTAGTTTTTAATAAGCCATATAGTTTCTCGAAATTCTTCTTTGAAGAGATGAAGAAACAGATCACAACCACGGGAAAGAGGAGGTTTTTGTTATATCCTCGGCTTGTGATGATGATTATCAATGCTCGTCTCCCGAATTTGCCAGCTGTGGCAGGAGTAGAGCATGTGAGTACCCCCCCCCTTTTCCCCCCCCCCAGATTCAAACCCCCCCCCCCCCCACAGGGCCGGAGGGGGTTTCCCCCCCCCCACCCCCCCCCCCCCCCCCCCCCCCCCCCCCCCCCCCCCCCCCCCCCCCCCCCCCCCCCCCCCCCCCCCCCCCCCCCCCCCCCCCCCCCCCCCCCCCCCCCCCCCCCCCCCCCCCCCCCCCCCCCTCGTCTCCCGAATTTGCCAGCTGTGGCAGGAGTAGAGCATGTGAGTACAATCATCAGACGTGGTTATGATGAGTTTGTGAATCGATATCCTAATGATCCAAATGCACAAGATGTTGCATTATTCGGTGCGATCATCAACGCCAACTATGTAGCACCATTGGATGCGGTCATATCAGCTTATGAAGGGCCTCAGCCGGAGGATGGTGAAGCTGCTGGGGATGTTGAGCTTCCGGAGCAGTTGCATGATGTTGTTGTTGAAGGAGATGTACCGAATGAGCCTGAAGTGGTTGTACAGGCTGCAAATGATGTAATTAACCAAGCTGGTGCCAATCATGAAATAGTGGATGATGTTTTAGAACAAATGGCTGATCCAGGGGGTGATATTGCTCAAGTGCAGAGGTACAATGCCAATGATGATGATCTAGTGGATGTGAACCTTGACCAAGACATAGATGATTATGTAGCTAAAGTTGCAGGTGGTTCTAACGCAGCTAGAGCTAGTGGGTCAGGTGCTGGTAAAGCTAGTGGATCAATGGCAGATCAGGCGAGTGGATCTGGTATGGAGACAGAAAGAAGAAGGAGAGAAACGGATGCAAGTCATGTGCCAGAGCAGCCAGTACTTAAAAGGACTAGACTTGTCAGGGAACAAGAATCTTCTGCTGCTGCTGGTAGTGGTTCACAGAGAGTGCAAGTGACTTCTGTACAAGAGATTGCACAACCACAGACAACGGAAGAAGCTACTCAAGATATTGCAGGTTTGCAGAGACGATTGTCTGAGCAGAGAGAGCAATATGACAAAGATTTGTCTGAAATGAGAAGTTTGATCCATGGATTTTCTGAGAATCTCAAGGGAGAAGCTGCCAGGAACAAAGTGCTTACCGATAAGTTGAATCAGGCAGAGGTTATGGTGTCTGGGATGTACAAGAAGTATTTGGCTCTAGATGAGAAAGTTGTCAGGATGAAAGATGCACTGGATAAGGGAGTCAAGATCTCTGAAGAGAAAGTGCATGAATTCATCGACAACTACATGAAGCTGAAAGCCGAGAGAGATAGCTCAGGCTGCAAGGGTGATGTGTTAGCTAGGGTAAGGCGTGACGATGATCAAAATGAAGATCAAGACGCTGCCAAAGCTACTCAGGAGTTAGAAGGGAGTTCTGTTTTGAGAACAGAGACTCAGGGTGAGTCTAGCCAGGCGGGTAGTGCTAGCAAGGCTACCTCAGAAGCTCCTCAGACTCAAGAACTGGTAGTCACAGGGTTGACTATGACTGTGGAGTCTGACACACCAAAAGCTTAACCTCTTACAAAAGATGTTGACATTGATCGATTGGATCCAGGTATGGGTTTGGCTGAGCAGTCTGTTGTTATTACTCCAGAAGGCTGATGACAATAAGCAGAAAAAGTAGATTAATGACAAAGACAAAGACGAAGACAAATATTGTAACGTCTAGAAGCTATTGCCAAGGGGGAGTCTGTAAGTGCACATCTATGTCAATAGCAGTCTAGATTGTTTGGGCTTATAATGTAATATGTCTTTGTATTGTGATTGTCATTAATGAACTTTGGATTATGCATAGAATACTAGATTAAGTTTAAGTATTGAATGTGTAATTAATCTGCTTAAGAGGAAATGCGACCTCGTAATTGCAGGGTCAATTACGAGGCAAGCATATGGGAATGCGACCCCGTATTTGCAGGGACAAATACGAGGCTAGAGCTGGAATACGACCTCGCAATTGTGTCGAGCTGGGCTGGATTTGCGAGGCTAGTACGCTGAAGCCTTTTAGGGTATTCTTATAAATACCAAGACCCTAACAGAGATTAGGGTTGAACATTTGTCGAATTATCAAGCATTATTATGCAGGTTAATAGGTCAAAGGTTGTTCCGCTAGCCCGAAGAAGATCTGCGAGGCAGCAGGTGATCTAGGGGCTTTGTTGTGAATCACCAGGTTATAGAGAGGGATTCCGCACCTCTGAATAACCAGAACAAGCTATTAACGATCCAACAAAAGGGATCCTACACTTAGCAGTTCTTTTTGAACAGATACACCATGATTCTGTAATCTGTTTAACTTTCAAAAACTTTTCTTCTGCAGTCTTAGCTTCTTTAACCAAAATAGAGTTTAATTGCTTTTGAGCTTTGACTTCAGACTCAAGTTTTTCAATGGTGTGATTTTTAGAACTGACAGCAAGTTTTAAAACATGAATTTCCTTTTTGAGTTCTTGATTAAAGTGTTTTTGCAAAAGAACCTCATCACCAAGTCTATTTAGTCTAGACAGTTTCTCATTATCAGACAGATTGGAAAAAGAAGTTACCTCAGGTGAAGCAGTCTGACTGGTTGATGCCTGGTGAGCTGACTCAGATTGCTGTTGCATATTGGCAAGATCTTCAGCAAACTTCTGGGTGGCTTCTTTAGCCATGAAACACTTGGCATCTTTGTACAGCTCATCATCAGATGATGTGGCACTTTCAGCCCAATCTTTGGCTACCAGACTCTTTTCACTCTTGTTCACCTTCTCAGTCAGCTCAGCTACTTGTGCTTTCAAAGCTTTGTATTTGGTCTTGAGCTTTGAGTACTTTTCACTTCTTCCACCTTTGGCTGGCACAGCTTGAGAAGACTCCTTGGATCTGCAGTCTCCAGCCATATGTCCAGTCATGCCACATTTGTAACAAGTGACTTTGGACATATCAAAATGCTTCTTAGTCTTATCAGCTTGCCCAGCTTTTCCTTTTCCTTTGAACTTGCCAAAGGATCTCCTTCTGATCCTTTCAGCCAATATAGCTACCTCATTAGCTAGTTCATCCCCATCAGATTCTTCACATTTAGATTCAGCACAAACAGAGTTATGATTAGACATCACAGGAATATCATCATTAACATATGGAATAATCTCATTGCTAATAGAACTAGGGTGTTCAGACATGGAAGCAACAAGTGCAGCAGCAGGCTGACTATATGAATCACCCATAGCTATTAACTTTTCTGCCTCTGAACACTCTTGGTTATGAAGCAAACCAAAGAGTCCAGGGAGATCAAAATCATTGTAAACAACACTTAATTTAACAGATGAAATATAATTGTTCCATTTAGGTGGTAAAGAATCAAGAAATTTGCTCTTTAACACACTATTTTTCTTAACAATTCCAACAGCAGCTAAATCATTTACCAAAGCATTAAAGCGGGTATGAGTGTCAGTTAAGGATTCCATAAGATATAACATTACAAAACATGAAGCCTGATCTGGGTCAGTTAAAGATCGCAAGCTGTGTCAGCTTAGTCTGACCCAGATCAGATTACAAGAACCAAAAAGATTACTAAGTGTTTATAGGTCAGATTTGTCATCATTAAATTTACATACAACATTGGGACTCAACAAGGTCTATTAGTCATCGGAGTGCAGGTCATGATCAGATGAATATGTTTACTGCTTTTCAGATGGTTGCTCTTGTGCTGAACAAGCCTTATAGCTTTTCTCAGTACACTTATGATAATTTTGTTAAGCAGCTAAGGGGATTTGGAAGCGACAAAAAGTTTTTCTTGTTTCCAAGATTTGTTATGATAATCATTCGGCACAGGGTAGCTGATTTACTGTTTGATGGTCCTACATTTAATTTAGGCCGTCTTACTTATAAAGTGTTTGTTGAGATGATTAAACACTTACGAAGTCATGGTGTTCCGGAGGATGTTGATAATCCACCTTTGTTCGGACACTTGATTAATCCTGCCTATGTTGCACCGAGACAAGGTTGGGAAGAAGATGTACCTGTTGCTGCTGCTGCTGATAATGCTCAAGATCAAGAAGGCCCTCAAGAAGAGCAAGCTGATCAGTTTGAGGGATTGAATGACGTTCCTCTTTATGCTGGAAATCTGGAGGATGATCCAGATATAGATGCTCTTATGTGGGATATTGATGATCCAGCAAATCTTGTGCCACCAACTTCTGGAGTTGCTACTTCTACTTCTGCTCCAGTTGGTGATGATGTTGGTCCTTCTGAACTGCCAGTTACTGTTAATGCTGGTGATGATTCAGAAGATGATGAAGAAGAGGTAGAAAGATTACCAAAAAGAAGAAGAAGATAAGGAAAAGGAATTGATGTTGTGGAGAATTTACAGCGATCTCAGGCTGAAGTTGATAGAGAATTTGCTGAATATAATGCTGCTATGGAGAGGTCTCAAGCTACACCAGTTGCTGCTTTAAGAGCTTCAGTTTATGATGTTCCAGTTTAGGTGTCTACTACTTCTGCTGGTGTTTCTATTGGAGAGAAAAGGCCGAGACCCAAGTTTATTATAAGAGGAAGTGGTTCTCGAGCTCAAGTTGTCACTGAGGCTACGACTGTTACGATTCCTACTGCTCCAGAATCGACATTTCGTCAAGAGCCAGAGCCAACAGTTGTTGCTCCTAGGCCTTCTTCTACTCCTGTTCAGGCCACAGTTCCTGTTTCTACTGTTATGGGACGTCTGATGATGCCTTTGGCAAGACCTCAGATGCCTCCCACAGGAACTTTCAGTGCTCGTATGCCTTCATTTGAAGCTACGTTGCCACCACCTACCTCTACATCTGATGTTGCTTCTACTTCACGTCCAGTTTTGCCTGTTCAAGTGCAGCTGAGTCGTATGTTTTCTGCGAAGAAGATGTTAGAGATGCGGGTTACATCTTTGGAGAGTCAGCTAAAGCTCCAAGCTGCTAAGCATCAAGAAGAGATGGACTTAATAACAGCTCTTGTTCATTCTCTTGGTTCTAGACTTGACCAATTCTTGGCTCAAGGGGGAGATAAAAGTGGTTGTAAGGATGATGAGCTAGCAAAGAAGATAAGAGATGATGATCATGAAGATCAAGATCCAGCTCAAGATCCAAACCAACTACAACCAACAGATGGTGAGCCAGAGAATAGAGATCAAGGTCAAGGTCAAGATGCTGATGCTACTGCTGTGATTACTTCAGAGACTGCAAACATTCAGGGTGAGTCGCCAAGACAGAGAGAGTAAGAGATTGCTGGTACAGCTGGTGCTAGTACATCTGGGACTCAGATTGATAAAGGTAAAGCTGTGGTGGTTGCTCCAGATGCAGATCCTGATGATGGTCCAGAGTTAACAGAAGACGAGGAAGATTCCAATTCAGGTAACTCCAATTCTAGTAAAAGTCCTGATTATCACAATCCTCGGAGAGTGAACTCAGAACAGAATAGAATAGAAAGGGAGATTCAAGAAAAGTTCGTGAATGATCCTCATAATCGTGTTGAAGCAGAATCGAAAGTATGGGAAAATCTTAGCATAGAGGTTGATCAAGCGAATATAGACCTTGATAGTGATCAATGGTCAGATTCAGATCGTCATTGGAGAGAGAGAAGACGACTAAGGGTTTTAAATCGCATGTCGTCTGGCTCTGAAAAAGATGATTCTGATGATCCTGAAGATTCGGATTATATACCTTAATGTTAATGATTTCTGTACTTTAGAGATAATTAATAATGATTATAAGATAAATATTAATGTATTAAGTAGTTACATTATATTTATGATATAATATTATTTTTGTTAGTTAAAATAGATAAAGATTATAAGATAAATATTGATGTAATTATTACATTATATTTATGGTATAGTATTATTTATTTTAAATGTTTTTGTTTATGTATTTATACTTGTTTCTTAATTATGTCTTGACTTATATATTTTATGTTCTTTGTCTTTGTATATTTGGACTATTAAATTGCAGATAAGCTTCAAATAGGCGCATTGGACGGTATTGATGATCTTGATGATGACTTAGATAGTATCATTGATGAAGATCTGGAAGAAGTAGAATTCGTTTCTGAAGCTGATAGAAAAAGGTTGCTTGACGTACCTTATGACTTTGATCGTGTCTTCAATGAAGATGAAGACTTTCAAGTTGAACCTATAGCTGAAGAAGAACATCTCGAACTTAATCCGATCAGACATAGTCCAGATGATCCAAGGAATACTGCAAAGTTGATGTTCAAGGTTTTTGCAAAGATATTAGATGATGAAGGACATGAGTATATCATTGATCTATGCTGGAAGATAAATGCTACGCGAGAGGTTAATCTTAGAAGATTTAATATACCTCCGGCAGTGCAAGATCATCAGTTTATTGTTAATAGACTGATTCCAGGATATAGAGGACGTACTGGTTTGGTAATACATGATACGTATAAGCCATCGATGTTTTGGGAGTTCATCTCAGACAAGGATGCACCAAAGTATTTCTCAGTGATACAAAGTTGGTTCTACGATCATAGAATCAAGTTATTTGTTATCAAGAGAAAAGAAGGATGCCAGTACATGTCAATCAGTCAAAGACATTTCCACTCTCTCAGTGATTCTGATATGATAGATTTGGGAAGATGATGGTTTGTTAATCTTCAGAGAAATGGAACTGCAGATTTCTATTGGCAAAGATTCTGAAGAGAAAGAATTTGGAATTTTAGAGATAGAGGTTTGAAACCTGAAGATAGGTTGATTAAACCTACGCCAAAGAAGAAGATTAAGAATCCTAATAGCACATTTCGGTTTGTCCAGAGAAAGAATAAATGTGTTGAAGAAGTTCCCGCTATCAAATAGGATCAAGATGTGTGGATAACAATCACATATTGGCAAATAGATATCAAGTCAGGAGAAGCACAGATGTTTGTTGATAATTCAAAGGAACAGATGTTGCTACGAATGTATGATCCAATGCAAGTAGTCAATTTGTCAAGAGGTGATCAGAGAAGACTCTTAGATACACCTTGTTCAGCTGTGAGATTTTGGAGAGTTGAAGAAAGGCGCTATCGCAACATTCTCGCACACTGTTTGTCAGAGAGAATTCATGCGAATAGCACAAGGCTTTTGTTTAATGGATAGCTTTGAAGTTCAATTTCGAAGACTTTAAAGAAATCTAGTCGCTAATGTCAAGGGGGAGTCTGTAGATGCAGATTTTTGTGACAATAGCAACGTAGATTTGATTATCGGTTATGTCTTAGGAATATGTTTGTAAACGTTTAAATAATAAGTCGTTTGGACTTACGTTTGTATTTAAAGATTACGTTTGAACTTCAATATTATATCTGTTTATGGTTATTATTGTGTTTGTGTGTTGTATTGTTGTTTTGCAGGTACAAGAACATAGAACCAAGGTTTATAAGTGTCGTAAAACACTTAACGGTGGTTGGATGTTATGTACAGGTCAAACAAAGTCAAACAAAGAACCAAAGGGACGAACCTCGTGCTGACGTCATCAGCATCTAGGATTGCCCTCGTGCTGACGTCAGCACGAGGCCGATTGGTTATTGTTAATTAGGCTTATGGACTTCGATTAAGGCCTAAGCCCACACGAACCATAACCCTAATAGTATAAATACAAACCTAATTCACGAAATTAGGTATCGATCTTAAGTAATTATTAACGAATTCACGAATTAAGCTAAATCGTAGCTCGTGTGATCTCCTACACGAATTACTAGCTCGTGCACACCCTTAGGTCGATTAATTACTCATTAGTTGACAAAAGGCATTAGCAATCTAGTTATCTCAAGAGGATTCCGCACTCTTGACATAACGAATCACGTCTTATTACGATCCATACAACCATAGGACCTTACAAGTTGATCGTGGACAATCAACGAGGTAAGTGTGGAGGGGTGAAACTGCGACGCAGCCATCAAACTGCGTCGCAGTGTGGTCTCTACTCCGAATGCGACGCAGTCTCCAAAGACTGCGAAGCAGTTTAATGCTCAACAAACAACGGGTGCGCCGCAGGTAGGTGATGCGAAGCAGTCACGTGTGTTTCAGAAAATTCAAAAAAAATTTTAAAAAAATCAGATTTAATAAAACTGCGACGCAGTATGCGGACTGCGCTGCAGTGCAAGTCCGATCGGGTCAATAAAATAAGAGGTTAGGGTTAAATCTTTTTACTTTACTAAATTTTTCACACACTCTTCCCTCTCTAGAGCAATAACCAAGCGACCCCTTTTCTTTTTCTTCCTTATTTTCTTAAATTTTGCTCTTGTATCTTCCATTTAATCACCATGACAAGATCAGGAAAGGTATGTTCTTCTTGTTCCCTTCTCCATTACTATCCGGGTTTCGATGTTATTTTTCTATGTGATTTTAATTCGAGATTTTTGTTTATCTCAAGATGTTTGAATTCGAATCCTTGGTTTTTGTTTGTTTAAGGACGGGGGGTGGGTGATTAATGGTTAGATTTTGTTAAAGAGGAAGGAATTTTGTTAATTAAATTGTTAATTTGATGAGTGTTCTTCCATCATTATTAAGATTAATTGGGTTTGTTGGAGATTGATGAATATTGATTTGATTTTGCTAAACCCTAAGTGATGTAAGGAAAATATTTTCGTGTTTTTGTGCTCATGCTCGTCCCCTGCCCAGTTTTTAATTGAGTGTGACGCAGTCATCACACTGCGCCGCAGTGTTGCATAGGGTATGAGTGCGACGCAGTGACCAACTGCGCCGCAGTTTAAAACTCCGAGGTTCAGACTGCTTCGCAGTCTTGCAAAACTGCGTCGCAGTCCAACCTGTTTCAGACCTGACCCCCGTATTGCTCATATATGGTAATAATTATATTGGGGGTTTAATAGTTTTGATGTTTTTCATTTATGTGAAGCTCCCAGTTACCGGTGGACGCAACCCGAGGCGACCTACTACCTCATCCACTCCGGGTGAGGGTACCTCTAGTGCCGCTCAAGGTCAAGCTCAAGCTCCCGTTGCTCCTGTTCCGGCATTGTCTGAACATCAATGGCTTACTTGGCCCCGTGCTTCGCAAGAAAAGAAGGCGGAGTATAATGAAAGGTTGGAAAATTTTCTTCATAAAGACATCGAGGAGCCACGGTATGTGACTAGTGATATGCTTGATATGTTGGGTATACGGGGGGATATTAATGGTTTTTTGCGTTTGGTTGGAATGGAAAATGATGCTAACGGAAATCTATTGATCAAGAATTTAGAATGTGGGTGGATATCTTTAGTAATCTGGAGATGGTTTGCAAAGAATGGTGTCTAGAGGTATACTCGACTATTAATGTTAGCACCATTGACAAAGTGAAGGATATTTTTGATGAAAAGTGCATTCATTTTCGTTGTGGGGGAAAGGAGAGATCACTGACGATTGCTGAGTTTGGGGTAGCTACTGGTATGTATAGTCGGGAATTGTTGGAAAATAATCAATTGTTTAGGAATGTGTTGAAGTTTGGAGCTAGGACTGGGTTGGGTTTTCCTGATGGTGATCAGCGGTCCTATTATACTCAGATTTTTGGTGGGGAGACTTGGACTTATAATAAAGGGGCGAACACGATTCAGTCGCCCATTTTGCGTTTGTTTCTTAAGATGATTGTGTATTTGGTTGTCCAGCGTTCAAATCAGCGGGACAAGGTTTATTTGGAGGATTTATGGCTATTGAGGTTGTTCCATGAGGGTGCCCCGTATAGGACGGCTTGTGCTCCATACATGGTGGCTAAGCACATGGGAACCCGGGGTATGCGGGATAGAAAGCTTGTTTGTGGCCACTACGTCACAAAATTGGTTAAGTTCTTTGGTTGTGAGGGTGATCGGGCAAACACGACATTTAACTTGAATTGGAAGCCCATGAAACCTTTTGAGTATGTTGATTTGAAGCGGTTTGGGTTGCTAAAACCCCAAACCCATCAGGATCTTTATTCTTTGATAGATTTTGGTGATGCCACCCCTGAGGGCGAAGAGGGAGATGATGGTGATGATATTGATGTTGAGATGGAGAAGGCGGCTGATCAGCAGCCTGAGTCAGCACGACGTCCTAAGCGTCGTGCCACTTCTACTGCGGGGGCCTCTACTTCTTCTTCTGCCGCCCCCGCAGGTTCATTGGATCTCTCACCTCTTCAGTCAGTGGTTGATCAGATGTGGTCCTCCCAGCAGGCTTTTCAGACCCGTATGAATGATTTTCGGCAGCAGGTGGGTAATGATTTGACTTGGGTTAGTTCTGGTCTGGTTAGGGTAATTTATGATTCACGGCGTTATCAGCCGATGTTGGAGGCGCAGTTCACGGGCCAGGAGTATCGCCCACCCCCAGTTATTCCAGCATATGATCCGCCCAGTATGTTCATTCCTTACCAGAGGTCTGGTGGAGGTTTCTATTTCCCACCAGAGAGCCAGTATGAGGCGCATCCTCATCATGACCTTGGTGCACAGGGACCAGATATGCCTGTTCGTTTTGGTACTTTTGCAGGTACACATGCGGGTATGGATGCTGGCGGGACAGATGCTGCTGAACCATCTTTTGCTGAGCAGATGGTTGGATCCCTATTTGATGTTGGTAACATTCCTGGTTACCATCCCTATCCACCTCCACCGCAGTGATGTGCTATGGTTGATGATGACGGCCGTCAGTTGGTTGTGTGATGGCTTGTACTTTTATTTGTCTTGAACAATTTCATTTCAGTACTTCTTTTTATCTTTTATTAGTTTGGTTTGTATCTACCCTTCGGGGTGTTGGACGTCGTATTTTATTTCCATTTCAGTTCGAATAAGTAGGGTAGAATGATTGCATTCTTAACGTTATATTCTATTGGCTTTTATTGTGTGTTCATGCTGGATAGCAAGGTTGTCATTTGCATATGCTGGCAGTAAGTTCAGCGCCCATATTCTTGTTGGCATGATTCGAGCATGGAACACCACTTATACCCGGCAAGTTTTTCTTGTTCTTGATTTTGTTTTTCTTTCCTTTCCCCTATTTCCCATATTTTGCCGTAGTTTCTTGGACATTGAGGACATTGTCCAACTTAAGTGTGGGGGGGTGGTAAATAGGAAAAAGTCGGGTATTTTAGAGGAATTTTCAATTTTTGCATGCTTGTCCTTGTAGTTAATTGCTTTTGTCACCTAATTATAGATATTAATGAGCAATGTAACTACACCCTTGGTACAAAATTTTAATATGTGGAATGTGGTTTGACTGATTAACGTGGCAATCCCTTCTGGATTAATAACATTGCTAGCACGCTCAAAGCACCAAAACACCCAAATTGTGAGATTATTGATTCATTGCTAGATATGATAGGTGTACGGTTTTGGAATTATTAGCCTTGTAAATTTGTCCCTCTCTTAGGCTTTTGGATTTATCCGGAAGTAAGGGTCTCTTTTAGAGCTTTGAACTATGATGTGCAAGTTTGAGGTTGATTTTCCATTTCCGGATTATTTCATTTGCTATGAGTGTGCCGGTGATTGCGTTGATTCTAGAACTTGTCCTGGTTGATCGTTCTATGTTATCTAGATGATGAAGAGGCAAATCAGGATTAAAACCCCCGTTCTTTGTATGTTTCACCCCTTGTTTCGTAAAAATATTGTTATGTGCATGTTTTGTAATGTGCTTAGTAGCTAACTACACTGGTTAGTGAACCACCTGTTAAACCCTTATGTTGCACTCACTTTTAGTGCAAGAAACAATAGAAAACATGTTGTCATTAGCCTGTTCTTTGTTATTAAATCCACCTATATATAAACCTTTTCTCGCCATACCGATAGTCGAAGTCCTGGTGGGTCATTGGTTGCCTATGCTAGTGGATGGTTTGGGTTATATCTTGTTATGTCGGGTTGGGATATTCTCATCTAATGGGGGTAGTTTGATTTCGTCATGATTTAGGATCAAGTCCGGATTATTCGTCTTAGCATATTTATAAATGATTTGTCACTGTCTCACATTATTCAAGAGAATGCCAATTAGTCAGAGTAAAAGTAGCTCACAAAAAATGAATAAAAAGAATAAAAGAATTGAAAAACATAAAAAATGAAAAAAAATAGAAAAAATGAAAGAAAAAAAAAGAGCTTGGGCTGTCAGTTGGTATTTCTCCTTTTTGTCAAATCATTTTTGTAAGTTGGTTCATCATAAACACCAACATAAGACTTCATTGTTTTTATGCATTATTGAGTTAAGTTGGTACATCGGTATAACCAACAAAGTGTTCTTGAATTGTTATATTTGGTTATTATGATTAAGTTGGCATTTTCATTTAAGCCAACATGGGTAGTTAGGAGGATGAGTTGTTTGATTGTCATACACCACAATGGTGTTAGTTGTTGATCGTTCTATTGGGGGGTATTGTTGGGAAACTTCTCGGGTTTTGGACCGTTGGCAACTAATGGCATGGGATTGTTTATGGACTAGACTATATGTGAAAACTTTGTTTAATGTTGTGTTAGTTCTTTGTAACACTATTTGTTTACCCAAATTTCCATACCTTGTTTAAATACCCTGTTAAGCCTCAGAGTTCGTTACAACCCTTTAAAGTCCTCTTCTGATAGACGTTATAGGGTGCTTGCACCTTGGCGATGAATGAACGAACCTAGTACAAGCCTATAGTTAAAAGATTATGCATCACGACTTGGCATTTAGTGATTATTCAAATATTCAACCCCAAAGTAAGTTAGATGGAGTAGGATAGGCGAGATATCACTTATTCGTTTCTTTTGTACTTAGTCGTGTTATTAAGGCTTGTGTATCAGTCGAATATTGTCAAACATTCCGGTTTTCATTTAAGATTAAAACTGCCTAACCATCTCTTTTCATTTTATGGTTGAGCTTCATTTTGATTACTGAAATGTGGTTCCATTATGTACCAAGGTTTGATTTGTTTTTCAGCTTGGAATTGCTTGAGGACAAGCAAAGCTTAAGTGTGGGGGGATTTGATATGTCGTATTTTATACCCATTTCCCACGGTTTAATTAGTTGTTTTTATATGGTTTAAGAGTCGTTTTCGTATATATTTGGTACGTTTATGGTATCTGTTAGTGTTTCAGGGTGTTAACAGGTACTTAGGCGTTAATCTGGAAAACACGATGTTTCTGGAGTAAAATGAGTGCTTACGGACGTTTTACGAGGCACGAAACTGAAGATTGGAAGCTGGTCGAAGCAAGTCAAAGCTAGTCAATGAAAGTCAACGCACACTGCGGCGCAGTATGGGCATGCGTCGCAGTTTCATGTTTCGAGGAATAAACTGCTTCGCAGTCGTGTAGGACTGCGACGCAGTGGGACCAGACACAAGCCAGAAAAGGTCAACGATTGTCAAAGTCAAGAAAAGTCAACACGGGACTGTGACTAGGGATGGAAAAAATACCCGTACCCGATGGGGAACCCGATACCCGCACCCGATTTGACCGGGGAATCCCCGAGTTGACCGGGGATGGGGACGGGTATGGGGATGTAAATCTAATCCCCGATGGGGATGGGGACGGGGATGGGAAACCGTAAATCCCCGATCCCCATACCCGAACCCGAAAATACTATATATATTTATTATAATCACTTTAAGTTCTTATCTATATCTAGAATCAATTTTAAGTTTAATACTTTTTATGTGTTATACTTTATTAATCATTTACTTAACATATATATTAGTTTATACATAGAAAGAAAATGTCGAAATACACATTCTCCTACATATCTTCTATTAAGATAAACTCATGTTCATTCAAAAAAGATATCCCCGATACCCGACGGGGATCCCCGATACCCGATGGGACGGGTATGGGGACGGGGATGGGGATTACAAGTAAAAATCGGGTACGGGGATGGGGATTGAGATCCCCGACAATCCCCGCCCCATTGCCATCCCTAACTGCGACGCAGTGTGGCTCCGATTTTAGATATTATTTTTGGAACTATAAATAGCTTGGAAAACATTCATTAAACCCTAACTTTACTTTCCAGCCGATTTTTGGAGCCTTTGAAGCAGATTTTCTTCCGATTACTTTTCTTCGAAGAACTTCATTACGATTGGGTTATTTCCGTTATTCGTTTTCATTCATTTGTATTCGGTAATGATGAATTCTCTCAATTTGATTTGTTATTCGTATTTTAATATGAGTGGCTAATCGCCTTTTCATCCATCTAGAGATTAATCGTATGTAATCGTTGTGGGCTGTCAATCTTGCCTAGATCAATACTAAATACTGGGATGATGATAAGAATGTCAATACGGAGGGGTAAAATGAGCAGACGGTTCGTAATGTGAGTTACAATAAAGACGGTAAGAAACGTTGGAATATCGATTGTTTGTGACTACTCATTTCCATTGGTCACTTGGTGTACTTTCTTTATCGTTTGCTTTCTCAATTAAAGAACGTCCCAATGGCTTCTCGCCTATTCTCATCTTTGTTCGGTTTGACGTTAGATACGCTTGCCGCTGCTTGAATATTGACTTCGTTTGTGACCAACCACTTGTTAAGGGGTTACCCCCTTAACTAGAGTGATACTAATCCGTTATGTCGAGTTGTACTAAATTTGCAAAGGTACACCTCCGTAGTACCTCATTTTAGGGTTTTCTAGTGTTGTCTTTGTTATTTTATGGCATGCAAGGAAATCATGAATTGGTTGATGATAGTTCCATCTTACTCCTCATACTCACCTTGTCTTTTCAACTTCGTCCTTATTTTCCCAAGTCACCTCTTTCATTATTCGCTAAGTCATATCGTTACCAATTTGATT
>CM067170.1:100110183-100142165 GCA_034093135.1 Erigeron breviscapus | reverse complement strand
AGTTCAGCAGTCCTCTTTTGCCTTGCATTCTCGTAGAACTCTACCAGGTATGACTCATAAAGCACAGGTGAATGAGTAAGAATGTGTTGAATTCTCGACCGCTTCAAAAATGCAAATATATCATGATAATATGCGGTTCCACCTTGATTCTCGTCTAGGTTGATCACAAAGTTATGACCTGATACAAATTCTCTTGCCATTTCTGTAATCAATAACAAATAATTAATTACTCAATTAGACACAAAAATTCATATGCATAACATATACAATCAATTAACTTAGATTATCCCTGTAATCAAGTTAACATAACATAAATTATCCCTGTAATTTAGTTAAAGATAAATTAACTCATTTTCAAATCTTTATTAACAATAAACTTTTGAAAATCTGTTAAATTAACTTAAATTATCCCTGTAATTAAGTTAAAAATAGAATTAACTCATTTTCAAATATTTGTAAAAATAAACTTTTGAAAATCTGTTAAGTCAAATACGAGGTCGTATCTCTGTACGAGGTCGTATTTCAAGGTCAAAATACAAGTCAACCAAACTCTAAATACGAGTCGTATTTTCCAATTTGGCATCGTATTTGGTCCGGGTCGTAAATCCATCTCGTATTCTGAAAGTCAACAAAGTCAAAATAAATTGACATTTTCGAGGTCGCAAATATGGGCTAGCAAACTCCTAAATGCGAGTCCGTCGCACTGTTCATCTTCCCCAACACGAATTCGTGATTTACCCAACCAAAACTTGTAAAAATTGCTTCTATACATTCGTATTCAAGCGATTAAGTTACCCCAACCCTTATTTTTAACCAAAAACATCAAAATCGAAGCAAAATAGAAAAACCTAGTTCGAAAATTTCGAACTCTATTTTCTTGATTTTCTTGTTGCATGGTTAACTATATTACGATTAGATAGTATACCTAGATTCAGTATTTCGAGATGAACACAAATATATCACTCAAAAACTCTTGATCTAATTGTATATATCGAATCTAAATCGGGGTAGCAAAGTGGTTTTCGGGGTCGTAAAGCTCTGAATATTGTTTTTAATTTGTGAGGTCGTATTAGGGTAAAATTGGGTTATATACCCACTCGACCCGAATGGGCTTGGGTCAACCCGGCCCATCCAATTACGAGGTCGTATCTGCACAAGGCCCAATCGACCACATACGAGGTCGTATTCTGCCTCTTGCTAATTACGAGGTCGTAAAAACCTGCACACTTAAAAATCAAAATTATCGTCAAAGTTTCTGAATAATTGATCAACGTTTATTACGAACTTTCTGGAAATATGAAGAATAGAATGAATAAACCTGTAGACATCCAATTTCCATCTTTTCCTCGATCTTCGTCTTAAACCTGAAAAGTTAATAAACTTACAAAAATTCTTTAACTTTTCCATGATCAATCTTTCCAGAACTTTCTTGAAATGAGCTTTCCCGATCTTTACCACTTGTGAAACATACTTAAAAAGTTATAAAATTGATTCGTCATTCTTATACCCCCCTCAATTTTATGACTAGGATGTATAACTATGATTAATCATTATAACTACAATCATTCTTATGTACTCCCCCTCAATTCATGACTGGGATACATAACTATGATCGAATAAAGAATATACATAAATTCTTATAATATAAAGCCTCATTATATCATATAAATTTCAAACATAATAATTTCAACGACGGCATAGGCGGATAGACACGATCTTCTAGGAGCAAACGAAACCGCCCCCCTGTAAGCGAAATTAAAGAGGGGGAAATAACCATACCCATTTTCTTTATTCACTAATTTAAACTTTTTCACCTATTTACCTATAATACCCTTAACCCCTCTTACATCAATTTACATTCACCACCACGCCACCACCACCGTCACCGCCACACACCACTGCCGCCGTCGCACACCTTCGTCGTTACCACCATCACTGCTGCATCGCGCGGGCATCCGTCTAGTGAAACCATAACTATATGACCTAGATAAGCAATTTATAACTAACCTTTTTCACATACCTATACATGTTTCTATATCTAAAGTTTCAAAAACACATTTGAAAACTTTTCATATTCAAACATAATACTTATGTCTAAGGTTGCAAAAACACAATTTCCTTTCACATTCATATACCCGTTTCTATTTGATAATCTTTCAAACTCAAACGATATATCTATGTCTAAGGTCAACAAAAAAAAAATATTAGCCTTTCACATTCAAACATTACATTTCTATGTCTAAGGCTTTACATAAGGTTGATAATCTTCCATATTCAAATTAAATATTTCTATATCTAAGATCTTCAACTAATAACATAGCTATCATCATCTTGTAAATACTATATAAAAAATAGTAACCTGATGATCTTAGCCTTGTCTTGAATACTTCAGTCTTTTGCTTAGAAATCCTTCCATTAGATTGACTTTTCTGCAAATACACTGAAAAAGATAATTTCGAGACAACAAAAATTTTATTGCTATACCCGAAACTTGATCTTCTGAAACTTCAGATTTGATCAGCAAACTTCAAACTCTCTGTATCGTCATGATAATCAACTAAGTGCACCATAGCTCGTTGTAGTTCTCCCCCTCAACGGTAAATCCCTCCGAATTAAGCATATGAAATCTTCCATCTTGGATCTATTGCTCGAGTCCCTGCTCGCCTTGCATAACCGGCATATAATAGAGAAGTAAAATTTCCAACGATCAACACTGAACTAGTTGACTCCCATGAAAACCAGAAACTTTGAAACTTGAATCACAAACTTAGGAACATAAATCCTGTTTCAAAAGAAATACTCTTATGTCTCCTTATTTTCACAACTTTGAATGTTTCTTCTGATCACTTGCAAAGTCTTCAGACAAAACATGTAAAATACTGCTTCTTGTGCTTACACCTGCACATACAAGCTTAAAATACAAAAACAAGATAAAAATGATAATGTTATTCTTCATTGTTTCATCACTATAATAGTAACGACTTAATCTAGAACTACATTCTTCATTTTCTTCTCCAACTTTGTCATTCTTCACTATCATAAGTCATCAAATCATATGACATTATCTTAGTCTAAAACAACAAAAATAGAAAGCAAACCTTAAGATCTCTGTCTTATTGTTCAAGATAAGGACCTATAAACTCATCGTCTATCCGTCAACTTATCAAAAATCTAGAATCTTAAGATCTCTGTCTTATCATTCTACGGATAACCTAAACTAAGGTCTTCCAATAAAGTATCCTTCATTATGCAAACTTATATAGATTCCGTTTCCAAAGTCACTTGTCTTTAACTCTGTAAAAACATCTAACGAAACCTAATCACTTATACTTTTGCATAATCAAACTTCACATGCAATACTCCCTCATACCATATGGAATACTCCTATGATTGCCTCATCAAACTAGTATTCATCTTAGTTAAACAGGATAACAATTATAAATACTCCTATGAACCTACAAAATCAAACATACAATCTATTATTAACCTAAGTCATTTAAGGTCAAGTAATTCACTGTTAGCACTTTCAGATCTAAACAAAATCATTTGAAATAACCTTTTCAATCTTGAAACAGAAATTTCAAATCTTTTTGATTCAAACAAAAATCTTTTAAAGATCAAATTCAAACTATGAATCATCTTTGTGTTCATTCTATGAAAATCTTCTTTCTAAGAATCAATAAAAATAGGCATTAACTCAATATCTGTTTACTGAAATCAACAACTCTGTGTTCTTTTCCTTAAACTCATATTCTGTTAACATGACACACTTTCTTTTAGCTTTTGATCACAACACTATTGCTTAACTACCCTACTCGTTTATTCAACGTTCCATAGAACGTAGTTGAGTCCTCTTGGAAACTAGATTCTATTCTGACTCTGTCTCTCGTGCAATAGGAACTTTTATTTAAACAATACAATTACAAACAAAAGTTAAACATTTCACGAAAAACATTACACACACACACATACACTGAACATAAACGAATAACATAGTTACAAGAGCTAAAGTTACTGCATGATTAGATCAGATTAGCATGTTACATAAGCCCACAAGTGAGAAATAATTCTCTTATTATTAGTTATGAACAGTGATCCATCAACGATTACCAATATGTTTGTCCTCTTAAACACTCGGTACTTCCAGTTTCCTTTTGGTTTGTGACACTTTCGACATACCCTGGCCAAGGACAGTTACCATGTAACCTGAGTAGCCTAATATGCCACTTAATCAAGTTTGCGAACTTAAGTGACCCACATTCAGATATACTCTCACAATCGACACAAGCACTAAGATTAAGACATTTGGTAGCTATAGGGAGACGATCTTTAAGAATCAAGTCAGCGGTGACAGGTCGGTGATTCCTCACACGCAAAGCGACTTAACTTGACTCACGTACGGAAATATACTCAACATTGCATAATGCTAAGTACTTGTATATTTGTGACATCATTTTAAAGTGCTTATGAAAACCCGTGACTTTCTATGAGATCCATGTAGCGAACTTTCTGACAACCTATCCCAAGTTGGAAGCTTTAGGTAGGCTAGGTATACAAAGACACCCAAGGACTTACTTGTCCGAATCTCAAAGGCCACATTAGCTCCATAATTTACAAAAGATTTATAAGATATTTGCATATCTTGTCACAAAAATACATCCGAAAAAGCAATACACACATGTATGTACCCGAGACCTTCTATATAAAAACCAAATATACATAAATTACAATGCTAGATCTTTCGTAAGATTTAAGGACCAGACTCTACATAAAGAGCAGGCATTCTCAGCCATATATCTGAATATGTTTCCCATAAGAACATTGTATACATTAAGTTCAGATTATATGGAAACCTTGGTACTTTGTGCCTATCGATACATCATATAATGGTATCACTGAACTAAGCATTTTAAAGTACAATTAAGTAGGCTTAAAAGCTAAAGTATCGTCACGTCTAATCGTCTTGACGCAGTGACCTTACTCTATTTATTATTTTCTTTTCTTTTCTGATTTTTCTCATTTTTATTTTGTTTTTCTGACACTATATGACACACATACATTACGACACAAACACTGACTCATTTTACAAAGTTCCTTTTGAGAGACACTGTCACTATAGATTTCTCATTCCAATCAATTGGACTAACAACTCGAAACGAGTTCGGTCGAAAGCCTTAGTGAACAGATCAGCTAAATTAAAGTCACTCGGCACCTTTTCTAGGACTATTAGTTTCTTTTCAGCACAATCACGTATAAAATGAAACCTTATGTCTATGTGCTTAGTCCTACTGTGCTTAACAGGATTATTGGTAATGGATATAGTGGATTCATTGTCTATCTTTATGGGAGTACAAAGGAAATTCTGACCGTAATCGCGCAGTTGTTGCTGAATCCATAGAACCTGTGAGCAACACCCACCAGCTGCCATGTATTCTGCCTCGCAAGACGAGATTGCAACAGAAGTCTGATTCTTACATTGCCATGAAACCAATCTTACCCCTAAGAACTGACATCCACCTGAAGTCGATTTCCTATCAAAGTTGCAGCCACCATAGTCAGCATCTGTATAAGCCACGAACTCAAATCTCCCCCAATTGAATACCAAAGACCTAGTACTGGTTTCCCTTTGAGGTAGCGAAGAATTCGCTTAACAACTTTCATATGGCTTTCCCTGGGACAGGACTGATAACGTGCACACAAACAAACCGCAAACATGATGTCTGGTCTAGATGCTGTAAGATACATCAAAGAACCTATCATGGCCCTGTAGCGAGTAGGATCAACTTCTGGATCATTAAGAGAAAACATCCCAAGTTGATGGTTCTTTTGTATAGGAGTATCCTATCGATGAAGTATCTTCCATTCCAAATCGTTTCAAAATATCTTGTGCATACTTCGTCTGATGAATGAAGAATCCGTCCTTTTTCTGTTCAACCTGCAAACCCAAAAAGAAGTTCATCTCTCCCATAGCACTCATCTCAAATGTCCCTTTCATAATCTGCTCAAACCTTGCACATCTTTTCGTCTGATGACCCAAAAATAATGTCATCCACGTAAACTTGTACAAGTAGGAAATCCTCTCCCTTCCATTTTGTAAACAACGTACTATCGATCAATCCTCTTTCAAATCCATTTTCAAGAAGATGCTTCGACAGCTTGTCGTACCATGCCCTAGGAGCTTGATGTAATCCATACAATGCCTTATTCAGTCGATAGACTCTATCAGGATGATCTGGATCTTCAAACCCTGGCGGTTGAGTAACATACACTAATTCCTGGACAGTACCGTATAAGAATGCACTTTTGACATCCAACTGATATACCTTAATGTCCTTGAAGGCAGCAAATGCTAGAAACAAACGATATAGCTTCTAACCTAGCAACTGGTGCAAACACCTCAGTGTAGTCCAACCCTTCCTGTTGAGCAAAACCTTGAACAACTAGCCGAGCTTTATTACGTGTCACAATGCCTTTTTCATCCTTTTTGCACCTAAAAACCCATCTGGTGCCGAAAGGATACTCTCCAGAGGTAGATCAACAAGCTCCCAACCTGGAGTTATCAAACTGAAGTCCTGCTGCATTGCTTCAACCCAAGACGGATCTTTTAAAGCCATTTGAATATTACTTGGCTCTTTTTGAGAAACGAAGCAGCTGAACTTACATTCATCAACTATACCGGTTTCTTTCATCTCTGCGAATAAACCTGATAACTTATTGAGTTGAGCTCTTGTCTTAACCCTTGCACTTGGTTCACCAATAATATCCTCAACTGGATGATACTTGTTGACTCTATGCTCTTGTCTCAACTTGAAGATTTACACCCAAATTTGAACCTATTTCTCCTTCACTCGACACATTTTGAGGTAATGGAGTAACTGGTTCCGATTCTTGTGTACTAACATCTTCAGTATCCTTTGATGAACCATCTGCACCAATATTATCATCCTTTCTGTTCCCCTCATTTTCTTTTGATGTTGTAGCAGTTGATAACTCTGAAGTTGTAGCTGGGTTAGTACCAATATTTTCATCACGAAGCAATACAACATCATCTACCTCTGAACTATCTGCACCAAAAGAAATAGGACCATTAAAGGATGTAAAAACATCATCATAATTAAACAAGATAGTAGACCCTTGATGTACAGGGGGATTATAGCTAGAAATCACGACATTGTAACCAACATCAACTATTTCAGCCTTAATATTGTACCCCCTCCTATTTGGAGATCCCGGAATGTAACCAAGAAAAATTCCCTCTTCAGCCTTCTCAGCAAATTTGGGTTGGTCACGAACTTTTAAAAACGTGCATGGGACTCCAAAAGGTTCCAACCCAGTTAAATTCGGTTTTCTATTGTTTAAAAGTTCGTAAGATGTCTTATTAAATCTTTTAACAATTAAAACCCTATTTAACACATGACAAGCAGTGTTCACTGCTTCCCCCCAAAACATAGTAGGAAGCTTTGAATCAGCTAGCATAGTCCTGGCGGTCTCTATCAATGTCCTATTTTTCCTTTCTGCTACTCCATTCTGTTGAGGCTCACAGGGTGCACTGAATTGATGCTCAATTCCTTTGCTCAGACAATATACTTCCATAATCTGATTCTTGAACTCTGTCCCGTTATCACTTCTGATTCTCTTCACTCTTGTGTTGTACTGGTTTTCAATTCTTTCAAAGAACTCCATAAGAATTTGAGCAGTCTCATCCTTGGTCTTCAAGAAGAATACCCACGAGAATCTAGAGTAATCATCAGTAACTACTAGATAGTAGTACATAAACCCTATGCTTCGAACATTAACTGGTCCAAATAAATCCATGTGCAACAACTGAAATGGAGAAGCAATAGAATTCTGAGTCTTCGGCTTATGTGGCTTCTTAGTTTGTTTTCCTTTTAGACACGACACACATTTATCTTCCACCATAAATCTCTTATTTGGAACGCCGAGAACCAATCCATTACTTGTAATATAGTTCATTTTTCTAAAATGGATATGACCCATTCTTCTATGCCATAGCAGAGATTCATCCTCAGAAGCTTTGGTAAGCAGACAAACTGGCTCCACTAAATCAAGTACACCTAATTCAAGACCATAGATGTCCTTCTTTCTTGGAGCCTTCAGTAAGATCCATTCCTCTGGTATAACATAACCTGGTTTCAAGATCAGGGCTTCCCTTTCTGTAAAGTGAACTGGATTCCCTTTGTCACATATTTGAGACACTCATCAGATTATGCTTCAGCTGCTCAACAAAGTTCACATTGTCCATTTTAATCTTCCCATTGACGACTTTTCCAATACCAGAAATACTTCCGCCCTTGGGACCCGCAAAACTGACATAAGACCCTTTAACAGGTGTAAACTCCGTTAACAGTCTCTTGTCACCAGTCATATGTCTTGAACATCCACTATTGACAAACCATAACCCTTTAGTTCTCCTTAGTGGCTCCTTATGTTCAACAACCTCAAGATGTGCCATAAAGCTCGTCTCAGCTTCAGTTACATCTTCATTTTCGGCTCTTACTGGTTCTGACAATTCAGGTTCCTCTTCTACCCATTGATGAACACTATCATGAACATTTTTGTTGGCACAAACCCTAAGATCAAATGAATCATCAGCAAGATCATTCATTTCTTCATCAAGGTCTTGAATTTCTGCCATGAATGCATGATTCTGATCATCGGTACTAGTTGAACCCCAATTATAAGTACCATCAGATTGAACTACTAAAGCTCTCGAGTTGTCCGTATCTCCTGAGCTTCGGTTCCCGGTATTAGCATATTGATGTCCTGAATTCTGACTTGCAATAGAACCACCTTGATTGAAGTTCTGACGACCTGTAGCTGAATTGTTGTCCCGTCTTGGCCTCTGACATTCACGTGCAAAATGTCCAAAACCATCACAGTTGAAACACTTCACTTTGGTCTTATCAAATCCTACTTTGCCGTCTATGACCTTCCATCCGGTTCTATTAGTGAATCGCTGATCGAACTCTCAATGTTAACATAGCTAATTGCCAGTTCAGATCCATTTCTTCCAGATCATCTGGATCAACTTGCTTGTAATCCTCCCTAAGCAGATCAGGATCAGTCAGTTTTCCTCCAATTAACTTCTCATGAGCAGACACAAAAGAAGCTAGCATGCCCAAATGTCCCTCAGCAGATCTTATGCTCATCGGCATCCCTGTTAAACCCGAGCTTGGAGAACTACTTTTCTGATTCCCATTATGAACAACCATAGCTGATTCCGGAGAAGTTACATACATCAAGTTGTTGTCAGAATCCATCGTCATCTTCAATTTTCATCATCTCCACTGTAGAAGGCAGTAATCCCTCCACTTGAAGATTTTGCAGAAGGAACGCTTGATTTGCTATGATAAAGTTCAGGACGCTAAACAAAATCACTACTACCTGCTTCCTTCGACTTTCGTTTCATATCTTGACCTCTCAGCTTTCGAATGATCTGATCCAGAGTCCATGTGCTAAATTCGGGATTTTGTTGGATTGAAGTTACAAACCCTTCCCACTTAACTGGAAGAGCTTCCAACAACTTCTCAATGACATCTTCTGGATCAGGTTTGTACCCAATATGCAAGCTCAACCAGCAGATGACTGTAACGAATCAACATCTCATCAAGGGATTCATCTTTAAAACTTGTGAATACATAGTACTGTTTCTTCAACAAGTCCTTTCTCCTTCTTGAGATCTTCATCACTTTCACAATACTCCTTGAGTGCATCCCATAAGCCCTTTGCACTTCCATACTTTTCAAATAAGTGCAAGAATTTCCCTTGGAGAGCCATTCGAAGTGATCCTAAAGCCTTACTTTCAGCTTCGTAGTCCTTCTTTTGATCGACATTCGTTTGCTCATAAGTTGAAGTTTTCCCACCACTCGAACCAGAAGCATCTTTGTCATTTGCTACTGTAGGATGTACATAACCATTGACAATACAAATCCACATCCTGACATCCATAAGTCTGCAATATGACTCAAATCTGCCCTTCCAATTGAAATATCTATCAAGGCTTATCAACTTGGGCGGTGAATTGGCCTTTCCGGTTTCATGATCCATCAAAATTAATTGATTCAGCAAAGATTGATAATTAGCGGGTAATTGAGACGTCATTTTCTCCGAGCTAGCAAAATTCACGAACTGGTTTCAAAAAATAAACGAGGTCGCAAAAGTTTACGAGGTCGCAAAGAAAAACGAGGTCGCAATTAATTACTCGAGGTCGTAATTGAACTGGAGAGGTCTTAAAGAGCTCACGAGGTCGCAAACGAGATACGAGGTCGCAATTGACTGGCGAGGTCGTAATTAGCTATCCAGGTCGCAAAACGAGCTGAATGAGGTAATACGAGCCCACGAGGTTGCAAACGATGCTGAAACCTTTAATTCTCTTGAAATCGAAACCCTAACACCCAATATAACACCTTCAACTGCTGCAAATACCAAAAGAGGTCACAATACAAGTTTCGGTCGTAAACTCGTGAAAGAATCACGTCTAAACGACCCTAAACCAATCGTTGTCTATCACCAACAAACTATAACCTTCCGGTATGAAACCAAGAGGCTCTGATACCACTTGTAAGTCCCCTTGAACGGATCGTTAATAGTTTGCTCTAGTTATCTTGAGGTGCGGAATCCCTCACTATAACTTGGTGATTCACAACAAGCCTTCAGATTATCTGCTGCCTCGCAGATCTTCTCTAGGCTAGCGGAACAATCTATTGACGACTTAACCTGCACAATATGCTTGATATTTTGACAAATGTTCAACCCTAATCCCTGTTAGGGTTCGGTATTTATAGGAAACACCCGACATGGGCTTCAGCGAGTCGGCCTCGCAAATCCATGCCCAGCCCGTCACTTTTACGAGGTCGTAAATGTGATTGGCCTCGTATTTGACCCTGCAAATACAGGGTCGTATTTCCTATGTGAAATGCGAGGTCGCATTTCACACTTAGCAGATTTATTACACATTCAATACTTAAACTTAATCTAGTATTCTATGCATAATACTAAGTTCATTAATAACAATCACATTACAAAGACATATCACAATATAAGCCCAAACAATCTAGACTGCTATTAACATAGACGTGCACTTACAATAACCGGACTTAGATATATACTTTCTCTATAGAGAATATGATGTGTATTTTCCTCCGGAGCTAGGTGATTTAACCCAGATGCTCCGGGATTATTTCTCTTTACGGAGGCAGTGCTTCGTATGGGTGTTTTATTCTTTCCCGGAGGTACCTTCTCTGGATACGGAGGTAGAGCTCCGTATAGGGTATATCATCAAGCCCCCCAGTCTAAGAGATAGGACGGCTACGGGCTGTCTTGTTAGACTTTAAATTCTCGACGGACTAAAAGGTAAATAAATCTTAAAAAGAGGAAATACCTTGTATTACTTGTCAATCTGATCCGATCATTTCCCCAATCTCTTCATTCGCTCTGCCCTAATTTTCTTCTTCTTCAGGTCAGTTATTTTCTTGTAATTTCTTCCCTTCCTTTTAAATTTTGTAAAAATGGCTAAAGTAGGTCGTAGCGATCTTTCTTCCGTTGTCACACCCGAGGGATTGGGGTTGTTTTGCTCTACCTACCTGTCATCCCTGGACAAGGCGGTTCGCTTACCGTCCCCTGTGGAAACCGTTGCTAATCCTCCTCAGGGTTTTGTGGGTCTGTATATTGCCCACGTTACCTCGAGGCAACTTAAGATTTCCTCTTTCCCCCTTTTTCCTTAATGTATACTTAGCCATTATAACTGTCCGTTCTCCTTTATGCATCCAAACGGTGTTGCCCGTATCATTGGTGAGATACAAAAGAAACCCAAAGTTGACTGCTTTTTGCCTGGTAGTACTGATGTCAGGGGGTGGAAGAATGAATTTGTTTTTGTTGAGTCTTCAGTGATTCCTGAGGCGTACTCGTCGTTGTTGGTTGGTGAGAAACCAACCAAGTTCAAGGAACCGGCGCCTGCCTATGTCCTTGAACTGCCCCTGTATCAGCGACTTATTGAGGATCCTGTCAAATTGGATCGTTATCCCGATGTTGTGTTGCACCAGGCTGGCGTTTTGAAGGAGTGGCCTGAAGGAGTAGATTCCAAAATCCTTGTTGGAGGGAAGGGTAAGTAGTTTAGTGTGCATATCCTTTAACTGCTCACCATTTCTGTCTTCTGACTTGTTTATTATTCTCCAGAGGTTACATTGGCTGAGTTTGTGAAGGGCCCGTTGTTGGAGTGTCAGCCCAAATTGTCTGTTATTTCTGCGAAGTTGCTTGCTGGGAAGACTGTGGAGCCTGATGTCGTTGATACTGGGAAGGAGGCTGCTGCTGATGCTACCCCTTCTAAAAAGAGGAAGGCTCCATCAAAGTCTTCATCCAAGGTCCCTAAGGAAAGGACGAAGCCTCAGTCCATTTTCGATATGATGCTCTTAGGTGAACTGCAGCCTTCAGAGATGAACATGAGTGGGTTTTTGTATATATATTTTATATATATTTTTTTTATATTTTTTATATATTTTATTATTTTTTTTTTATAACACATTTCCTCATTGTCTATTTCATTATTGCAGATGTCCCAGATCCAGAGGTAGTGGAGGATATTCTCCTTCGCTTTGTTCCTGATGACTGGGTTCGGGAACTGGTGGCTCTGGATGTTGCGAATCTTCAGGCTTCCTATGATCAGCTTATCTATATGAGCACTCTTGTTGGGACGGTTGTGAATGCTCGGTACCGACTTTTGGCTTAGCGATATGCAGATATGGAGGGACAGTTGGCTAATCTGAGGGGTCGTCGTCGTGGAGAGGGGTCTTCGTCTGTCATGCTTGGAGGTCGACAAATTTATATTTCTCGCCTGCAGAGTAAACATATTCGTCTTAAGAGGCAGATGGCTGAGCAGTGTTCCGAGTTTTCTAGGCAGCTTCAGGGTGCTCAAGCAAAGATCAATCAGGTGGCATCTACCAGTAAGAAGGCCATTGATGAGAAAGATGCCCGGATTGCTGAGCTGGAGGTTCAATTGGAGGAGGCTCGCCAACAAACTGCTGCTGCTGAGGTGAAGTCCAGGAGGGTAATAGCAGAAGTTATTGTTGAGTCCCAATGTTAATGTAAATTTAATGATGACAAATCTGACCTATAAACACTTAGTAATCTTTTGGTTCTTGTAATCTGATCTGGGTCAGACTAAGCTGACACAGCTTACGATCTGTCTCTGACCCAGATCATGCTTCATACTTGTAATTGTAATATCTTATGGAAGCAAGTGTTATTCAAGCTGCATCAAAATGTATTAGCATTCAGTCCAAGTCGAAGAGGAGGATTGAAGATAGAAGACCAAGATGTTAGTGGAAGACAGCTTGGGATTAGCAGTCAGCTTGGAACCACTTAGGCAGATTGGTGCCTTGACAAACGGCCCAATCTGTGTCTGACAATCAAGTGAAGATAACAACCTGGATTGAAGATAAGGACAAATGACGTGACTAGGAAGAATCCTAGGATCCAGGTTGGTGGTTTTTACATATGCGTGTCCATACTCCTATTGGTAGATGAAGAATGTGCGTCAGTACGTGGGGGACCACAAGTACCATGAAAGGCACGATTGATTATTCCTTCATCAACCACTGATTGAAGAACACGTAGCTGCAACGGACACCTAATGAAGGAGCGCTTGTGCCTATAAAAGCCTCATTCATGGATTGCATATGTGTGGCATTTCCTGAATCATTCTTCACACAAGTTTCTCTGCTCTTATACACAGCTTAGTCTGTACGAGATCAGCTTGGGCTTATTCTCTTGAGCTAAACTTATTGATTGTAGTTTGTCATTTCTAGGGTTGTTTAGATATCTATAGGCTATCTTTATTCCGCAACAACCCTGTAATTCTTTGTATAGATTATTTTTTAATAAAGGATTACATTTGAAAATAACAATCTGTGTTCAAGAATGTTTTTATTTCTTTACTGCTTTACTGTTTTAATGATTCCTGCACTTTACTACTTGCTTGATATTCTTTATCTGAATCTTAAAACGTTTTGTGTTTAAAGTTTGTAAAGATTGTGGAAAGTTGTATTCACCCCCCTCTACAACTGTTCTGTGTTCAATATACTTTGGTATATTGATACACCGTGGGACGTATCAATTGGTATCAGAGCGGTGGTTGAGAATTAACTTGACTTGATCCTTGCATATTTTTTCATTTATAGTAAAGCTATGTCATCTTATATTGATAATGGTTCTTCAACCCGACCACCCATGTTTGACAAAGATGATTTCAGTGGGTGGAAAGGTAGAATGTCTTTGTTCCTTGATCCATCGATAACAATATGCCTGACATCCTTACGGATGGTCCTTATGTTCCTACACAAACCATTGTGGTAGAAGCTGTGGTCAGGGAAGGTCAACCAACCATTCCTGCCACAGTCAAATCTATAGTTAAGGACAAGGCAGATTGGGGGGATGAGGATAGAAGGTTGACAAACTTGGATGTGAAGGCTAGAAATTTCATTGTCCAAGCTGTGCCCAAAGACCTTTACCATTCAATTAAAATGTGTTCAACAGCAAAGAAAATGTGGGGTACATTGACTGTTATGTTTGAGGGTTGCTCTACCTCCAGGGAATCCACAATTACTACATTGACCAGGAGGTATGAGAGATTTTTCTCTTTGAGAAATGAATCCTTGACTGACACCCATACCCGCTTTAATGCTTTGGTAAATGATTTAGCTGCTGTTGGAATTAATAAGAAAAATGAGGTTTTAAAGAGCAAATTTCTTGATTCATTACCACCCAAATGGAACAACTAAATTTCATCTGTTAAATTAAGTTCTGTTTATCATGATCTTGATCTCCCTGGACTTTTGGTTTGCTTCATAACCAAGAATGTTCAGAGGCAGAAAAGTTAATTGCTGTGGGTGATTCTTATAGTCAGCCTGCTGCTGCACTTGTTGCTTCTATGACTGAACACCCTAGTCCAATTAGTAATGAGATCATTCCTTGTGTTAATGATGATATTCCTGTGATGTCAAATCCTAACTCTGTTTGTGCTGAATCTGAGTGTGATGAATCTGATGGTGATGAACTAGCAAATAAAGTTGCTATGTTGGCTGAAAGGATCAGAAGGAGATCCTTTAATAAGTTTAAAGGAAAAGGAAGAGGTGGCCAAGCTGATAAAACCAAGAAGCCATTTGATATGTCCAAGGTTACTTGTTACAAGTGTGGCAAGACTGGACATATGGCTGGTGATTGTAGATCCAAAGAAACTACTCAAGCTGTGCCAGCCAAAGGTGGAAGAGGTGAAAAATACTCTAAGCTCAAGACTAAGTACAAAGCCTTGAAAGCACAAGTAGCTGAGCTGACTGAGAAAGTGAACAAAAATGAGAAGAGTCTGGTAGCCAAAGACTGGGCTGAAAGTGTCACATCATCTGATGATGAGCTGTACAAAGATGCCAAGTGTTTCATGGCTAAAGAAGCTACTCAAAGATTTGCTGAAGATCTGGTAAAAATACAACAGCAATCTGAGTCAGCTCACCAGGCATCCACCAGTCAGACTGCTCCACCTGAGGTAACTTTTTTTCCAATCTGTCTGATAATGAGAAGCTGTCCAGACTGAACAAACTTGGTGATGAGGTTTTACTGCAAAAACATTTTAATCAAGAACTCAAAAAGGAAATACATCTTTTGAAACTTGATAACAGCTCTAAGAGTCACACAATTGAAAAACTAGAATCTGAAGTTAAAGCTCAAAAGCAATTAAACTCCATTTTGATTAAAGAAGCTAAAACTGCAGAAGAAAAGTTTTTAAAGGTAAACAGATTACTGAAACATGGTGTATAAGCTCTAAAAGAGTTGCTAATGTGTAAATGAACAAATACCTCATCAGATCCAAGCTATTTTTGATGGTGATTATGATAGGGCCATAGCCATAGCTGAAGTATGTGCTATGGAGCCTTGTTATCAGCCTCCTTCACCACCCAAAGTCCAAACCAAAGAGACTATTTCTAAACCAATTAAGTTGGTTCAGAAATCTGGTATTGGGGTTTAAAGATCCTGAAACTATGGGTCAGACCATTGCTGAAGCTGTGTCTAAAGCTGATCAAGTTGTTGAGTTAAAACCTGAAGAAAGTCTTGACTTGTCTAAGCTAACCATCACCCAATCTGTGTCAGATTCAAAAAGTAAAACAAACAAGAATAGTTTAAAGAGAAATAAAAGAAAGGATAGAGATCAGTGTTCCTAAAGAGAAAATTAAGCTTTTAAAGAGTAAGAAGTCTGGTTCTCTAGGAAATGAGTCACAAGCAAAATCTGAGTCTATTTCAAGTAACACCAAGTCTGACTCTGACAAGTTGATTTTAAAATATGTTGAGTCCAAAACTGATAAGGTGTCAATGAAAACCAATTTTCTTGAGAAGGTGTCTGATCCAAATTGTTGATCAAAGAAAATTGAGAGCTGAATGTAAGAAAGTTGGAATAGGCAAAGGTTTTGTTAAGAAGGAAACCTTGAGTGTTGCTAAAAAGAACTTTGAATCTGGTAAGGGACAGACCAAGCAACAATGGGTTTCAAAATGTGATAAGAGTCTGTATTTAGTTCCCAATCTGAGTCAGACCAGAAGGTCAGCTCTGGTGAACCCATCCTTGGATGGGTTCCCAAAATGAACTAATCTCTTATCATAATTGCAGGGCAGTCATGACGATAATACCTGGCACTTGGACAGTGGGTGTTCCAAGCATATGACCGGATGTAAGTCCCTGCTATGTAGCTTTAGGATTCGCGCTGGTCCTAATGTTACTTTTGGAGATGATTCTCAAGGAAAGACTGAAGTTTTTGGTGTACTTTCAAATGGTCCTCTTACTTTTAGAAGGGTCTCATATGTTAATGGTTTGAAGCATAATCTGATCAGTGTGAGTCAGTTGTGTGATGCTGGTTATGAAGTGAGATTCAGGTCTGATAAGGGAATTGTTCTTGATTTGGAAGGCAATGTGTTTATTGCAAAGAGGGATGAGTCTTTGTATTCTTTTGACATGAGAAATCCAACTGTCACAAGAGAAGTTTGTTTCATGTCAAAGTCTCAATATGAGCTGAATTGGTTGTGGTAAACGTTGTAACACCCGTTTCGTAAAAATATGGATTTCCAAAAACTTTTGCCTAACGGCATCAATTATGCGGAAACGATTTATTAAAAACTCTCAACAAGGAAAACAGTTGAGAAATAGTGGTGTTACTAACAGCATCAACAATAATAAAAGAAAATCCATAAGATTACCCAACATAAAGCAATCAAAACAGCAGTCATTACATAGGGTTCCAAGAGGAAAACAATATCATAAAGTCTATGAGAAACTATTGGGTAACTAAGGCCATCTTGATCATCTACCCATCTCTCGTCAAAGCTTCACACGTCATTTCACTGCTTAACCTGAGGGGAACAACACATTTAAAGAACAAGTGTTAGCTATAAATAGCTAAGTAAGATAACACCAGGTTTAAGCAAAACATTTCATCCATTTAAATCGTCCTTTTAAAACTTTAAGTCATTTTAATTAGGCATACATATCATCATATAAACATATCCACGTCACATATAAGCATAGAGTTCATGACCCTAAATGTGCCTAATCAATTTCGTCACTTTGATTCAATCTCGTTAAATTGTGACTAGGTCACCGTTAAGTTGTAACCGAAGTTACCGTTAAGTTGTAACCGAAGTTACCGTTATCATATAGGGTATGAGTTTGTGTGCAGGCGGTCATACGACCTCAAGGAAGCCTCACCCCCGACTTGATGGAGAAGTCTTTCGACGGTCCATCTGCGTCGTTAAGGAAAGACAATGTCGATCCCTGAGTAGCACGTTATGTTCATGACATTAGGTGGGTCATCAGACCACCCGAAACTACTCGCCACATATGACTGTTGCAAGGAGCAACCCAAGCAACCACCTCAGCGTACCTATATCCACCGTCAGGCACGGGTTATGCATAACACTCATCATCTAGTTAGCTCGAGCATTTACCACATTTAGTTTAGGTTTCTTATGTTATCCTAAACTAATCATCATCTATCATCATTTCACGTTAGGGCCCTTAAAACGTGCACGTGTCATGGCAACCTAAAAAGGTCTAGTGTTCTAGATGAACAAGCCACATATACATGCACATATCATCATTACATCATATCATTAACCACCGTTCGTCATATCATATCATATCGTTAAGCATATCATCACACATCACATATCATGTCATAAACATATCTGCGGGGAAGCATTTTAGGCATAAGCATCGTCATATCATTAATCCCCGTGTACCTCCCATATCGACCCATCCACATTATAGGTTATACATTACCGTTATGGAGGTTATAGTTTATGAAACCATTTATGTTGCACCCTCAGCGTGACAAAAGTAGTGTATCTTACCTCGTAACCGGAAGCCTCGCCGGGCCGCTCTCACGAACCACACCCGAGGCAGACCACTCGAGCTGACACGCGGAGAACACTGGCGCGGCCCCGTCCGATCTGTTCAGTCTGCCCCAGCTTTTAGTTGATCCCCCAGCGTGTCAAAGTAGTGTATCTTACCTGGTAGTAGTATGTGCGCGCAAACAAAAGCTAACAGTGCTTAATAGTAATCCCCGACACCTATCGTACATTAATATATGAAGTATAAGTCATTCGGGACCTTAAATGGACTTTAAAATACACTTTTAACTTCAAACGAAGTTTATCTTCGTTTGACAAACGAATTTAGATCCCACAAACGAACTTAAACCACATAAAACGAATTTAGACATCTCAAACGAAGTTAATCTTCGTTTCCAAAACGAATTTAGCATTATCAAAACGAATTTAAACCTCTTAACCTCTTTCAAACGAAAATGGCTCATCCAAAACGAACTTAAAGTTCGTTTGGACCCTGTTGCACCTAAAAACGAATTTAACTCAATTTTCGTCCAGAATTCATTAAACGGCTTTAATCTTCATTTTTCCAGAAATCAATCGACTTAGGCTTCGCCCAAAACATGTTTTTGACATATATAAACCTCTTTTGATCATCAAGATCGACCTTAGACTTGTTTAACATCGTTTTGATCATTAATTAACCAAAACATAATATAAACCCTAATTCTTTAAGAATCTCTTTTAAATCAGATTTGAATCAATATATAACATCTTTAGATCTGAAAATATAGACAACGAATCATGGATTACCTGTAGCAAACAATGGCCGATCCAATTCAATACAAAACACTCGATTCGATTGACCAAAACTTGAAGATTTTGCTTAAGAAATCAAGGGGTTGAAGAAACTTTGTGTTTGTTTTTAATTATGATTAGTGGCTGGAATAACCCTAGATTAGGCTAATCCCAACCTAAACCCGTTTTTAACTTTACACCTTTGGCAAAACTAGTCCCTGGACTTCATATTGACTTTATTTCGCTTAAAAACACCTATTGGGGATACATATAACACACTAAAGCACTTTCGCACACTACAAAGGCCTTTTACACATCATTTAGTCCACTTTATTGTCACTCATTAAAGATAATTAAATCTCACATATAGGGCACATAAACATATAAACACACATTTTACCACATAACATATCACAGACTTAGAATTTGACCTAACGACGTTAGTCAACAGAAACGATTAAGTTTTGGGATGTTACAATTACCTCCCCCTTAAGAGGATTCCGTCCCCGGAATCACTTCAGCATCAAAAAGGTGGGGATAGGTCTCCCGCATTACGGACTCGGTCTCCCAAGTCATACTTTCTCCGTGATTGTGTTTCCACTTTATGAGAACTAGATCGATAGTCTTTCGTCGTAACTTCTTTTGTTTCCTTCCCATTATAGCAACAGGTTCATCAACAATCTGCTTGTTTGGTTCAATACTTACGTCCTCGAGTGGAATGACATCCGCTTCATTTGCATAGCATTTACGTAGATAACACACATGAAATGTGTTGTGAATTCCATGAAGTTCTGGAGGTAATTCCAGTTGAAATGCCTGTTCATTAACCTTTTTAATGATCTTAAAAGGTCCAATGAATCTAGGCTTAGCTTTCCTCGTTTGCCAAATCGTAATACACCTTTCCAAGGCGACACCTTGAGTAAAACCATATCACCTTCTTTAAAATCAAACGGCCTCCTTTTCTTATCGGCATATGACTTTTGCCTTTCGCGAGCAATACGCAAGGCTTTCTTTGCAACATTAACTTTATCGGCCGTAATTTGTACTACTTCAGGTCCAGCAAATTGCTTTTCCCCGGGCTCCAACCAACAACTAGGAGTCCGACACTTTCTACCATATAACATCTCATAAGGTGGCATTCCGATGCTTGCATGATAACTATTGTTGTACGCAAACTCGATAAAAGGTAGGTGTTTATCCCACGAACCACCATAATCCATTACACATGCTCTGAGCATATCTTCAAGCGTTTGAATAGTCCTTTCACTTTGCCCATCAGTCTGCGGGTGATAGGCTGTGCTCAGACGAACTTGAGTACCAAATTCCCGTTGAAAACTCTTCCAAAAGTTGGAAACGAATCGAGCATCACGATCTGACACAATCGATATCGGAACACCATGTTTAGATACCACTTCTTTAATATACAATGTAGCGAAATTCTCCATAGGAGCATTCTCACGAACTGGGAGGAAATGGGCACCTCTTCGTTAATTGATCGACAATAACCCATATCATATCGTGACCACGAGGCATCCTCGGAAGTTTGGTTACAAAATCCATTGTAATACGATCCCATTTCCACTCAGGGATCTCGAGTTGCTGAAACTTCCCGTAAGGCTTTTGATGTTCAGCTTTCACCTTCGCACACGTCAAACATTTCTGTACGTACATCATTACATCGTTCTTAATACTGGGCCACCAATAAATAGGCTTCAAATCTGCATGCATCTTTGTGGCACCAGGGTGTACAGAATACTTAGTTTTGTGAGCTTCATCCATCACTAACTCACGATTGCCTCCATATAGAGGAACCCATATTCTACCTTTGTAAGTTCGAAGACCACGACTATTTTCTTCCATTTGGAGTCTGTTCTTCTTCTTTTTCCCAATAGACTCTACTTTCACATTTTCATCCTTTAACGCTTCAATTTGAGCCAATCGAATCGGTTCCAATAAATTTCGACTCGATCTTTGTAATCATCGCACATAACCTACTTTTCGCATATCCCTTGCGGCTTAAGGCATCAGCAACCACATTAGCTTTGCCTGGGTGATATTTAATCTCACAATCATAATCCTTTAATAACTCCATCCACCGTCGTTGCCTAACATTCATATCCTTCTGAGTAAACACGTACTGTAAGCTCTTATGATCCGTGTATAGGGTAACACTTTGTACCATACAGATAATGTCGCCACAATTTCAGAGCAAAAACAACAGCAGCCAGCTCAAGTCATGAGTAGGATAATTCCGCTCATGAGGCTTCAGCTGTCGAGATGCGTAAGCGATAACTTTGTCTCGTTGCATCAGTACACACCCTAACCCCGTGATGGATGCGTCACTATAGACAACTAAATCATCGGTTCCTTCGGGTAAAGCTAAGACTGGAGCTTCACACAACTTCTTTTTCAACGTCGTGAAGGCTTTCTCTTGAGCATCGGTCCACACAAACTTCACACCTTTCTTCGTTAATTCAGTCATTGGCTTGGCAATGCGTGAGAAATCCTGAATAAAACGTCGATAGTAGCCAGCCAAACCGAGAAAACTCTTAATTTCAGTAGGAGACTTAGGCTGCTCCCACTTCGACACTGCTTCTATCTTCGAAGGATCTACTTTTATACCATCAGAGGAGATGACATGGCCGAGGAAATGAACTTCCTTTAGCCAGAACCGCACTTGGAGAACTTAGCATATAGCTTTTTCTCTCTGAGGACTTGAAGGACAGCCCTCAAATGCTCTCTATGTTCCTCTTCCGACTTTAAATACACAAGGATGTCGTCGATGAAAACGATAACGAAATGATCCAAAAATGGTCGACAGACACGGTTCATCAAATCCATAAACTTCGCTGGAGCATTTGTCAAACCGAATGGCATGACAAGGAACTCGTAATGACCATAACGAGTTCGGAACGCTGTTTTGGCTACACTTTCCTCTTCAACCTTCAGTTGATGATAGCCAGATCGTAAGTCGATCTTCGAAAAATAGGAAACACCTTGAAGTTGATCGAACAAATCATCAATGCGAGGGAGTGGATATTTATTCTTCACCGTTCTTTTATTCAGCTCACGATAATCGATACACATGCGCATGGATCCGTCTTTCTTCTTTACGAAAAGGATAGGAGCACCCCATGGAGAGGAACTCGGACGAATGAAACCTTTATCTAAAAGTTCCTGAATTTGGGTCATCAGCTCCTTCATCTCCGTCGGAGCTAATCGATAGGGAGCTTTGGCTACAGGAGTAGCACCAGGAATGAGGTCAATAGGAAATTCAACCTCACGATCAGGAGGAAGACCTGGAAGATCTTCAGGGAAAACATCAGGAAACTCGGAAACAACCTCGACATCAGCGACTGTAGGCTTCGCGATACGAGAATCGATGACATAAGCTAGAAAATGTGACTTAGTTTGCCGTATACAACGAAGGGCTTCCATCATCGAGATCACCTTAACATTTCCCGGCTTCTTGTCACCATAAACACAGACACCTTTACCGTCAGGGGTAGCGATACGAACTATTTTCTTTGCACATAAGACGACAGCATCATTTTTAGACATCCAGTCCATACCAAGTAACATCAAAACTAGGAATGGTAGCCGGTAACAAATTAGCAGTAAACGACCGACCCTCTATCTCTAAAGGACAATAAGAATAACCCTCGCGTATAATAGTCGTTGCACCATTAGCCACTTCTACTTCTATAGGACACCGTAAAGAACTAGTAATCATGTCTAATTTAGGAGCAAACAGAGTAGACACAAAAGATTTGTTCGCACCAGAATCAAATAACACATTAGCAAGTTTGGAGTTAACAATAAGGGTAGCAGTAACTACCTGGTCATCTTTGGCCTCTTCAGCCGTCATCTGATAAGCACGGGCTTTGGCCTTGGGAATTTCTGTCTTCTTTCCTTCATCTTTCTTCATTTGCGGGCAGTCGGCAATACGGTGCTTAGTGTCTCCACATTTGTAACATCTCGCTTTGTCAGTACACTCATCAACAGTATGACCCTGTGCTCCACACCTATTGCACCTGCGGGTCTTAGCAGAACACTGCCTAGAATGAATAGCTTTGCAGCTAGAGCACCATTTTCCGTCCTTGTCTGTCTTTCCCTTGTCGGAGGACGAAGATCCCTTGAATTTCTTACCAAAACGGTTAGGTCCACCGAATCTCCTCTTATTACCAGACTTCTTCTCATCATCTTTCTTTTCCACTTTCTTATCCGTAGCAAAATCATCATCAAGCTTTTTAGACTCTTTGATAGCTTCAGTTAGAGTCTTGTGCTGCCTGCAGATACCTCGATAACTCGGAGGCAAACCATCAACATAGCAAGCAACCTGATCTGCATCAGTACGGAACAGATGGCCCACGAACTTCATCTTCTCCATAAAGGAACGAGCATAATCATTGATTTTACCCACTTCAGCCGTCAAGGCACGAAACTCTTTTTCCATTTTGCGCTGCTCATGAACTCCAATATACTCTTCAATAAATTTCCGTCTGAAGTTAGCCCACGTAATAGCAGATACCATAGCTGGAGTCATCGAAATGGTAATGCTCTTCCACCAGTCCCGCGCACCTTCTTTCAACATCCTGCTAGCACACAACACTTTCTTATCCTCGGGACAATCACAAGCTTCAAAAACCATCTCAGTATCATCAAGCCATTCCATGCAACCTACTGCATTAAGTGTTCCATAGAATTTCTGAGCTCCACACTTCTGGAAACTTTCAAACTTGAATCGAGGGGCGTGAACATCATTAGGAGGAACCACATTAACATTAACATGGGGAATAACCACATCATCGACCGGTGGCTCAGTGTGGTGAGAAGGCACAGAGTGACTGTTACCAGTTCCTTCTGCGTTAGCTGCCAACGCCTGATTCAACTGTTCTTGCGTTTGGGTCAACTGGGCCTGAAGAGTTAGCACAAGATTATACATCTCCGCCTGATTGGGAATCTGATCCACCACTACATCGTTAACTCTCGGAGGATTGCCAGGTGGTGAAGGCATCGGACCCAATGAGCCTGGTTGATTAACACGGCGGGGGTTCACACGATTTACATTATCATTAGCAGCAACATTAGCAGCATTAGAAGCACCTGCACCCGGATGGACAGGTGGAGTAACGCTAGCAGTAGCTCCGTCGCGTTGGATGTTGCGGTTGCGAGTGTTAACCATTTTCCTTCAATAAAATGGTGGAGTCGATAAGCGCAAAATAAAACAAAAAGCTCGTTGAGATAAGGCTAAAACATATCATCGTAACGTAAACATCTCGTAAGCCCTATCACACTTGCACTCATCCCAACCCATCCTACATCACATGTCATCACTAGCTAAGGCATCCTACGAATACCTAGCATACGCATCTTAAGTTTAAGTCCAAATCCTATGGGGTGATGGGGGGGGAGGTGAGGAATAGGACATGCGCCGAGAAGGTGGAAAGGTAGTGGTAACCCATCTTACATCACATGTCATCTCTAGCTAAGGCATCCTACGAGTACCTAGCATGCACACCTTAAGTTTAAGTCCAAATCCTATGGTCAATAGGCCTTGGTTCACTTAAACTACTTCTCTGATACCAAATTGTAACACCCGTTTCGTAAAAATATGGATTTCCAAAAACTTTTGCCTAACGGCATCAATTATGCGGAAACGATTTATTAAAAACTCTCAACAAGGAAAACAGTTGAGAAGCAATAGTGGTGTTACTAACATATCGTAGAAATAATAAAAGAAAATCCATAAGATTGCCCAACATAAAGCAATCAAAACAGCAGTCATTACATAGGGTTCCAAAAGGAAACAATATCATAAAGTCTATGAGAAACTATTGGGTAGACTAAGGCCATCTTGATCATCTACCCATCTCTCGTCAAAGCTTCACACGTCATTCACTGCTTAACCTGAGGGGAACAACACATTTAAAGAACAAGTGTTAGCTATAAATAGCTAAGTAAGATAACACCAGGTTTAAGCAAAACATTTCATCCATTTAAATCGTCTTTTTAAAACTTTAAGTCATTTTAATTAGGCATACATATCATCATATAAACATATCCACGTCACATATAAGCATAGAGTTCATGACCCTAAATGTGCCTAATCAATTTTGTCACTTTGATTCATCTCGTTAAATTGTGACTAGGTCACCGTTAAGTTGTAACCGAAGTTACCGTTAAGTTGTAACTCGAAGTTACCGTTATCATATAGGGTATGAGTTTGTGTGCAGGCGGTCATACGACCTCAAGGAAGCCTCACACCCGACTTGATGAGAAGTCTTTCGACGGTCCATCTGCGTCGTTAAGGAAAAACAATGTCGATCCCTGAGTAGCACGTTATGTTCATGACATTAGGTGGGTCATCAGACCACCCGAAACTACTCGCCACGTATGACTGTTGCAAGGAGCAACCCAAGCAACCACCTCAGCGATACCTATATCCACCGTCAGGCACGGGTTATGCATAACACTCATCATCTAGTTAGCTCGAGCATTTACCACATTTAGTTTAGGTTTCTTATGTTATCCTAAACTAGTCCACATCTATCATCTTTTCACGTTAGGGCCCTTAAAACGTGCACGTGTCATGGCAACCTAAAAAGTCTAGTGTTCTAGATGAACAAGCCACATATACATGCACATATCATCATTACATCATATCATTAACCACCGTTCATCATATCATATCATATCGTTAAGCATATCATCACACATCACATATCATGTCATAAACATATCTGCGGGGAAGCATTTTAGGCATAAGCATCGTCATATCATTAATCCCCGTGTACCTCCCATATCAACCCAACCACATTATAGATTATACATTACCGTTATGGAGGTTTAGTTTATGAAACCATTTATGTTGCACCCTCAGCGTGACAAAAGTAGTGTATCTTACCTCGTAGTAGTATGTGCGCGCAAACAAAAGCTAACAGTGCTTAATAGTAATCCCCGACACCTATCGTACATTAATATATGAAGTATAAGTCATTCGGGACCTTAAATGGACTTTAAAATACACTTTTAACTTCAAACGAAGTTTATCTTCGTTTGACAAACGAATTTAGATCCCACAAACGAACTTAAACCACATAAAACGAATTTAGACATCTCAAACGAAGTTAATCTTCGTTTCCAAAACGAATTTAGCATTATCAAAACGAATTAACATTATTCAAAACGAATTTAAACCTCTTTTCAAACGAAAATGGCTCATCCAAAACGAACTTAAAGTTCGTTTGGACCCTGTTGCACCTAAAAACGAATTTAACTCAATTTTCGTCCAGAATTCATTAAACGGCTTTAATCTTCATTTTTCCAGAAATCAATCGACTTAGGCTTCGCCCAAAACATGTTTTTGACATATATAAACCTCTTTTGATCATCAAGATCGACCTTAGACTTGTTTATCATCGTTTTGACCATTAATTAACCAAAACATAATATAAACCCTAATTCTTTAAGAATCTCTTTTAAAATCAGATTTGAATCAATATATAACATCTTTAGATCTGAAAATATAGACAACAAATCATGGATTACCTGTAGCAAATGATGGCCGATCCAATTCAATACAAAACACTCGATTCGATTGACCAAAACTTGAAGATTTTGCTTAAGAAATCAATTAGGGATTGAAGAAACTTTGTGTTTGCTTTTTAATTATGTTTAGGCTGGAAAATAACCCTAGATTAGGCTAATCCTAACCTAACCCGTTTTTAACTTTACACCTTTGGCAAAACTAGTCCCTGGACTTCATATTGACTTTATTTCGCTTAAAAACACCTATTGGGGATACATATAACACACTAAAGCACTTTCGCACACTACAAAGGCCTTTTACACATCATTTAGTCCACTTTTATTGTCACTCATTAAAGATAATTAAATCTCACATATAGGGCACATAAACATATAAACACACATTTTACCACATAACATATCACGGACTTAGAATTTGACCTAACGATGTTAGTCAACAGAAACGATTAAGTTTTGGGATGTTACCATAAAAGGCTGTCTCATATGAATTTCAAAGACATCAACAAGCTGTGTAAGAAAGAGTTGGTGTCTGGTCTTCCAGTGATCAATTATGAGAAGGACAAGCTGTGTGGTGCTTGTGAGAAAGGCAAAGCACAAAGCTACTTTCAAGTCTAAAACATGCTCAACCATTGATAACTGTTTGGATCAGCTTCATATGGACTTATTTGGACCAATCAGTACTCCATCATTCACTGGAATGAGGTACTCTTGGTAATTGTTGATGAGTATTCAAGATACACATGGGTTTTCTTTCTAAGACACAAGAGTGAAGCTGCTGACAGCATTATTCATTTCATCAAGCAAGCTGAAATTCTCTACAAAAGGCCTGTTAGGCAATTAAGAAGTGATAATGGCACTGAATTCAAAAATATCACTCTTAATTCATTCTGCAGTGAAAAGGGAATTTCACAAGTCTACTCAGCTGCCAGAACTCCTCAACAGAATGGTGTTGCAGAAAGAAGAAACAGAACTCTTATTGAAGCTGCCAGATCCATGATGGCTCAAAACAATGTCAAGTCTCATTTCTGGGCTGAAGCAGTACACACAGCTTGCTTTACCCAAAACAGATCCCTTATTGTGAAAAGACACCAGAAGACTGCATATGAACTTCTTAGGGGGAGAAAACCTGAGATTGGTTTCCTAAGAATGTTTGGAAGTCCTTGCTATATTCTAAATCAGAAAGACCATCTTGGAAAGTTTGATGAGAAATCAGATGAAGGTATCCTACTTGGATATGCAACAATGATGAAGGCCTACAGAGTGTACAACAAGAGAACCAAAACAATTGAGAACTCTGTAAATGTAAGCATTGATGAAGGTTGTTCTAAGCCAGACTGCTCTCCTCCTGAAGATGAAGACTTCAATTTTGAAGAACTGGCTGTACCTGAGAATGAGCCTCCAACTAATCCTCCAGTTGGAGCTAATAATGCTCAAACTCAGGGGGAGCAACATTGAAGAAGAAGAAGAAGTTCCAATCTTTGAAGATGTACAAGCTGATCCTACTCCTCCTGAAGTTATTGTTCAGAATCCATTAAATGACTCTCCAACTGGTTCAGACTCCTCCATTCCTGTCCAAGCTGATCAGCCTCTTCCTCAAGCTGATCATGCTGAACCATCTAATCTGAATCAGTCCATTGTCCCAGTTACTAGATGGACAAAGAGTCATCCAATCAACCAAATCATTGGTGATCCACTCTCTGGTGTGAAAACAAGAAGAAAGGCAATAGGCAACTTCTGCATGTTTGTCAATTTTGTAAGCAAGATGGAACCAACTGAGGTTGATGAAGCTCTGGAAGATCCCTCTTGGGTTAATGCAATGCAAGATGAGCTAACACAGTTTGAAAGAAACAAGGTTTGGGAACTTGTTCCAAGACCTCATCACAAGACTGTGATTGGAACCAAGTGGGTCTACAGAAACAAAATGGATGAAAGGGGAGTTGTGACCAGAAACAAAGCAAGATGGTAGCCCTTGGTTACAGACAAGAGGATGGAATTGATTATGATGAGACTTTTGCACCAGTGGCAAGATTAGAGGCAATCAGAATGTTCCTGGCCTTCTCTGCTCACAAGGGTTTCAAGGTCTATCAAATGGATGTGAAGAGTGCATTTCTTAATGGAAAATTGGAAGAAGAAGTCTATGTTGAACAGCCTCCTGGTTTTGAAAATTCAAAGTTTCCTGACCATGTGTTCAAGCTTGACAAGGCTCTCTATGGGTTGAAGCAAGCTCCAAGGGCATGGTATGATACTTTGTCTAAATTCTTATTGGCTAATACTTCAAAAGAGGTAATGTTGACAAGACTTTATTTGTGAGAAAGTATAATGGTGATATTCTGCTTGTACAAATATATGTAGATGATATAATATTTGGGTCTAGCAGTGAAAGACTTTGCAAAAAGTTTTCTGAATTAATGTCTAAAAAGTATGAAATGAACATGATGGGAGAACTAAACTATTTTCTGGGTTTACAAGTTAAACAGACTAAAAATGGAATTTTCATAAACCAAGGAAAGTATGTTAAAGATCTCTTAAACAAATTTGGTTTTACTGATTGCTCACCTATGAAAACTCCTATGGGAACTGGTGATAAGCTGGATGAAGATAAAAATGGGAAGTCTGTTGACATCACAGCTTATAGGGGTATGATAGGATCATTACTTTACTTGACTGCTTGTAGACCAGATATTATGTTTGCTACATGCCTTTGTGCAAGATATCAAGCTAGTCCTAAGGAATCTCATCTTAAAGCTGTGAATAGAATCTTTAGATACCTTAAAGGTAGTCCCAATCTGGGTCTTTGGTATCCCAAAGACTTAGGATTTGATCTAATTGGCTATTCAGATTCTGACTTTGCAGGCTGCAAGATTGACAGAAAAAGTACTTCAGGAGCTTGTCAATTGCTTGGCAATAGACTTGTAAGCTGGTCCAGCAAGAAGCAGCATTCAGTTTCTATCTCTACTGGAGAAGCTGAATATGTTGCTGTAGGAAGCTGTTGCTCCCAAATCCTTTGGATGCAATATCAGCTTCAAGACTATGGTGTCACTGCAACAAAAACTCCAATCTTTTGTGACAGTACCAGTGCCATAGCAATTTCAAACAATCCTGTACTTCATTCAAGGACCAAGCACATTGATATAAGATATCATTTCATCAGGGATCATGTGATGAAAGAAGATGTTGAACTCCACTTCATTCCAACAGACAATCAGCTTGCTGACTTGTTCACAAAGCCATTGGATGAATCAAGGTTCAACTACCTCATAAGTAAGCTAGGTATGCTTAATTTGTAAAATGTAGTGAGCTAAGTAATAGCAAATCTGACCCCTTAGAGTTATACTAAAATTTGAGGGTAAGCTGTGTCAGACCCAGACTACCCTTTCACACTTGGTGCATTTCAAGTGAAAGAGGGTAAGCTGAGTCTGACCCAGCTTCGTGGTTATTTTTGTTATTAAATATCTCAGTGCGTTTTATTACTTTCATTATTTTATTAAGTGTACTTGGTTGATCCTATTGGAGTGTGACACGTGTAGTGGTCCTACCGGTTACTGAAAAAGTACCACCACTACTTGTTGATCCTCCAATCAAATTTTCTCTCTCCAACTTTTTCAAATAAGATATTTTGGGTTTTGTATATAACTTTCATTTAACCTAAATCCCAAATCACTTGTTCATATTTTCTTAAAATCAATTTTTCTCTCTAATCTGATTACTGTTTTATTAAATTTAATTTCTTCTAAAATTTGTTTTCAAAATGGCATCATCTTCTGTTTCTATTCATACCAATGATTCTCCATCTAGTTTCGAATCTGAAAGTCAGTTTCCAGCTCCAATCAGTGCAATAAGTTGTCTCCTTATGTGGTTGGAGATAAGGTAGTAGTGGTTCCTGCTGATCTTGATACTGGTAAAATCAAGATTGGTAGTCTGGTGTACGCCAATATTCATCCTCCTTCATGGGCTAAAGGATACGATGAAATAGTGGCTTTCTTGTGGTATCATCCATTTGGCAAAGTGATGCTTGAGAAGCCAGCCTGGGTGTTTCAAGATCTCTTATGTGAATTTTGGGCGAGCTGTGTTGTAAAACCGAATAAGAAAGGAGATGCTGCAATCTATGGCTCAATCCTCAACGGTAAGAAAAAGGTATACATTTCTTATGAGAGGCTTAGGTCTGCTTTTGAGCTGTCATATATGCCTGATGATGAATATGATGTTGTTGTGTCTCATACTGAAGCCAAAAATGTTTTACAAGAAGTTGGATATACTGGTCCACTGGCTTCAGTTGTTAAAATGAAACATTTAAATGGTATTTGGAACTACTTATTGAGCACAATTTCGAAAACCTTACAAGTAAAGGCAGGCAGCTTTTAGATTTTCCAATTCAGTTGTCAGCTTATCAATAGATTGTGTATGATTGGATACCTGGGTGTTCAAAGTATCTATACTGCCTCTCAACTGGTTGATCTCATTAGTGAGTGGGGCCAGATCAACCTGAGGAGTGGCCAGCTTGGTGATCTCAGCTATCACCTTTTCAATCAGTTGTGTTTCTCTTGCACCCAGCGTATCATCAATCTTCTGACCAACTGAAGTCATCAACTGCTGCCCAAGCTCAGTCACATTCAACCCAGGTTTTTCAACTAACTCTTTCACCTGCTTTTCAATCTCCCTTAAGTCAACTTCAGATCTTCTGACAGTGTTATCCAGCAAATTGGAGATTGAGGTTGTGACATTGGACTGAGTGAGGTCGAAGGCTTCCTTTATATCCTTTTCCCGATTGTTTTCCTGGTTCAACCCGCACTGCCCTTTCTCCTGCCCCTCTTCCTCGGCGTTCAATCCGTCGCAACTTACAACAACACGTTGGAGGCAATTAAAATATTTAAGCAATTTGAAAATCCAATCAATTGTATAAAATGAGACAACAAGGGAGTACACAAAGGCGTTCGATCCTTTGCGTCTCACATCAACAATTGAGAGTTTTGAAAATGTTATTTGAACAACTTTGATTGCTATCACACATACATATTCATATAAGAACACTTGGAAGTACACAAAGGCGTTCGATTCCTTGTTATCTTATATCAATTTATATGTATAATAACAATTTCTTAGAATGTAAAAACACTCTATAAATAAATATATCATTTAAGAACGGGTTGCATACATAGTATATACAAGCCATTGAAATAAATATCTTTTTGTTTTTTTTTTTTTAAATTTTGTATTTTGGTTTTCTGGAATGTGTCAAGAATTCCTTCAAAAGAGAA
>CM067170.1:100088362-100109183 GCA_034093135.1 Erigeron breviscapus | reverse complement strand
AGGGAGGATGAAACAATTGGTTAGTAATCAGGCTGAAACGAACTCTAGCATTCAGATGATTCGGGATGATACTAAGGCGTTGAATGAGAGGTTGGATAGGATAGATGGGAAGGTTGAGATAAATATGAAGAATCAATGTGTCAATTTTAAGGATCTTGAGAGTAGGATGGCTGCACTCTAGGCCTTCAGGTTGCATCGGTCTCCCTTTGAGTTGGTTACTTATCCCACCGTGATCTTGTATCTTTGTGGCATTACGATGTCATGGGAGGGTTCTCCTGATGAGCCCGTCTTGATATGGTGTTGCGAAGGTACCATTCTTGCTGTTACCTTTTCTGCCGATTTCTTTTGTACTTTCATCTGATGTTTTTACGTTGTGTTTGTAGAGTTAACGCTTAGGGAAGCTGTGACCATGAATCCTCAGGGCATGGTTGTAGGTAGGAGGCCTCTGCCTCCTTCTGATGATGAGGAATTTCCGCCCTATTTCCTATGCTAGCAAGACCTTAAACCCGGCTCAACAGAACTATATCGTGACCGAGAAAGAGTTGTTAGCCGTGGTTTATGCCTTTGATAAGTTTAGACCCTATTTGGTTTTGAATAAGACTATTGTGTTCACCGACCACTCGGCTTTGAAGTACTTGTTCTCGAAACAAGATGCTAAGCCTCGTTTAATTCGTTGGGTCTTACTTTTACAGGAATTTGATATTGAGATCAAAGATAAGAGTGGGGCTGAAAATGTGGCAGCCGACCACTTAAGTAGGCTCGAAAACCCTCACCTTGAGGAGTTAAAGGAGCATGATATTAATGATGCTTTTCCTGACGAGTTTCTAATGCAGGTGGATGTGGAGGAGGATCCATGGTTTGCAGACATTGCTAACTATTTATGTGCAGGTGTTCTTCTAAGGAAATGTCTTATCAACAGAAAAAGAAATTCTTTTCTGAGATTAAGCATTATTTCTGGGAAGAACCATATTTGTTTCGAATGTGTGCAGATGGCTTGATCCGGAGATGTGTGGCCGGTGTAGAAACCCGGAAGATTTTGGATGCATGCCACTATGGACCAACCGGTGGTCATTATGGACCATCTGTAACCGGTAAGAAGGTTTTTGATGCAGGATTTTATTGGCCTTCAATCTTCAAGGAAGCTCAAACATTAGTGGAGACGTGTGAAGTCTGTCAACGTCAAGGTAACATTTCAAAGAAGGATGAGATGCCACAGAACTTCATTCAGGTTTGTGAGGTATTTGATGTTTGGGGAATTGATTTTATGGGACCCTTTCCGCCTTCAAATAAGTGTCTTTACATTTTAGTGGCGGTTGATTATGTGTCGAAATGGGCCGAGGCTAAGGCCTTGCCAACTAATGATGCAAGGGTTGTCATTGATTTCTTAAAGCAATTGTTTTGTCGTTTTGGTTGTCCTAAGGCCTTAATCAGTGATCGTGGAACTCATTTCACGAATCACCAACTTGCTAAGGTGTTAAAGAGGTATGGTGTTCATCATCGTTTCTCTACTTCTTATCACCCGCAAACGAGTGGCCAAGTAGAAAATACTAATAGGGCTTTAAAACGAATTTTAGAGAAAACCATAGGTGATAATCCTAAAATTGGTCTAAGAAGTTGGATGATGCATTATGGGCCTTTAGAACCGCATTTAAGACTCCAATTGGGACTACACCTTATAGGTTGCTTTATGGGAAAGACATGTCATTTGCCTTTAGAAATAGAGCATAAAGCTTATTGGGCTCTTAGGAATTGCAATATGGACTTAGTTGAAAGTAGTGAATTGAGAATGTTGCAATTGCATGAGTTAGATGAGTTGAGGTTGAATGCTTATGAGAATTCTATGCTCTACAAAGAGAGGACTAAGGTTTGGCATGATCGTAGGATTAGAGAGAAGGATTTTAAAGCCGGTGATAAAGTCTTGTTGTTCCTTTCCAAGTATAAGTTCAAGCAACCCAAGTTGACTTCTAGGTGGACCGGCCCTTTTGTGATCAAACATGTCTATCCGTCTGGTTATGTTGAATTGTTTAAATCGGATGGAGCTACTTTTATTGTTAATGGTCACAGGTTGAAGCTTTATCATGAAGAAGAGGAAAATGTGGGAGTCGTCGTTGACGAGCTTCCATTTTCGAAAGGAATTGATGAAGAAAGGACCATGAGTCGAGCTAAAGACTCGTAAATAAATTAAGCGCTTCGCGGGAGGCAACCCGTGTTTCTTGTTTTCATTATTGTTTATTTGTCATTGGTAATGTGTTTTAATAAGAATTGCAGGTAGGAGCCGCTCTCATGCCTTCCGGTAAGTCGTTCTCAAGGAAGAAAACAAAGGTAAGTGTCGGGGGGTGCATTGCGCCGCAACTCTACGTTGCGCCGCAATGAATTGTTTTGATTGCGCCGCAACCTATCCTTCTGTTTTTCAGTTGCGCCGCAGGCCGTTGTTGCGCCGCAACGTGTAATGTTTCAGAAAAATCGAAAATCAAAAAAATAAAATAATAAATAAATAAATAAATAATTTTTTTTTTCAAAAATAGGGTCCATTGCCGCAACGGGTGAGGTTGCGCCGCAACCCGGGTCAAACTGGGTCAACTGTGTAACAAAAAGGGGATTGGGGGTTTCATATTCACACACTTTATTTTCTCAATTATTGAGATCCTCCTTTTCCTCTCAACTTTCCAGCCACCATTTTCTTTTCTTCCCTTATTTTCTTTAATTTTCTCTCTTAATCTTCTTTCAATCATCATAATGACAAGAACAGGAAAGGTATGTGATTCTTTAACCTCTCTTGTTGATTTTAATTAGTTAACTTTATAATGTTCTTGCATACATTCGAATTTATATAGATTTTATGCTTAAATTGCTTATTAATTTCGAATTTGTGAGGGATTTGCTAGAACAATGAGGGTATATGTGATGGGAATTCAATGGTTGGTTTGTATTCATTATTTTCTTGATTTGAATTAGGGTTTCTTTCAGTTGTCTTGATTAATTGATAAACCCAAGTTTTAAGATATGATTTTGAATTTGTGGGGTTTTGAGTGTTCATACTTGCGTCTGCTTGATCTGCCCAGAAAAAGACAAGTGTTGCGCCGCAACTGCAAAACAGACAGTTAGGTTGCGCCGCAACTGTCCTAGTTGCGCCGCAACTCAATCTTTTCCAGACCTGTGTCATTTATGCTTATATATATATGCTTATATGTCGGGTTTCCATGTTTAATTGTTTCTTGTATGTGTAGGAACCCGCTTCTTCTAGCCGTGCAGGACGAGGCAAGGCAAGAGCCTCGTCGGCTGCTGCACCTATTGAGAGTGGTCTTACTCCCGAGGCCACTGCTATGGGAATTCCTACCCACCCATGGTTACGATTCCCTAGAGCTCCTCCCGAGAAAAAGGTTGAATATACCAACAGGTTGGCATCTATTTATCAGAAAGACATAGTTGAGCCTCGGTATATGGAATCTAGTATGTTGGATACGTTAAATGCTCGTGGGGGTATTAGTAGGTATATGCATTTGATGGGTAGTTCGAATGATATGATGGTAATCCCGTAGCTAAGGAATTTAGTTTATGGTTTGATATATTTCGGAATCGGGAGGTAGTGTGTAAAGAGTGGTGTTTAGAAGTTTATTCGACTATTTCGGTTGAGAACATCGAGAAAGTGAAGGATGTGTTTGCTGAGCCGGTTATATTCTTTCGTTGTGGGGGTGTTAATAGAACCTTCACTATTGTTGAGTTTGGGTTGTGCACGGGGATGTACACCCAAGAGACGTTGGATGATCCTGCTTTCGAGCGTCTTTTAGCCATTGCTGTTAGGACTACTTCTAGTTTTACTAGGGAAGTAGGTGATTTTAGAGATTACTATAACCGGGTGTCTGGGGGTCGCGCTTGGAAAGCGGCTTGTGGGGCGAATACACTCCAATCGCCTATTTTGCGCTTGTTCCACAAGATGTTGGTCCATTCTTTTGTCCAAAGGACCAATCACCCGGACAAGCTATATATGGAGGATTTGTGGTTGTTGAGGTTGTTTGATGAAGGTGATGAATAGGAAAGCATGTGCCCCCTATGTGTTGGCAAAACATATGGGGACCAAAGGAGTTCGTGATAGGGGGTTAGTCTGCGGTCACTTCATTTCCAAAATGGTGACGTATTTTGAAGGTGCTGATAATGCAGTCGCTTTGAACTGCAAACCTATGAAGCCATTCACTTGGAATGATTTGAAGAGGTGGAAATTGATTAAGCCTCTAGTTCATAAGAATGATATTCCTGAGTTAATTGATTTTGGTGGTGCGGCCTCTGATGATGAGGAGGAAGAGGCAGATGATGATGATGATGCTGAGATGGCTGATGCACCAGAGCAGCCGCTAGAGCCCGCACGACGTACTAAGCGTCGTGCCACCACTACACCTACTGAGGGACCATCTTCTTCTGCCGCCCATTCAGGTCCAAGGGATTTCTCTTCTTTGTGGACTGTGATTAGTAACATGTGGGAATCTCAGCAGAACTTTCAGCATTCCCATGAGCAGTTTCAGTCGAGGGTGGACAGTGATTTTAGGTGGATGGGCTCAGGTATGGGTCGTATGATGCATGATCAGCATAGATATCAGCCCATGTGGGAGGCCAGTATAGGGGTGAGCAGTTTCATCCACCTCAGTCGATTCCAGACTACAGCCCTCCCAATATATTCATTCCAGAGCACAGAGCCGGAGGTGGATTCTTCTATCCACCAGAGCGCCAGTATGAGGTGGCTCCTTCCCATGATCTTGGAGGGACGGGGCCCGATAACCCTGTTAGCTTTGGATCTTTTGCAGGTACACAGGCTGGTGCAGATGCTGGAGGATCAGGTTCGGCAGAACCATCGTTTGCTGAGCAGGTGGTTGGATCGATTTTTGGTACAGGATATATGCCTGGTTACCCTTACCCTCCTCGGTGATTTATGATGGGATGATGCTGCTGCCGTCTGTTGGTGATGATGGCTTGTACTTTTATTTGTTTGAACAATTTTACTTTTCCATTTCCGTTTGAATAATTAGGGATAGGATGAATGCATGGTGTATTTGATTATGTTGCTCGTTAATGGTGTGTTCATGTTGATAGCAAGTTGAATGTCATGTGCATATGCTGGCAGTAAGTTCAGCGACATATTTTGTTGGCATCATATTCAGGCATGGAACATACATCATACCCGACAAGTTTTTCTTGTTCTTGATTTTGTTTTTGTTTACTTTCCCCTATTTCCCTTGTTTGCCTTAGTTCATTGGACATTGAGGGCATTGTCCAACTCAAGTGTGGGGGGGTGGTAAATAGGAAAAAGTCGGGTATTTTTGAGGAATTTTGAACTTTTGCATGCTTGTCCTTGTAGTTTATTGCTTTTGTCACTTAATTATAGAACTTAATAAGCAATTTGACTACACCTTGGGTACAAAATTTAATATGTGGAATGTGTTTTGACTGATTAATTAGGCAATCCCTTCTGGATTAATAATATGACTAGCACGCTCAAAGCACCAAAACACCCAAATTGTGAGATTATTGATTCATTGCTAGTTATGATAGGTGTTACGGTTTTGGAATTATTAGCCTTGTAAATTTGTCCCTCTCGTAGGCTTTTGGATTTATCCAAGAGTAAGGGTTCTATTTAGAGCTCTGTACTATGATGTGCAAGTTTGAGGTTGGTTTTCCATTTCCGAATTATTTCATTTGCTATGAGTGTGCCGGTGATTGCGTTGATTCTAGAACTTGTCCTGGTTGATCGTTCCGTGTTATTTATCAGAAGAGGCAAACTTAGGATAAAACCATTTGTTCTTTGTATGTTCACCCCTTGTTTCGTAAAAATTTGTTATGTGCATGTTTTGTTAATGTGCTTAGTAGCTAACTACACTGGTTAGTGAACCACCTGTTAAAACCCTTATGTTGCACTCACTTTTAGTGCAAGAAACAATAGAAAACTTGTTGTCACTAGCCTGTTCTTTGTTATTAAATCCACCCTTAATATACACCTTTCCTAGCCATACCGATAGTCGAAGTCCTGGTGGGTCATTGGTTGCCTATGCTAGTGGATGGTTTGGGGTTGTCCTTTATGTCGGGTTGGGATATTCTCGGTTACTGAGAATAGATTGATTTCTTCATGTTTGTTTGGATAAAGTCTGGATCGTTCATTTCAGCATATGAGTATATGATTTGTCATTGTTTCAAATGTTATTTAAGAGAATACCAATTAGTCAGAGTAAAAGTAGCTCACAAAAAAAAAGAATAAAAGAATTGAAAAAAAAGAAAAAGAAAAAAAAATAAGAGAAAAAGAGCTTGGGCTGTCAGTTGGTATTCTCACTTTTGGTCAAATCATTTTTGTAAGTTGGTACATCAATTACACCAACGAAAGGATCTGAATGCTATAATCTTAAGTTGTTATTTGTGGGTTGGCGCGTTTGTTTAAGCCAACATGGTTAGATTTGGTTGATTGAGTTGTTTGATTGTCATACACCACAATGGTGTCGGTTTTTAATCGTCTATTGGGGGTATTGTCTGGACAACTTCTCGGGTTTTGGACCGTTGGCAACTAGTGACATGGGATTTAATGGATTAGACTATTATGTGAAACTTTGTTAAATGTTGTGTTATTTTTTCTTAACACCATTTGTTTACCCAAAATTCCATACCCTTTTAAATACCTTGTTTAGCCCCAAAGTTCATTATAACCCTTTAAAGTCCTCTTTTGATAGACGTTGTGGTGCTTGCATCATGGCGGTGAAGGAACGAACCTAGTACAAGCCTATGGTTAAAAGATTATGCATCACGACTTGGCATTGAGTGATTATTCAAATATTCAACCCCAAGTGTAAGTTAGTTGGAGTAGGATAGACGAGATATCACTGATTCGATTCTTTTGTGCTTAGTCGTGTTATTAAGGCTTGTATATCAGTCAAGTATTGTCAAACATTCCAGTTTTCATTTAAGATTAAAACTGCCTAACCATCTCGTTTCATTTTCAATGATGGTTTAGCTTCTTTTTGATTACGGTAATGTTATTCCCATATGTACCAAGGTAAATTGAAAATTGAAGTTTGGAATTGCTTGAAGACAAGCAAAGCTTAAGTGTGGGGGGATTTGATATGTCGTATTTTATACCCATTTCCCACATTGTATTTAGTTGATTTTGCATGGTTTATGAGTCATTTTTGTATACATTTGGTGCGTTTATGGTATTTGTTAGTGTTTCAGGTTACTGACAGGTATTTAAGCGCAAATCTGGAGAAAACGACATTGTTGAGGTGAATTAAGTGCTAACGGAGGATTTCAGAAGCATTTGGATGAAGAGTGCAGGAAGTCAACAAAAGTCAAAGCTGAAAAAGACAATTGCGCCGCAACCCAATTCCAGAAAGTTAAGTTGCGCCGCAACTGCCCTAGTTGCGCCGCAACGTCTTTTGTTCCTGGCCAGCCACGAGTCAACAATGGTCAAAGGTCAACGCGAGTCAACTGCAAATTGCGCCGCAACTCCTAGTTCCGCCGCAACCGAAAAGCAGAAGAATAAGTTGCGTCCACAACTCCTTCAGTTGCGCCGCAATGCGTTCAAGTTCAAGCCAGCTTTGGTCAACGAAAGTCAAAGTCAAATGCAAAAGTCAAACATAGTTGCGCCGCAACTGGGTCCGATTCTGGCAGATTTTGGGAATCATATAAATAGCTTGCAAAAACATCCCAAAACCCTTCTTCTCTTTTTCCAGCCGTTTTTGGAGCCCTATTCAGAGATATTTTCAGATTTTCATCATATTTTAGGTTTTCAAACACGATAGGATCTATTACGTTCGTAGCTTTCGATTATTATCATTAGGTAACAATGAATTCTTCATATTTTAATTGTTATTCTTATTTTAAACGAGCATAGAGTATGTATGCGTGTTGCTTCACCACCGAATGCAACCTCATAGTATCCGAGTTTGGACTCATACTCCTCTAGCATTAGTTTGCGAATCCACTCGAACTTTTCCTCAGATTCACCCAAAGCAACAGCCAGTGCCCGAAATCCACAGTTACCATCAGATGAAACATTTTTGATATCCACAACGTAACGTTGAAAGTAAAAAGGGAGTTGATGAAGGTATGTTCTCATGTCAGTCCATGTTGACTCCGTCTCGAAGAAGTTGTGTGTAACCGGTTCAGAGAAGTTCTGTGTATGTGGTCTCCCAAATAGTTGATCAACAAAGCTGGACGTTTCTCCTTGCGTTAGGTTATTCGGGTCTGCGATAAAACTTTGTGTGTCTGGGAAATGTGATTCGCTATGTCTGCCACTTTGAGCCCACTGTCGACGGTGTTAAGTCTAGCTTTCTCCAAAAGCAATCTATGTTCTCCACCTCAACACGTTTGCCTACATTATTTAAAAGCAAATATAATTTTTTTGCATTTTTAAAAAAAACATCAAATATGGACTAATTAAATATACTTACTGTGATGCATGTATGAAGCTATTTGGCAAGCACATGGTAGCCCACAACTAGCCCGAACCTTACACCCGCACTTTCTCCAGTCTTTACCCATCTTATTTTTGAATCGATCAATTTCTTCAACCATAATATCCAGAGCTGTCACAGATACAACACAAAGCAGGTCCTTCAAACATGGATAGTTGTGTTTACCGTGTCTATAAATCCTGCTCGCTTCCAGTTGTCCCTTTATTTCTGTGTGTTGACCGACGAGGATAGAATTAACACATTGAATTATTCTGTAAAATGTACATCGGCCCTTCAACTCGGACTTCAGGAGTGAATGCTCAGCCTCAACTCTGTTGGTAGTGTAGTTACGGTAGTTGAGATGTTGATCGACCCAAAAGGACACAAACTTTTCCTTGTACGGTGAAAGCCACTCCTTCTGCAAGTACTTGTACATCTCTGTAAATTGACTATTGGGTTAAAACGGGTGGCTATATGTGATTTACCAAAAAAGTAAAAAAAAAAATAAAAAAAATCATGTGCACTAAACATACTGTCTAAATCTTTTCACATCTTCTCTTTTAAATCTTTTTCATTTTCAGTGTACTCTTTTAGCGTCCGCGATTCATAAAGTTTTTTCCACCATCCGTAAAAAGGCCCCCATTTGCCTTGCGCGGTGAATGCTGGCATGCAATGTTTGTCGATGTTTCTCCATATGTGGGTTCTACAAAGTAAATGGTATGCTTCCGGCATAACAATTTTGCATGCTTTCATGAGGGCCAGATCCCTGTCTGTGAGTACGACACGTACATCAAACCCTTCACCTAGGGTCGACTTCAAACACTCCAACACCCATCTATAATTATGTTCCTGTTCACTTGTGATAAATGCATACGATATGCTGAAAGTCCTGTTTGTTGAAGTCACCCCGACAATCTCGACCAATGGCATGTTGTACAAGTTGGTTTTGTACGTGGCGTCTATTTGGATAACCCAAGGAAATGCACGCCACAACTCAAAGGAAGTCGGATGTATAAAAAACAGATTTTGTAACCGACCAGTTGCACTATTTGTGGTGTAATAATACAAGTATTTTTGCTCTTGTAGCAAACTGAACATAACCTGCGACGGTTGAACAAAATGGCGTATGTGGTTCGTTTCAAATACCATATCAAAGTAAATAAATATTAAAAAAGGTATATTTTATATATGTAACCTGCATTGGAGTTTCCCCATGTTTTTCGAGCCGCCCTCTTCCGTAACGTTTTTAGAAAATTGTGAATGTCCTCCTTGCGGCTCAAGTTTCCTGGAAATTCATCTTTCAACCGCTTTAGAATATGACGGGGATCTGTACCGCGATGATATTCAACTTCCACAAATGATTTTTCAGCTTCACTCATCCTTCTTGCGTACGCGTAACCCTCCAGATTGTTAGCTGAATAGTGATTATGTCTCGGGTCTATAATGTTAACCGTCCAACCACCATCGCTTTTCAAGCGGCCGTCCAATCTAAAGGGGCAGTCAATTTTTACTGACCTTGTAACGAGCCCAAGTAACCTTTTATCTTTTCCCCCATGAAGATTACACATTAAAGTCATTTTATTGACAACACCATCTGAGTTGGAATTTGTTCGTCGTTTGATTAAGACATAACCAAGCGCATTTGCTGTTCTTTGGGCCTAGTTGAACAGTTCTTCGTGTGAATGAAAAACCTGAAATAGTAAAGTGTTCCCGAAACAAACAAAACTCATTATCGTGACAAAACTTTTAAATAAGCGTTTATGTCTGTAACATCCGTGAATTTTGACCCGTTGACTTTTTGTGTAATTTGACTAACAAACTTGTTGAATGAAATAATTGGGCCCATTTGTGATTATATGACTATGTGGTATGTTGGTCGGGTCGTTGTATGTGTAGTCGGTATTTAAATGTGTAACTAATTGTATTGTGGCTTGAGGGGGGAACGGGTCGGCCCGTGGGTAGTCCATGACCCACCAGCCCCCAAGACCCATTCCCCCCCCACTTTATCCTTTCATTTCTATCCATCTATTCTATCTATCTTTATCACCTTCTCTCTAACTCTCCAAGAACTCATCTCTCCCCCTCTTAAAATCATCGTAAATCATTGTTGTTAAGTTGAAATAGGGTATTAAGTATCATCATCTTCATTGTATTTTCATCATCTAAAATTTTGGAGTCTCAAGGTGCAAGAAACTTCTCTTTAAGCTCATTTTCAGATTTGAACTCTAGGTGAAGATTTTGGTAAGTTAAACTCCTTCCATATTTATCATTTCATGTTTGTTTACATTTTTCTAGTTGATTTCAAGTGGATTCGGGTCACAATTCGGCTTAAATCTCGTTTTAGGTCAAATTAGGGTTTAAATTAGGGTTTGAAGGTTTTGGGTATGATTTTGATGTTTTGGTTGAATTTGTGGATTGGGTTATGTTTATTTATGGTTAATGGTGTTTATTTATGCTTCAAATCAAGTTACAAGGCTTTACAAATCGTTTGGTTTGGTTTGGGTCGATTTGGGGGTTTTGGTTTAGGTTTTCCTGCATATGCTGGTGCTGCTGCTGCTTCTGGTCAGAACTGGGCCACTGCGGCGCAGTGGCTTAGGCTAGCCCACTGCGGCACAGTGGCTAGGGCCTGGTCATTTCATGGTTAGCTCACTGCGGCGCAGTGAGCTTGGCAATGGCTCACTGCGGCGCAGTGGTTAGGTTCTGTGAAATTATGCGCGTCGATTTTCAAATGTTAATAACTTTTGATCCGTAACTCCAAATAAGTCGTATGACCTATCGTTGGAATCGTAAGAGAGTCTAGTTTCTATTAGTAACACTCTTTTTGTATGAATCTTTTCTCATTTCTAAAAAGGTCGAGTCGAATGCGTCTTGTTCCTACTCGTTTAAAGTTGTAAAGGCGTTTAGGGTTTGTGACTTGACCTAATTGTGCTAAACCAACTTGTTATGATTGTAGAGTTGACATTATGGTATATTGATGTATAATTATAGGTTGTGGACGTGTGGACCGTAATACTCGCTTGTAATCTTATACTAGCTTCTTTGTCGGACAAGGTGAGTTTCGTATCTCCCTACTCACTTGAGATTCGGGCTGAAAAGTGTGAACCTGGCGTGTTTACTTGCATTTATTGATTTATTGATTGTTTGACTTGATTGTTGGATTGGTGTGACGGTTCTTTTCGTTTGGTTGACTTGGTTTATGTTTTGGTTAAGTATTTCATTTATGTTAGGATTGACGTACATACATGGAAGTCGGTTATGCCTTCATTGGGTTTTAGATGTGGTGGGAAGGCTGCGGGTGACCCTATATATAAGCATCTGGGACTCGAAGGAAGTAGAATCCTCTTAAGTGTATGTACGTATAGTTGGTTTAAATTGAAATTTGATTTATGATCGGTGATTATTGATTGTTGGTTCACGTTCGTTGAATGTTGATTAGTGGCTTATAACTTACGATTATTGATTGTTGGTTCAAGTTCATCGTATATTGATTGTTGGTTCATGACTGATGCATTTACATTTGATTGTAAGCATTGCATACATTATTGATACCCTCGGCAGGGGATTGCCGACATCCTGGTGCATAGATGTATGCACCCGTTTTGGATGTAGTGCCTGACTCCGAGTATATAGACATATATATCTCGATGATTTTGAGATACATCCTTGTTCATTGTGATGACAGAAGGGTATCGTTGCATTGGTGACTGGCGTTCACGCATAAGATAGGCATGTTGACTTATTTATGCATTTGGTACTTGCATTTGATATTCATCGGTGATTATTGATTGTTGGTTCACGTTCGTTGAATGTTGATTAGTGGCTTATAACTTACGATTATTGATTGTTGGTTCAAGTCATCGTATATTGATTGTTGGTTCATGACTGATGCATTTACATTTGATTGTAAGCATTGCATACATTATTGATACCCTCGGCAGGGGATTGCCGACATCCTGGTGCATAGATGTATGCACCCATTTTGGATGTAGTGCCTGACTCCGAGTATATAGACATATATATCTCGATGATTTTGAGATACATCCTTGTTCATTGTGATGACAGAAGGGTATCGTTGCATTGGTGACTGGCGTTCACGCATAAGATAGGCATGTTGACTTATTTATGCATTTGGTACTTGCATTTGATATTCATATCATTGAGCATTCATTTACACGCATTTACGTACTTATGAAATTTTGTTGATTGGATATTGTTGTGTTACTTAGAGGCTCACTGTAAGTCACGTCTAGCCTCTACTTGTACATTATGATTATTGTTTATGGTTCCTTGTGGACCATACTACGAACTCACCAACCTTGTGTTGACTATGCTTAGTACACTTTTCAGGTAATCAGGTTAATCCTGGGCGTGGAGTATAGTTGCTTGCTTGCTTGCTGTTTAACCCGGGCTTTGGACTTGATGAATCAAGGATTCTTAGACCTTCTCTTTTGCATTATACTTAGGATTAATGGCCATCTTTTGAATGCTCCTTTGTATCCTTGATGGTTATTGCTCCTTTTGTATTTTGGTACTTGTTTCGTCTTTGTAATGGATTCACTGAATCTTTATGTGCATTTAGTTCTTGTTCTATTGTAATTCCACCTTGTGCTATATGATTTCCGTGATATTCCGAGCCTCGGCTTGGGGTGTTACAGAATGGTGGCCCATGCGTGGTCGTAGAGAATTAGGCTGTTTGACCTAGACTACGGCTTAAGTTAAAACTCTTCATATAGCATGCATGGTTAGGAAATTTGTGTGCAATGTGAGTTTTGTGAATCCCCGTGTGAGTTCGTAGTTAAGACCACTTGTGTGTTAGCTTGAATTCAAGGTGATGATTGTAGATTATGGTTAATATGGGTTGTTGTTGTTAATTGTTGGAACTAATGTGATGATTTAGGGCAAAATGATGGGATGCCATTAACTTAGTATAATATTGTGGCAACCCTAAAAGAACCCGATCAACTCTTTTATGGTTACCCGATATTATAGCAAGTTCATGACATCGTGGATTGCGCACGTGTGGCTTAAAGTATAATAAGGAACCGATATGCTTAATGGAAGTTGATTAGGTGAAAGGTTAGCCGTTGGTACACCTTGTATACATACCCAGTCAATAACTAGAGAGCATATCGAATTCGGATTATACTTTGAATCATTCGTGTTAGTTGTTTGATTGCATGATGTAATGAGCATGATTACTTGATGTTATGATATGTAAAAAAAAAAATCCCTTATGATGCTAACACTTTTGCCTTAGCATAATGTTATGAAATGTGTATGTAGTATCGGTATGAGAGCATCGACTACTTGTGTGACTAACATGTGAGCATTTGAGACTAACTCTCGGGTCAACGTGTCACTTGTTTTTATAGAAATGGCGAGACCCAGGAGAACCGGAACGAACTATAGGGCTGAAGAGGAAGAACCTCAACCGGAGGTACAAGGAGGTAGGGGCCGTGGCAGAGGTCGTGGTAGGGGCCAAGGAAGGGGTCGTGGTGAGGTCCCTGAGCCAAACATGGCCGAGGTGATTGCTCAAACGATCGCCAATATCATGCCAACCATTATTGCTCAAGTCACGGCAAATCTTGGGCAAAATAACGTGGCTCAAAACAACGAAGCTCCAAAAAATGAACATAATGAAAATGCCCAACCTCATGCCGAAGAAAATGAAGGAGAGGGACCGGTGGGAATTGGAAACGGTATGCCCATGTATAATCAACAGGGAGGATACCGTCAAGGGTGTGTATTTAAAGACTTTAAAAGTTGTGGGGCACCGGAGTTTGATGGGAAAGGTGGTCCCACGGAATGTATAAGATGGTTTAAGGCGATAGAGGCGGTGATCGAAAGGAGTCATTGCACCTATGATGACCGGATTTCCTACGCATCCGGCATGTTTAGACATGATGCCTTGAGTTGGTGGAACCAGGAAATAACGTTGGGACGGACTTATAATTTGGAGTGGATTGACTTCAAGAACAAAGTGAAAGCAAAGTTTTGTCCTCCGTATGAACTACAAAACTTGACCATCGAGTTTGCTAATCTCAACATGGAGGGAGCCGATTACAAGGGCTATGTTAGACGATTTCAAGAGTTGTCTACCCTCATTCCTCACTTGGTAGGTACCGAGCCTCAGGCCATCCAGAAGTTCGTATTGGGCTTGAATCCTCAAGTCCGATCATATGTAAACTCTAACATGCCTACTTCTTTGGCTAATGCGGTTAACCAAGCCGGGAGTGTGACTGAAGATTTGTTGAGGAGTGGTGTTTTGAGCAAGTCCTCAACGAACAAGAGGAAAGAAGTGGGAGAGTCGAGTGGGGTAAAGAAGATGGGAAAGTTTGACCCTAGAAATGCTAATAGGGGTAGGGTGATGGCGGCGGTGGAACCGGCTAAGAAGGCTTATTTTGGGCCTCATCCTTTCTGTGGGAGATGTAACAGGCATCATCCCGCCAATAACCAATGTGGAGCATGCTTTAATTGCAATCAACTCGGGCACGAAGCTAGAAATTGTAGAGCTCCAAGGGCGGGTCCAATGAATGTGGCTCCCGTTCGGGCCGTTCCTCCTCAAGGTAACCAAAGAAGAGGCGAATGTTTTGAATGTGGTAGCCGTGACCACTACCGTAATAATTGTCCTCGATGGGTGGGACAACAAGTTCAAGTAGCCGTTCACCCCAATCAACTCCAAATGGTCAGGCCAAACCAAAACCGGGGCCATCAAGTGCAACCACGCGGCCGAGCCTTTGCGGCCAATGTAAATGAAGCCCGCAACGATCCCAACGTAGTAGCAGGTACCTTTCTCCTTAATGGTCACTATGCCACCATCCTATTTGATTCCGGGGCCGATTATAGCCTCGTGTCTTCTAATTTTGTTCCTTTGATTGATGTACATCCTTGTGCTCTAAACTATGTGCTTGACATTGAAATGGTAAACGGGTCACTAACTAAAATTAGTCAAATACTTCGCGATTGTGTCTTGACCTTGGAAGATGTCGATTTCTTCATAGACCTTATGCCTTTGGATATTGGGAGTTTTGATATTATAGTGGGTATGGATTGGTTGACGGCGGTGAATGCAACCATTGATTGTGGCGAGAGAGTTGTTAAGATACCTTTGGCTAACGGTAAAATCCTTAGGGTTCAAGGCGAAATCTCCGATCTCTCGAATTCTAAAGTCTTTAGTGCTACCATCCCAAAGGTAGAATTGAAGACCGTTCCTATCGTTTGTGATTTTCCCGATGTTTTTCCGGATGACTTACCGGGACTACCTCCAACCCGTGAACTTGATTTTCGTATTAATCTTATTCCCGAAGCCGCGCCCGTAGCAAAAGCCCCGTATAGGCTAGCCTTAACCGAAATGCAAGAGCTACAAACTCAACTCAAGGAACTCCAAGAGAAGGGTTTCATTCGCCCTAGCCAATCTCCTTGGGGTGCTCCTGTTCTCTTTGTCAAAAAGAAAGACGGATCCTTCAGAATGTGTATTGATTACCGGGAATTAAACAAGCTCACCGTGAAGAACCGATATCCCCTCCCAAGAATCGATGACTTATTTGATCAACTTCAAGGTGCTAAGCACTTTTCAAAAATCGATCTTCGCTCGGGTTATCATCAACTCCGGGTACATGAAGATGATATCCCCAAGACGGCTTTTCGCACAAGGTATGGTCATTTTGAATTCACCGTGATGCCTTTTGGGTTGACTAATGCACCGGCGGTGTTCATGGACTTGATGAACCGGGTGTGCCAACCATACTTAGACAAGTCTGTCATTGTGTTCATTGATGACATACTTGTATACTCGAAGACAAAGGAGGAGCATGTTGAGCACTTGCGTGAGGTGCTTGAACTACTAAGAAAAGAGAAGTTGTATGCCAAATTCTCCAAGTGCGAGTTTTGGTTGGAAAGTGTAAGACTAGAATTCGAGCTTTAGTGTGTGTTTTAGTGTGTGTTAATGGAGGTTTCTAGTGAGAGAAAGTAGAGAGAGAGTAGAGAGATGTCAGGGAAAGATTAGATTGTATTATGGGGTAAAAAGGTTACATATTCTCTTATGGAGGGGGTTTATATACATATGATCTATTTACACTATGCCCCCTTCCATTCTAACATGTTTACATTCTAAGTACAAAACAACATAAAGTACACAAATCAACTACTACATATTATATTTCTAACAATCTCCCCCTTAGTAGTGATTTGTCAAAAATATCCAGTCCTTGTCATTCATCAAGCTCTTGTATTCGGTCTATCTTTATTTGGATGCCAGAACCAATTATCTCCTTCTGGTCTGTCATCAGGAACAATCATGTTTGCTTCATAGTTTCTTGGTGAGAATGTTTTGTGGGCCTGGAAGATGACTTGGCTCGTACTTGATCCAACAACCTCCTCTTCGACGTACGACGTACTTAGACTTTTGAACATTCTTTGCCTCTCTCATCATTCTGATACTGTCTCTGTACTCGAGTCTTTGGTTGATCTTGGATATTACCTTATCAAATACTTCCTTTTTCTTTTCATCTTGATCATCTTCTTTCAAGCACAACAAAACATTTTTACAAATTCTAGTGTTCCATCTGAATAAGAAGCAAGTTCATCCATACGAATGAAGATCTTCTTTTTTCTACTGTTCAAAAAGACAACACCAAAGGATGGTTCTTCTATGATCTGACCAATACTGAGCTGTTCAATGTCTCTGGTGTAAAGACTTTGATCTGGATATGGTACATTGATCTTTCTCTTAACCACTTCAAAACTAATTTGAAAGTCTTCCAATGAAGCGTATTGAATGCAGCTTGACATGTATCTTTTAACTGCTTCAAAGGCAATAACATCTTCCTTGTACCTTTGCATTGCATTCAAGAAATGGTTGTAGAGAAAGATAATGTCATCAACTGGTAGCAGCTTGAACTGAGCTTCTGTGAATCTGTACATCTTATTGTTATCTCTTTTCACATGAAAGCAAGGTACAGATATAGAAATCCTTTTAACCAAAATCACTCTGACGAGCACCAAAATCTTGTGGTTTCTTTGTTCTTCCAGAAGCTTTGGATTGTATTGCTTAGTAAGTTTGAGAAGCTCTTTGTATTCTTCGATTTGTCTTGCTTCCTTAAACTTATACATCGAATCCAATTCTGGTCTCTTTGTTTTGGTTACTTTTGTAGCTCCACAGAAGATTGGATAAGCTCTTTCTTCCAGAAATCTTGACTTCTTAGCTGCCTCCTTTGGCTTAACACCAGAGCAACCATTCTTTCTTTATCCCTCAAGAAGTATCCCCGATTAATAAACCTCCTTTGTTCCTCAGTTAATTCAGTTGGAAAATAATCAGGAAGGACTTCCTCGGATATGATTGCTTCTTTCAACACTTGTTTATACGTTGATTTCTTGAAATTCTGGGATGTAGCTTCAGGAGTCTTTCTTAATTCATCAAAACTATTGAAGTCTTCAAACGTATAGTGTTGAGGAGTTGTGAAACCCTGAGTAGAAGATTCTCCAGCTTCTTTTCTTCTTGAAGAACCTGTTTCAAAATAATCAAGATCTGGGAAGTCTTCAAACACAGGTTCCTCAACAGCTTCATCATTTGTTGGATTCTCAACTATTTCTGGCTCATCAAATGTTACATTATCTTTCAATGCTTCAATATCTGCATCATATTCAGCATATTCCATAACTTCACTTTCAATCACAAATCCTTCTTCTTCATTAACCTCAATATTTCCAAACTCTTCTTCACTTTCTACATCCGACTCAGCACCAAACACATCAACTAACCTTCTTCTAATCACATCATCTATTGTTTCCTCAACATTCTCAACATTCTCAACATTTACAACATTCTCCACATTTCCTTCTTCCATCACCACATCTCCAACAATTCCTTCAACTCTTGCCGAAGAACTATCAATGTTTGTTTGACCTTCTCCTTGGTTCTCCCCCTCGGGGTGATCATCAGAATCAGGATCATCCGACGAGAAGGAACCGAGGCCGGTCGGCAAGATTCTAACGCCAACAATCTCAATTCAAAAGCAGCAAGCTTTGCATCATATTCAGCCTTTTGACGTTCAACTTGATCTTGTAACTCTTTCACTCTTCTTTCAGTGGCTATTTCTCTTTCTCGCACCTCAAGAGCATTCAACACCCCTCTTTCAGTTACCATCAACAAATCACCCTCAGACCTTAAAATATTCAATAAAACTTCACAAGCAGCGTCTTTTGTAGGTAAATTTGTTGAGGTTGATGGAATTTCATTTGGTGTTGGTGTTCTTTGTGTTTGTGTAGGAGGTGGAGTAGCCAACCCGGGGGTTGTTGGCACACTTGTGGCGTGACCTAAATTCAGCGATGCTGATTCAGGATTTCCTGCGGATCCTCGGGTTATACCCTCACCAGCAGTTTCAGATTCCTGGGCTTTGCAACCCGAATCAATTGGTGTCCTAGACTGTGATAAATCACTGTCCTGGACTTGTTGTTGGGCAACACCACTAACAACACCGGGGTCACTGAGAATGCCCGTTAATACAGTCTCAGGTTGATCCTGAGGAACAGCAGTGTCACTACGGCGTTCATACTGCTCCCCAGTCTCGGTTTGAGGACTGTTACCTGCGGCTAAAGCTGGCGTGATGTTAGCTAAGGCAGGATTTCCAAGCTGTCCTTGAGGGTCACACAAAGTGGGTCCCTCTCCGCTTGTTCCGGCACCAGTACTCAACCGGGCTTGTGAATCAGTGTCCCTAGGGGATCTAGACTCTTGTGCAACAAATGAAGGCGAGAGGTGGGGCTGGTCCTCTCTAATTTCAACACTCTCATCCTCCAAATGAGGAGAGTGTGGTGAGCGTGGCTATTCCCCGTTAGTTTCACATGATAATGTAACATCCCGAACTTTTATTTAATGTTTGACTAATGCCGTTAAGTCAATTTGGGGTGTCGTTAAGTCTTTACTTAATATTTGAATGAAGTTATGTGTGGTTAACGTAGATAAAGTAGTTAGGTTTAAAAGCCTAAATTTTAATGACGAATAAAAGTGTGATTAATGTCGCTTAAAGGCTATGTAGTGCCTTTTAATGAAGGACTAATGTTGTATATGGTCAATAATGCAGTTTGTGACCAATAATGAAGGGTTTAGAAGTTCAGGGACTGATTTTGACATAGGTTGAAATCTAAAAACGGGATTAAGGGTTTAGGAGCTGCCATTAGATGAGATTAAGCAGCCATTAGCAAATAATAAAGCAATTAATCCTTTCTTGAATCCTAAAGCAATTAATTAAGTATTGGCTCAAACGATTTGGTGTTGTAAATTGATCGATCATCGAGTCAAGCAGGTAATCATTGATGTATTGATTGTATTTTCAGATTTTGAGGTTGTTTAGTTATGAATCAATCTGATTAAAAAGGGGATTAGCAAGTAATTAGGGCTTAAAAGGTGTTTTGGTTAATTAACATTCAAAATGGTGTTAAACGAGTCTATAATCGATCAAGTTAATCAAGAGATGTTTATTTGTGTCAAAAACATGTTTGGAAAGAAGCCTTGATCGATCAAAATCTGGAAAATTGATTGAAGTTAGTCGTTTTTGATTTCTGGACGAAAATATGATTAAATTCGTAAAACTGATGCCAAGTTCGTTCATGCAATCTAAATTCGTTTGCCCCAACGAAGTTCAAGTTCGTTGTTTAAATTCGTTTGAAGCCAAATTCGTTGGTTAAATTCGTAAAGAAGCTATTTTCGTAAAGTAGAACGAACGAAGTTTAAGTTCGTACGAAGATTAACTTCGTTAGCTAAGTTCGTACGAAGATTATCTTCGTAAGGTGAAATTCTGGAATTTTACGTAGTCAGTCTTAAGGTCGTTCGAAGCCATTTAATGTCCCTAATGACTTATACTTCTTATGTTAATATACGATAGGTGTCGGGGAGTACTAATAAGCACCGTTAGCTTTGTTTGCGCGCACATACTACTAGCAGGTAAGATACACTACTTTGACACGCTGGGGGATCAACTAAAAGCTGGTTTCAAATCTTAAACACTTCCATTCGGTACCTTATTATTGCATGTGGGCATATGGGTTACTTGGGAGGTATTATGGGTTATGCAGTTGACCATGAGACCTGAGATGCAGTCCCTATTGTAGTGTAATGCAGTATTGCTTATGTAGTATGTAGCTATGCAGTTGATGTAGTTTAATGAAGTATCTTGATATGCATGATATATATATATAGAAATGAAGTTGATGTGTGATATGCATGCTTGACTTGTACGCCTAGTTCACTAGACTTGCTAGGTTGCTATGTCACTTGCACGTTTAAGGATCCAAACGTAATGAAGTTAAAAGTGTGTGAATGTCTAGGAATGTGTGTTACCTAGACTATATGTGTGTGAATGTTTGGGAATGCAGGGACCCAATATATATGTGTGAAATTG
>CM067170.1:99955747-100087362 GCA_034093135.1 Erigeron breviscapus | reverse complement strand
ATTTTATTAGATAAAACTAAAATTATAAAATAAAGTTTTATTTTTAAACAATAAGAATAAAAAAATCAAAAAAATTAGAGATTCCATAAATGATCTTTAGAAACAGGTCGTTGAATAACCAATGAAATCAAATTTTAAAAGGAGATTTATATAGAAACAAATAAAAGTTGATGATACAAATAATTCTACTAAATAGAATTATAAAAAAAAGCATACTTATGAAAATATGTGTTTTTTAAAAAAAAATGAAATTGTGTTATAACGATTATTAATTATAAATATAAATTATTTAAAACTAATTCTCCTTAAGATAAATCTTATTAAAAAAAATATATCAATACCTTTCTCAAGAGCTGTTTTATCTTAATCAAAATTAAAATAAATTAATTAATTTCCAATTTGATTTTTTAATGTATCCAGTGTTAATTAATATCCTATACAAATCTTTCTAGATACGCTAATGTTAAATTATTTTATAAAAAAGTTTATTAAAAAAGTTGTTTATACAAAAAAATTTAATAAATTATATAATAATATAATCTGTTTTATCCAGGAAAATATCTATAATGATAACGAAAACGACAGTATTGAACTGTCAAATCTAATATCGGGAAGTGATGTAAAAAGTGGTTAAAAAATATTTATATTTAACCTATTAATTAAAATAAAATTGATAAACAAATAACTATTATAACATTAACAATTAAATATATATATAATCGAACATAAAAAAACAAATTTTCTCGAACATAATCTAACTATTCTTAACAAACGAGTTTTTATGAATAAAACTTATTGATGATTACATTTGATAAACTTAAAACCAAGAATTATATAAATATAATCATACGAACTTTTAATTATTATACGAACATGTAATTATAACTTTATGAATTATAAATACAAATTAATTAATAGTAATTGAAAAAATAATTATATGAACTTTATAAGATAAAACGTGAAAGTTTATTTTATAAACATACAAATCAGGTCGATCAAAGATATCTTTTACATGTGATTATAAAGGATTTTTTGATATCAAATAATCAGTTTGATACCTAAAAAGAATATGCGGCACACATACCGAAAATATTAATTTACAAATTTAGATCATATTTCAAGTTTATTTTTGTTTGTATGAAACGTTATAAGTATATTTGAAAAATGACTCTTAATATCTTTTCAACAGAAAAGTTGCGAAATTTGTATGAAACGTTTCTATGAAGTTTCTTATACAGATTAAAATTATTAGACTTTTCAATAATAATAATATTTACAAATTTATTGTATTACGACTGACGGGCTTTATCCGTTTAGATAATTAAATCAGCTTACTTAAACAGTTAAAATGAGTTTGTTTTTATACAAAGTTATTAAAAATATAAAATTTTAAAGAACTTATGATCTACTTAATTCTATATTTTTATGATCTACTTAATTCTATATTTTTATAATCATTATTAATCGTAAGACTAAGACGATCTTATTAACTCTTTTATTAATACATCTATAGTTCAAAATATTCAATTAGTAAAAACATTATAATACATTAAATTAATTAAAACACTTTAAAATAATATTCAATACTCATACTGCAAATACATTACTTAAAAGAATAAATAATAAATAAAATAATTAAAAATATAAATAATACACAAAGTTACTTACAATAGATTAATCTAATCAAATAAAAGTATGAATTAATTCAAAAATATAAAAAATTAAATAAAATAATCTATATTAATCAAAGTATTTAAAATTGAAAATATTTTATCATCAACTTTTCAAGATATATCCTCTGCATATCCACTTTTCAAAAATAAAATTTCCTCTGCAAATCCTCTGACTAAACATATCTTCTTGAATATCTTTATCAGAGACATTTAAAATTCAAAATTTCAAAACATCCCAATTGTATTTAGAATTTGATGATGTGGACATCTTAACTTTTTGCCAACAATACCATCTAGGAACCCATAAACCTACAAAAAAACATACATAGGAAATTAGTACTCGTAAATTATTATAGTTTATGTTAGGTCGAAAATATGGACATCTTAACTTTTTGCCAACAATACCATCTAGGAACCCATAAACCTACAAAAAAACATACATAGGAAATTAGTACTCGTAAATTATTATAGTTTATGTTAGGTCGAAAATCGACCAAGTATAATTTGTTCAGAAATAGCTGAAGCTCAGTGAAGAATACTTGTACAGAATTCTGAAGTCGTTCAGAATTAGTTCACTGAAGCTTCACTTCAGTTCAGATTAACGTATCAGAATACCGTTCAGAATGAAGTCAAAGACTGAAGTCTGAAGAAAGAGAATCAAGCTCAGATGTGGAGCTCAGAAGTTGATTCTACCTGATCGAAGACTGAAGCATCTCAGTGTAAAAGTACTTACACACTTTTACACTAATTACGAGGAAGACTTTTTACTTTACATACCATTACCCAGTTAATAGATTTAACTATTAATAAAAGTACAAGGTAAAGTAAAGGTTGAGAATAAGGTATGATAAGTCACATCAATTGACTTATATACTTAACCTTAAAAGTACGCATGTAAGGAATTAGCTTTAATTCCTTAAATGCTCCCAACCATATTTGTACGATCTGGTCCACGTCATCATGGACTTGGTCTATAAATATAAGTCTTCTCACAACTTGCAAACTGCTTGAAACCTTAGCATTGCAACTTGTGAGATATACTCTAAGTAATCCTTACGAGTATTTCCAAGTTATTAAATCACTTGTATTTCTAGGTTGTTTAGATATTTACACTTGGGTGTTTATCTTTGTTCCGCAACAACCTTTGTATTTGTTTATATCAATAAATCAAATACATTGAAAAAGTACATCGTATCTCAATGCTACATACTTGAAATATACATATTATGTATATAGTTTCAGCACTTATTGTTTCTTGCATTTACTTTCAGTACCTTTATCTTATTGTTTATCCATATCTGGATCGTATTCTGAACTGGTCAACTTTCAGTTAGAACTACTTTCCAGTCGGGTATTAACCATCTATATTTGGGACTCACAATTGGTATCAGAGCAGCAAGGTTGAATTATATTAATTCATTAACCTTTGATCTGCAAAGATGGTTGACCAAACATTCAATACAGGCCCTGACCCTAATGCTAATACTCCACCTACTCCACCCCCTATCATCAACAACAATATACCATCGCATAATGTACACGTACACTTTCCAAATAATCCTGTTTCCAAGTTTGATGGGAACAGTGAAAATTTTCAAACATGGAAAGCATGCATGCTCAAATATATTGCTGGTGTTGAAAGACATTTGACCGATATTCTTAAAGAAGGACCCTTTGTCCCCATGAATGCCTCCATTGTTGTAACACCCCAAGCCGAGGCTCGGAATATCACGGAAAACACATAGCACCAGGTGGAATTACAATAGAACAACTAAATGCAATTAAAGATTCGGTGAATCCAAAACATAACGAAGCAAGTAACAAAATACAACAGGAGCAAATAGCCATCAAAGTTAACATAATAACATCCAAAGATGGCAAACGATCCTAAGTATAATGCAAAAGGCAGGCCAATGAATCCTTGATCCATGAGGTCCATAGTCCGGGTTAAACCGCAAGCGAAGCAACTAAACTCCACGCCCTGGGAGAACCTGATTACCTGAAAAGTGTACTAAGCATAGTCAACACAAGGTTGGTGAGTTCGTAGTAATGGTTCGTAAAGAACCCACGATAATAATCACAATATACGAATAGAGGCTAGGCATGACTTACAGCGAGCCTCTAAGCAACACAATATCGTCCAACAACAAGATTACACAAGACTAGTAAATGTGTGATGAGAATGCACAAATGATATATGAATCAAGGTAAGTGCCAATGCATGAATAAGCCAACATGCCTATCCTATGCGTGAACTCCGTCACCTATGCAACGATACCCTTCTGTCATCTCAATGAACAAGGCTGTATCTCAAAATCATCGAGATATATATGTCTATATACTCGGGTCACGTTCTACATCCAAAATGGGTGCATACATCTATGCACCAGGATGTCGGCAATCCCCTGCCGAGGGCTCATCAACGATGTATGCAATGCTTACAATCAAATGTAAATGCATAAATCATAAACCAACAATCAATATACATCCAACATAAGCCAATTATCAACATTCATCCAACATAAGCCAACTATCAACATTCCTCAAACATAAGCCAACTATCAACATTCCTCAAACATAAGCCAACTATCAACATTCATCAATCATAAACCAATATTCAATATACATCCAACATAAGCCAACTATCAACATTCATCAACATAAGCCAACAATCAATTCATCCAACATAAGCCAACTATCAACATTCATCAATCATAAACCACTATTCACAATTTAAACCAACTATACGTACATATACTTCAGAGGATTCTACTTTCTTCAAGTCCTAGATGCTTATATATAGGGTCACCCGCAGCCTTCCCACCACATCTAAAACCCAATGAAGGCATAACCGACTTCCATGTATGTACGTCTATCCTAATATATATATATATATATATATATAACAATTAACTGAGACATAACCCAAATCAATCAAACAAAAGAACTATCACATCAATAATATATATATCTATATAGATCCGATTTATATATTCAAATATATATATATATATATATATATATATATATATATATATATATATATATATATATATATATATATATATATATATATATATATATATATATATATATATATATATATATATATATATATATATATATATATATATATATATATATATATATATATATATATATATATATATATATATATATATATATATATATATATATATATATATATATATATATATATATATATATATATATATATATATATATATATATATATATATATATATATATATATATATATATATATATATAAACTAGGTCAAACAAGGAGAAAGTTCAGAATTACAAAGGCCGTAACTTACGGTCAATATGGGCGTAAGGTACGGTGGCATTTTTACAACAGGCGTAAGCTACGGAGGAAAGGGGCGTAAGCTACGCTGGGCAAGTTTTGACTGGGCGTAAGGTACGGTCAGTATGGGCGTAACCTACGCCCTAAATAGGGACTGGCGTAACTACGGCCAAATAGACCTGGCGTAACCTACGCCATAAGATAGACCTGGCGTAACTACGCCAAATAGACCTGGCGTAACCTACGCCCAATAAATAGACCTGGCGTAACCTACGCCAAATAGACCTGGCGTAACCTACGCCCAATAAATAGACCTGGCGTAACCTACGCCAAATAGACCTGGCGTAACCTACGCCATAAATAGACCTGGCGTAACCTACGCCATAAATAGACCTGGCGTAACTACGCCAAATAGACCTGGCGTAACCTACGCCATAAGATAGACCTGGCGTAACTACGCCAAATAGACCTGGCGTAACCTACGCCCAATAAATAGACCTGGCGTAACCTACGCCAAATAGACCTGGCGTAACCTACGCCATAAATAGACCTGGCGTAACTACGCCAAATAGACCTGGCGTAACCTACGCCCAATAAATAGACCTGGCGTAACCTACGCCTAGACCTGGCGTAACCTACGCCCAATAAAATTAGACCTGGCGTAACCTACGCCAAATAGATGGCGTAACTACGCCAAATAGACCTGGCGTAACCTACGCCATAAATAGACCTGGCGTAACCTACGCCATAAATAGACCTGGCGTAACCTACGCCATAAATAGACCTGGCGTAACCTACGCCATAAATAGACCTGGCGTAACCTACGCCATAAATAGACCTGGCGTAACCTACGCCATAAATAGACCTGGCGTAACCTACGCCATAAATAGACCTGGCGTAACCTACGCCAAATAGACCTGGCGTAACCTACGCCATAAATAGACCTGGCGTAACCTACGCCAAAGATAGATGGCGTAACTACGGCCAACCTGGCGTAACCTACGCCCAATAAATAGACCTGGCGTAACCTACGCCAACCTGGCGTAACCTACGCCCAATAAAATTAGACCTGGCGTAACCTACGCCAACCTGGCGTAACCTACGCCCAATAAAATTAGACCTGGCGTAACCTACGCCTAGACCTGGCGTAACCTACGCCCAATAAAATTAGACCTGGCGTAACCTACGCCAAATAGATGGCGTAACTACGCCAAATAGACCTGGCGTAACCTACGCCATAAATAGACCTGGCGTAACTACGCCAAATAGACCTGGCGTAACCTACGCCCAATAAATAGACCTGGCGTAACCTACGCCAAATAGACCTGGCGTAACCTACGCCATAAATAGACCTGGCGTAACTACGCCAAATAGACCTGGCGTAACCTACGCCATAAATAGACCTGGCGTAACCTACGCCATAAGATAGACCTGGCGTAACTACGCCAACCTGGCGTAACCTACGCCCAATAAATAGACCTGGCGTAACTACGCCTAGACCTGGCGTAACCTACGCCCAATAAATAGACCTGGCGTAACCTACGCCAAATAGACCTGGCGTAACCTACGCCCAATAAATAGACCTGGCGTAACCTACGCCAAATAGACCTGGCGTAACCTACGCCCAATAAATAGACCTGGCGTAACCTACGCCTAGACCTGGCGTAACCTACGCCCAATAAAATTAGACCTGGCGTAACCTACGCCAAAGATAGATGGCGTAAGCTACGGCCAAACTGGCGTAACCCACGCCCAATAAAATTAGACCTGGCGTAACCTACGCCAACCTGGCGTAACCTACGCCCAATAAATAGACCTGGCGTAACCTACGCCAACCTGGCGTAACCTACGCCCAATAAAATTAGACCTGGCGTAACCTACGCCTAGACCTGGCGTAACCTACGCCCAATAAAATTAGACCTGGCGTAACCTACGCCAAATAGACCTGGCGTAACTACGCCCAATAAATAGACCTGGCGTAACCTACGCCAAATAGACCTGGCGTAACTACGCCATAAATAGACCTGGCGTAACCTACGCCATAAATAGACCTGGCGTAACCTACGCCATAAATAGACCTGGCGTAACCTACGCCATAAATAGACCTGGCGTAACCTACGCCATAAATAGACCTGGCGTAACCTACGCCATAAATAGACCTGGCGTAACCTACGCCATAAATAGACCTGGCGTAACCTACGCCAAATAGACCTGGCGTAACCTACGCCATAAATAGACCTGGCGTAACTACGCCAACCTGGCGTAACCTACGCCCAATAAAATTAGACCTGGCGTAACCTACGCCAACCTGGCGTAACCTACGCCCAATAAATAGACCTGGCGTAACCTACGCCAACCTGGCGTAACCTACGCCCAATAAAATTAGACCTGGCATACCCTACCATACAATGCTTTAAAGGGTGCCATTTGAATAGTAGCATGATAGCTATTGTTATATGAAAACTCAACTAGCGGCAAATGGTCTTCCCAACTTCCACCGAAATCAATAGCACACGCCCTCAACATGTCTTCAAGTGTTTGAATGGTTCTCTCGGTTTGCCCATCCGTTTGAGGGTGAAACGCCGTGCTCATGTCAAGTCGAGTACCCATGGCTTTTTGAAAGGCTTTCCAAAAATTCGATTTGAAACGGGCATCTCTATCAGAAATGATAGAAATCGGCACTCCATGCTTAGATATTACTTCCTTGATGTACAAACGAGCCAAAGTGTCAAATTTATCGGTTTCACGAATGGCTAAAAAGTGAGCCGATTTCGTTAACCGATCTACTATCACCCAAATCGTGTCACGGCCGCTTCTTGTCTTCGGTAGTTTAGTAATGAAGTCCATTGAAATATGCTCCCACTTCCAATCGGGCATCACCGGTTGTACCAACAACCCGGGTGGCTTCTTGTGATCGGCCTTGACTTGTAAGCAAGTAAGACACTCACTCACATACTTAGCCACATCACGCTTCATGCCCGGCCACCAATACAAGTTTTTCAAGTCAAAGTACATCTTATCCGACCCGGGATGGACCGAATAAGGCGATAGGTGAGCTTCATTCATAATAAGTGTTCTTAAGTCACCGAAAATAGGAACCCAGAGTCTTTCAACCATGTATAGCCCATTATCATTCTTCCGGTCGAATTGTTGTTCCATGCCATCTAGGTTTTCATTTCCAAAGTTTTCCGGTAGGGTGGCTTGAACTTGGGCTTCAATGATCCGATCACGAATATTCGGCCCTACCGTGAGGCTCATAGCTCTTGCCCGTCTTGGTTTCACTCTCTCCTTTCGGCTCAAGGCATCGGCTACTACATTTGCCTTGCCCGGGTGATAACGGATGTCACAGTCATAATCACTAAATAGTTCTAACCAACGCCTTTGCCTCATATTCAATTCACTTTGGTTAAAGATGTGTTGGAGACTCTTGTGATCGGTATAAATTACACATTTGGTGCCATAGAGATAATGCCTCCAACACTTCAAAGCAAACACAACCGCTCCCAATTCCAAATCATGTGTCGGGTAGTTCTTCTCATGCACCTTCAATTGACGAGAGGCATAAGCAATGACCTTACCCCTTTGCATAAGAACACAACCCAACCCTTGCCCCGAAGCATCACAATAAACAACAAAATCTTCGATCCCATCCGGTAGTGTCAAAATAGGAGCATCACATAACATATCCTTAAGTGTTTGGAAGGCGTTCTCTTGTCTTTCGCTCCATTCAAAATTTCTCTCTTTTTGAGTCAATAGAGTGAGTGGTTGTGCAATACGGGAGAAATTTTCAATAAATCTTCTATAGTAACCCGCCAGTCCGAGGAATTGGCGGATTTCGGATGGCGTTTCGGGTCTTCTCCAATTCTTGACCGCTTCAATCTTGCTTGGGTCCACATGAATACCATCCTTGCTCACTACGTGACCAAGGAAGTGGACCTCTTCCAACCAAAACTCACACTTGGAAAATTTTGCGTACAATTTCTCCTTCCTTAGTAATTCAAGCACTTCACGCAAGTGCTCAACATGCTCCTCCTTCGTCTTCGAGTATACAAGTATGTCATCAATGAATACAATGACAGACTTGTCCAAGTATGGTTGACACACCCGGTTCATCAAGTCCATGAACACCGCCGGTGCATTAGTCAACCCAAAAGGCATTACGGTGAATTCAAAATGACCATACCTTGTGCGAAAAGCCGTTTTGGGGATGTCATCTTCATGTACCCGGAGTTGATGATAACCCGAGCGAAGATCGATTTTTGAAAAGTGCTTAGCACCTTGAAGTTGATCAAATAGGTCATCGATTCTAGGGAGAGGATATCGGTTCTTCACAGTGAGCTTGTTTAATTCCCGGTAATCAATACACATTCTAAAAGATCCATCTTTCTTTTTGACGAATAGAACAGGAGCACCCCAAGGAGATTGACTAGGGCGAATGAAACCCTTTTCTTGGAGTTCCTTGAGTTGAGTTTGTAGCTCTTGCATTTCGGTTAGAGCTAGTCTATAAGGAGCTTTTGCTACGGGCGCGGCTTCGGGGATAAGATTAATACGAAAGTCTAGTTCACGAGTTGGAGGTAATCCCGGCAAGTCATCCGGAAAAACATCGGGAAATTCACAAACAATAGGAACGGTCTTCAATTCTACCTTTGTGACGATAGCACTAAAGACTTTAAAATTAGAGGAATCGGGGATTTCGCCTTGAACCCTAAGAATTCTACCGTTAGTCAAAGGTATCTTAACAACTCTCTCACCACAATCAATGGTTGCATTCACCGCCGTCAACCAATCCATACCCACTATAATATCAAAACTACCAATGTCAAGAGGCATAAGGTCAATGAAGAAGTCGACATCTTCTAAAGTCAAGACACATTCCCGAAGTATTTGACTAATTCTAGTTAGTGACCCATTTACCATTTCAATGTCAAGCACATAGTTTAGAGCACATGGATGCACATCAATCAAAGGAACAAAGTTAGAAGACACGAGGCTATAATCGGCCCCGGAATCAAATAGGACGGTTGCATAGAGACCATTAAGGAGAAAAGTACCTGCTACTACGTTAGGATCATTGCGGGCTTCATTTGCATTGGCCGCAAAGGCTCGGCCGCGTGGTTGCACTTGATGGCCTTGTTGTCCCCGGTTTTGATTAGGCCCGACCATTTGTAGTTGATTGGGATGAACGGCTACTTGAACTTGTTGTCCCACCCATCGAGGACAATTATTTCGGTAGTGGTCACGGCTACCACATTCAAAACACTCGCCTCTTCTTTGGTTACCTTGAGGAGGAACGGCCCGAATAGGAGCCACATTCGTTGGGCCCGCTCTTGGAGCTCTACAATCTCTGGAGAGGTGCCCGACTCGGTTACAATTAAAGCACGCCTTGCATTGGGCATTGGCGGGGTGATGTTGGTTGCATCTCCCACAGAAAGGATGAGGTCCCGGGAAAGCTTTCCTAGTTGGCTCCACCGCCGCCATTATTCTACCCCTATTTGCATTCTTGGGGTCAAACCTCCCCACTTTCCTTACTCCGCTCGACTCTCCCACTTCTTTCCTCTTGCTTGATGAGGATTTACTCAAAACACCACATCTCAATAAATCTTCCGTCACGCTCCCGGCTTGGTTGACCGCATTAGCCAAAGAAGTAGGCATGTTGGAGTTTACATAAGATCGGACTTGAGGATTCAAGCCCAATACAAACTTCTGGATGGCCTGTGACTCGGTACCCACCAAGTGAGGAATGAGGGTGGACAACTCTTGAAATCGTCTCACATAGCCCTTGTAGTCGGCTCCCTCCATGTTGAGATTAGCAAACTCGATAGTCAAGTTTTGTAGTTCATAGGGAGGACAAAACTTTGCTTTTACTTTGTTCTTGAAGTCGATCCACTCCAAGTTATGAGTCCGTCCCAAGGTTATTTCTTGGTTCCACCAACTCAAGGCGTCATGCCTAAACATGCCGGATGCATAGGAAATCCGGTCATCATAGGTGCAATGACTCCTTTCAATCACCGCCTCTATCGCTTCAAACCACCTTATACATTCCGTGGGACCCCCTTTCCCATCGAACTCCGGTGCCCCACAACTTTTAAAATCTTTAAATATGCACCCTTGACGGTATCCCCCATATTGATTATTCATGGGCATTCCGACATTAACACCCACTGGTCCCTCTTCTTCATTTTCTACATCATGGGGTTGAGCATTTTCATTATCTACGTTTTCTGGGGCTTCATTGTTTTGAGCCACATTATTTTGCCCAAGACTTGCCGTGACTTGAGCAATGATGGTTGGCATGATGCCGGCGACCGTTTGAGCGATTACCTCGGCCAAGTTTGGCTCAGGAGCTCCACCACGACCCCTACCACGGCCCCTACCACGACCTCTACCACGGCCCCTACCTCCTTGCACTTCCGGTTGAACTTCCGGTTGCGGTTCTTCCTCTTCAGCCCTATAGTTCGTTCCGGTTCTCCTGGGTCTCGCCATTTCTATAAAACAAGTGACACGTTGACCCGAGAGTTAGTCTCAAATGCTCACATGTTAGCCACACAAGTAGTCAATGCTCTCATACCGATACCACATACTCATTTCATAACATTATGCTAAGGCAAAAGTGTTAGCATCATAAGGGATTTTTTTTTTTACATATCATAACATCAAGTAATCATGCTCATTACGTCATGCAATCAACAACTAACACGAATGATTCAAAGTATAATCCGAATTCGATATGCTCTCTAGTTATTGACCGGGTATGTATACAAGGTGTACCAACGGCTAACCTTCCACCTAATCAACTTCCATTAAGCATATCGGTTCCTTATTATACTTTAAGCCACACGTGCGCAATCCACGATGTCATGAACTTGCTATAATATCGGGTAACCATAAAAGAGTTGATCGGGTTCTTTTAGGGTTGCCACAATATTATACTAAGTTAATGGCATCCCATCATTTTGCCCTAAATCATCACATTAATTCCAACAATTTACAACAACAACCCATATTAACTACAATTCACATTCATCACATTGAATTCAAGCTATCATACAATAGGTCTTAACTACGAACTCACACGGGGATTCACATAATTCACATTGCACACGAATTCCTAACCATGCATGCTATATGAAGAGTTTTAACTTAAGCCGTAGTCTAGGTCAAACCGCCTAATTCTCTACGACCACGCATGGGCCACCATTCTGTAACACCCCAAGCCGAGGCTCGGAATATCACGGAAAACACATAGCACCAGGTGGAATTACAATAGAACAACTAAATGCAATTAAAGATTCGGTGAATCCAAAACATAACGAAGCAAGTAACAAAATACAACAGGAGCAAATAGCCATCAAAGTTAACATAATAACATCCAAAGATGGCAAACGATCCTAAGTATAATGCAAAAGGCAGGCCAATGAATCCTTGATCCATGAGGTCCATAGTCCGGGTTAAACCGCAAGCGAAGCAACTAAACTCCACGCCCTGGGAGAACCTGATTACCTGAAAAGTGTACTAAGCATAGTCAACACAAGGTTGGTGAGTTCGTAGTAATGGTTCGTAAAGAACCCACGATAATAATCACAATATACGAATAGAGGCTAGGCATGACTTACAGCGAGCCTCTAAGCAACACAATATCGTCCAACAACAAGATTACACAAGACTAGTAAATGTGTGATGAGAATGCACAAATGATATATGAATCAAGGTAAGTGCCAATGCATGAATAAGCCAACATGCCTATCCTATGTGTGAACTCCGTCACCTATGCAACGATACCCTTCTGTCATCTCAATGAACAAGGCTGTATCTCAAAATCATCGAGATATATATGTCTATATACTCGGGGTCACGTTCTACATCCAAAATGGGTGCATACATCTATGCACCAGGATGTCGGCAATCCCCTGCCGAGGGCTCATCAACGATGTATGCAATGCTTACAATCAAATGTAAATGCATAAATCATAAACCAACAATCAATATACATCCAACATAAGCCAATTATCAACATTCATCCAACATAAGCCAACTATCAATTACATCCAACATAAGCCAACTATCAACATTCATCAATCATAAACCAACAATCAATATACATCCAACATAAGCCAACTTATCAACATTCATCAACATAAGCCAACAATCAATTCATCCAACATAAGCCAACTATCAACATTCATCAATCATAAACCACTATTCACAATTTAAACCAACTATACGTACATATACTTCAGAGGATTCTACTTTCTTCAAGTCCTAGATGCTTATATATAGGGTCACCCGCAGCCTTCCCACCACATCTAAAACCCAATGAAGGCATAACCGACTTCCATGTATGTACGTCTATCCTAATATATATATATATATATATATATAATATATAATAATCAATCAAAGAAACGATATATATATATATATATATATATATATATATATATATATATATATATATATATATATATATATATATATATATATATATATATATATATATATATATATATATATATATATATATATATATATATATATATATATATATATATATATATATATATATATATATATATATATATATATATATATATATATATATATATATATATATATATATATATATATATATATATATATATATATATATATATATATATATATATATATATATATATATATATATATATATATATATATATATATATATATATATATATATATATATATATATATATATATATATATATATATATATATATATATATATATATATATATATATATATATATATATATATATATATATATATATATATATATATATATATATATATATATATATATATATATATATATATATATATATATATATATATATATATATATATATATATATATATATATATATATATATATATATATATATATATATATATATATATATATATATATATATATATATATATATATATATATATATATATATATATATATATATATATATATATATATATATATATATATATATATATATATATATATATATATATATATATATATATATATATATATATATATATATATATATATATATATATATATATATATATATATATATATATATATATATATATATATATATATATATATATATATATATATATATATATATATATATATATATATATATATATATATATATATATATATATATATATATATATATATATATATATATATATATATATATATATATATATATATATATATATATATATATATATATATATATATATATATATATATATATATATATATATATATATATATATATATATATATATATATATATATATATATATATATATATATATATATATATATATATATATATATATATATATATATATATATATATATATATATATATATATATATATATATATATATATATATATATATATATATATATATATATATATATATATATATATATATATATATATATATATATATATATATATATATATATATATATATATATATATATATATATATATATATATATATATATATATATATATATATATATATATATATATATATATATATATATATATATATATATATATATATATATATATATATATATATATATATATATATATATATATATATATATATATATATATATATATATATATATATATATATATATATATATATATATATATATATATATATATATATATATATATATATATATATATATATATATATATATATATATATATATATATATATATATATATATATATATATATATATATATATATATATATATATATATATATAAACAAGGAAAGTTCAGAATTACGTAACTTACGGTCAATATGGGCGTGAGGTACGGTGGCATTTTTACAACAGGCGTAAGCTACGGCCAAACTGGCGTAACCTACGCCTGGGTGGGGCGTAAGTTACGCCCAATACTGGGCAAAACCAAGTTCAGCAACACCAGCAGCTGCAAGTCCGAACCAAATAACCCAAAAACAACCCAAAACGATTTGTAAGTGTTTGTAACTTATTTTGAAGCATACATAAGCATTGTTACACATAACCACACTTAACCCACACCATAAATCCAACCTTTAACATCAAATTCATACCAAATCGTCCCAACCCTAATCGAAACCCTAATTATACCCTAAATCGTCTTTTGACTCGATTCAAGACTTGTAATTTTACCAATTCATCTAGAAACATATACACAAGCATAAATAGATGGAGATGGGATGAATTTGACTTACCAATACTTTCTTCTTGTGTTCAAGCCCAAATTTGACCTAAATGATAAAACCTTTTACTTGAAAACCTAAACTTGTAGTATGATGGAGATGAGAAGAAAAGGATGATGATTCTTGTAGTAAAGCAATTCCAACACACAAATTAGATGCAAGTAAGATAAAGAACTAGAGATATGAGATGGTTTGGGTGGTTTTGCTTTTACTTGAGAGATAAACTTGTAGTATGATGGAGATGAGAAGAAAAGGATGATGATTCTTGTAGTAAAGCAATTCCAACACACAAATTAGATGCAAGTAAGATAAAGAACTAGAGATATGAGATGGTTTGGGTGGTTTTGCTTTTACTTGAGAGAAAGATAGAAGAATAAGGAGTGTGTGGTGAATGAGAAGGATAAGGGAGGGAGTATGGGTCATATGGGCTGATGGGTCGCGGGTACGGGTCGACCCGTTTCACTTCTCAAGCCACAACACAATCATTTACACAATTAAACGCCGAATAAACATATTAACGACCCGACTAACATACCACATAGTCATATAATCACCAATTGAACCCAAATTATTTCATTCAACAAGATTGTTAGTCAAATTACACATAAAGTCAACGGGTCAAAATTCACGGATGTTACAATTGTTGTCAGAAATGCCGATGGGACTCCTAGGGTATCACCTAAGGAGAAGGATCATTGGTCTGAGGAAGATCATAGGCTGGTAGACCTTGATACCAAGCTACAAAATATGATCTTGTATGCTGTTCCTGAAACTCTTATGCCCACCCTTGTTTTACTTGAAAACCTAAACTTGTAGTATGATGGAGATGAGAAGAAAAGGATGATGATTCTTGTAGTAAAGCAATTCCAACACACAAATTAGATGCAAGTAAGATAAAGAACTAGAGATATGAGATGGTTTGGGTGGTTTTGCTTTTACTTGAGAGAAAGATAGAAGAATAAGGAGTGTGTGGTGAATGAGAAGGATAAGGGAGGGAGTATGGGTCATATGGGCTGATGGGTCGCGGGTACGGGTCGACCCGTTTCACTTCTCAAGCCACAACACAATCATTTACACAATTAAACGCCGAATAAACATATTAACGACCCGACTAACATACCACATAGTCATATAATCACCAATTGAACCCAAATTATTTCATTCAACAAGATTGTTAGTCAAATTACACATAAAGTCAACGGGTCAAAATTCACGGATGTTACAATTGTTGTCAGAAATGCCGATGGGACTCCTAGGGTATCACCTAAGGAGAAGGATCATTGGTCTGAGGAAGATCATAGGCTGGTAGACCTTGATACCAAGCTACAAAATATGATCTTGTATGCTGTTCCTGAAACTCTTATGCCCACCCTTGTTTTACTTGAAAACCTAAACTTGTAGTATGATGGAGATGAGAAGAAAAGGATGATGATTCTTGTAGTAAAGCAATTCCAACACACAAATTAGATGCAAGTAAGATAAAGAACTAGAGATATGAGATGGTTTGGGTGGTTTTGCTTTTACTTGAGAGAAAGATAGAAGAATAAGGAGTGTGTGGTGAATGAGAAGGATAAGGGAGGGAGTATGGGTCATATGGGCTGATGGGTCGCGGGTACGGGTCGACCCGTTTCACTTCTCAAGCCACAACACAATCATTTACACAATTAAACGCCGAATAAACATATTAACGACCCGACTAACATACCACATAGTCATATAATCACCAATTGAACCCAAATTATTTCATTCAACAAGATTGTTAGTCAAATTACACATAAAGTCAACGGGTCAAAATTCACGGATGTTACAATTGTTGTCAGAAATGCCGATGGGACTCCTAGGGTATCACCTAAGGAGAAGGATCATTGGTCTGAGGAAGATCATAGGCTGGTAGACCTTGATACCAAGCTACAAAATATGATCTTGTATGCTGTTCCTGAAACTCTTATGCCCACCCTTGTTTTACTTGAAAATTCAAAATTAATGTGGGAGGAACTTATGACACAGTTTGAAGGCACCTCTGAGACTATAGTCACAAGAAAAGTTGCTTTAAATAAAAGATATGAGTCTTTTTTTCTATCCCTGGTTTTTTTTTTTTTTTTTTTTTTTTTTTTTTTTTTTTTTTTTTTTTTTTTTTTTTTTTTTTTTTTTTTTTTTTTTTTTTTTTTTTTTTTTTTTTTTTTTTTTTTTTTTTTTTTTTTTTTTTTTTTTTTTTTTTTTTTTTTTTTTTTTTTTTTTTTTTTTTTTTTTTTTTTTTTTTTTTTTTTTTTTTTTTTTTTTTTTTTTTTTTTTTTTTTTTTTTTTTTTTTTTTTTTTTTTTTTTTTTTTTTTTTTTTTTTTTTTTTTTTTTTTTTTTTTTTTTTTTTTTTTTTTTTTTTTTTTTTTTTTTTTTTTTTTTTTTTTTTTTTTTTTTTTTTTTTTTTTTTTTTTTTTTTTTTTTTTTTTTTTTTTTTTTTTTTTTTTTTTTTTTTTTTTTTTTTTTTTTTTTTTTTTTTTTTTTTTTTTTTTTTTTTTTTTTTTTTTTTTTTTTTTTTTTTTTTTTTTTTTTTTTTTTTTTTTTTTTTTTTTTTTTTTTTTTTTTTTTTTTTTTTTTTTTTTTTTTTTTTTTTTTTTTTTTTTTTTTTTTTTTTTTTTTTTTTTTTTTTTTTTTTTTTTTTTTTTTTTTTTTTTTTTTTTTTTTTTTTTTTTTTTTTTTTTTTTTTTTTTTTTTTTTTTTTTTTTTTTTTTTTTTTTTTTTTTTTTTTTTTTTTTTTTTTTTTTTTTTTTTTTTTTTTTTTTTTTTTTTTTTTTTTTTTTTTTTTTTTTTTTTTTTTTTTTTTTTTTTTTTTTTTTTTTTTTTTTTTTTTTTTTTTTTTTTTTTTTTTTTTTTTTTTTTTTTTTTTTTTTTTTTTTTTTTTTTTTTTTTTTTTTTTTTTTTTTTTTTTTTTTTTTTTTTTTTTTTTTTTTTTTTTTTTTTTTTTTTTTTTTTTTTTTTTTTTTTTTTTTTTTTTTTTTTTTTTTTTTTTTTTTTTTTTTTTTTTTTTTTTTTTTTTTTTTTTTTTTTTTTTTTTTTTTTTTTTTTTTTTTTTTTTTTTTTTTTTTTTTTTTTTTTTTTTTTTTTTTTTTTTTTTTTTTTTTTTTTTTTTTTTTTTTTTTTTTTTTTTTTTTTTTTTTTTTTTTTTTTTTTTTTTTTTTTTTTTTTTTTTTTTTTTTTTTTTTTTTTTTTTTTTTTTTTTTTTTTTTTTTTTTTTTTTTTTTTTTTTTTTTTTTTTTTTTTTTTTTTTTTTTTTTTTTTTTTTTTTTTTTTTTTTTTTTTTTTTTTTTTTTTTTTTTTTTTTTTTTTTTTTTTTTTTTTTTTTTTTTTTTTTTTTTTTTTTTTTTTTTTTTTTTTTTTTTTTTTTTTTTTTTTTTTTTTTTTTTTTTTTTTTTTTTTTTTTTTTTTTTTTTTTTTTTTTTTTTTTTTTTTTTTTTTTTTTTTTTTTTTTTTTTTTTTTTTTTTTTTTTTTTTTTTTTTTTTTTTTTTTTTTTTTTTTTTTTTTTTTTTTTTTTTTTTTTTTTTTTTTTTTTTTTTTTTTTTTTTTTTTTTTTTTTTTTTTTTTTTTTTTTTTTTTTTTTTTTTTTTTTTTTTTTTTTTTTTTTTTTTTTTTTTTTTTTTTTTTTTTTTTTTTTTTTTTTTTTTTTTTTTTTTTTTTTTTTTTTTATTATTCTATTTTTCAAAAATCTGATGATAGCTATAAGGCTAAGTACAAGAAGCTGAAAGCCCAAATAGCTCTCATGGCTCAAAACAACTCAAGCAATAATAGTTGTATGATTGCCAAGACTGAAAAATAGGAAGAATCTGACGAATCATCTGATAATGAGGAAGAAGTTAGGGATATGTGTTTCATGGCACGTGAAGATCAAGGTCATTTGGTCAAGTCTGATGTTGAATCTAGTCGATGGGTGGATATAGTCATGAAAAAGGTTAGTGACTTTGGTTTTGAAAGTAATGAGGAACAAAAACTGGACCTTTTGTGTAACACCCCAAGCCAAGGCTCAGAATATCACGGAAATCATATAGCACAAGGTGGAATTAATGTAGAACATGAACTAAATGCAAATAAAGGATTCGGTGAATCCATACAATAAAAGAAACAAGTATCACAATACAACAGGAGCAAGAAACCATCAATATTACAAACGACATCAAAAGAAGGCTATCAATCCTAAATACTATGCAACATAAGGCAAATGGATCCTTGATCCATATAAGTCCAGTCCGGGTTCAACAGCAAGCAAACAAATCAAACTCCACGTCCTGGATAACCTGGTTACCTGAAAAGTGTACTAAGCATAGTCAACACAAGGTTGGTGAGTTCGTAGTAATGGTCCATAAAGAACCAACGTCAATAATCACAATATACGAATAGAGGCTAGACATGACTTACAGCGAGCCTCTAAGTAACCCAATAAGGTCCAACAACAAGATTACACAAGACAAGTAAATGTGTAATAAGAATGCACAATGATATACGAATCAATGTAAGTGCCAATGCATGAATAAGCCAACATGCCTATCCTATGCGTGAACTCCGTCACCTATGCAACGATACCCTTCTGTCATTACAATGAACAAGGCTGTATCTCAAAATCATCGAGATATATATGTCTATATACTCGGGGTCACGTTCTACATCCAAAATGGGTGCATACATCTATGCACCAGGATGTCGGCAATCCCCTGCCGAGGGCTCATCAACGATGTATGCAATGCTTACAATCAAATGTAAATGCATAAATCATAAACCAACAATCAATATTCATCCAACATAAGCCAACTATCAACATTCATCAATCATAAGCCAACAACCATAATTTAAACCAACTATACGTACATATACTTCAGAGGATTCTACTTTCTTCAAGTCCCAGATGCTTATATATAGGGTCACCCGCAGCCTTCCCACCACATCTAAAACTCAATGAAGGCATAACCGACTTCCATGTATGTACGTCTATCCTAATGTAAAAGTAATACTTGACTAAAACATAACCCAAGTCAATCAAACGAAAAGAACCGTCACATCAATCCAACAATCAAGTCAAACAATCAATATATCAATAAACACAAAAGCATAATCAACCTCAAACACAAGTCTATCGTACAACAAATCATACGACTCTACAATGCACGTCATGTTCTATCTTAATCACAATATGTAACCAAAGTTTACCGCATAATCAACAAATCACTCAAACAATGAAGCACGTATGTTTACACTTTTCAGCCCGAATCTCTATTGAGTAGGGAACTACGGAACTCACCTTGGCTTCCAAGCTACGATTACGAGTTAAAAAGGAGTTATAAATGCTCAACAACCGCTACGAGTCCGCAACCTAGCAATAAATATCATATTATCATCAAAGTCAACTTCTATAATCCTAAACAAGTTGGTTTAGTAAGATTAGGGTCGAGTCACAACTCTTAGACGTCTAACCGCTTTCCCGCGTAAGAACAAGACACATTCGACTAGACATTTTTGAAAATGGAGAAAGATTCATGAAAAATGAATGTTACCAAGTATCTTAACGATTCCAACATAAGCCAACTATCAACATTCCTCAAACATAAGCCAACTATCAACATTCCTCAAACATAAGCCAACTATCAACATTCCTCAAACATAAGCCAACTATCAACATTCCTCAAACATAAGCCAACTATCAACATTCCTCAAACATAAGCCAACTATCAACATTCCTCAAACATAAGCCAACTATCAACATTCCTCAAACATAAGCCAACTATCAACATTCCTCAAACATAAGCCAACTATCAACATTCCTCAAACATAAGCCAACTATCAACATTCCTCAAACATAAGCCAACTATCAACATTCCTCAAACATAAGCCAACTATCAACATTCCTCAAACATAAGCCAACTATCAACATTCCTCAAACATAAGCCAACTATCAACATTCCTCAAACATAAGCCAACTATCAACATTCCTCAAACATAAGCCAACTATCAACATTCCTCAAACATAAGCCAACTATCAACATTCCTCAAACATAAGCCAACTATCAACATTCCTCAAACATAAGCCAACTATCAACATTCCTCAAACATAAGCCAACTATCAACATTCCTCAAACATAAGCCAACTATCAACATTCCTCAAACATAAGCCAACTATCAACATTCCTCAAACATAAGCCAACTATCAACATTCCTCAAACATAAGCCAACTATCAACATTCCTCAAACATAAGCCAACTATCAACATTCCTCAAACATAAGCCAACTATCAACATTCCTCAAACATAAGCCAACTATCAACATTCCTCAAACATAAGCCAACTATCAACATTCCTCAAACATAAGCCAACTATCAACATTCCTCAAACATAAGCCAACTATCAACATTCCTCAAACATAAGCCAACTATCAACATTCCTCAAACATAAGCCAACTATCAACATTCCTCAAACATAAGCCAACTATCAACATTCCTCAAACATAAGCCAACTATCAACATTCCTCAAACATAAGCCAACTATCAACATTCCTCAAACATAAGCCAACTATCAACATTCCTCAAACATAAGCCAACTATCAACATTCCTCAAACATAAGCCAACTATCAACATTCCTCAAACATAAGCCAACTATCAACATTCCTCAAACATAAGCCAACTATCAACATTCATCTCAACATAAGCCAACTATCAACATTCCTCAAACATAAGCCAACTATCAACATTCCTCAACATAAGCCAACTATCAACATTCCTCAAACATAAGCCAACTATCAACATTCCTCAACATAAGCCAACTATCAACATTCCTCAACATAAGCCAACTATCAACATTCCTCAAACATAAGCCAACTATCAACATTCCTCAAACATAAGCCAACTATCAACATTCCTCAAACATAAGCCAACTATCAACATTCCTCAAACATAAGCCAACTATCAATATTCATCCAACATAAGCCAATTATCAACATTCATCAAACATAAGCCAACTATCAACATTCCTCAAACATAAGCCAACTATCAACATTCATCAACCATATGCCTACTATCAACATTCATCAATCATAAGCCAACTATCAACATTCCATCAACATAAGCCAACTATCAACATTCCTCAAACATAAGCCAACTATCAATATTCCTCAAACATAAGCCAACTATCAACATTCATCAACCATAAGCCTACTATCAACATTCATCAATCATAAGCCAACTATCAACATTCCTCAAACATAAGCCAACTATCAACATTCCTCAACATAAGCCAACTATCAACATTCCTCAAACATAAGCCAACAATCAATATTCATCCAACATAAGCCAATTATCAACATTCATCAAACATAAGCCAACTATCAACATTCCTCAAACATAAGCCAACTATCAACATTCATCAACCATAAGCCTACTATCAACATTCATCAAACATAAGCCAACTATCAACATTCGATCAAACATAAGCCAACTATCAACATTCCTCAAACATAAGCCAACTATCAACATTCCATCAAACATAAGCCAACTATCAATATTCCTCAAACATAAGCCAACTATCAACATTCATCAACCATAAGCCAACAATCAATATTCATCCAACATAAGCCAATTATCAACATTCATCAAACATAAGCCAACTATCAACATTCCTCAAACATAAGCCAACTATCAACATTCGCAACATAAGCCAACTATCAACATTCCTCAAACATAAGCCAACTATCAACATTCCTCAACATAAGCCAACTATCAACATTCCTCAAACATAAGCCAACTATCAACATTCCTCAACATAAGCCAACTATCAACATTCCTCAAACATAAGCCAACTATCAACATTCCTCAAACATAAGCCAACTATCAACATTCCTCAAACATAAGCCAACTATCAACATTCCTCAAACATAAGCCAACTATCAACATTCCTCAAACATAAGCCAACTATCAACATTCCTCAAACATAAGCCAACTATCAACATTCCTCAAACATAAGCCAACTATCAACATTCCTCAAACATAAGCCAATTATCAACATTCATCCAACATAAGCCAACTATCAACATTCCTCAAACATAAGCCAACTATCAACATTCCTCAAACATAAGCCAACTACTCATTGGACTTACGGATCAAAAGTTATAAGCGTTTGAAGTTGACGAAGAATCGCTTGACCAGCAACTTATCACTGCGCCGCAGTGGGGTCTGGCACCTCCCACTGCGCCGCAGTGGGGTCTGGCACCTCCCACTGCGCCGCAGTGGGGTCTGGCACCTCCCACTGCGCCGCAGTGGGGTCTGGCACCTCCCACTGCGCCGCAGTGGGGTCTGGCACCTCCCTCTGCGCCGCAGTGGGGTCTGGCACCTCCCACTGCGCCGCAGTGAGCCAATTCTGCAGCAAAACTATGCCTAGAACGATCCCAAACAACCCAAAACACATCCAAACACCATTTTAGTCCTAGGGATCGACCAAAAGACCTTTCCAACTCGATTTTGAGCATAAACAAACATATATAAACATAAATAAACACAACCCACTTCATAAATCCGTTTCATTTCATCAATTTCATACCAAAATCGTTCTTAACCCTAATTTAAATCCACAAAACCCTAATTTGCATTTTGACCCGATTTGTGACCCGAATTTACTTGAAATCAACTAGAAATATGTAAATAAACATAAAATAAAGATTATGGGATGAGTTTAACTTACCAAAATCTCCACCTAGTGTTCAAACCCGAATTTGACCCGAATTAGATGTTTTCTTGCACCTTGAAACCCGAATTTTCGATATGTTGCTAAGATGAGGTTGATGATGAAAACCCCTAACAAAATCTTGCTTAACTTCTAATATATGAGGTAGAAATCCAGAGAGAGAGAAGGAGAAGATAGAAATGAAATGAGTGGGGGAGGGGGAGTTAGAAGGGGGGCCGGCCTAAACTCCAAAAAGGGTAGGCTCCCACTCCGCTAAATTCGACAAATAACTAAACGTTAACCCTTTAAATGCCAAAACGACTCACAACCATACTTTAACTTAACGTTTCGCTAAAACTCGCTTATTCTCCCAAGCTTCTACCTTGATTTACAAAAGTCATTTACATTTAGTTGAATTTAAATTGTAAGCATCGATTAGCACGACTAATGAACCCGACTAGCGCATAAGCCCCAAATTGCACGACAAATTGATCTATATGTACACATTGCACTTAAATGAACCCCAAAAGACTTTAATTTATATTACTAACTAAATTGTTAGCCAAATTGCACAAGTAGTCAACGGGTCAAAAGTCACGGGTGTTACATTATTCCCCCGTTCAAAAGAATTTCGTCCCGAAATTCAACAAAACCCTAGTTATTAAACAGTTTTAGGTATCTAACCCTTACACGGTCCCCTCGCTCCCAAGTGAACTCGTTCCCGCGTTTAGCGTATCGTCCAACCTCTGAAATTCGTGTAGCGTTTGCTCCTTAGCTTCTTGACCTCGCTACCTAAGATTCCTTCCGGTTCCTCGAAATTACAACGATTCTCACTCTCAAAGGATTCAAATCTCGCTAATGTTATTCGCTCTCATCACTTGTAGCACGTGGCTCCGTTTAGTACTATAGGACAGCTTGAGTTTCCACTCACATGCCAATCCCATTCTGATCATTCCATCTCGTACACACCATGGTTGATTCCCTCGTTAAAAGAACTCCTTCATAAGTTACAATTTGTTACGCAATTAAATTTTTGAAAATCTCAAGGAATGTTTACCAAAGATTCGTTTGTCTTTTCGTTTATAATCATCGCATCTATCTCAAAACATCTTACTATTATATTAGCAAAATTCATTCGATTAAAGGAGCCGTATTATGTAACAAGTTTTTAGTTTATAGCTCGTTAGGTTATTTAGAATCGGGTGACGTCGCACACATCCTTCATACCAAGTGTTAGAACCTTTCGCCATGATTCATCGATCTCCGGGTTATAAATCCATTTTCTCAAACGAGTTTATTGTCAGTGTCCAGGAATTTATTATTTATTATTGTTATATATGTATATATACATATCGCGGTTAACATTAAGTGCAATTAGTTGTAAACAGGTAACACTTATTATGACGATTTGCCTTATAGTTAGCGCATTAAGTTAGGCGTCCAATTAAATCACCCCTTACCAATCGTGTACGTGTTTATATACCACCCAATATCGTTTAGACCTCAACTCCATTCCCGCGACGCTCGTTCTTGCGCATATTTTACATGTTGGGTAGACTTTAAAATTTTTTTATTTTATTTTTTTTATTTTATTTTATTTTATTTTATTTTATTTTATTTGTCCAATCTATGGTTAGCCTAATCAAGGTCGTTCCTTCTCGCCCATAGTAAGTTTATAGTTGTATAGCAGCTCACAATGAATCGTTACGTTCCGTTGTCGCCATCGATATTGACTTCGCAATTAACTCCACTGTTATTCGTCTATTCTAATCAATCCACCTTAGTTAACTCAGGCATTTTCCTAAAGTTTCAACCTTAGGGATGTATAATACAATGAGGTTCTCATAATCGTAATACAGCCATACTTATAATCTCTACGTTGCTGACTAAGTTATAAAGTAACAGGAGGGGGTTAACTTAGCCAAGTAATCCTTAATCGCCCTACAAATTTATACATACAATTGTTCACGAACCCATTTACATCTATGCATGCATCTTGAATTCCTAGCTGTGTATTCAATAAGTAAGTTAGGCAACAAGATTTTTGAGATACTCAAATAAAGGGGGCTAGCATGGCAATCCATACACACAATTTCCCAAGATTTCAATTACCCTTACGCCTATATTACCAAGTCCTAACGATTTATTTCACCAACTTAGTTAGGCAACGAAATTTAAGCATATTCAATAATTAGAATATCATGGCAACCATATTTGTTCTACCGCATTTCCTAACAATTTATTTACATAACCTAGTTAGAAGGTAAGATTTTGTAGGTCTATCAACTAATCTCGCAATACCAAGCCATACATACAATCTCTCATATGTTGGGTATGACTATGCATAAGTTTTCAATCATTACTAATTCTTCCTTATAACTAGGTTAAGAATTTACATTTTGAGCATACTCAAGTTTGAAACATGTCTACCGTTCTTATTCATATAATTGTCCATTTATTAAATATTTATACATACAATTGTTCACGAACCCATTTACATCTATGCATGCATCTTGAATTCCTAGCTGTGTATTCAATAAGTAAGTTAGGCAACAAGATTTTTGAGATACTCAAATAAAGGGGGCTAGCATGGCAATCCATACACACAATTTCCCAAGATTTCAATTACCCTTACGCCTATATTACCAAGTCCTAACGATTTATTTCACCAACTTAGTTAGGCAACGAAATTTAAGCATATTCAATAATTAGAATATCATGGCAACCATATTTGTTCTACCGCATTTCCTAACAATTTATTTACATAACCTAGTTAGAAGGTAAGATTTTGTAGGTCTATCAACTAATCTCGCAATACCAAGCCATACATACAATCTCTCATATGTTGGGTATGACTATGCATAAGTTTTCAATCATTACTAATTCTTCCTTATAACTAGGTTAAGAATTTACATTTTGAGCATACTCAAGTTTGAAACATGTCTACCGTTCTTATTCATATAATTGTCCATTTATTAAATATTTATACATACAATTGTTCACGAACCCATTTACATCTATGCATGCATCTTGAATTCCTAGCTGTGTATTCAATAAGTAAGTTAGGCAACAAATTTAAGCATATTCAATAATTAGAATATCATGGCAACCATATTTGTTCTACCGCATTTCCTAACAATTTATTTACATAACCTAGTTAGAAGGTAAGATTTTGTAGGTCTATCAACTAATCTCGCAATACCAAGCCATACATACAATCTCTCATATGTTGGGTATGACTATGCATAAGTTTTCAATCATTACTAATTCTTCCTTATAACTAGGTTAAGAATTTACATTTTGAGCATACTCAAGTTTGAAACATGTCTACCGTTCTTATTCATATAATTGTCCATTTATTAAATATTTATACATACAATTGTTCACGAACCCATTTACATCTATGCATGCATCTTGAATTCCTAGCTGTGTATTCAATAAGTAAGTTAGGCAACAAGATTTTTGAGATACTCAAATAAAGGGGGCTAGCATGGCAATCCATACACACAATTTCCCAAGATTTCAATTACCCTTACGCCTATATTACCAAGTCCTAACGATTTATTTCACCAACTTAGTTAGGCAACGAAATTTAAGCATATTCAATAATTAGAATATCATGGCAACCATATTTGTTCTACCGCATTTCCTAACAATTTATTTACATAACCTAGTTAGAAGGTAAGATTTTGTAGGTCTATCAACTAATCTCGCAATACCAAGCCATACATACAATCTCTCATATGTTGGGTATGACTATGCATAAGTTTTCAATCATTACTAATTCTTCCTTATAACTAGGTTAAGAATTTACATTTTGAGCATACTCAAGTTTGAAACATGTCTACCGTTCTTATTCATATAATTGTCCATTTATTAAATATTTATACATACATCACCGTATTCGCTTATCTCATGTATACAATTTAGCCTAACAACCTACTTTATACATGCCAAACTATCAAACTAGTAAACCAATCCTTTCATGAAAGTGTTTGTTGATTAGCACACCTACATATGCATTATCTATTTCCGTTACATCATGCATAATGATCACGCTTAACCACATATTTTCTCATACCTTTGCCATATAACTAATATGTTAAATCGATTCATAAAATTCTCCGTTGGTTAATACATTTTACGCATGCATCCCCAAATATCTCATATCCCGCATACAATCAAGTTTGACAATGTCTCATACGATTTTAAGTTCATATACTATTAAGCAACATACCCCCATTGTTCACCGATTACAATTAACATCTTTAGTGTTGGAATATCAACCGTTTATAATACATAAGAGTTAGGATACTTACAACCTTGATACCTTCTTAGGGTGCATATCAACATATTTATCATATTGTATCCTAACCGTTTATCAACATGTTTAAGTCGGACAACAACGAAAACATTTACAACATCCACGTGACCACTACGGGGCATACATACATACACATCACACATGCATAACATATAGGTTACTAAATCATACTAGTTAACATGTCATTCCACTAACAAATCCAATAATAGTAATAGTTCTAGAGTCTATGACCCGGGGGTTTGCTTCCCAATTTAACTCAGGTTGGCCGCATTAATAGTTAGTGTTTTAACGCCGACACACTACACATGTTCAATGTCTTTTACTAAGGCCGACACCTAAATATTCTCAATTAACTGTCATATATCGTGTTATCATACCAACATATCCTACGTGTTTCATTCCACTATGTTAAGAACAACATATCAAAGTTCTCAAGTAATCGTTATCTATCATGTTCTCGCCAAGTTCACAACAATTGTTTATCGTTAATTCAAGTAATCACGTCAATACATCATACCATCAAACAATTAACACAAAACGGTTCAAGTATAATCTGGATTCGATATGCTCTCTAGTCATTGACCAGATATGTATACAGGGTGTACCAACGGCTAACCCTCCACCCAATCAACTTCCATTAAGCATATCGATTCCCTATTATACACTAAGCCAAGCAACTAACACGAATGATTCAAAGTATAATCCGAATTCGATATACTCTCTAGTTATTGACCGGGTATGTATACAGGGTGTACCAACGGCTAACCCTCCACCCAATCAACTTCCATTAAGCATATCGATTCCCTATTATACACTAAGCCAAGCAACTAACACGAATGATTCAAAGTATAATCCGAATTCGATATACTCTCTAGTTATTGACCGGGTATGTATACAGGGTGTACCAACGGCTAACCCTCCACCCAATCAACTTCCATTAAGCATATCGATTCCCTATTATACACTAAGCCAAGCAACTAACACGAATGATTCAAAGTATAATCCGAATTCGATATACTCTCTAGTTATTGACCGGGTATGTATACAGGGTGTACCAACGGCTAACCCTCCACCCAATCAACTTCCATTAAGCATATCGATTCCCTATTATACACTAAGCCAAGCAACTAACACGAATGATTCAAAGTATAATCCGAATTCGATATACTCTCTAGTTATTGACCGGGTATGTATACAGGGTGTACCAACGGCTAACCCTCCACCCAATCAACTTCCATTAAGCATATCGATTCCCTATTATACACTAAGCCAAGCAACTAACACGAATGATTCAAAGTATAATCCGAATTCGATATACGATGAACCTGTGCCTCAATCAATATACGATGAACCTGTGCCAACAATCAATATTCATCCAACATAAGCCAACTATCAACATTCCTCAAACATAAGCCAACTATCAACATTCATCCAACATAAGCCAACTATCAACATTCCTCAAACATAAGCCAACTATCAACATTCATCAACCATAAGCCTACTATCAACATTCATCCAACATAAGCCAACTATCAACATTCCTCAAACATAAGCCAACTATCAACATTCATCAACCATAAGCCTACTATCAACATTCATCAATCATAAGCCAACAATCAATATTCATCCAACATAAGCCAATTATCAACATTCATCCAACATAAGCCAACTATCAACATTCATCCAACATAAGCCAACTATCAACATTCATCAAACATAAGCCAACTATCAACATTCATCCAACATAAGCCAACTATCAACATTCATCCAACATAAGCCAATTATCAACATTCATCCAACATAAGCCAACTATCAACATTCCTCAAACATAAGCCAACTATCAACATTCCTCAAACATAAGCCAACTATCAACATTCCTTAAACATAAGCCAACTATCAACATTCATCCAACCATAAGCCTACTATCAACATTCATCAACATAAGCCAACAATCAATATTCATCCAACATAAGCCAATTATCAACATTCATCCAACATAAGCCAACTATCAACATTCATCCAACATAAGCCAACTATCAACATTCCTCAAACATAAGCCAACTATCAACATTCCTCAAACATAAGCCAATTATCAACATTCATCCAACATAAGCCAATTATCAACATTCATCCAACATAAGCCAACTATCAACATTCCTCAAACATAAGCCAACTATCAACATTCCTCAAACATAAGCCAACAATCAATATTCATCCAACATAAGCCAATTATCAACATTTATCCAACATAAGCCAACTATCAACATTCCTCAAACATAAGCCAACTATCAACATTCATCCAACATAAGCCAACTATCAACATTCCTCAAACATAAGCCAACTATCAACATTCCTCAAACATAAGCCAACTATCAACATTCCTCAAACATAAGCCAACTATCAACATTCATCCAACATAAGCCAATTATCAACATTCATCCAACATAAGCCAACTATCAACATTCCTCAAACATAAGCCAACTATCAACATTCCTCAAACATAAGCCAACTATCAACATTCATCCAACATAAGCCAATTATCAACATTCATCCAACATAAGCCAACTATCAACATTCCTCAAACATAAGCCAACTATCAACATTCATCCAACATAAGCCAACTATCAACATTCCTCAAACATAAGCCAACTATCAACATTCCTCAAACATAAGCCAACTACTCACAATCCTCAAACATAAGCCAACTATCAACATTCCTTAAACATAAGCCAACTATCAACATTCATCCACCATAAGCCTACTATCAACATTCATCAACATGTGCCAACAATCAATATTCATCCAACATAAGCCAATTATCAACATTCATCCAACATAAGCCAACTATCAACATTCCTCAAACATAAGCCAACTATCAACATTCCTCAAACATAAGCCAACTATCAACATTCATCCAACCATAAGCCAACAATCAATATTCATCCAACATAAGCCAATTATCAACATTCATCCAACATAAGCCAACTATCAACATTCCTCAAACATAAGCCAACTATCAACATTCCTCAAACATAAGCCAACTATCAACATTCCTTAAACATAAGCCAACTATCAACATTCATCCACCATAAGCCTACTATCAACATTCATCAACATGTGCCAACAATCAATATTCATCCAACATAAGCCAATTATCAACATTCATCCAACATAAGCCAACTATCAACATTCCTCAAACATAAGCCAACTATCAACATTCCTCAAACATAAGCCAACTATCAACATTCCTCAAACATAAGCCAACTAGCAACATTCATCAACCATAAGCCATTATCAACATTCATCCAACATAAGCCAATTATCAACATTCATCCAACATAAGCCAACTATCAACATTCCTCAAACATAAGCCAACTATCAACATTCCTCAAACATAAGCCAACTATCAACATTCATCCAACCATAAGCCAATTATCAACATTCATCCAACATAAGCCAACTATCAACATTCCTCAAACATAAGCCAACTATCAACATTCCTCAAACATAAGCCAACTAACAACATTAATCCAACAATCAAGTCAAACAATCAATATATCAATAAACACAAAAGCATAATCAACCTCAAACACAAGTCTATCGTACAACAAATCATACGACTCTACAATGCACGTCATGTTCTATCTTAATCACAATATGTAACCAAAGTTTACCGCATAATCAACAAATCACTCAAACAATGAAGCACGTATGTTTACACTTTTCAGCCCGAATCTCTATTGAGTAGGGAACTACGGAACTCACCTTGGCTTCCAAGCTACGATTACGAGTTAAAAAGGAGTTATAAATGCTCAACAACCGCTACGAGTCCGCAACCTAGCAATAAATATCATATTATCATCAAAGTCAACTTCTATAATCCTAAACAAGTTGGTTTAGTAAGATTAGGGTCGAGTCACAACTCTTAGACGTCTAACCGCTTTCCCGCGTAAGAACAAGACACATTCGACTAGACATTTTTGAAAATGGAGAAAGATTCATGAAAAATGAATGTTACCAAAAGAAAGTAGACTCTTATACGATTCCAACGATAGGTCATATGACTCGATTGGACTTACGGATCAAAAGTTATAAGCGTTTGAAGTTGACGAAGAATCGCTTGACCAGCAACTTATCACTGCGCCGCAGTGGGGTCTGGCACCTCCCACTGCGCCGCAGTGGGGTCTGGCACCTCCCACTGCGCCGCAGTGGGGTCTGGACACCTCCCACTGCGCCGCAGTGGGGTCTGGCACCTCCCACTGCGCCGCAGTGGGGTCTGGCACCTCCCACTGCGCCGCAGTGGGGTCTGGCACCTCCCACTGCGCCGCAGTGGGGTCTGGCACCTCCCACTGCGCCGCAGTGGGGTCTGGCACCTCCCACTGCGCCGCAGTGGGGTCTGGCACCTCCCACTGCGCCGCAGTGGGGTCTGGCACCTCCCACTGCGCCGCAGTGGGGTCTGGCACCTCCCACTGCGCCGCAGTGGGGTCTGGCACCTCCCACTGCGCCGCAGTGGGGTCTGGACACCTCCCACTGCGCCGCAGTGGGGTCTGGCACCTCCCACTGCGCCGCAGTGGGGTCTGGCACCTCCCACTGCGCCGCAGTGGGGTCTGGCACCTCCCACTGCGCCGCAGTGGGGTCTGGACACCTCCCACTGCGCCGCAGTGGGGTCTGGCACCTCCCACTGCGCCGCAGTGGGGTCTGGACACCTCCCACTGCGCCGCAGTGGGGTCTGGCACCTCCCACTGCGCCGCAGTGGGGTCTGGACACCTCCCACTGCGCCGCAGTGGGGTCTGGCACCTCCCACTGCGCCGCAGTGGGGTCTGGACACCTCCCACTGCGCCGCAGTGGGGTCTGGCACCTCCCACTGCGCCGCAGTGGGGTCTGGACACCTCCCACTGCGCCGCAGTGGGGTCTGGCACCTCCCACTGCGCCGCAGTGGGGTCTGGACACCTCCCACTGCGCCGCAGTGGGGTCTGGCACCTCCCACTGCGCCGCAGTGGGGTCTGGACACCTCCCACTGCGCCGCAGTGGGGTCTGGCACCTCCCACTGCGCCGCAGTGGGGTCTGGCACCTCCCACTGCGCCGCAGTGGGGTCTGGCACCTCCCACTGCGCCGCAGTGAGCCAATTCTGCAGCAAAACTATGCCTAGAACGATCCCAAACAACCCAAAACACATCCAAACACCATTTTAGTCCTAGGGATCGACCAAAAGACCTTTCCAACTCGATTTTGAGCATAAACAAACATATATAAACATAAATAAACACAACCCACTTCATAAATCCGTTTCATTTCATCAATTTCATACCAAAATCGTTCTTAACCCTAATTTAAATCCACAAAACCCTAATTTGCATTTTGACCCGATTTGTGACCCGAATTTACTTGAAATCAACTAGAAATATGTAAATAAACATAAAATAAAGATTATGGGATGAGTTTAACTTACCAAAATCTCCACCTAGTGTTCAAACCCGAATTTTCGATATGTTGATAAGATGAGGTTGATGATGAAAACCCCTAACAAAATCTTGCTTAACTTCTAATATATGAGGTAGAAATCCAGAGAGAGAGATATAGGTGCTTGTGTTTTTCTTGGAAGAGAAAAGAGAGAGAGAAGGAGAAGATAGAAATGAAATGAGTGGGGGAGGGGGAGTTAGAAGGGGGGCCGGCCTAAACTCCAAAAAGGGTAGGCTCCCACTCCGCTAAATTCGACAAATAACTAAACGTTAACCCTTTAAATGCCAAAACGACTCACAACCATACTTTAACTTAACGTTTCGCTAAAACTCGCTTATTCTCCCAAGCTTCTACCTTGATTTACAAAAGTCATTTACATTTAGTTGAATTTAAATTGTAAGCATCGATTAGCACGACTAATGAACCCGACTAGCGCATAAGCCCCAAATTGCACGACAAATTGATCTATATGTACACATTGCACTTAAATGAACCCCAAAAGACTTTAATTTATATTACTAACTAAATTGTTAGCCAAATTGCACAAGTAGTCAACGGGTCAAAAGTCACGGGTGTTACAAATGGCACTGGTATTATCACAAAAGATTGTGGTCTTTGAATTTAAATTGTAAGCATCGATTAGCACGACTAATGAACCCGACTAGCGCATAAGCCCCAAATTGCACGACAAATTGATCTATATGTACACATTGCACTTAAATGAACCCCAAAAGACTTTAATTTATATTACTAACTAAATTGTTAGCCAAATTGCACAAGTAGTCAACGGGTCAAAAGTCACGGGTGTTACAAATGGCACTGGTATTATCACAAAAGATTGTGGTCTTTGAATATTTAATTTCAGTCATTGGCTAGACAAGTGCAGAGTTGTAATGCACGTTTGAAAAATGTTGAAACCACTCCTCTTCAACCTAAGCAAAATGCAAAACCTTTTTCCAAACAAATCAAGCAAAAATCTGAGAAGAAAAAGGTTGAAACCCCCATCAAACCAACTATTTTTGTGTCATCTGAGATCATGACCGAGATCCCCTTCGATCCTTCAGTTCCTTATGAACCAAAGAAATCTGAGACTGCTAGGGAGAGTCTAGCGAACCCATCAAGAGATGGGTTCCCAAAAAGAACTAATCTTTGTGTTTGTGCAGGGAGACCGAAAGAAGAATATATGGTTTCTTGACAGCGCTGCTGGCAGAACCATGACTGGTTATCAAACCCTGCTGGAGGAATATAGGGTGCAAGAGGGATATGGTGTTGTGAATAATGGACAAGTCAAATTCACACGTGTTGCATATGTGAATGGTTTGAAATATAACCTGATCAGTGTCAGTCAACTGTGTGATGACGGCTTCAAGGTATTATTTGATATTTCACAAGGCACCATATTCAACAGAGATGGAAAGGTAGTATTGATTGCACCAAGAAAAGGAAACATTTATATCATTGACATGAATAGTTCACCCACTGAACATTGTTTCTACACAAAGGCAGATGAAGACACAAATTGGTTGTGGCACAAGAGATTATACCATCTGAACTTCAAGAATATTAATAAGTTGTCAAGAAAACAACTTGTTGATGGGATACCCTCAATGTCTTTCAATAAAGACAAGCCATGTCCAGGTTGTGAAATGGGTAAGCAGAAAATAGCTTCATTTAAGACAAAGAAAAGTTTTAGTATAACTGAACCTCTTCACATGCTTCACATGGACCTCTTTGGAACAGTAAATGTTCAGACAAGAGCAGGAAAGAAGTATACCCTTGTTATTATTGATGAATATAAGATATTGCTGGGTAATTTTCCTCAGATCCAAGAGTGAAGCTGCTACTGAAATCATTGCTCTCATCAAACAAATTGAACTCAAGCATAAGCGAAAAGTTTTTCAGCTCAGAAGTGACAATGGCACTGAATTCAGAAATGCCACTCTGGAGTCCTTCTGTACTGAAACTGGCATATCTCAGAACTTCTCTTCAGCCCATACACCAGAGCAGAATGGTGTAGTAGAAAGAAAGAATCGTACGCTGATTGAAGCTGCTAGAAGTATGCTAAATGAATCTGGTCTTCCCAAGAATTTCTGGGCTGAAGCTGTTGCAACTGCTTGCTACACTCAGAACAGATCTGTCTATGTCAAAAGACACAAGAAGACATCCTATGAAGTACTCAGAAATAGAAAGCCTAATATTGGATATTTCCATGTATTTGGATGTCCAGTATACATTCTGAATGATTCCAGTCAGCTTGGAAAATTTGATGCAAAGCTGATGAAGGGTACTTCCTAGGATATTCAACAAATCGCAAAGCCTTTAGAGTCTATAACAAAAGACTTGAAAAGGTTGATGAGTCAATTCATGTTACCTTTGATGAATCTAATTCTGCAATCTTTAAGAATTCAACTCCTGTACCACCCTCAGAAAGTCCAATAAGTTTTGGTGATTCTGATCCTATTGTCCAATCTGATCAGTCACCTGAACCTGCTTCTGAACATCTAAATTCAGAACCAATAATAATCAACTCAAGCAACATTCCATTCTATCATTCAGTCAGTTTTAAACTACCTTCTGAACTAACTATTGGATCAGATGTACATGCTGCTTCACCTCAGATATCAGGCTCCACTGAATTACCCCAATCTGAACAATTTCATGATGCAAATCATGATCTGCAGGAGGAAGATGATGAGACCGAAGTTGTCTTTTCTGAAGCACCTCCTGAAGTAATTCAGAGGAGTTCTTGCACTGATATCATTATTCATCCTGGTCATTACACTAAGTGGACACGAGCACATCCAATCGATCAAATCATTGGAGATTCTACTAGTGGGGTTCAGACTAAAAGAGCCACCAACGATCAATGCTTAAATGTCAGCTTCTTATCACTGATAGAACCGAAGAAGATTAACAAGGTTATGAAAGACCCTAGCTGGATTGAAGCCATGCAAGATGAGCTTAATCAGTTCAAAAGAAACGATGTTTGGGAACTTGTTCCTTGTCCCAGTGATCTAAAGAAAGAACCAATTGGGACAAGATGGGTCTTCAGAAACAAGATGGATGAAGATGGCCATGTGATTCGAAACAAGGCAAGACTTGTTGCAAAGGGTTACTCACAAGAAGAAGGAGTAGACTTTGATGAAACCTTTGCACCAGTTTCCAGACTAGAAGCTATCAGAATTTTCTTAGCTTTTGCAGCTCATCATGAGTTCTAAGTCTATCAAATGGATGTCAAGAGTGCGTTCTTGAATGGTGAATTGGAAGAAGTTGTGTATGTGTATCAGCCACCAGGGTTCATAAATGAAGAAAGACCTCATTGGGTGTACAGACTGAACAAAGCATTATATGGTCTGAGACAAGCACCTAGAGCCTGGTATGATACTCTTACTAAACATCTTCTGAAAAATGGTTTTAAAAGGGGTATAATAGATAACACTTTATTCATATTGCATGATAAAAGTGATATCTTACTTGTACAAATTTATGTTGATGATATCGTGTTTGGGTCTACAAATAACAAAATGTGTGAACAGTTTTCTGAAATAATGTCATCTGAGTATGAAATGAGTATGATGGGTGAACTGACATATTTTCTAGGTCTTCAAGTGAAACAATCCAGTGATGGTATTTTTATAAATCAAGAAAAATATCTCAGAGACTTATTAAAGAAATATCAATTTGATTCAGTCTCATCAAAAGATACTCCCATTTCTGCACCTTTAACTTTGGACTCAGATCCCAATGGAAAACAAGTGGATCCCATAAAATATTGTGGTATGGTGGGATCCCTCATGTACTTAACTGCTAGTAGAGCTGACATAATGTTTGCAACATGCCTTTGTGCACGATTTCAGTCTGATCCCAGAGAAGCACACGCAAATGCTGTGAAAAGGATTTTCAGATACCTTAAAGGTGTCCCCAGACTTGGTCTTTGGTATCCCAAAGGCGTAAGTCTAGATCTAATGGGTTATTCAGATTCTGATCATGCAGGTTGTAAAATAGATAGGAAAAGTACCACAGGTGGTTGTCATTGCCTAGGTGGCAAATTGGTTAGTTGGACAAGTAAGAAACAGACCGCAGTATCACTCTCCACAGCTGAAGCTGAATACATTTCTGCATCCAGTTGCTGCGCTCAGATTTTGTGGATGAAGAACCAACTAACTGATTATGGTGTTAAGTATACAAAGACTCCTATATTTTGTGATAACACCAGTGCCATTGCCATCTCTCACAATCCTGTCATGCACTCCAAAACCAAGCATATTGACCTCAGGTATCATTTTATTAGAGATCACATTATTAAAGGTGACATTGAACTTCATTTCAATCCCACTGATAAACAACTCGCTGATGTTTTTACAAAACCCTTGGATGTCAAAACGTTTAAACATCTCATTAGTGAGTTAGGTATGCTAAATCCTATATAGCATCACCTCAGGGGGAAGTGTCAAATATTTTTATGTTTAAAAGAATTTCTCTCTAAGGGGGAACTTTGCTTTCAGAAAAATATTTTGACTGAAATGCTTCAGAATTTCTGAAATGATTTCAGAATAAGTGTGAAAACTGAGATGGTTCAGATTCCTTAAAATCTGATCATGCTCAGATTTAAATAAGTTATTTCTGAAATGAGTTAGTCCTTTATAATGTCTTTTGGATACTTGGTCGTTGTGTGAACATGTGACAGTTACTGTTTAACGTTTGAATAATGATGCTTTTTGCTGATGTGTCACACAAGTTGCGCCGTAAATGAAAAGTAATGATCACTTTTTCTTTAAAGTATTGAAAAGTTTTGTGAAAATGTGGGGTCATAACCGTCGTTGCATTAAATGCGGACGTATACCCAAAATTATTTTCGGACTTCAAACCCGATCAAAATTAATTTCATTAAAATAATATTTTTTTGGAGTTTGAATTTCAAAATCAATTTTTCTTTTATTTATTTTGGAAAAACCCTTTGTATTCCATCATAAATATAAATACCATTTCCGAAAACAATTCCTTCATTTACTTCTCATTACATTTACTCCCAATCATCATTCTCTCTCATTTTCTTATATTCAGTTTTCCCTTGTAGAAATAATGGCTAAACCTGCTTCTCATGCCAAATCACTAATAGCTTTCGAATACAAACCATCCAAAGTAGTCAAGGCCAGTGCACAATGGCCAAAAGGGTTCGATCCAATAACCCTTAGATTCAATATGAATAATTTCGTGGCCGCACTGAATGCCAAAGGCAAAACCTTAATGGGGAGGATTAATAAATTTCTTGAACAATCCCCTCTCCATTATGCCTTGACTGCAGATCCTCAAGTATTGTATCATAGATACTTACTTGAATTCTGGTATACTGCTACTCTAAGCAAGGATGAAAAATCCATTGCTTTTTCTTTAAAAGAAGGCACTAAGCAGTATATCCTTTCACTTGATGGGTTTTGGGAGGCCCTTTGTAAGTCCCTTGGCACGGATCGTCAATAGCTTGCTCCAGTTATATTGAGGTGCGGAATCCCTCACAATAACTAGGTGATCAACAAAAAGCCCCTGGATCACCTGCTGCCTCGCAGATCTTCTTCGGGCTAGCGGAACAACCTTTGACGACTTAACCTGCACAAGTATGCTTGATATTTCGACAAATGTCCAACCCTAAACTCTGCTAGGGTTCGGTTTATATAGGTAACACCTGACATGGGCTTCAGCGAGTCGGCCTCGCAATTCCAGCCCAGCCCGTCACTAATGCGAGGTCGCATTCCGTGATTGGCCTCGTATTTGACCCTGCAAATACGGAGTCGTATTCCCTATGTGAAATGAGAGGTCGCATTTCACACTTAGCAGATTTATTACACATTCAATACTTCAACTTAATCTAGTATTCTATGCATAATACTAAGTTCATTAATGACAATCACATTACAAAGACATATAACAATATAAGCCCAAACAATCTAGACTGCTATTGACATAGATGTGCACTTACAGACTCCCCCTTGGCAATAGCTTCTAGACGTTAACATACCTATGTATTTGTCTTGTCTTTGTCATTAATCTACTTCCTCTGCTTTTTCTTCTTGCTCCTGCTCTGCTCCTTTCAGTCTCAGTCTCAGTCTCGAAATCAGAATCTGACTCTGACTCTGAAGGAGTATGAGTTAACCCTAACCTTCTCTTCTCTTGATCCCTCAAAGATCCTGGATCATAATAATAATCCGCAATCTCTTCCCTAGCTCTCATATGAGCTTGTGGATCATAACACAATAATTGGATGCAAATCTGACTCGGTAGAAGTATTATTGGTAGAGTCGGTCTTGGTAGACTCACTATCCTGAGCACTAGCATTATCAGCATCAAGAGCAATAACATCAGATTGCCCTATCAAATCCTTACCCTTGTTTAATTGATCACTGTCAACATCTTTTGTAAGGAGTTTGGTTTGAGGTGCATCAGACTCAACTACTATCTTCAACTCTGTGACAACCAGTTCTTGAGTCTGTGGAGCTTCAGAAACTGCCTTGCCAGCAACACCAGCCTGGCTAGACTCCTCTTGAGTCTCTGTTCTCAAACTAGAACCTTCTCCTAGCTCCTGAGTAGCTCTGGCAGCATCTGGATCTTCATTGTGATCATCATCATGCCTTGCCTTAGCCAGCTCATCACCTCTGCAACCTAAGCTGTCTCTCTCAGCTCTAACCTTGAGATAGTTATCGATGAGCTCATGCAGTTTTTCTTCAGAGATCTTGACTCCCTTCTTCATTGCATCTGCCATCCTGATAACCTTCCCATCAAGTTCAATATACCTTTTATACATCTTGGACACTACCACCTCGGCCTTGTCCAACTTGTCTTCTAAAAACTTATTCTTGTCACTAACAACCTTAAAATCACCAGCTAAACGAGTGATCAAACCTCTCATCTCATTCATCTGTCTCTGCAGATCACCAAGATTAGTTTCTTCACTTGTTTGTCGTTGTGGTTGTGGCTGTGTAGTCTCAAGAACAGTAACAATAGGCACACTTTGTGAACCACCAGTAGCAGCAGAAGTCTCTTGTTCCCTGACAAGTGTTCTTCTCTTAGGCATAGGCTGCTCTGGCACCCAATCTTCATCCGTTTCTATCCTTCTTCTTCCTTGAGTTGCCTCAGTAGGTTTAGGAACCATCTTAGATCCAACTCTGATGAATGCATGAGATCTATAAGGATCTTCATCACCATCACTGCTAGAATCATCATCAGAATGGATAGAAGGCTCTTTGTCTGCTTGAACATCAGCAACAGCCTTTCCTCTACCTTCAGCATTCACACCAGATCCACTAACCTGACCCGCTCCTGACCCACTAGCTTCTTCAGTACCAGACCCACTAGCTCTAGCTGCTTCAGAACTAACTGCAACTCCAGCTACATAATCATCTATATCCCGGTCAAGGTCCGCATCTACTAGGTCATCAACATTGGCATTGTACCTTTGCACTTGAGCAATATCACCCTCTGGATCAGCCATCTCTTCCAATAAATCATCTACAATCTCAGGATTGGCTCCAGGTTGGTTTATCACATCATCTGCAACCTGTACAACAACTTCAGGCTCTTCTAGTGCATCTTCCTGAACTACTACGTCATGTAACTGCTCAACATTCTCAGCAGCTTCACCATCCTCTGGCTGAGGCCCTTCATAAGCTGATATGACCCCATCAGTAGGTGCTATGTAGTTGGCATTTATGATTGCACCAAATAATGCTACATCTTGAGCATTTGGATCATTCTGGTATCGAGACACAAACTCATCATAACCACGTCGGATGATCGAGCTCACTTGCTTCACTTCTCCTACAACAGGTAGATTTGGAAGTCGAGCATTGATTATCATCATCACGAACCGAGGATACATCAAAAACCTCCTCTTTCCTGTGGTTGTGATCTGTTTCTTCATCTCATCGAAGAAGAATTTTGAGAAACTATATGGCTTGTTAAATACCAAGCCCACCATCTGTGCTTGGGCTTCCTGGTTCAACGTATCATAACCAGACTTCTTGTTGCTTAAACTAACCAGCACACATGTGCAAGATACCTCCACCTGCCATAAAAACCCTTCTTGAACAGAGTTTTACTTGACATATCTGCAGCAAACCCCATTCTTCTGAAAGCACCTTGAATGACTTCATGTCTGAACTTGGTGAGACCTGTAGCACCACCTTCTTGTTCAACTGTGCCCAGATTAAGAATGTTAACGAGGTCAGCAGCTGTGAACTGTATCTGCTGCCCAGCAACTATGGTATGAAAGATATACACATCTCCTGCCTTCACACAGTCAACATTATTCCAGAAATCTCTAAGATAATCTAAATATATGACTGGAGAATGTGTAAGAACATGATGAATCCTTGATCTTCGGAAAAAGGCAAATATCTCGTGATAATAAGTCGTTCCTTCCTGATTATCATCGAAGTTCATCACATAATTATGACCTGATACAAATTCTCTTGCCATCTCTGTAATCAATAACAAATAATTAATTACCTAAATATGACATCAAAATTCATATGCAGTCATACAATTAACTTTAATTATCCCTGTAATAAAGTTAAAAATTAACTCACTTTCAAATTTTTATAAGAATAAACTTTTGAAAATTTGTTAAGTAAAAAATACGAGGTCGTATCCCTGTACGAGGTCGTATTTCAAGGTCAAAGTACGGTCAACCAAACTCTAAAATATGAAGTCGTATTTTCCAATTTGGCCGCGTATTTGATCAGGTCGTAAATCGGCATCGTATTTCGAAAGTCAAACCGATCAAAATAAATTGACATTTACGAGGTCGCAAATCTGGGCTAGCAAAACCCCAAATGCGAGTCCGTTGCACTGTTCGTCTTCCCCAACGCGATTTCGCGATTTACCCAACCAAAACTGGTAAAAATTGTTTCTTTATACTCGTATTCAAACGATAAAGATACCCCAACCCTTATTTTTAACCAAAAACATCAAAATCAAATGAAAATTGAAAAACCTAGTTCGAAAATTTCGAACTCTATTTTCTTGATTTTCTTGTTGCATGGTCAACTATAAGTCGATTAGATAGTATACCTAGATTCAGTATTTCACGAGGATCACAAATATATCACTCAAAAACACTCGATCTAATTGTATATATCAAAACTCAAATGGGGTAGCAAAGTGGCTTTTCGGGGTCGTAATGCTCTATTTTGATAAAATAAAATGTGAGGTCGTGTTTGGGTAAATTTGGTCGCAAACGATGCTGGAATCCTTAGATCTCTTGAATTCGAAACCCTAAAAACCAACAATAACACCTTCGACTGCTGCAAATACAAATAGAGGTCACAAACAAGATTTCCGATCGTAAACTCGTGAAAGAATCACGTCTAAACGACCCTAAATGAATATTGTCTATCACCAACAAGCTATAACCTTCCGGTATTAAACCAAGAGGCTCTGATACCAATTGTAAGTCCCCTGGCACGAATCGTCAATAGCTTGCTTCAGTTATCTTGAGGTGCGGAATCCCTCACAATAACTTGGTGATCAACAAAAAGCCCCTAGATCACCTGCTGCCTCGCAGATCTTTGCACAAGGCCCAATCGACCAATTAGGAGGTCGTATTCTGCCTCTTGCTAATTACGAGGTCGTAAAACCTGCACACTTTAAAATTCAAAAAATTTCGTCAAAGTTTCTGAATAATTGATCAACGAACTTCCTGGAAATATTGAAAATTTAAATGACCAAACCTGTAGGCATCAAATTTTCATCTTTTCCTTGATCTTCGTCTTAACCTGAAAAGTTAATAAACTTACACAAAATTCTTTAACTTTTCAACGATCAATCTTTCCAAAACTTTCTCGAATTTAGCTTTCCCAAATCTGTACCACTTGCAACAATCCATATTTCTAACCAGTTATAAAATTGATTCTTCATTCTTATACCTCCCCCTCAATTTTATGACTAGGAAGTATAACGATGACTAATCATTATAACAACCATCATTCTTATGTACTCCCCCTTAATTTATGACTGGGATACATAACTATGATATAACAAAATATTGATTAAATACTTCATATTCTTATGAAAACACAATTGACTAGGTACTCCTCCTCAACTTATGACATATTTTCATAACTATATGATCTAAATAATCAATGCTTAATCCTTTCACATTCATATATGTTTCTATATCTAAGGTAGCAAAGACCTTTCATATTAAAACAATATATCTATGTCTAAGGCATAAAATATTAACTATGTAGCCTTTCACATTCAAACATGACATTTCTATGTCTAAGGCATAAAATATTAACTATGTAGCCTTTCACATTCAAACATGACATTTCTATGTCTAAGGCATAAAATATTAACTATGTAGCCTTTCACATTCAAACATGACATTTCTATGTCTAAGGCATAAAATTTTCATCTTTTCCTTGATCTTCGTCTTAACCTGAAAAGTTAATAAACTTACACAAAATTCTTTAACTTTTCAACGATCAATCTTTCCAAAACTTTCTCGAATTTAGCTTTCCCAAATCTGTACCACTTGCAACAATCCATATTTCTAACCAGTTATAAAATTGATTCTTCATTCTTATACCTCCCCCTCATTTTATGACTAGGAAGTATAACGATGACTAATCATTATAACAACCATCATTCTTATGTACTCCCCCTTAATTTATGACTGGGATACATAACTATGATATAACAAAATATTGATTAAATACTTCATATTCTTATGAAAACACAATTGACTAGGTACTCCTCCTCAACTTATGACATATTTTCATAACTATATGATCTAAATAATCAATGCTTAATCCTTTCACATTCATATATGTTTCTATATCTAAGGTAGCAAAGACCTTTCATATTAAAACAATATATCTATGTCTAAGGCATAAAATATTAACTATGTAGCCTTTCACATTCAAACATGACATTTCTATGTCTAAGGCATAAAATATTAACTATGTAGCCTTTCACATTCAAACATGACATTTCTATGTCTAAGGCATAATATAGTCAATAACCTTTCATATTCACTTAATGTCTATGCCTAAGATTTTCTTAATCTTCTTCATTCACATTAAGTCTATATCTAAGGATTTATTTAACCTTCTACATTCACATTATGTCTATGTCTAAGATTTTAATAATCTTCTACATTCACTTAATGTCTATCACTACAAAAAAACAGGCCTTCAGAGACTGAAAAACCAGTCGCTGTTGATTAGTCAGTTACTACAGCTTAGTCGTAGAAAGTACCAGCCTATATAAAACAGGAAAATCAGTCTCTATTTTTCAGTCTCTGAAGACCAGTTTTTTTGTAGTGTATGTCTAAGGTTTCACATAACCTTCTACATTTACATATGTCTAAGGTTTTACTAACATAGTTGATAATCTTTCATATTAAAATAAAATTATTTCTATATCTAAGATCTTCAACTAATAATGACCTTGCTATCAACATCTGTAATTACTATATAAATAATATATTATAAAAACCTGATGTTCTTAGCATTGTCTTGAATACTTCAGTCTTTTGCTTAGAAACCCTTCCTTTGGATTGACTTCTCTGCAAATACACTGAAAAAGAATTTCGAGACAACAAAATTTTAATTGCTATACCCGAAACTCGATCTTCTGAAACTTCAGATTTGAAAGACAAACTTCAAACTCTCTGTATCGTCATAATAATAACTAATGCACCATAGCTTGTTGTAGTTCTCCCCCTCAACGATAAATCCCCCCGAATTAAGCATATGCAATCTTCCTTCTTGGATATATTGCTCGAGTCCCTGCTCGCCTTGCATAACCGGCATGTAATAGAGAGGTAGAATTTCCAACAATCAATCCTGAACTAGTTGACTCCCATGAAAACCAGAAACTTTGAAACTTGAATCACAAACTTCAGGTACATGGATCCTGTTTCATAAGCAATACTTTGTCTCCATAAATCAAAATGTTTCTTCTGATTATGATCAACATCTTCAGACAAAACATATAAAATACAGCTTCTTGTGCCTATACCTGCACAAACTAGCTTAAACAAAATACACAACGAGATCAAAATAAAAATGTTATTCTTCATTATTTCATTACTATAATATACGATAGTAACGACTTAATCTAGAACAACATTTTTCATTTTCTTCTCCAAATTTGTTATTCTTCACTATCATAAGTCATAAACATATGACATTATCTTAGTCTAGAACTACAAATCTTCAAGAACTTGAACCAAACTAAACCCTTATAATCGAGATTTTAAGGTTCAAAAGTAAGAATCTTAAGATCCCTGTCTTATCATTCTACCGATATTTATCTAGAATCTTAAGACCCTGTCTTATCATTCTACGGATACTTATCAAAAATATAGAATCTTAAGATCTCGGTCTTATCATTCTATGGATAACCTAAACTAAGGTCTTCCAATGCAAACTTATATAGATTCCATTTCTAAAGTCACTTGTTTTTAACTCTGTAAAAACATCTAACTGAAACCTAATCTCTTATACTTTTGCAAACGATATCTTAATCATGCAAAACTCCCTTTTACCATATGGAATACTCCTATGATTGCCTCATCAAACTAGTATCCAACTTGGTTAAAATAGATAACAATTATAAATATTCCTATGATAGCCTCATCAAACTAATATTTATCTTTGTTCTGGATATATTTGCATGATCCATATCTTGCTTCCATGGTGAGATCTTGCTCGACAACCTACAAAAACGAATATTTGTCCGCTGTCCTGCACATCTCAACACATACACATCAAATCTTCTCAAAGTAAAATCATACAATGTGAAGAATTGAATAAAGTAGCAAGATAAAAATGAATATATTTAGCAATCTATTATTAGCCTAAATCACTTTAAGGTCAAATAATTCACTGCAAGCACTTTCAAATTTTGCACATAGCATATCAAAATTATTTAGAATCTCTGTTCCAAATCTTTTTGATTCAAAAATCTTTCAAAGATTAAATTCCAAACTATGAACATCTCTGTGTTCATTCTTAAGAAAATCTTCTTTCTAAGAATGATAAAAATACACATTAACCTAATATCTGTTTATTGAAATCAACAACTCTGTGTTCTTTTCCTTAAACCCATATTCTGTTACTATGACACACTTTCTTTTAGCTTTTGATCACAACACTATCGCTTAACTACCCTACTCGTTTATTCACTGTTCCATAAGAACGTAGTTGAGTCCTCTTGGAAACTAGATTCTATTCTGACTCTGTCTCTCGTGCAATAGGAACTTTTATTTAAACAATACAATACAGATAAAAATTTAAACATTTCACGAAAAACATAACACACACACACATACACTAAACATAAACGAATAACATAGTTACAAGAGCTAAAGTTACTGCTGATTAGATCAGATTAGCATGTTACATAAGCCTACTAGCGAGAAATAATTCTCTTATTATTAGTTGTTAGGACCAGTTTTAGTGAAACTGGTCAGTCTCCAGTTGCACCTGGAGACCAAGAAGATTTGTCCAGAAATATATTAAAGTCCAGTTGCATCGTACAGTCAACGCAACTGAAGACTTCCTCCAGTTGAGAACTGACCAGTTGAAGAATCCTTCCAGTTGGAGTCGAAGACAACAAGTGGAAGATAGAGAATGACAATGGCAGTGAAGCCCAGTTGACATTCTAGTCAGTTACAAACTGGAGACTGTCAGTGAAAAGATCTTACAAAGTTTTACACTGATTACGAGGAATTGACTTTTATGCTTTATGTGTTATTACCCGGATAATAAGATTTATCTTATTATTTAAGTACAAAAGGTACATAAAGCTGGTTGAGTAAAGTTGCTTTATACTGCAACTTTACACAGCATTTTAAGGAATTAAATGTTATTCCTTAAATGTTCTCAACCATATTTGTACGGCCAAAGTTAACATCCCAATGTTAACTTTGCCTATAAATACAAGTCATTGCACAACAAGAATAACAAGTGAGAACACTTCACACTTTGCATACCTGCAATATTCTTGGTGAACTTGTGCAATATTCTCTCAATCGTAAAAAGGAACATTTCACACTTTGCATACCTGCAATATTCTTGGTGAACTTGTGCAATATTCTCTCAATCGTAAAAAGGAACATTTCACAACTTTAAGTGTTTCGATTGTTCAGAGAAATTCCAAGTGTAGATCAATTGTAGTTCATAGGTTGTTAGGATATTTACATACTTGTATTATCTTGGTTCCGCAACAACCATGTAATTTATTTAAAGATAATAAATAAATTACACTTGAAAATTACATATTGTCTCACCAATTTACTTTACAAGTATTTTACATTATTGCATTGTTCTTTACTTATTGTCACTTAAATAAGTAATCTATCTAGAACTTGGTATATACTCTCTGTAACTGGTCGTCTCTAGTTCAGCGTTTATATTGCAAAGTAACTCCACCATCGACATAGAGGTGTCTTTAGGTAGTACCATCTATTGAGTTGGGACTTACAACTTGCCTAGATCTGCTTAGATGACTACTACTGAAGGTGGAGATGGTTCTGGTCAAGGTGAAAACCCTTTGAATACTAATACACCACCTTTTCAAAATGTTAATACAAACCTAATCTCTTATACTTTTGCAAACGATATCTTAATCATGCAAAACTCCCTTTTACCATATGGAATACTCCTATGATTGCCTCATCAAACTAATATTTATCTTTGTTCTGGATATATTTGCATGATCCATATCTTGCTTCCATGGTGAGATCTTGCTCGACAACCTACAAAAACGAATATTTGTCCGCTGTCCTGCACATCTCAACACATACACATCAAATCTTCTCAAAGTAAAATCATACAATGTGAAGAATTGAATAAAGTAGCAAGATAAAAATGAATATATTTAGCAATCTATTATTAGCCTAAATCACTTTAAGGTCAAATAATTCACTGCAAGCACTTTCAAATTTTGCACATAGCATATCAAAATTATTTAGAATCTCTGTTCCAAATCTTTTTGATTCAAAAATCTTTCAAAGATTAAATTCCAAACTATGAACATCTCTGTGTTCATTCTTAAGAAAATCTTCTTTCTAAGAATGATAAAAATACACATTAACCTAATATCTGTTTATTGAAATCAACAACTCTGTGTTCTTTTCCTTAAACCCATATTCTGTTACTATGACACACTTTCTTTTAGCTTTTGATCACAACACTATCGCTTAACTACCCTACTCGTTTATTCACTGTTCCATAAGAACGTAGTTGAGTCCTCTTGGAAACTAGATTCTATTCTGACTCTGTCTCTCGTGCAATAGGAACTTTTATTTAAACAATACAATACAGATAAAAATTTAAACATTTCACGAAAAACATAACACACACACACACACATACACTAAACATAAACGAATAACATAGTTACAAGAGCTAAAGTTACTGCTGATTAGATCAGATTAGCATGTTACATAAGCCTACTAGCGAGAAATAATTCTCTTATTATTAGTTGTTAGGACCAGTTTTAGTGAAACTGGTCAGTCTCCAGTTGCACCTGGAGACCAAGAAGATTTGTCCAGAAATATATTAAAGTCCAGTTGCATCGTACAGTCAACGCAACTGAAGACTTCCTCCAGTTGAGAACTGACCAGTTGAAGAATCCTTCCAGTTGGAGTCGAAGACAACAAGTGGAAGATAGAGAATGACAATGGCAGTGAAGCCCAGTTGACATTCTAGTCAGTTACAAACTGGAGACTGTCAGTGAAAAGATCTTACAAAGTTTTACACTGATTACGAGGAATTGACTTTTATGCTTTATGTGTTATTACCCGGATAATAAAATTTATCTTATTATTTAAGTACAAAAAGGTACATAAAGCTGGTTGAGTAAAGTTGCTTTATACTGCAACTTTACACAGCATTTTAAGGAATTAAATGTTATTCCTTAAATGTTCTCAACCATATTTGTACGGCCAAAGTTAACATCCCAATGTTAACTTTGCCTATAAATACAAGTCATTGCACAACAAGAATAACAAGTGAGAACACTTCACACTTTGCATACCTGCAATATTCTTGGTGAACTTGTGCAATATTCTCTCAATCGTAAAAAGGAACATTTCACAACTTTAAGTGTTTCGATTGTTCAGAGAAATTCCAAGTGTAGATCAATTGTAGTTCATAGGTTGTTAGGATATTTACATACTTGTATTATCTTGGTTCCGCAACAACCATGTAATTTATTTAAAGATAATAAATAAATTACACTTGAAAATTACATATTGTCTCACCAATTTACTTTACAAGTATTTTACATTATTGCATTGTTCTTTACTTATTGTCACTTAAATAAGTAATCTATCTAGAACTTGGTATATACTCTCTGTAACTGGTCGTCTATAGTTCAGCGTTTATATTGCAAAGTAACTCCACCATCGACATAGAGGTGTCTTTAGGTAGTACCATCTATTGAGTTGGGACTTACAAGTGGTATCAGAGCAGAAGGCTAATAAACTTGCCTAGATCTGCTTAGATGACTACTACTGAAGGTGGAGATGGTTCTGGTCAAGGTGAAAACCCTTTGAATACTAATACACCACCTTTTCAAAATGTTAATACAAACCCTCCTCCTCCTACTGCCCCAAATCACGTCCATGAACATTATTCTAACACTCCTGTTCCAAAATTTGATGGAAACAGTGAGACCTTTGGTACATGGAAGGCCATAATGCTTTTGCATTTTGGTGGGATAGAGAGGTATATGCTGAAAATCCTTAAGGATGGACCGTATATACCCATGTCTCTTGGGGTAAGTCCTCTTCTCGATCCAACTGGAAGAAGAGGTTCCAGAGAAAAGCTCGAAGACCATTGGTCTGATGAGGATCGTAGACTTATAGATCTGGACACCAGACTCAAGAACATGATCCTTGGTGCTGTTCCTGAAGATCTAATTCCAACACTTGTGTTGTTCCCCAGTGCAAGTCAATGTGGGATGAATTAGTTATTCAGTTTGAAGGAGGTGATGACACTATTGTCACCAGAAAGGTTGCCTTGAACAAGAAGTATGAATCCTTCTTTGCTTTGCCCAATGAAAGTCTAACTGGTACTTACACCAGGTTTTCTAACCTCATTAATCAGTTGAGAGGCTTGGGTGTAGAGAAGGATAGGGATATTCTTCTTGAGAAGTTTTGTGATATTCTTCCTTCCAAATGGGAAAATATGGTTCTTGTCTTAAGACAAGGTAAAACCCTGCACAGCCATACTCTTGCATCGCTCTATGGAGCCTTCAGATTCACTGAAGACAATAATGCTGCAAGACTGGTGGCTGAGCAGGATGCCATGAACCATGCCCAGAGTCCCAAGGTTGCTAGTGTAACTGAGCGACCTTGTACTGCTTTAATGTCTGCAGAGAGTATCCAGGCACACTCAATGAAGGAGATGTTAAACAGTTTCTTGAACTCTGGCCTGACCACTGAAATCAGTGACGGTTGTGATGAAACTGACGATGATGATCTAGTAGCCATGATCGCTAAAACCTTTAATAGTTTTAAGCATAAATCTAAAAGATTTAATGGCCCAAACAATGCTTCCAGCTCCAGCTCTCTGGATAAAACCAATCTTACCTGCTATAAATGTGGTAAGAAAGGTCATTTTATGAAGGAATGCAGATCTAGTCAGATGAACAACCAAACTGGTCCCTCTGTCCCTAAATTCAATCGGCCTGATGATAGCTACAAAGCTAAATATAAGAAGCTTAAGGCCCAGATTGCCCTCTTGTCCATGGAAAAAGAAAAGGATCAGTGCTTGATGGCACAAACTGAGGGAAAATGGGAGTACTCTGATGACTCGTCAGCTGATGAAGAAGAGGAAAGGGACATGTGTTTCATGGCCTTGGAAGATCAATAGCAGCATGTGGCAAAAGAAGATGTCATCACTGGAAGATGGGTGGACATCATTTTGAAGAAGGTATGTGATTATGACAATCAAGTGGATCCAGAACTGAAACTGGACCTTGCTGAATCATTAAGTGGTGATTTGGCTTTTGTGGAAACTGTTAGAGCAGATAGTGAAAGATATCTGGATACTATCTTAATTGAACTAAACAATGTTAAGCCACAACTTAATGATTTACAAAGTGTCCAGTTGGCTCTCAAGGAGTCAGTTTTAAAAATTGAGGCTTTGGAATTTGATAATCAAAAATTAATTTCTGATCTTGAAAAAGAACAAATGATTATCAAGTCATGGGTAAAAGCACTATGATGCATTTTCTAGAACAATTGATGCCCAGAAAAATGCATGGAAATCTGGAGATCTGGAAATGGCAGCTCTCATACCAGATCTTCATGCATTGCCTCCAGCTCTTAGGGTTGAAACTTCTTATGATCAACCTGAAGCTGTTGAAACTAAACCCTTTGAGACCACCCCCATTGAGGTTAAACCTGGAGCCAAACAGGCTAGTGCTCCAGTTAAAAAGGCCACTGGGAACAAGCCCTTACCTCAGAAGTCTAAGGAGCCCAAGACCCAAAAGACTAAAACTCCAGCTGAACCAAGGTCCAAGGTTCAGCAGCCTGATGAAAACAATATTTTGTTTAAGCTGGAAAGTCAACTCCAACTTTTGTCTCGACAGGTTCAGAGTTGTACTGTCCGGATCAAAAATCTGGAAGGAGGTTCATCACCTCCAGTTTTAAAACAAAATATTAAACCCCCTTCAAAACCAAAACAAAAGAATGTTCCATCTGAAACTAAATCTGATAAGAAAAAGGGAAGCAGGTATCAAATACCAATCGTTTTTACTCCTGCATCTGGATCTGGTAAAAAAGATCCAGATGTAGTCTTCAATTTACTACTACAACAATCAACTGTGACTTCTGTAGAGAAGTCCAGTGAACCCATCAAGAAAAGATGGGTTCACAAAAATAACTGATGATTTTTGTGGGTGTGCAGGGCGATCGAAAGAAGAATATCTGGCCAGACTATGACTGGATGTAAGCCCTGCTTGAAGAGTTCACTGTCCAAGATGGACCGGCAGTGTGGTTTGGTAATGATCAAAATGGAAAGACTGAAGGATATGGTGTGCTCAATAACGGACAGGTCGAATTCAAGAGAGTTGCATTTGTGAATGGTTTGAAATACAACCTGATCAGTATCAGCCAACTTTGTGATGATGGCTACAGAGTTTTGTTCGATATTGCTCAAGGCACCATATTTAATAAGGATTGGAAAGTGGTGATGGTTGCACCAAGAAAAGGTAATGTGTACATCATGGATATAGAACCAGCTCCAAAAGAGCAGTGCTTCTATACCAAGGCTGATGAAGACACCAACTGGCTGTGGCATAAAAGATTATCCCATCTTAATTTCAAAAATATTAACAAGTTGTCTCGCAAACAACTGGTTGATGGGATACCACAGATTTCTTTTAATAAAGAAAAGCCATGTCCAGGGTAAAAGATGGGCAAGCAGAAAAGGGCCAGTTTCAAAACTAGGCAAAACTTTAGCATCACTGAATCTCTTCACATGCTTCATATGGATCTCTTTGGTCCAGTGAATGTTTAAACTAGAGCTGGGATGAAATACACTCTAGTTGTGGTCGATGAATTCACCAGATACTGTTGGGTGGTATTCCTTAGATCCAAAAGTGATGCACCTGCTGAAATCATCTCTCTCATCAAAAGAATTGAACTCAAGTATACTCAAAAAGTCTGTCAGTTGCGAAGTGATAATGGTACTGAATTTCAAAATAAGGTACTTGAAACATTTTGCAATGACACTGGCATCTCTCAAAACTTCTCATCAGCACACTCTCCAGAGCAGAATGGAGTTGTGGAAAGAAAGAATCGCACACTGATAGAAGCAGCCAGAAGTATGCTATCTGAATCAGGTCTTCCCACCAGTTTCTGGGCTGAAGCAGTTGCAACTGCTTGTCACACCCAAAACCAGTCAGTCTACATCAAGAGAAATAAGAAGAGTGCCTATGAAGTACTCAGGAATCGTAAACCAAATATTGGATATTTTCATGTATTTGGTTGTCCAGTTTATATTTTAAACGATTCCAGTCAGCTTGGAAAGTTTGATGCAAAAGCTGATGAAGGTGTATTCTTAGGCTATTCAGATATTCGAAAGGCCTTTAGAGTTTATAATTATAGACTCCAAAAGGTTCATGAGACAATTCATGTCACATTCGACGAATCAACTGAAGCAATCAACAAGAGACCAAGCCTTGATATTTCTCCAGTTGTTCCAATAAATTTTGGTGAAACTGACCAAGTTCATCAGTCAGTTGTTTCACCAGAAGATGTTTCCAGTTACAACAAATTGGAACCAGTTAAGAAGAAGAAAAGCACCAGTGACACATCATTCTATCCCTCCATCAATTTCAACTTACCACAAGAATTGGTGATTGGATCTGATGTACGTGCCACTCCAATATCAGCACCAGTTCAAACACCTACTTCTCCAGTTCTTCATGAAATGCCTTCTAATGAGGAATTTCATGATGTTAATCGAGACCTCATTGACTCTGATGAGGATGTAGAAGTTGTTTGGACTGATCCTTCTCCAGACGCTGTTGCAACTGAAGAAGATCGCCAGGTGACTTGCACTGATATTGTAATTCACCAGCCTAGTCAATACACTAGATGGACTCGTGCACATCCAATTGAACAGATTGTGGGAGATCCAAATAGTGGGGTTCAGACTAGAAGAGCCACCAGTGAGCAATGCTTAAACGTCACCTTCTTATCACTAATTGAACCGAAGAAGATTGACGAGGCTATGGCAGACCCAAGCTGGGTGGAAGCTATGCAAGAAGAGCTCATCCAGTTTGAAAGGAATAATGTGTGGGAGCTTGTTCCTTGTCCACCAGGGTTAAAGAAAGAACCCATTGGTACAAGATGGGTCTACCGAAACAAGATGGATGAAGATGGCCATGTTGTAAGAAACAAGGCCAGATTAGTTGCCCAGGGTTATTGTCAAGCAGAAGGCGTTGACTTTGATGAAACTTTTGCTCCAGTTGCAAGACTTGAAGCCATCAAAATTTTTCTGGCTTATGCAGCCCATCTGCAGTTTAAAGTCTTCCAGATGTATGTCAAAAGTGCGTTCCTTAATGGAACATTAGAAGAAGTTGTGTATGTTAAGCAGACTCCAGGCTTCATCAATGAGAAGCATCCTCACTGGGTCTATAGACTGAACAAAGCTTTGTATGGTCTTAGACAAGCCCCAAGATCCTGGTATGATACTTTAATTAAACATCTTCTTAAAAATGGCTTTCAAAGAGGTGCAATAGATAATACCTTATTTATCTTGAAAGAAAAAGGTAATATCTTATTGGTACAAATTTATGTTGATGACATTATATTTGGTTCAACTAATGATGCAATGTGTAAAAAGTTTTCTAAAATCATGTCATCTGAGTATGAAATGAGTTTAATGGGAGAATTAACATTTTTCTTAGGTCTTCAGATTAAGCAAACTGAAAATGGAATTTTCATAAACCAAGGAAAATATGTCAGAGATTTGTTAAGAAAATACAAATATGATTCAATCCTATCGAAAAACACACCTATTGCAGCACCATTAAATTTGGACTCTGACCCAACTGGCAAACCAATGAACATCACTGACTATCATGGTATGGTTGGTTCACTGATGTATTTAACTGCCAGTCGACCAGATATAATGTTTGCAACATGTCTATGTGCCAGGTTTCAGGCTAACCCTAAAGAATCACATTTGCACGCTGTTAAGCGTATCTTTAGATACCTGAAAGGGTGTCCTAATCTTGGTCTTTGGTACCCCAAAGGCTCAGGGTTAGATCTAATGGGTTATTCAGATTCAGATCATGCAGGTTGTAAGATAGATAGAAAATCAACAACTGGTGGTTGTCATTTCCTTGGAGGAAAACTGGTAAGTTGGACCAGTAAGAAGCAGATGTCAGTCTCTATGTCCACTGCTGAGGCAGAATACATTTATGCGGCCAGTTGCTGTGCCCAGATTCTCTGGATCAAGAACCAGTTACTAGATTATGGTCAAAAGTATACAAGGACCCCAATCTTTTGTGACAACATCAGTGCAATTGCTATATCTCACAACCCAGTGATGCACTCCAAGACAAAGCATATTGACATCAGGTATCATTTTATTCGCGATCATGTTATGAAAGGAGACATTGAATTACATTTCATCCCCACTGACAAACAGCTCGCTGATGTTTTTACAAAACCTCTTGATGAGAAAACCTTTAAAAATCTCATCAGCGAACTGGGAATGTTAAATCCTTAAAACTGGAGATTTTTGTTATGAACGCGTCAGTGACACTGATGAAGTTCTCCAGTTGAGGAGGTCCAGATAATCTTTGCTCGCCAGGCTATCGAACGCCTTTGTGATACTATCCTGGCACTAATCGATTTCTGGATCATCATTTTAGGGGGAAAGACTCAAAATAATTTTCTGACTAAAATTCGTTTTGTTTGAAAATGGCAACTGGAGAACTCTCCAGTTGGAAACTGGCGCTGGACTAGTCCTCCAGTGACCAGGTTCAGTCTTGTCTTAATTTTTCATAACGTTAGAAAATACTTGGTCAATATTTGTGACACGTGATGGTACTCGAGTGTTTTAAACCACTTGATATCGTCATCTGACGTGTTTAAAGACATTTTGGTAATGACAACTGTTTTAATTGGGAAAATGAAAATTAGTGGGCGCGTGGGTAAGTTAAGCCGTCGTAACATTTAATGCTGACACGGTAAATTATGTTTTTATTTCAAAATTCAAACTTATTTTGTAAAAATATCTACAAAATTGATTTTGTTAAATAAAATATAATTTTTGGTATTTCATTGGGATCTTGAATTCCTTATAAATACCCTTATTTACTCCGATCACATTTACTTCCCTTTACATTCTTTTCATTTACTTCCCAATCATCTAAAATTGCTTCTTTCTCTCTCTGCTTCATAAATCAAGAACCCTAATTCCAAAATTTCAATTTCATTTTCCAATGGCACCTAAATCATCCCGTTCAAGAGATGTAAATCTCTTATCTGTCCCATATGCTCCGTCATCAGATGTCAAACAGGCATCTGGTGCTCCTGGTAACACTACGCTCATCAAATTAAATCCGAATAATCCGATGGCGAGTTTACAAGGAACCCAAGGGTCCAATACCCTTATTGGGAGAATCCAAAGATTTTTGAAGGATTCTCCAATTGGACCCTCATTCTCTTTAAACCCACGCAAGATGTTTCATGACTACTTGTGTGAGTTCTGGTACACTGCTTCTCTTTCTTCCGGTTGTTCTTCCATCACTTTCACATTAAAAGGTGGAACAGTCTGGTGTACCTTATCAGCAGATGTGTTGAGGGATGCTTTACACCTCAACTACTGGAGAGAGGGTGAATCTCCAGTTGTCATCTCCCCAAACATTAATTTTAGCCAGGTCCTCCTTGATATGGGACATAAGGAGTGCCTAGAGAAAGGGGTTTTGAAAACTAAAGGTGCGATGAACATGAAGGGTCTTACACCTTCATGGAGGTACTTTTTCATCCACCTTGTGGAAAGTATGGGTGGGAGTTTTGGTGGACTTGACCAGATTAACTCCGCATAGGCAGAGATGGCATACTGCTTGTGGAATGGATTGAGAGTGGATTTTGCTGATATCCTTTTCAGAAGCCTGGTTCAAAACCTGAAGGGCACCAGGGGACTATGTATCCCCTTCTCCAGGTTTCTCTCTCTTTGTTTTCTACAAATTCTGGGCAGTGAAGCTTATTTAAGCACAGATTCACTTTACACTGTCCCAGATTTGTTGAGGAATCTTGACTCTCTAGTATCTGAAGCTAGAGAGGTCGAGATTCCAGATAGAATGCGGCTGGCATTCGCAAAAACTGATACACCAGTCCAAGGTGAGTCGGAAAGACAACTGGGCGGGCCTCAAAATAATGAGGGACCCACCAGTTCGTCTGCTGGAATTATGACCATTGCCGAGCCCGGGCAACAGTCTAACCCTCCAGCTCCAGCGTGTCTGTCCCCACAACCATTTTCCCTAGAGACCTCCCAACAGGTCTTTCAGGAGTTCCAAAGGCAACAAGAACACGTCTCATTAGGACCTTGTCAGCACTTGCCACTGAAAGTAGAAACCTGACCAGCCCTCCAGTTTCCTCCCAACAGGAACATGGAGAAAGTCAAATGGGACAACCGCAAGCAGCCACCCTCGCAATTTCTGTAGGAGAGGGTGGTGAAGATGAAACTGGGCTACCCCAACCCAGAATAGAGTTTGAGTCAGCACAAAGTGTCCATGGCCTTTCTGACACTTCTATTGCACGAACTGACGAAGTCTGTGGCCAGTCACTACTGGAGACTGAGGTTCCCAACTCTTCGGTCGATGATGTTATGGTGGTGGATAGAGCAATTATAACTGAGGCAACCCAGTGACCTTTATCCCTGGTGAAGATACCTCGGTATCTGATCCTCCAACAGATGCAACCTTCCAGGAAACTGGAGAAGGTCATCTGGAGACTGACCCATCTGGTCAGCCCTCAGTTACATTCATGGATCTGGACATGGGTGTTAATGACTAGGAAATCCTTATTGAGTTTTCGGATTCAGAAGGTACTGCATCAGACATTGAGATTTTTGAGTCTTCTGTACAAGATCAAAACCCTTCATTTCATGTCTCGCCTCCAGATGCTTCAATTTCACTTTCACAAACTCAAGAAAATGAGCCTACAAATATTACTTTTCCCACTTATAACTATATGTCTGGAAACAGACGTATGGCACCATCACCATCTGGGCAATTCTCACTCCTTCGAGAAATGCCACCACCACCGCCGCCGTTGGACACACCTGAGCATTCTCAGCATGTCCAACAATTTGAATTTCCAGTCCTTTCTTCTACCACCGCTCCTACTATTTCTTCAACTGCTGGAATGTCAACTGGGGAGGCTTCTCTCAATTTCCCTTGTCCAGTTGCTCCAGTAGTAGCTGTTGCTGGTCCAGTGACACGTTCTTCCCCGTCACTGGACACTCAATTTTCCTCCTTTCAAGCCGACATCCAAAATCTTATTCATAGGGTGGAGGATGTTCAAAAGGCAATTGACAAAAATACCAAGTCCCTCTCCAGATACAACAAAGATACAACAACAAATTCTAAGGTTGTTGATCTGGGGATAAACAAGTTTGCTAATAATGAGGACTTAGTATTCAAGAAGCTCAATGAGCTGGTCGAGGGCTGTAACAATCTGGCTGTTTCTCTAAAGGAAGCCTTCGACCTTACTCAGTCAAGAGTCACTACTTCAATCTCTAACCTGCTAGGAAATACTGTAAGACAATCAGAGGTTGATTTGAAAGAGATTGAAAGGCAGGTAAAGGAATTGGTTGAAAAACCTGGCCTAAATGTGACTGAGCTTGGGCAGCAGTTGATGACTTCAGTTGGTCAGAGAATTGATGATACACTGGGTGAAAGGGAAACATAATTGATTGAAAAGGTGATAGCTGAGATCACCAAGCTGGCCACTCCTCAGGTTGATCTGGCCCCACTCACAAATGAGATCAACCAGTTGAGGGGCAACATTGATAATTTAAACACCCAGGTATCCATTCACTCTCAGTCTATTGACAAACTGACAACTGAAGTGGATAATTTGAAGAAAAAGGATGAAGAGGTGAAGGACAAGGTGGTTTCTGGTCTGGATGAAGATTCGAAGACCTTGAATGAACTGAAAACTGGTCAGGAACAAGTTGCAGCAAATGTTCTGACCCAGTCAAGAGAAACCAACCACCTATGGAGATCTTTCAGGATGATGTGCACCATATTCAAAGAATGCAAGAACATGCAATCGTGGCAGCCTCTTGACCGGTTGCCAGCTCACCATTCTGAATGGAAGTTATTAGGGCAGGTCTAGATGCTGCCAAGGGGGAAAGAAGTGCAGTTCTTGCACAAATTGAAACTGAAAGTAATCCATCTGGAACTCAAACAGGTAGTGAAATGATTGTGGCTGTCAGTACTGAAGCTGGTGAGCAAAGAATTGATGAAACTGGTGATGTAAGTGATAGGGGGAATGTTGTTGACAAAGGTAAAGGTTTAGCATCTGATGTAGCCCAGCCGGCCACTGATGTACCAATGTTGGAAACTGGCAATGCTGATGTACTTCCTCCAATTTCTGAAAGTGATAGAAAGCGTCTGGCAAGGCTTGGTAATGAAATAAAAGAAAGAAAGAAAATGAAACAAGCCAACCAAGTTGAAGCCAGAGAGCATCTTGCAAAATTAAGATTGCTTGATATTAGTGATGCTCATTTATTGGGAATCACTAAGGAGGAGTATGCCAGAGTAAAGAATGATCCCAGGATAGTTGACATGTTGAAAGAAATGCTTGATGTTGAATTAGACAGACACTATCCTGACGATGAAGCTGAACTGGATGCTAGAAATTTTAATATATCAGTGGAGAAGGCAAAGGAGAACAGGGCCAGTGGGATTTTGAAAAGGATTGAAAATATAAAGAAGGTTGTGAAAAAGGTTTTGAATCCACCAAGGAGGAACCCTCAACCAAGAAAACCACTGACCAGAGATGCTGACCTTAGAATATTCATAGAACCAACTGGCGATGTGTCGAATGATGACATCAAGTCTGTTGTACTGGCTGCTGGAGCTGGGAGTATTAAAATAACAAATGAATCTGAAGCAAGAGAGTATTATGTAACAACCCTACTTTTTAAATATTATATATGAGCTAGTTATGTTGCCTATGATCTCGCAAGCCATAGTTATACTCAAAGCTAGTAGATAATGCCCCTAAATTAGCAATCTAAAGCTATTGTTCCATTCTAAATGTGAATTTTAAAGTACCATTGAACAAAAATTTATTTATGATCAATCAGATTATCTAAATAATAATGTAAGTCTCACAAGTTGAGATAACCATCAAAAATCCTTACGAAGGTCCAACAACTTAATCATTTAGCTAATTAAAGTAAATTCGGTCACAAAAATAAAATCTCTATTTCAAAATATGTTATGAGTTCGTATGCGCATAAAAGCGTTTAAATCATAATAAGTATATATATGTATATACATATATGCTTAAAATAAATACAAGTTTATAATCAAAGGCTCATGTAACATATTAGAAACACAAAAATGTATACATACAAGCATATATACATGACATATATACATATGCACATATTAGAACAAACATCAACTTATAACTACAAACAAATACCATATAACCTTACAAATATTTATACACTTACACCTAACAAATATATACACCTTATATCCACAATTTTTATAAAAAAAAAATACAAACAAACCCTCCCCATGCCCTAATGAGGCCGGCCCCCCCCTTCACACCACACACACCCAAATTCAAATCACATACACTTATTTCTCTCTTGGAACTCCCCACTCCAACACACTCTTCACATTCTTCACACACACTCTTATTCTCTCAAGACAAACTCTCTCTTCTCCCTCCTTTCTTCTTGATACCCACGGCCAAAAAGAGAGAAAGAAAAGGCAAGCTTAAATCAACATAAACATACAATAATAATAAGGGTTTAAGCTAGATTGTTAAGGGTTAATACAAGCAAGGTTCAAGGGTTGTTCTAGGCTTAGATTCAAGGTATTATTGGGGTTTGAAGGCCACGAAAATCTGCCCAAAATCTTCATCCAAAACCAAGTTCAAGAGGGTATAATCTTCATCCTTTTTACTAGATCTAATCTTGTTTTGTTTATATTCAAAGGTTTTATCAAAAACTCATACTTTCTTCTTGTTTTCTTTGTAATATACACTTAATGAGGGCAAGGTTGATAGGATCTTTCTTTCCATGCTCATGCATGTCGAATCTAATAAGAAAGATCCAAGGATTCAACAAGTTTAAGACCCAAAAGTGTGGTTATAGATTAGTAGCTTTTAAAGTGACTTTCTTGTTGATAGATCTATATGTTTTTGTATATTTTTGAAGAGTATATTCTGAGATTTTTCATATAAAAGATGTTTTTATATTGTTGAAAGATAGATCTATAAAAGTTGATAGTGAAAAGTGTTGATTTGAATGCATATATGCTAGATTTAAGAAAGTTGGATCTTTTGTTGGATTATGAGATGGATATGGACTTGTTATAAGTGAAAAATATGTTAATATTAGTGTTAATATTCTGGAAAAATTGATAAAATATCAAGGATATAAAGCTTGAATCAAAACATGTTAAAATAAGCTAGAAATCACAAACCGAAAACACGCAAAAATGCATTTTGAGCACACACATGCACCATAATCTTATGACCAAGAAAATATGATAAACCTACTGGAAAAATGTTGAAATAAAAGCACAAAACTCAGATCTATTAGTTCATGACAACAACAAGCTCAAAAACCACCTTTTCGGGTCAAATAATCACTAACCGAAAGCACTAAATTGCACATATCACACCACCACCACTCTCACGATTTTGGACACCAAAATATGATGAACTTTCTGGAAATAATGAAACAAGAATGAAAATCCATTTTGAAGCACTTTAATTGCTTAAGAAATGAGGCTAAAATCACTATTTCGGTAAACGATTTTTAATCATAAAACCCTCAAAATGAGCAAGACACAAGAGAGGTTGAATTGATATGATTTTGTATGGATAAAAGTTGCCTAAAAGGGCTGAGATTTTTGACCAAAATGTTTGGTGATGATTTCTAAGAATTTCCATGAATTATTGAATTTAAATGGTAATTAAAAGACATAAAAATCAATAAATAAATTATGTAAATCAAGAATGAAGTTAAATCATCTTAACCATTGATAAAAATAACTAAAACCTACTGGAGAAAAATAGCTAAAAGGCAAGAGACATGTGTTACATAATTTAAAGATAAATAATTAAGTAAAAACAATTAATTAAATATTATTATTAAAATAAATGGAAAATACACAAATAAAAGTATAAATCATGAAATTATAAATTAAGAAGCTTATATATCAGAAGATAATTCAAATGAAATCATTCATAATTTATAAAGACAATTATGACACTTAAAAGTATTTTTAAGGATTTATTTAGCAAATAAATCAATAAAGTGAATAAATAAATAATTAAATATTATTATTAAATTAAATATATATTCACAAAATCAGAAAATATACTTAAAATATTTATATTATAAGACCACTAATGTCAAATATTATTACTAAGCAAAGTGTGCAATGGAAATCATATAAATCCAAGCCAAACTACCGAAATTCCAATAAACGTACAAAAACGTATAATGAGAAAACGACTCTTACCACCAAATCTCTTATACCCAAACAATGAGAACATCATAATGCACTTAAATTCCATAATCTAATGACAACCAAATATGGGCAAGTCTACTAGTATACATCTCATGATCTAGCTCACTAGTTCATGTCACGCGAACTTACGCCGTGAATATATACGTTATGGTTTAGGCTTGCTTGAGGCGCAACAAATCTAAGCGAAGGAATCACATTTGATCAGCCCCTATTCACTCTCTAATCAAGTGAGTCATAGCCCCCTTTCAAACTCTTTTACGTGTTTACTTTCGGGGTGAAAAGCATGATTAATTAAAATGACTTTCTCTTATGAATTGATTCATTGAAATAATGATAATGATATGGGAATTATATTGTATGTTCAACGTGTTATATGTTATATGATGAGCTTGAGTACTGTCAAACTATGGTCCCCTGTACACTACTATTAACTCATTTGAGGCCTGTAGTTAGAGGGTTGCGCAACTAGGACTTGTCCCCTCATCCACTATTATAGGTAACGGTGGGATGTTTGGTTGCCTTGGTGGCCACCTTCATCGCCAGTCTGGCCTCGCGGTGCTCTAACTACTATATATTTATGGGCGTCTCCATGGCACGACCCTTGGTTATCTTTATGCACGTGATTGACAGCATGTGCTTATCATTATCTTATCATTTGGGACATTATATCTGATTATTGGGACATAACCGGTCTTAGTAGTGGCTCAAGAACAATCTCATCAAATTATGTCATGGTAGTCTTACCATTGACCCAGAGGTATTGATATTATATTATGGATGGCAATTATTGTGGATTGAACATACGGTTTGGGTATGGACAGTATGATGGAATTCTTGGAAATTTTACGACATATTCTTTCTTGAATTGGATTAAATACATGTGTGTTGTTAGCATAATCCTATGAACTCACTCAACTCTCGTAGTTGACACTTTTTCTTCATGCTTTTCAGGTCTAGGGCAGTAAGTTAGCTTTTGGACCGCTCCTTGGACGATGTGTTTATTTGTTGCATGTTGGACTAGTAACGCAAACATTTGATCTTTTGATTATGAACTTGGTTATGTAATGTTTATTAAACGTCCACTTGAACTTGTTACCTTTTGAATTCGAATGGCTTTTGAAACTTTATGTTGATGTTTGTTACTTAAATCTTTTGTACCATGTCGTTCTGTGGCATCTCGTGTTTCCGCTATAGTCGGGGTGTTACAGAAAAAAATGGTATCAGAGATCAAGGTTATAGAGAATTTTTGCTATAACCTACGTATTTTCCAAACGAGTCGAATATTTCTTAAACAATTGAGTCGATCATAAAGTATTCTCGTTTTACTTATGCATAGCCTGATCAACTATGCCTAACTAAAATTTAATATGGAATGATCGAAATGATTGTCTAAGAGATATTCAAAATGAGTCTTTTGGAAATAAGCTTTGAAAACGATTCTTGGTGCAAAAAGATACATAACCAAATCCAATGTTTGCATTACCTATTAGAACCCTTAGTTGATACCCCCACTTGGCTAGCATTACTTTGTCCATTTAGGTGTAATACATGAGAGCTATGCACAAGTTGAATTCTAGTCATTACTTTAATTATAAATGGTTATGTCGGTCGTGCGAGTTGAGTTGGTCGTCGGTTGTGAATGGTCATGTCGTTGTTCGGTTGTTAAGCTTGTGAGTCGTTGGTCGAGTTGATTGGTTGCTTGTCAAATGGTTAAGGTCGTCTCATGGTCCGTCGAGTCGTCTTGCTGTCCGTAAGTTGCCATATGGGTCGTCAAAGGTCAAGTCGGCCGTCCATGGTCGTCTAAGCGTCGAGTCAAGTCGTCATCTCACGCCTTTGTGAAACTTGTGTAGGAACATCATGTCACGAGCAAGTGGAGCCTCCGGATCAGCCCCTAGACCAAGGAACTTGTACGGATTTGTGGACTACTTGGAAGAGGAAGAAAGGAGAAGCCTAGAGCAAGAGCAACCTCCCCAACCACTCCAAGAAGAAGAGGAAGAAGAGACCGATCCAATGGAAGACCCATCGGAAGACGATAATGCTAGGAGTGTTGCCCCTAGCCAACCTGAACGCCGCTCACCCTCGCCACCACCATCACCACCTGCCCCTAGAGCACCTACTCCGCCGAGGCAAGATGCACCCATGAACCTAAGTGATGGGAGATTTCCAGCCCGAGATCCCTACCTTCAGCCGCGTCTTCCTCGTGATCATCCCTGGTACCATCTTGGACATAGACGTCAAGGAGAAGAGCCACACCGCCCAGTCTATGGGGTACCCCCTCCACCTCCCATTGGTATGACTCGTGAAGAAAGGGAGAGGGTGTGGGGAATAGCAAACGGATTAAGGGATGCTAGAGTAAGGGTGAGGACTCAAGAGGTGATGATGGAAAGGGCCTTAGGAGTTATGGATCGAACAGGAGATTATGCGAGCTTGGCGATATCAGAAGTTCGACGAGTTAATGAAGTGATATTCATTATGGGATGTGTGCTTATAGCTTTTTGCACTCTCGTAATAGCTCTCATGCTTAGGAAGTAAACCTAAGAGTTACTTTATTTATGAACTTATTTGATGTATGAACGTTTGTACTTTGTTTCACTTTCTTGAACTTTCTAGCTTTTGTGTGACGATGATCACATAGTATTTGGCATGTAGCAATTTTGTGAACTCATATTGAATGATATATATGTAAGCTTGATGCCTTCCTATGGTTACATGATGTTCTATCCTTGTGGTGATAAAGTTATCTCTATTATAAAAGTTATAGTTACAGCAGGAAATCAGTTCTGACCACTTTTAGTAGAACGGCCATATCTGGAGTTCTATTTCGTCTTTTGACCTGATTCCAATTGGAGGTGAAACTTAACTCATAGGGCTACGTTTCATATTTATGAGTTTTTCCCAGATCGTCCATCTTAAGCCACTTTTACGTGCTCCAAGTTCGTACTCAGATTCTGTAATCCTCCTGGTTAACCTAGAAAGCAGGGTTGATAAATTTTGGAACTTACCTAACCATTTATTTACTCATAATGACAAGTGAGTCATGATTATAAAAAGGAATATGAATCGGGATTATACATACGCATACGTGTGCAAACGAACCCTCTATGCACTAAATAACTTTAGATATACTCGTGTGAGATCAAGAAGTCGTGAGTCAAGTTTATGTAGTATGATTCAATAAACGAATAACTAAACTATATTATCCTTTGTAGAGACATGGCTCCACGAAGGACCGGCGGAGAAACAAGTGAAGAGGCCCAGCGAAGAGCCGAGTTAGCTGAGCTTATCTCCCAACAGATCAATGCAGCCATGCCAAACATTGCCACCTAAATTGCGGAGAATGTGACCGCTACACTCAACACGGCTAGAAGACAAGATGGAGGGGAAAATGCTATTGACAGGAATGCCTACAAGGCTTTCACGTCTTGCAATCCCAAGGAGTTTCATGGGACAGAAGGTCCTGTTGCATTGCTTACTTGGTTCCAAAGCATGGAAGCCAACTTGAACATCATTACCTGTGCACCGGCTGACCGTGTTAAGTTTGCTGCTAGTAAGCTTCAGGGAAGAGCTCTTACTTGGTGGAATCTTCAAGCGACTACTAGAGGTCCTGCAGCGGTCAATGCTTTGACTTGGGAGCAGTTTAAAGATGAGTTGAAGCGTGAGTATTGTCCACGAGAAGAGGTACAAAAACTGGAGATGGAATTCTGGAACCATGCCATGAGAGGACTGGAATTGGAGGCCTATGTGATCCGCTTTCACGAGTTGAGCGTGTTGGTGCCAGAGATGGTAACCCCTGTGGCTAAGAAGGTTGAGAGATTTATCTATGGTTTGGCACCTGAAGTTAGGTTGATGGTCACTGCAGCAAGTCCTACCACTCTTGAGCAGGCTATAAGCTTGGCAACCAGGCTAGTGAACGATTTGGTTAGGCGTGGGAAGTACACGAGAGGTGAATCAAGTTCGAGACAGGGTGGAGGAAATCGGTTTGGTGATCGAAAAGGGAATGGGCCGGACAAGAGGCAAAAGATTGTGAGAAACTATGGGGTTGTGGATGCTAACCCCAATCCATATCGTGGCATGCCCCCAAGGTGCAACCGATGTGGTTATAGTCACTTGGGTGAATGCAAGCGTTGCACAACTTGCAACCGCATGGGTCACCTTGCTACTCACTGCCGAAGCGGGCCAAGGAATGAAGGACAACGAGGAGGATGTCACGAATGTGGAAGTACGGATCATTGGAGAAATGCTTGTCCTAGGTTGAGGAGAGCACAAGGCAACCGTGGAAATGGAAATGGCAACCGTGGCAACTTTAGGAATGTTGGGAATCGCGGGAACCAGGCAAACCGAGGGAACAATGGAAACCAAGTCAACCGAGGAAATGTTGGGAATCAAGCTAATATTGGGAATCAAGGCAACAACGTTAACCAAGGAAATCGTGGGAATCAAGGAGGTCAGGCCCGAGGAAGGGTGTATGCCATGGGAGCAAATGAGGCACGTGATGACCCTAATGTCATCGTAGGTACGTTCCCAATAAATAATGTTTATGCATCTATGTTGTTTGATTCTGGAGCTGAAAGAAGTTTTATTTCCTTTGAATTTAAAGAATTGATTGATAAGAAACCTAGTGAACTGGAGGAAATCTATTATGTTGAATATGCTAATGGAAACGAGTATAAGGCTAAGGAAATTATTGCTGATTGTAAGTTAACTTTAGATGAGAAGGACTATAGTATAGACTTGATTCCCATAGAAATAGGAAGTTTGATGTGATAGTAGGAATGGATTGGTTGTCAAAAATGCGTGCTGAAATACTTTGCCATGAAAGGATCATTAAGATTCCCTTAGATAGCGGTGAGGTGCTAATAGTTCAAGGCCATAAGGCGGGAGTCCAACCTAAGTTGGTGTCGTCCATGAAGGTGAGGAAGTACCTACGGAAGGAATATCACACATACTTGGCACAAGTAGTGGATAAGCGAGTGAAAGATAAGGACCCTCTCAAGGTAGCTGTGGTTAGAGATTTTCTAGATGTGTTTCCGGACGAACTACCTGGACTTCCCCCAGCGAGACAAGTAGAGTTTACTATCGATTTAGTTCCCGGGGCAGCCCCCGTGGCTAAAGCACCGTACAGGCTAGCGCCCTCAGAAATGCGAGAACTCTCGGAGCAATTGCAAGAATTGCTTGATAAAGGTTTAATCCAACCTAGTTCTTCACCCTGGGGTGCGCCAATTCTCTTTGTCAAGAAGAAGGATGGATCTTTGAGAATGTGCATCGACTATAGAGAGTTGAATAAATTGACGATCAAGAATAGATACCCGCTGCCGCGAATAGACGATTTGTTCGACCAACTGCAAGGAGCGTCGCATTTCTCGAAAATTGACCTTAGGTCCGGCTATCATCAGTTGAGGGTACGAGAAGAAGATGTACCTAAAACGGCCTTTAGAACTCGCTATGGACATTATGAGTTCCTAGTGATGCCATTTGGTCTCACAAATGCGCCAGCCGTTTTCATGGATCTAATGAATAGGATCTGTAGGCCGTACTTGGATAAGTTCGTCATAGTGTTTATCGATGATATCTTGATATACTCTAGAAGTAAGGAGGAGCACGAGAAGCACCTGAAGATAATGTTGCAGCTACTTAGGGACGGGAAGCTATATGCTAAGTTTTCTAAGTGTGAATTTTGGCTTCGTCAAGTCCAATTTCTGGGACACGTTGTGAACGAAGAAGGGATTCATGTAGACCCGTCTAAGATAGAGGCAATCAAGAAATGGGAGACACCCAAGACACCAACGGAAGTGCGTAGCTTCCTAGGTTTGGCGGGTTATTATAGGAGGTTCATTCAGGGATTCTCTAAGATTGCGGTACCTTTAACCCAACTAACCCAAAAGGCAAGAGAGTTCGAATGGGGTGAAGAACAAGAGCAAGCGTTTCAAACGCTTAAGAACATGTTGTGTGAAGCACCAATACTAGCGTTGCCGGATGGAATGGAAGGATTTGTGGTATATTGTGATGCGTCGAATAAAGGGCTAGGGTGCGTACTGATGCAAAGAGACAAGGTTATTGCATACGCATCTAGGCAACTGAAGCCACATGAGAAGAATTATTCGACACACGATTTGGAACTAGGAGCCGTAGTGTTTGCCTTGAAGATATGGCGACATTATCTTTATGGAACCAAGTGCACCATATTTACTGATCACAAGAGCTTACAACACATCTTCGATCAGAAGATGTTAAACATGAGGCAAAGGAGGTGGATGGAGCTACTTAACGATTACGAATGCGAAATCAAGTACCACCCAGGAAAGGCAAATGTTGTCGCTGACGCCCTTAGTAGGAAGGTGAGCACTAGGGTGTCGAAGACAAGGATTTATCACTTACAGGTGAAAATGTCTCTAAGGGACAGATTCTTAGAAGACCAAGCAAAAGCTTTTGAAGGGAAGAACATTGAAGAAGAGGCATTGAGTGGAGTAGAAACAAGATTCGATAGGGATGATGAAGGCATCTTGTATTTCAAGGGAAGAGCTTGGGTCCCAAATATCAACGGGCTGAGAGAAGTGTTAATGAATGAAGCTCACAATTCAAAATACTCGATTCATCCAGGAGCAGATAAGATGTACCAGGGTCTAAAAAGGGACTTTTGGTGGCCTGGAATGAAAGGTGATGTAGCTCTATATGTGAGCCGATGCATGACTTGTGCGATGGTCAAGGCTGAGCACCAAAAGCCAGCCGGACTTTTAAAGCAGCCGGAAATACCCGAATGGAAGTGGGAGCAAATAGCAATGGACCTAGTGACAAAATTGCCTCGGACGAAGAAAGGTCATGATGCTATATGGGTGATTGTTGATCGTCTTACGAAATCAGCCCATTTCATCCCCATCAAAGAAGATTGGAACACTGAGCGGTTAGCACGTTTGTACGTTGAAAAGATTGTGACATTGCATGGTGTACCTCTGTCCATAATATCCGATAGGGATGGTAGATTTAGCTCACGTTTCTGGGGTTTTGTACAAGAAGCATTGGGCACTACGTTAGCATTAAGCACGGCTTACCACCCACAGACGGATGGGCAAAGTGAGCGTACAATACAAACATTGGAGGATATGCTAAGAGCTTGCGCATTAGAATTTAGTGGAAGTTGGGATGAACACTTGCCATACGCGGAATTTACTTACAACAATAGTTATCACTCTAGTATACAATGCGCGCCGTTTGAAGCTCTTTACGGGCGTAAATGTAGATCACCCATGTGTTGGGTAGAGGCGGGCGAGAGAAGCCTAGCTACCGTTGACTTCATCCAAGAGACAACGGACAAAGTGGCGATCATTAAAGAAAAGCTTAAGGCCGCGAGAGATCGGCAAAAGAGTTATGCGGATAAAAGGAGGAAGCCCCTAGAATTCGAAGTTGGCGACAAGGTTCTATTAAAGGTGTCGCCATGGAAGGGAACCGTAAGGTTCGGCAAAAGAGGAAAGTTGAGCCCCCGATACATTGGGCCATTTGAAATTATTGCTAGAATAGGCCCTGTAGCCTATAAGTTGAAATTACCCTAAGAATTGGGAGATGTTCATGACACATTCCATGTGTCAAACTTGAAGAAATGTGTAGCGGATGATTCGAAAGTGGTCCCACTGGAAGAACTACGTGTGGAGGATAAGCTCCAATTTCGTGAGGAGCCAATAGAAGTTCTCGATCGCGATGAAAAACGCCTAAAGAGGAGCAAGATCCCTATTGTTAAAGTTAGATGGGATACGAAACGCGGACCAGAGTTTACATGGGAGCGCGAGGACTTTATACGCGAGAAATATCCGCACTTACTCCCTAAACAAATTCAAATTCCGAGACGGAATTCTTCTAAGGGGGTAAGGATGTAACAACCCTACTTTTTAAATATCATATATGAGCTAGTTATGTTGCCTATGATCTCGCAAGCCATAGTTATACTTAAAGCTAGTAGATAATGCCCCTAAGCTAGCAATCTAAAGCTATTGTTCAATTCTAAATATGAATTATAAAGTACCATCGAACAAAAAATTTATTTATGATCAATCGGATTATCTAAATAATAATGTAAGTCTCACAAGTTGAGATAACCATCAAAAATCCTTATAAATGTCCAACAAATCAATCATCAAACCAATTTAAGTAAATATGACATGAGAATAAAGATTTCCATCTCAAAGTATAATTATAAACTAATATGTGCATAAAAATGGTTAAATAGCAACAAGTATATATTTGTATGCTTGAAATAAATACAAGTTTATAAATTATGGATTATGTAACAAATCAAGAATACAAAAATATGTACATACACACACCTACACATGGCATATATACATACATACACATGCTAGAACAAAACACTAACATATACTACAAATCTATTACAATTAACCTTACAATTCATACATAAATACATATACATACACTTAACCATATATACACCCTATATACACATTTTAAATATAAAAAAAAAAAGATACCAAACCCTTCCCATACCCTCTTTGAGGCCGGCCCTCCCCCCTTTCCCCATACACATTCACCAATCAACATTTAACCTACCTTATACTCCCAACACAACTCACTTACACTCTTCACACACAACTCATTTCTCTCTCAAGAAAACTCTTCTTTTCTCTCTTTTCTTATTATTTTCGGCCACATCAAGAACCAAGAAGAAACACCATCAAAAATCAAGTAAACACTTACTAATAATAAGGGTTTTAAGTTAGATTGATAAAGGGTTAATACAAGCAAGGTTCAAGGGTTATTTGAGGCTTAGATTAAGGGTTATTTGAGGGTTCAAGGGCCACGAAAATCTGCCCTATTTCATCATCCAAAATCAAGTTCAAGAGGGTATAATCTTCATCCTTTTTTTACTAGATCTAATCTTGTTTTGTTTATATTCAAAGGTTTTATCAAAAACTCATACTTTCTTCTTGTTTTCTTTGTAATATACACTTAATGAGGGCAAAGTTGATAGGATCTTTCTTTCCATGCTCATGCATGTCGAATCTAATAAGAAAGATCCAAGGATTCAACAAGTTTAAGACCCAAAAGTGTGGTTGTAGATTAGTAGCTTTTAAAGTGACTTTCTTGTTGATAGATCTATAAGTTTTTGTATATTTTTGAAGAGTATATTCTGAGATTTTTCCTTCAAAAGAAGTTTTTATATTGTTGAATGATAGATCTATAAAAGTTAATAGTAAAAAGTGTTGATTTGAATGCATATATGCTAGATTTAAGAAAGTTGGATCTTTTGTTGGATTATGAGATGGATATAGACTTGTTATAAGTGAGAAATAGGTTAATATGAATGTTAATATTCTGGAAAAATTGGTAAAATATCAAAGGTATAAAGCTTGAATCAAAACATGTTAAAATAAGCTAGAAATCATAAACCGAAAACACGCAAAAATGCATTTTGAGCACACACATGCACCATAATCTTATGAACAAGAAAATATGATAAACCTACTGGAAATAAGTTGAAATAAAAGTACAAAACTCAGATCTATTGGTCCATGACAACAATAAGCTCAAAAATCACCTTTTCGGGTCAAATAATCACTAACCGAAAGCACTAAATTGCACATATCACACCACCACCACTCTCACGATTTTGGACACCAAAATATGATGAACTTTCTGGAAATAATGAAACAAGAATGAAAATCCATTTTGAAGCACTTTAATTGCTTAAGAAATGAGGCTAAAATCACTATTTCGGTAAACGATTTTTAATCATAAAACCCTCAAAATGAGCAAGACACAAGAGAGGTTGAATTGATATGATTTTGTATGGATAAAAGTTGCCTAAAACGGCTGAGATTTTTGACCAAAATGTTTGGTGATGATTTCTAAGAATTTCCATGAATTATTGAATTTAAATGGTAATTAAAAGACATAAAAATCAATAAATAAATTATGTAAATCAAGAATGAAGTTAAATCAACTTAACCATTGATAAAAATAACTAAAACCTACTGGGGAAAAATAGTCAAAAGACAAGAGACATGTGTTATATAATTTTAAGATAAATAATTAAGTAAAAATAATTAATTAAATATTATCGTTAAAATAAATGGAAAATACACAAATAAAAGTATAAATCATGAAATTATAAATTAAAGAGCATCTATATCAGAGGATAATTCAAATGAAATTATCCATAATTTACAAAGGCAATTATGACACTTAAAAGTATTTTTAAGGAATTATTTAATTAATAAATCATAAAATGAATAAATAATTAATTAAATAATGTTAAATTAAACATATAATTACAAATCAGAAAAATATACATAAATATTTATATTATAAGACCACTAATGTCAAATATTATTACTAAGCAAAGTGTGCAATGGAAATCATATAAATCCAAGCCAAACTACCGAAATTCCAATAAACGTACAAAAACGTATAATGAGAAAACGACTTCTACCACCAAATCTCTTATACCCAAACAATGAGAACATCATAATGCACTTAAATTCCATAATCTAATGACAACCAAATATGGGCAAGTCTACTAGTATACATCTCATGATCTAGCTCACTAGTTCATGTCACGCGAACTTACGCCGTGAATATATACGTTATGGTTTAGGCTTGCTTGAGGCGTAACAAATCTAAGCGAAGGAATCACGTTTGATCAGCCCCTATTCACTCTCTAATCAAGTGAGTCATAGCCCCCTTTCAAACTCTTTTACGTGTTTACTTTCGGGGTGAAAAGCATGATTAATTAAAATGACTTTCTCTTATGAATTGATTCATTGAAATAATGATAATGATATGGGAATTATATTGTATGTTCAACGTGTTATATGTTATATGATGAGCTTGAGTACTGTCAAACTATGGTCCCCTGTACACTACTATTAACTCATTTGAGGCCTGTAGTTAGAGGGTTGCGCAACTAGGACTTGTCCCCTCATCCACTATTATAGGTAACGGTGGGATGTTTGGTCTGCCTTGGTGGCCACCTTCATCGCCAGTCTGGCCTCGCGGTGCTCTAACTACTATATATTTATGGGCGTCTCCATGGCACGACCCTTGGTTATCTTTATGCACGTGATTGACAGCATGTGCTTATCATTATCTTATCATTTGGGACATTATATCTGATTATTGGGACATAACCGGTCTTAGTAGTGGCTCAAGAACAATCTCATCAAATTATGTCATGGTAGTCTTACCATTGACCCAGAGGTATTGATATTATATTATGGATGGCAATTATTGTGGATTGAACATATGGTTTGGGTATGGACAGTATGATGGAATTCTTGGAAATTTTACGACATATTCTTTCTTGAATTGGATTAAATACATGTGTGTTGTTAGCATAATCCTATGAACTCACTCAACTCTCGTAGTTGACACTTTTTCTTCATGCTTTTCAGGTCTAGGACAGTAAGTTAGCTTTTGGACCGCTCCTTGGACGATGTGTTTATTTGTTGCATGTTAGACTAGTAACGCAAACATTTGATCTTTTGATTATGAATTTGGTTATGTAATGTTTATTAAACGTCCACTTGAACTTGTTACCTTTTGAATTCGAATGGCTTTTGAAACTTTATGTTGATGTTTGTTACTTAAATCTTTTGTACCATGTCGTTCTGTGGCATCTCGTGTTTCCGCTATAGTCGGGGTGTTACAAAATACTTGTATAGGAAATCTGGAGTATTCTCCAGATGAGCTCACTGGACTTCACCCCAGTCCAGATCAACTCTACTGAAGACATTCTGACTGAAGTCAAAGACTGAAGTCTGAAGAAAGAAGACTTAACAAATGGCGGAGTCCACTGGAAAGTCTTACCAGATCTGTACACTGGAGGATTGTCAGTGTTCTAGATCCTACAAGTCTGAACACTGATATCAAGGATTGACTTTTCCCTTTACACACTTTCCAAAGAACAATCCACTTGTTCTTTACCAAAGTATACGTGTGTAAAGGTGGTTGGATAAAAGGATACACTTGCATTTGATGTGACTTTATCCTTATTCCTTATCCAATACATTTAATGTTCTTGTCGGATCATTAAATGTATGCAACCATATTTGTACGGCACAAAATTCACTGGTGAATTTTGTTGCCTATAAATAGGAAGTCATTTCCTTGACATAAATACTTTTAAGCATTCATTTTGCATTGAAGTGAATTTGTCCAAATACTCTCGATCTTAAACGGGGATACTTCACAACTTTAAGTATCTCGATCCTAAAGAGTTATTTGACAAATATAGATCATTTGTAACTCAGAGGTTGTTAGGATACATACTTAATTGTATTATCTTGATTCCGCAACAACCTTGTGTTTTATTTAACATCATAAATAAAATACCCATGAAAAATACATAATGTTCCACTTTATTTGTTTATTGCTTTAAGTCTTGTATTACTTTATTTATATACTTGCATTTATATTAAAGTAATACTAGTCCAATCTAGTGCTTATTAGACTTGTTGTATTTTGCACTTTCCTGGTTAACCATCGAACTTAAGGGACTCACAAGTTCTAAGTTAGACTTAATCTGATCACTTACTTGTGAATCAAAAATTGCAACTATATTTACATGACATCAACTGATAAAAAGTTACAATTTTGATTTAAAATCAAATTACAAATACAAGTAAATGATAGTAGAGTCAGGCCCTTCTCTTTGAAGCTTGTCCTGGTGCATCTTCAGTGGCCTTTCTCTTGGGTGAAGGGGCAGTACTTGCTGAGCTAATTCCCAGTGCAACTTCCATGTCAGTCTTTTTCTGATGGACCCATTGAATTCTTTTCATGAAGGCCTTCTCATCAGGAGTTACATCTGGTTTCCCTTTAAACGCCAAACCAATTTCCTTCAGTTCAGTCCACCCAAAAGCCTGAACTGAAGTACATTTCCTTTCATCTACAAACCCATCCTCTCTGGTCAGCTTCACTTCAAACTTAGTAAATTTTTCATGATTTGGAGCAAGTTTGATTTCAGCACTAATGATCTTTCTGGAGTTTGCCCTGAACCTCATCAGTTCATCATATTTTGATCTAGTTCTAGCAACCTGGATCATTTCCTCAGTTTCCCTGGACACTCTAATTTTTTCCATGGCAGACTGGACTTCTTCACGATTTATTTTCTTTGAAGTGTCCAAGGGAATGAAAGTACTGAGGTCTGCATCTCTGGCAGCCTTGGTCTGTCTGGCTGGAAGTTTGGGCAAGCCCGTAAACTTCTTTCTGTACTCATTTTCCAGAGCTGCAGCATTCTGTCTGACCTTCTTCTGGAGGTTCATCAGTTCCTCCTTTCTTTGTCTGATCATCTCAACCACACTAACACCATAAGTCACTGCATCATATGTTTGTTCTTCTTGAGAGTACCTGGAGCGAACATAAACATCATCCATAGCATCCAAACATTGATGAACTCTGGGGTCTTCTTTCATTCTTTTATACACATCAACATGCACACCCAACCTGCCAGCATTGTAAGAATCAAGGGTCCTCATTTTTGCCATTTCATTTTTGTGTTTCATTAGTTCATCTTTTTGCATTCTTTTGTAAATATCAATCATAATGCTCTCCTGCTCCAGTCTCTTAGAAGTATCTTCATCAACAGTAGGAAACTCTGAAGAACTCCCAGTGGTTTCAATCTCTCCTCCAGATATCACATGTTGCTTTCTTTTTACTGACTTCAGAGTAGTTGTGATATCTGGGAAACATCAAACTGGGGCTCACTGGCATCAGTACCAGTAGCCTCTTCAACCTGCACAATGGCATTAGTACCAAGTGCTTTCTGTGCACTGGCATCAGTACCAGTCACTTTCTCAACTGCAAAGGCTTTCTCAATAGCAGCAGCCAAATCCTTCTTCTTTTCAACCATTTTCTCAGTAGCAGCAGCCTTCTCAGATTTTTACCCCTTGGAATGATCACCAGTTCTTGACTGGAGATTGTTCCAAAACTGTTCAAGCATATGTCTGTCTGAAGACCCAAACGTTCTGCCTGCTACCGGAGTAGTGATGTTCACAGTTTGTCTCATTGCAACTACTTCCTTCTTGATGATTTCAATTTCTGAAGGCACTATTTTTGGCAATTGATTATCAATCATTTTCACGGACCGAGGCAACAACCCATCTTGAATGCTTCGTAAAACTGACCCAGAAATTTCCGAAGTGATTTCTTTCAGCATATCAGCTCTAAATTTTCTAGTAATTTCATCACTAATACCGCTGACAACAGAATTCTGGTCTAGGGTTGGCCTACTTTCCAGATTACTAATTCTGGTGGTCAATTTCTGAACTTCTTCTGTTAGACCTGCTAGTGGTTGAGACATTTCAGTGGTCACTGCAGTCTTAACAGAATTTACCAGCTTCTCCTCCAATCCCTTGACTGCCACTTTAATATTTTCAGAATTTTGGTTCGTGGCCAGTACCAGTTCGTTCAACTTCTCAAAGACCAACTTCTCATTTCCAACAAATAAATTCATTTCTGAAGCAAGGTTATTTGACAATAAAGATTTAAAGTCAGAAACAACCTGAGAAGAGGACTGGAGTGATCTCTCCAGGTCCGCCACCTTATTAAAAAGGTCTTGGACCTCGGCAGAAGAAGAAGTGGAGAGACCACCTAGAGGAGCAAGTTCTGAAGCCAATCTGGTGACCAAAAGAACTTGTGCCTGGACTCCTTCAGTTGATGTTTCAGTTGTAATTACAGTTGAGTCCAGCACACGAAGAAAGTTCAATGGTGCTTCAAGTGGTGGTGGTTGATTTAGTGAAATCTGGAGTGAACTTGGGTTGAAATATGGAGTATTTGAAGGAATTGAAGATGGTGGTGGTGGTGGTGGTGGTGCATTTAAGGATTCTGGTGGTGGTGGCATATCTGATTCTGGTGGTGGAATATTTAGTGATTCTGGAGGTGGTGGCATTTCTGATGACTGCTCCACTTCAATTACATCTTCACCCAAGAAACTCATGTCAGTATCAAAATTGTTGTTATCTGACATGGGTGAATCTGCCTCATCCCAAACTGGCAATTCACCTGAAGCCTGTTCACCAACCCCCCTATTTAAATCAATCTGAGCCACCTGCTCAACATTTTGTTCCTGCTCAGCATTCTCATTTTCAACAATTAAAGTACCATCTTCATTCATAATATTACCAGCCGAAGAATGCGAGACTGGAATTACTAGAGGTGAGGCTCCAGTAACCCCAGTCTGTGTAAGAGTTGTGTCAGAAATATGGCTATGTAAAATATGTTGTGCTGACACGGACTCTACTGAGGGTTGGGTTGACCCTCTATTTTCTTCACCACTGCCCCCTATAAGAACATTAGGAGTGGCTGCTTGTGGGTTTTCCCTTATGACATCTCCATAATCCTGTTGGGAGGATTCTGGATGGCTAGTACCGGCACTATCTAGAGCGACCAACTCTCCCTGTTTCCTAAGACGACGAGGTTTATCAGATCGTGGTCGTCTGGAGGGGTTTTCAGGTAAAACATTCACATTCTGCTGTTGGGCAGGGACCACCTGGGAAATTGGTGGCACCATTACAGCATTGAGATCTCCAGTGGGTCCCTCATTATTTTAAGGCCCACCTGCAACCTCTTCCGGCTCATCTGGTGATGATGCGTCGGTTGCATCATTTCTAAAATGGTGTAGCATATTTACAGGAATATCAACCTCACCAGTTTGTGATTTTAATGAAGTCAACTCCCTCATATATTCACACACAGAAAAATAGTTTGAATCGTAATCGTACTGATTACCTAGAGCTCTTTTAAAAACAAGTGACAGAAAACGAATATATGGTATATGAGGTTTTCTACCTTTCACTTTCAGACGCTCAACAAGGTCATCGAAGAAAATCTGAGCAAAATCGACCCTGTATCCAAACCATAGGCAGTAAGCAATCTGGAGTTGCATTTGATTGATCTGGTACAACCTTCCAGAACTGCCACCCAGGCACTCAACAAGATGAGTGAAGAAGCATCTCCATGAGTCTGTAAGTTTGCTCATGTAGATAGTGCCTTTTCTTTGCAACTGACCATGTTCATCAAGAATGTCAGTATGCCCCAACTGCCTGCACACATCCCTGTAATTTAAACCAGTAGGGAGTGTAATGGCCATCTCATTTTCAACCATGTAATTCAACCTAAGGGCATCTCTGAGAGAATCCATAGAAAGAGTGAAGGCCCTGGTGCCTTGATTCAGTGTATAATGGATGGATTCATCTCTGTCATTATATCTTGATGTGTACCAGAATTCACACAGGTATTCATGGTATATCTTTCCTGGATTTAAAGTAAGAGCACCATATAATGGACAGCTTAGAAAGAAAGCAGTTAAGCGTCCAATGAGGGAAGTGGGTTCATGAGTGGTGCTAGAAAGTTTTGCCATCCAGTTGTTCATATTTATTCTGATAGCCTCCGCCGCTAAAGTAATGTGTGGTGCCTTTTCAACGGCGGCCGGAGGATCATATTTGGCAGAAAGAAGAAATGGAATTCAAAGCGGTTAATTTGAATTTATTCAAAACAATTTTGATCGGTTTTGACATCCGCATTTAATTCATCTGTAATTCCCAACTCAATAGATGGTACTACCTGAAGACACCTCTATGTCGATGGTGGGGTTACTTTGCAGTATAAACACTGAACTGGAGACGACCAGTTGCAGTGAGTGTATACCAAGTTCTTGGATAGATTACTTATTAACGTGACAATAAGTAAATGGCAATACAATAATAGAAAGTACTTGTAAAGTAAATTGATGAGACAATATGTATTTTTCAAGTGTAATTTATTTATTAACTTTAAATAAATTACAAGGTTGTTGCGGAACCAAGATAATACAAAGTATGTAAATATCCTAACAACCTATGAAATACAATTGATCTATACTTGGAAATTCTCTAAACAATCGAAACACTTAAAGTTGTGAAATGTTCCTTTTTGCGATTGAGAGAATATTGCACAAGTTCACCAAGAATATTGCAAGTATGCAAAGTGATTTTCTTGTTGTGCAAAGACCTCTATTTATAGGCAAAGTTGACATTGGGATGTCAACTTTGGCCGTACAAATATGGTTGAGAACATTTAAGGAATAACATTTAATTCCTTAAAATGCTGTGTAAAGTTACAGAATAAAGTAACTTTTCTCAACCTGCTTTATGTACCTTTTGTACTTTATACATAGATAAATCCTTTTATCCGTGTAATAGCACATAAAGCATACAGGTCTTTTCCTCGTAATCAGTGTAAAGCTTTGTAAGTACTTTACACTGATGTTCTCCAGTTTGTATCTGAGTAGAATGTCAACAGGGCTTCGCTGCCATTGTCATTCTTTATCTTCCACTTGTTGTCTTCGACTTCAACTGGAATGATTCTTCATCTGGTCAGATCTCAACTGGAGGAAGTCTTCAGTTGCGTTAACTGTACGTTGCAACTGGACTTCAATATATTTCTGGACAAATCTTCGTAGTCGCCAGATGCAACTGGAGACTGGCCAGTGACAGTAAAACTGGTCCAAACAAATTCCCCCTATTTGTCTTGAAATATTGCCAAGTCTTTTTCAGTTCTTGTATCTATACAAGTATGAACTGGAAAGACTTGTTCGATTAAATCTATCTAAGTTTTCCAAGGCATTTTTATAGATCAATAAATGCCTTGGGTTTTTCTTTTGAGTTTGTTAGATTTAATCTATTATCTACCTTGTGGTTACAAACTGGTAACTTCATTTATACAAGGAAATGAAATTTACATAAGTTACAGAATGTAAATAAAATTACAAGTAGATAAACTGGAAGGAAAACTTAATCAGATGGCCCTTCGCCAGTTCTCCTTCTCTTTGACACTGAAGAGATAGGACGAGAGTCTTCAGGATCAATGTTCAACTTCAGCTCCAGATTCTCTTTATGTTGAATCTTGCCCTTTAAGAAGTTGACCCATGCTTTCTCAAACCTATTCTTTTGTGCCTTTGCTTCCAAAAAGTTCACCATCTCCACCCATTCAGAGAACCCATATTGCATCACACCAGGATTATCAGTTTTAACTAGTGGCCCTCTAGTATAACTGACTTCAACATGAAAGAACTTGGTGCCTGGCTTGATTGTTACAAAGACACCATTTATTGCCCCACTGTGCTTTCTGGTTGCCATGATCTGGGAATAATAGTTTCTGGCTTCAGATTCATTTGAAATTTTAATAGTCCCAGCTCCAGCAGCCTGCACAGCAACTTTGATGTCATCATTTGAGATTTTGCCAGTTGGTTCAATGAAGGTTCTTAGATCAGCATCTCTGTGCAGTGGTTTTCATGGTTGAGGGTTCCTTCTTGGTGGATTCAAAACCCTTTTCACAACCTTCTTGACATTTTCAATTCTTTTAAAGATCCCACTGGCCCGATTCTCTTTTGCCTTCTCCACATATATGTTCAGATTTCTGGCATCATGTTCAGCTTCATCATCAGGATAGTGTCTGTCAAGTTCAATGTCAAGCATTTCATTTAACATGCCCACTATCCTTGCATCATTTTTGAGCTTGGCATATTCCTCCTTTGTGATTCCCAAAAGAAGAGCATCACTTACATCAAGCATTTTTATCTTTGCAAGATGTTCTCTGGCTTCAGCTTGGTTTACTTGTTTCATCTTCTTTCTTTCTTTGATTTCATTACCAAGTCTTGCCAATCTTTTGCTATCACTTTCTGAAACTGGAGGAAGCCTATCAAGATTGCCAGTTTCTAACATTGGTACATCAGTGGCCGGCTAGGCAGATTCATCAGTTGCTTTCCCTTTGCCCTTATCAACATTCCCCCTATCAATCACATCTTCATACTCTTCAATCCTTTGCTCACCAGCTTCAGTACTGGCAGCTATCACAATCTCTCTACCAGTTGATTGTTGAGTAATCACACCTTGAATTCCAGATGGAGCACTTCCAGTTGCAATTGGTGCAAGGACTGCACGTCTTTCCCCCTTGGCAGCATCTAGACCAGCCCTTACGACTCCCCAGTCGGAATGGCTAGATGGCAACCGGCCAAGAGGCTGCCATGATTGCATGTCCTTGCACTCTTTAAAGATTGTGCACATCATCCTGAAAGATCTCCACAGATGGTTGGTCTCTTTAGACTGGGTCAGAACATTTGCTGCAACTTGTTGCTGACCAGTCTTCAGTTCATCCAAAGTCTTAGAATCTTCATCAAGACCAGAAACCACCTTTTCCTTCACCTCTTCATCCTTTTTCTTTAAATTCTCTACTTCAGTTGTCAGCTTGTCATTAGACTGAGTGCGATTTGATACCTGGGTGTTTAAAGTGTCTATGCTGCCCCTCAACTGGTTGATCTCAGTAGTGAGTGGGGCCAGATCAACCTGAGGAGTGGCCAGCTTGGTGATCTCAGCTATCACCTTTTCAATCAGTTGTGTTTCTCTTGCACCCAGCGTATCATCAATCTTCTGACCAACTGAAGTCATCAACTGCTGCCCAAGCTCAGTCACATTCAAGCCAGGTTTTTCAACTAATTCCTTAACCTGCTTTTCAATCTCCTTCAAATCAACCTCTGATTGTCTAACAGTATTACCCAGCAAGTTGGAGATTGAAGTAGTGACTTTGGTCTGAGTAAGGTCAAAGGCTTCCTTTAGAGAAGTGGCCAGATTGTTACAGCCTTCGACCAGCTTATTGAGCTTCTTGAATACCAAATCCTCATTTTCTGCAAACTTATTTTTCGGCAGATTAACAACCTTAGAATTTGTGGTGGTGTCCTTGTTGTATCCGGAGAGGGACTTGGTATTTTTATCAATTTCCTTCTGAACATCCTCCACCCTTTGAATAAGGTTTTGGATGTCGGCTTGGAAGGAGGCAAATTGAGTGTCCAGTGACGGAGGAGAACGTGTCACTGGACCAGCAGCAGCTACCACTGGAGTAACTGGAGGAGGCAAATTGAGTGTCCAGTGACGGAGGAGAACGTGTCACTGGACCAGCAGCAGCTACCACTGGAGTAACTGGAGGAGGCAAATTGAGTGTCCAGTGACGGAGGAGAACGTGTCACTGGACCAGCAGCAGCTACCACTGGAGTAACTGGAGGAGGCAAATTGAGTGTCCAGTGACGGAGGAGAACGTGTCACTGGACCAGCAGCAGCTACCACTGGAGTAACTGGAGGAGGCAAATTGAGTGTCCAGTGACGGAGGAGAACGTGTCACTGGACCAGCAGCAGCTACCACTGGAGTAACTGGAGGAGGCAAATTGAGTGTCCAGTGACGGAGGAGAACGTGTCACTGGACCAGCAGCAGCTACCACTGGAGTAACTGGAGGAGGCAAATTGAGTGTCCAGTGACGGAGGAGAACGTGTCACTGGACCAGCAGCAGCTACCACTGGAGTAACTGGAGGAGGCAAATTGAGTGTCCAGTGACGGAGGAGAACGTGTCACTGGACCAGCAGCAGCTACCACTGGAGTAACTGGAGGAGGCAAATTGAGTGTCCAGTGACGGAGGAGAACGTGTCACTGGACCAGCAGCAGCTACCACTGGAGTAACTGGAGGAGGCAAATTGAGTGTCCAGTGACGGAGGAGAACGTGTCACTGGACCAGCAGCAGCTACCACTGGAGTAACTGGAGGAGGCAAATTGAGTGTCCAGTGACGGAGGAGAACGTGTCACTGGACCAGCAGCAGCTACCACTGGAGTAACTGGAGGAGGCAAATTGAGTGTCCAGTGACGGAGGAGAACGTGTCACTGGACCAGCAGCAGCTACCACTGGAGTAACTGGAGGAGGCAAATTGAGTGTCCAGTGACGGAGGAGAACGTGTCACTGGACCAGCAGCAGCTACCACTGGAGTAACTGGAGGAGGCAAATTGAGAGACAGTGACGGAGGAGAACGTGTCACTGGACAAGCAGCAGCTACCACTGGAGTAACTGGAGGAGGTAAATTGAGAGACCAGTGCAAGAGAAGTGTCAGAAGATAGGTCGTGGACACTTTGTGCAGACTTTAACTCTATTCTGGGTTGGGGTAGCCCAGTATCATCTTCACCACCCTCTCCTACAGAAATTGCGAGGGTGGCTGCTTGCGGTTGTCCCATTTGACTTTCTTCAGGTTCCTGTTGGGAGGAAACTGGAGGGCTGGCTTGGTTTCTACCGTCAGTGGCAAGTTCTGACTTATTCCTAGGGCGATGTGTTCTTTTTGCCTTTGGAGCACCTGAAGGACCTGTTGGGAGGTCTCCAGGGTAGATGGTTAATGGGACAGACACGTTGGAGCTGGAGGGGTTAGACTGTTGCCCAGGTTCGGCAATGGTCACGATTTCAGCAGATGAACTGGTGGGTCCCTCATTGTTTTGAGGCCCGCCCAGTTGTCTTTCTGACTCACCTTGGACTGGTGCATCGGTTTTAGAGAATGCTAGCAACATTCTCTGAGGGATCTCAACCTCCCCATCGACAGATGTTAGGGAGTCAAGATTCCTCAGCAACTCTGGGACAGTGTACAGTGATTGAGTATTATGATATTCTTCACTGCCCAGAAGTTGTAGAAAACAGAGTGACAATTACCTGGAGAAGGGGATGCATAATCCCCTGGAGCCCTTCAGTTTAATTACCAGGCTTCTGAATAAAATGTCAGCAAAGTCCACTCTGAGTCCATTCCACAAGCAGTAAGCCATCTCTGCTTGTGTGGAGTTGATCTGGTCCAATCCACCAGAACTCCCACTCATGCTTTCAACTAGGTGAATGAAGAAGTACCTCCAGGATGGTGTAAGGCCCTTCATTGTCATAGCACCTTTGATTTTTAATACCCCATTTTCCAAACACTCCTTGTTTCCCATATCAAGGAGTACCTGGCGAAAATTGATATTTTGGGATATCACAACTGGAGACTCACCCTGTCTCCAGTAGTTGAGGTGCAGAGCATCCCTCAACGTTTCTGCAGAAATGGTACACTCGACTGGTCCATCTTTAAGGGTGAAGGAGATAGATGAACAGTCTTCGGAAAGTTCTGCTGTGTACCAAAACTCACACAAGTACTTATGGTACATCTTGCGTGGGTTGAGGGAAAAAGACTCGCCGAGGGGAGAATCACGAAGAAATGCTAGGATTCTCCCGATTAGTGTATGGGCGGCTTGAGTCCCTCTCAAACTAGCAATGGGATTGTTTGGATTTAATTTTATTGATGTGGAATTTGAAGGGGCACCACTTACTCGTTTGACATTGTTTGATGGATTATAAAAGACTGTAAGCAGACTTACATCCCTACTTCTTGATTTAGGTGCCATTTTTGAAAGATTTGAATATGAAACTGAAATTTTGGGAATTAGGGTTTTGATTTATGAAGCAGAGAGAGGAATGAAGCTATTTTGATTATGATTGGAAGCAAATGAAGGAATGTAAAAGAAAGTAAATGTGATCGGAGTAAATAAGGGGTATTTATAAGGAAAATTATGATCCCAATGAAATACCAAGAATTATTTTATTATCAAAACTCAATTTTGTAGATATTTTTACAAAAGTTAATTTGAATTTTGAACCAAAAATTCAATTCTCCGTGTCAGCATTAAATGCTACGACGGCTCAGCTTACCCACGCGCCCACTAACTTTCATATTCCCAATAAAAACAGTTGTCTTTTACAAAAATGACTTTAAACACGTCATATGACGATATTGAGTGGGTTAAAACACTCGAGTACCATCACGTGTCACAAATATTGACCAAGAATTTTCCAACGTTATGAAAATCTGGTTGACCACCAGTTTTAAGACAAGACTGAACATTTACACTGGAGGATTAATCCAGTGCCATTTTCCAACTGGAGAGTTCTCCAGTTGCCATTTTCAAACAAAAGACTTTGGTAAGAAAATTTATTTTGAGTCTTTCCCCCTAAAATGATGATCCAGAAATCGATTAGTGCCAGGATAGTATCACAGAGGCGTTCGATAGCCTGGCGAGAAAAGATTATCTGGACCTCCTCAACTGGAGAACTTCATCAGTGTCACTGACGCGTTCATAACAAAAATCTCCAGTTTTAAGGATTTAACATTCCCAACTCGCTGATAAGATGTTTAAAAGTTTTCTCATCAAGAGGTTTTGTAAAAACATCAGCAAGTTGTTTGTCAGTGGGGATGAAATGTATTTCAATGTCTCCTTTCATAACATGATCACGAATGAAATGATACCTGATGTCAATATGCTTTGTCTTAGAGTGCATCACTGGGTTATGAGATATAGCAATTGCGCTGGTGTTGTCACAAAAGATTGGGGTCCTTGTATACTTTTGACCATAATCTAGTAACTGGTTCTTGATCCAGAGAATCTGGGCACAACAACTAGCCGCACAAATGTACTCTGCCTTAGCAGTGGACATAGAGACTGACGTCTGCTTCTTGCTGGTCCAACTTACCAGTTTTCCTCCGAGGAAATGACAACCACCAGTTGTTGATTTTATATCAATCTTACAACCTGCATGATCGGAATCTGAATAACCCATTAGATCTAACCCTGAGCCTTTGGGGTACCAAAGACCAAGGCTAGGACACCCTTTCAGGTATCTGAAGATGCGCTTAACAGCATGCAAATCTGATTCTTTTGGGTTAGCCTGAAATCTGGCACATAGACATGTTGCAAACATTATATCTGGTCAACTGGCAGTTAAGTACATCAGTGAACCAACCATACCACGATATTCAGTGGTGTTCACTGGTTAGCCAGTTGGGTCAGAGTCCAAATTTAAAGGTGCTGCAATAGGTGTGTTTTTCGATGGGATTGAATCATATTTGTATTTTCTTAACAAATCTCTGACATATTTTTCTTGGTTTATAAAAATTCCATTTTCAGTTTGCTTAATCTGAAGACCCAAGAAAAATGTTAATTCTCCCATTAAACTCATTTCATTCTCAGATGACATGATTTTAGAAAACCTTTTACACATTGCATCATCAGTTGAACCAAATATAATGTCATCAACATAAATTTGTACAAATAAGATATTACCTTTTTCTTTCAAGATAAATAAGGTATTATCTATTGCACCTCTTTGAAAGCCATTTTTGAGAAGATGTTTAGTTAAAGTATTATACCAGGATCTTGTGGCTTGTCTAAGACCAAACAAAGCTTTGTTCAGTCTATATACCCAGTGAGGATGCTTCTCATTGATGAAGCCTGGAGTCTGCTTAACATACACTTCTTCTTCCACTGTTCCATTAAGGAACACACTTTTGACGTCCATTTGGAAGACTTTGAACTGCAGATGGGCTGCATATGCCAGAAATATTCTGATGGCTTCAAGTCTTGCAACTGGAACAAAAGTTTCATCAAAAACAACGCCCTCTGCCTGACAATAACCCTTGGCAACTAATCTGGCTTTGTTTCTTACAAAATTGCCATCTTCATCCATCTTGTTTCGGTAGACCCATCTTGTACCAATGGGTTCTTTCTTTAACCCTGGTGGACAAGGAACAAGTTCCCACACATTATTCCTTTCAAACTGGATGAGCTCTTCTTGCATAGCTTCCACCCAGCTTGGGTCTGCCATAGCCTCGTCAATCTTTTTCGGTTCAATCAGTGATAAGAAGGTGACGTTTAAGCATTGCTCACTAGTGGCTCTTCTAGTCTGAACCCCACTACTTGGATCTCCAACAATCTGTTCAATTGGATGTGCTCGAGTCCATTTAGTGTATTGACTAGGATGGCGTATTACAATATCAGTGCAAGTCACCTGGCGATCTTCTTCAGTTGCAACAGCTTCTGGAGGAGGATCAGCCCAAACTACTTCTATATCCTCATCAGAGTCAATGAGGTCACGATTTGCATCATGAAATTCTTCATTAAAAGGCATTTCTTGAAGAACTGGAGAAGTTGGAGTTTGAACTGGTGCTGATATTGGAGTGGCACGTACATCAGATCCAATCACCAGTTTCTGTGGTAAGTTGAAACTGATGGAGGGATAAAATGAAGTGTCACTGGTGGTGCTCTTCTTCTTAACTGGTTCCAATTGAGTGTAACTGGAAACATCTTCTGGTGAAACAACTGACTGATGAACTTGGTCAGTTTCACCAAAATTTATTGGAACGACTGGAGAAATATCAAGGCTTGGTCTCTTGTTAATTGCATCACTTGACTCGTCAAATGTGACATGAATTGTCTCGTGAACCTTTTGGAGTCTATAATTATAAACTCTAAAGGCCTTTCGAATATCTGAATAGCCTAAAAATACACCTTCATCAGCTTTTGCATCAAACTTTCCAAGCTGACTGGAATCATTTAAAATATAAACTGGACAACCAAATACATGAAAATATCCAATATTTGGTTTTCGATTCCTGAGTACTTCATAGGCAGTCTTCTTATGTCTCTTGATGTAGACTGACCGGTTTTGGGTGTGACAAGCAGTAGCAACTGCTTCAGCCCAGAAACTGGTGGGAAGACCTGATTCAGATAGCATGCTTCTGGCCGCTTCTATCAGTGTGCGATTCTTTCTTTCCACAACTGCATTCTGCTCTGAAGAGTGTGCTGATGAGAAGTTTTGAGAGATGCCAGTGTCATTGCAAAATGTTTCAAGTACCTTATTTTGAAATTCAGTACCATTATCACTTTTCAACTGACAGACTTTTCGAGTGTACTTGAGTTCAATTCTTTTGATGAGTGAGATGATTTCAGCAGGTGCATCACTTTTGGATATGAGGAATACCACCCAACAATATCTGGTGAATTCATCGACCACAACTAGAGTGTACTTCTTTCCAGCTCTAGTTTGAACATTCACTGGACCAAAGAGATCCATATGAAGCATGTGAAGAGGTTCAGTGATGCTAAAGTTTTGCCTTGTTTTGAAACTGGCTCTTTTCTGCTTGCCCATCCCACACCCTGTACATGGCTTTTCTTTATTGAAAGAAATATGAGGTATCCCATCTACCAGTTGTTTGCAAAAAAACTTGTTAATATTTTTGAAATTAAGATGGGATAATCTTTTATGCCACAGCCAGTTGGTGTCCTCAACAGCCTTGGTATAGAAGCACTGCTCTTTTGGAGCTGGTTCCATATCCATGATGTACACATTTCCTTTTCTTGGTGCAACCATCACCACTTTCCAATCCTTGTTAAATATGGTGCCTTGAGCAATATCGAACAAAACTCTGTAGCCATCATCACAAAGTTGGCTAACACTAATCAAGTTGTATTTCAAACCATTCACAAATGCAACTCTTTTGAATTCGACCTGTCCATTATTAAGCACACCATATCCTTCAGTCTTTCCATTTTGATCATTACCAAACGTCACTGCCGGTCCATCTTGGACAGTGAACTCTTCCAGCAGGGGCTTACATCCGGTCATTGTCCGTCCAGCTGCGCTGTCCAGATACCAGATATTCTTCTTTCGATCGCCCTGCACAACCACAAAAATCATTAGTTCTTTTTGTGAACCCATCTTTTGTTGATGGGTTCACTAGACTCTCCCTGAGAAGTCACAGTTGATTCTGGTGGTGTTGAACTGGAGACTGGAACTGGAGCATTGTTATCAACTCCAGGACCAGGAGTAAAAAAGATTGGTATTTGATACTTACTCCCCTTTTTCTTTCCAGATTTTGTTCCAGATGGAACCTTTTGTTTTGTTTTTGAGGGGGTTTTAATATTTTGTTTTTCAACTGGAGGTGATGAACCTCCTTCCTGATTTTTAATCCTGGCAGTGCAACTCTGAACCTGTCTAGATAAAAGTTGGAGTTGGCTTTCCAGTTTGGACAAAATATTATTTTCATCAGGCTGCTGAACCTTGGACCTAGGTTCAGCTGGAGTTTTGGTCTATTGAGTCTTGGGCTCCTTAGACTTTTGAGGTAAAGGCTTGTTACCAGATGCCTTTTTAACTGTAGCTCTAGCCTGATTGGCTCCAGGTTTAACCTCAATGGGGGTGGTCTCAATGGGTTCAGTTTTGACAATCTTAGGTTGATCATATGGAGTTTCAACCCTAAGAGCTGGAGGCAATGCATGAAGATCTGGTATATGAGCTGCCATCTCCAGATTTCCATGCATTTTTCTGGTCATCAATAGTTCTTGAAAAAGCATCATAATTCTTTCTAGATGCTTTTACCCACGACTTGATAATCATTTGTTCTTTTCATTTTCTCTTTCAAATGACAAGAGGGCAATCTGGGCCTTAAGCTTTTTGTATTTTGCTTTGTAGCTATCATCAGGCCTACTAAAATTAGGGACAGGGGGACCAGTTTGGTTGTTCATCTGACTAGATCTGCATTCCTTCATAAAGTGACCTTTCTTACCGCACTTATAGCAGGTAAGATTGGCTTTATCCAGAGAGTTGGAGCAGGAAGCATTGTTTGGGCCATTAAATCTTTTAGATTTATGCTTAAACCTATTAAAGGTTTTAGCAATCATGGCTACCAGATCATCATCGTCAGTTTCATCACAACCAACACTGATTTTAGTGGTCAGGCCAGAGTTCAAGAAACTGTTTAACATCTCCTTCATTGAGTGTGACTGGACACTCTCTGCAGACATTAAAGCAGCACAAGGTCGCTCAGTTATGCTAGCAACCTTGGGACTCTGGGCATGGTTCATGGCATCCTGCTCAGCCACCAGTCTTGCTGCATTATTATTTTCAGTGAATCTGAAGGCTCCATAGAGCGATGCAAGAGTGTGACTGTGCAGGGTTTTAACTTGTCTTAAGACAAGAACCATATTTTCCCATTTGGAAGGAAGAATATCACAAAACTTCTCAAGAAGAATATCCTTATCCTTCTCAACACCCAAGCCTCACAACTGATTAATGAGGCTAGAAAACCTGGTGTAAGTACTAGTTAAACTTTCATTGGGAAGAGCAAAGAAGGATTCATACTTCTTGTTCAGGGCAACCTTTCTGGTGACAATGGTGTCATCACCTCCTTCAAACTGAATGACTAATTCATCCCACATTGCCTTGGCACTGGGTAAGTCTTCAGGGACAGCTCCAAGGATCATGTTCTTGAGTCTGGTGTCCAGATCTACAAGTCTACGATCCGCATCAGACCAATGGTCTTCGAGCTTTTCTCTGGAACCTCTTCTTCCAGTAGGATCTAGAAGAGGACTTACCCCAACAGACATGGGTATATAAGGTCCATCCTTAAGGATTTTCAGCATATACCTCTCTATCCCACCAAAATGCAAGAGCATTCTGGCCTTCCATGTACCAAAGGTCTCACTATTTCTATCAAATTTGGGAACAGGAGTGTTTGAGTAATGTACATGGACATGGTTAGGGGCATTAGGAGGAGGAGGGTTTGTATTAACATTTTGTACAGGTGGTGCATTAAGAGGGTTTTCACCTTGACCAGAACCATCCCCACCTTCAGTAGTAGTCATCTAAGCAGATCTAGGCAAGTATATTAGCCTTCTGCTCTGATACCACTTGTAAGTCCCAACTCAATAGATGGTACTACCTGAAAACACCTCTATGCCGATGGTGGGGTTACTTTGCAATATAAACACTGAACTGGAGACGACCAGTTGCAGTGAGTGTATACCAAGTTCTTGGATAGATTACTTATTAACGTGACAATAAGTAAATGACAATGCAATAATAGAAAGTACTTGTAAAGTAAATTGATGAGACAATATATATTTTTTAAGTGTAATTTATTTATTAACTTTAAATAAATTACAAGGTTGTTGCGGAACCAAGATAATACAAAGTATGTAAATATCCTAACAACCTATGAAATACAATTGATCTATACTTGGAAATTCTCTAAACAATCGAAACACTTAAAGTTGTGAAATGTTCCTTTTTGCGATTGAGAGAATATTGCACAAGTTCACCAAGAATATTGCAAGTATGCAAAGTGATTTTCTTGTTGTGCAAAGACCTCTATTTATAGGCAAAGTTGACATTGGGATGTCAACTTTGGCCGTACAAATATGGTTGAGAACATTTAAGGAATAGCATTTAATTTCTTAAAATGTTGTGTAAAGTTACAGAATAAAGTAACTTTTCTCAACCTGCTTTATGTACCTTTTGTACTTTATACATAGATAAATCCTTTTATCCGTGTAATAGCACATAAAGCATACAGGTCTTTTCCTCGTAATCAGTGTAAAGCTTTGTAAGTACTTTACACTAATGTTCTCCAGTTTGTATCTGAGTAGAATGTCAACTGGGCTTCGCTGCCATTGTCATTATTTATCTTCCACTTGTTGTCTTCGACTTCAACTGGAATGATTCTTCATCTGTTCAGATCTCAACTGGAGGAAGTCTTCAGTTGCGTTAACTATACATTGCAACTGGACTTCAATATATTTCTGGACAAATCTTCGTAGTCTCTAGATGCAACTGGAGACTGGCCAGTTACAGTAAAACTGGTCCTAACATCATCCCATCACACATAAATGTATGACAGTTTGACAGCCCACAAAAATAACCAACTTGCACTTTTATCTCCCCAAGGTAAAATATCCATCATTAAGTTTGAAAAATGACATGCCACGTAGGATAAATAGTAACTGTCCATTCAAAGGTTTGCTTACGTGGCACGCACAAGGACCATGTATTAAAATATTATGATTAACATACCATGACTCATTTCAGTGCATCTGGAGGTTGACTGGACACTCCAGTGTCACTGGTGGATTAGACCAGTGAAGCATGCACTGATGGTACACGGAGGGACACTCCAGTAATGTACCAGGCAACCTCAAACATGCACATCAACTAATACAAAGACAAGTGAGAGGGACACATTTACAAGGAGACCGAAGTTACCTCAAACATGCACATCAGCCTATCCAAGTACCAGTGAGAGGGACACATTTACAAGGTGCCAGAGATATTTTCCAGAAAATTCTTCCAGTGAGAATAAATTCCCCCTGAGATTAAAAACATTTTAAGGACAAAAATATATGGTCTGAGTCTTCCCCCTGGAATGGTGACCAGTAAATCTATAGTGCAAAGATAGTATCACAGAGGCGTTCGATAGCCAAGCGAGCATAGATTTAAAGATCTGGAAATCAAAGAACCCTGCCAGTGTCACAAAGGCGTTCATAACAAGGTTCCAGATTAAGGGTTCAACATTCCCAACTCACCGACAAGATATTCAAATGTTTTTACATCCAATGGTTTAGTAAAAATATCAGCGAGTTGTTTGTCAGTGGGAATAAAATGAAGTTCAATATTATTTTTCATAATATGATCACGAATGAAATGATACCTGAGATCGATGTGCTTTGTCTTTGAGTGCATGACTGGATTGTTTGAGATAGCAATGGCACTGGTATTATCACAAAATATGGGAGTTTTTGAATATTTAATACCATAATCAAGCAACTGGTTCTTCATCCAGAGTATCTGAGAACAACAACTGGCTGCAGACACGTATTCAGCTTCAGCAGTGGATAATGAAACTGAGGTTTGCTTCTTACTGGTCCAGCTGACCAGTTTGCCACCAAGGAAATGACATCCACCAGTAGTGGATTTCCTGTCTATCTTACAACCTGCATGATCTGAATCTGAATAACCCATTAGATCCAAGCCCGATCCTTTGGGATACCAAAGGCCCAAACTGGGGACACCCTTATGGTATTTCAATATGCGCTTTACAGCAAGCATATGAGATTCTTTTGGATTAGACTGATTTCTGGCACATAAGCATGTTGAAAACATTATATCTGGTCTACTGGTAGTTAAATACATTAGTGAACCAACCATGCCTCTATAGACAGTGGTGTTCACTGGTTTTCCATCTGGATCCGAGTCCAGAGTGAGTGGTGCATAAATTGGAGTGGGTTTAGATGGTGAAGAGTTCATATCATATTTCTTTAATAGATCTCTAACATATTTTTCTTGATTAATAAAAATACCATCACTGGTTTGTTTAATCTGAAGACCTAGAAAAAATGTTAATTCACCCATTAAACTCATTTCATATTCTTAAGACATGATTTTAGAAAATTTCTTTCACATGTTTTCATCAGTAGACCCAAAAATTATATCATCAACATAAATTTGTGCCAACAGAAGATTACCTTTTTCACGAAGAATAAATAAGGTATTGTCAATTGCACCTCTTTTAAATCCATTTTTCAACAAGTGTTTATTCAGAGTATCATACCAGGCACGTGGAGCTTGTCTGAGACCATAAAGTGCTTTGTCCAAACGATATACCTAGTGGGGATGTTTTTCATCAATGAAACCTGGTGGTTGTCTGACATAAACCTCTTCTTCTAATTTTCCATCAAAAATGCACTCTTTACGTCCATCTGGTAGACCTTGAATTGATGATGAGCAGCGAATGCTAAGAATATTCTGATCGCTTCAAGTCTAGCCACTGGAGCAAATGATTCATCAAAATCAACATCTGATTGGCATACCCCTGGGCAACCAATCTGGCCTTGTTTCTGATAACATGACCATCTTCATCTACCTTATTTCTGAAGACCCATCTGGTTCCAATTGGTTATTTCTTGCCAACTGGAGGAGGAACCAGATACCATACCTTGTTCCTCTCAAACTGGTGTAACTCTTCTTGCATAGCTAACACCCAGCTTGGATCTTCCATAGCCTCGTCAATCTTCTTCGGTTCTACCAGTGATAAGAAGCTGACGTATAAACATTGTTCACTGGAATTACTGGCGCAGTTTCAACTGAGACTGATACTGGAGGAGTAGTACGAACATCTGATCCAATAACAAGTTCAGAGGGTAGTTTGAAACTTATTGAAGGATAGAAAGGAGTACTAGTGGGGTTTTCTTCGTTTGAACTGGTTCTAAGTCAGGATGACTGGAAACTTCTTCAGGTGAATCTTTATTGTAGTTGATAGGATGAGATTCACAGAAGACAATTGGATTTACTGGGGGAGAATCAAGGGCTGGCTTTTTATTGATTGCATTATTTGATTCATCAAATGTGACATGTATTGACTCTTGTACCTTTTCCAGTCTCTTGTTGTAGACTCTAAAGGCTTTGCGAATGGCTGAATATCCTAAGAAATATCCTTAATCAGCTTTGGCATCAAATTTGCCTAACTGACTGGAGTTGTTTAGGATGTAAACTGGACATCCAAAAACGTGAAAATAACCAATATTTGGTTTTCTATTTCTTAATATTTCATAGGATGTCTTCTTGTGTCGCTTCACATACACTGATCGATTCTGGGTGTGGCAAGCAGTTGCAATTGCTTCAGCCCAGAAACTGGTAGGAAGACCAGATTCAGCAAGCATACTTCTGGCAGCTTCTATCAGCGTTCGATTTTTCCTTTCTACCACTCCATTCTGCTCTGGAGTGCGTGCTGAAGAGAAGTTCTGAGAGATGCCAGTGTCAGTACAGAATTTCTCCAGAGTTGCATTCTGGAATTCTGTTCCATTGTCACTTCTTAACTGACACACTTTTCGTTGTACTTGAGTTCAATCTGCTTGATAAGAGTGATGATTTCTGCAGCAGCTTCACTTTTAGACCTGAGAAAAATTACCCAACAAAATCTCGAGTATTCGTCAACAATCACCTGGCTAAATCTTTTACCAGCATGAGTCTGAACATTCACTGGACCAAAGAGATCCATATGAAGCATATGAAGTTGTTCAGATATGCTGAAATTCTGCTTGGTCTTGAAACTGGCACGTTTCTGCTTTCCCATCTCACATCCTGGACATGGCCTTTCCTTTTTGAAGGAAACTGAAGGTATCCCATCTACCAGTTGTTTTCTAGACAACTTATTAATATTTTTGAAATTTAAATGGGATAACCTTTTATGCCATAACCAGTTTGTGTCTTCATCAGCTTGAGTATAGAAACACTGCTCTGAAGGAAAGCTTTCCATATCCATCACATACACATTCCCTCTTCTGGGAGCAATCAATACCACCTTCCAGTCCTTGTTGAATACGATGTCATGAACAATATTAAACAAAACTTGATAGCCATCATCACACAGTTGACTGACACTAATCAGGTTATATTTCAAACCATTCACATATGCAACTCGTCTGAATTTGACTTGTCCATTGTTCAGAACACCATACCCCTCAGTTTTTCGACAACCATCATTTCCAAAAGTAATGGAGGGTCCATCAGAAATTATGAACTCCTCCAGCAGGTGTAACAACCCTCAAAATCCCGACTAGGATAATTTAGTTGACTTGTCTAGACAATTATCCCTAGAGGTTTATTAAGAGAATTGACCTTCTAGACATTTAAGGCATAGTGATAATTGCCCTCTAGTTCAATGAAATACCGTAAATGACTAGCTATCTTAAAAATGCCATAAACAATAACAATAATCATTCAAGACAATCCCAATCCATAAACTAGTTCTAATTGAACTTGATGAAATGTCAATAAACCAAAAACTTCATTTCAAGAACTCAAGTTATATAAATAATAATGTAAGACTCACAACTTGTGACAAAGTCAATAAATCTTACAAAATGTCCAACAATTTAATTAATCATGCCAATTAAAGTATATATGGTTATGAAAATAAAATGGCAATCTCAAAAATATATTGATAAACCAATATGTACATAAAAGTGCTTGAATAACAATAATGAGTATATATATGTATACATATATATATATTTAATACAAATACAAAATGTACATACAATGGGTTAAGTGACAAAACAAAAATACAAATATGTGTGTAACACATACATATATACACACGACATATATACATATATACTCTTGGACACAAACAACTAACAATACTTACAAATAAACATATATTACTCTTACAAAACAAATACCCACTTATACACTTATAAAAAAAAAGAGAATAGAAAACCCTTCAATTCCCCCTCCCTTTGGCCGTCCCCCTTCACACACACATACACTTCACATTTCAAAATACACTCCACCATTTAGTTTTGTAACTCCCCAAAACACACACACATATTCTCTCACACAAAAACTCTTTCTCTCCCTTTTTCTTCTTCTTGTTCACGGCTCAAAAAGGAGCAAGAAACCAAATCAAAACTCAAGTTTAATCAACAATAATAATAAGGTACTCTTAGGTTTAAACAAGGGTTAATACAAGGATAGATTGAGGGTTGTTTAGGGCTTGAAGGAAGGGTTATTTGAAGCCTAAAGGGGTCCGAAAATTCTGCCCATTTTTCACCATCAAAACCGAGCTCAAGAAGGGTATAAATCTCCAACTCTTTGTTTAATCTATCTTGTTTTTGTATATATTAAAAGATCTTTATCAAAAATCATGTTTTCCTTTGATTTTCTTCTTGATTTAAACTCAATGAGGGCAAGGTTGATAGATCCTTATCTCACATGTTCATGCATGTAAAGATCTAGAGAAAGGATTCAATGATTCAACAAGAACAAGACCCAAGAGTTGTTGTTGTAAGATTTGTTGCTAAAATGGGTTTATAGATTTGATTAAAACTGATTTTTAATGAAATAAACACCAATATATTTTGAGATTTTACATAAACAAACTTATTTTGATGTTGCATGAAAGATTTGTTAATAGATTTGAACATAAAATGGTTAGATGATTACATGCATTTACTTTTTGGGGTGATTTTTGCAAGAACTAAGTTTAATGATTAAATTTTGTTTAAATTCAGTTTTAGTTGATGATTGATGATCTTGAAATTGTTAATAATCTGTATATTTGATGTTAAAATAACACAAAAGTGAATAACAACATGTGAGAGGTGATTAAGAGTGTAAGATAAGCAAACTAAGTCATTGGTGAGTTGTTTGGACCCAAATACTTTCTGACAGAATCCATTTTCTGTCTTGGAACGGATAAACTGAGCATGTGAGGGCTGTTTCAAGCAAAACTTTCAAAATAAAAGTTGTAAATGAACGAGTTAAGTTTAACCACCAACTGGAATCACCCAAAAATAATGAATAAACCAAAAGATATGATTTTTCTACTAAAACGGGTCAAAACTGCATTTTTGTCTGAATATTTTATCAACTTTGACAATTTTTATCTCCTAATCCATAAGGTTCCAGGAGGCCATACTTGGTGGAAAGTAAGTTCAATGTGTCCTAAACTTACAATAAAATCATGGTATTTTTATTAAGAGCATAACCCAAAGAACTTTTATAAAACATTTGGATACACAAAACAGTGGCTGTTTTGACCACTTTCAATTATAAAAATATTTAGAGGTAGTAAACATTCTTTATAAATTAAACCAAAAATTACAAAATAAGTGGACATATATAGTTCATAGTATAAAAATCAGAAGGTCCCAAATAATTAGATTTAACCCCGAATTAGTGGCCAACATTTCATAAATCTGATGTATAAAAACAGAAAAGTTGAAAGGAAACTAACCATTTGTATAATGGGCTAAAAGATGCACTAAAGACCATAATGGGCTAGCCCGGCCCAATTTGTATACCCAATGGACCATGAATCAGTAGGCCCACTTGGCCCAATAAACCATGTAGCCCAATAACCAATATAACCCACTAAGCACATAACCCAAATAAGGTAAGATGCCAAACGAAACCACAAATGAAGGCAAGTTACCGAAACTCTAACAACTTATAACTACATACATATTGAAAGTGACCTTTTTCACCAACAATCCCTACAACAAAAAAGATGTGAATATTAGCAATACACTTGGATCCCATAATTGATGACAACATAATGAAAGTGGCATTTCTAAGTGATGGCTTAAGATAGGAACTTACATATATTAGTCCTCTCGTAGGGATAGTCTTGGCTTTGTGTATGGTTGAGGACCATGATGGAATATATGATCAAGGAAGCTATCGATGAGAAGTACCCATTTTGGATAAGTGAATATGATGTGCGTCATATCAAGGTGAGTCTTAGCCCCCTTTCAAACTCTTTTATGTGTTTTACTTTCGGGGTGAAAAGCATGATAAATAAAATTGTTTTCTTTTATGAAATGATGCTTTGAAAGAATGATTATGATATGGGAATTATTGTATGTTTAACATGTTATATATTATATGATGAGCTTGAGTACTGTCAAACTGTTTCACCTCGGTACACTACTATTAACTCTTCGAGAGGCCTGTAGTATGAGAGTTGCGCAACTAGGACTTGTCCCCTCACCCAACGAGTAACGGTGGGATGCTTGGTTTGTCTTTGTGGCGACCTTCATTGCCAGTCAGACCACGCGGTGCTCTAGCTACTATATCAGTGGTCATGCCACGCCCCTTCTATTATTGGTCGTCTCCATGGCACGACCCCTTTATTATTATTGCACATGATTGATGGCATGTGTTTCTTATTATCTTGGACATAACCGGTTTTAGTAGTGGCTCAAGAACAATCTCATCAAATTATGTCATGGTAGTCTTACCATTGACCAAGTGGTATTGATATTATTTATGGTTGGATATTATGGATTGAACATACGGTTTGGGTATTGAACCTTATATGGAATCTTGAAAGTTGTTGAAATTGGCGATATTGAAATATTGATGACCGAATGGTTTTGGTATGATGTATGATTAATCGATTTATATACTTTTTCTCTCACGATAAATTTGACAAATGAGAGCTTTATATTTACCATGGATTCTCAACTCTTTGAAATGACGTTATGGTATTTTGAAAACTTGATGGTTTGATATGGGAATTTTTGCCGATCATGTGGTTTGGGTATATTTATATCTGATAATACCTTTTCCAAGTATTGAAATGATTATGTAACGAAATTTACTTAAAAACCTATGCACTCACCAACTACGTTTTCGTAGTTGACACTTTTTCTTCATGCTTTTCAGGATATAGCATAAGCTTTGAGGAATTATATGCTTCATGTTTGTTTGCATTGCACTTTAGAGTCAAAGATCAAACCTTGTGATGGGCAATGGAATCCGCCTTGATCATTGTAGTATATCATCTCATTATTTGTTATTTGTTTCGTGGACTCAATATCCAAGTATGGTAGACGTATTGTACTTGGGAATTGGTTCACATGCTTGTGCATTGTAAAATTGTTTTTATCAAATAAAGCTATGGTGAATGTTATCTATTATCCTTCGTTTTGAATACTCGACTTTCTGTACATCTCATTGTTCCGCCGTAGTTGGGGTGTTACAGAAAATGGTATCAGAGACTAAGGTTATAGAGAACATTGGGGTTCCTCCGGGAATTCCAAAACTATAGCCACTTTTCAAAACGAATTTTTATAGTCGAGTCGAGCATAAGGTTAAGCGGATTAGTTTGAGCTTTACATGGTAGGACCCTAATTAAACGTAGGTCATGAACTACGTTTAATTATGAGAGGACCATGTAAAACTCAAACGGCCACTTAGACTTATGTTCAAAAGGATTCCTTTCACAAAAAAAAAAGAAAAAAAAAAAGAGAGAAGATCTTTATTAAAACCATTTTTATGAGCATACGTGTTGCATTTAGACATTCACCTAAGCATATATAGCGATTCGAGACTTGCCTTACCTAAGGATTATGCTAGTCTAGTAGGATTCCGCTTATGCACACTAGAATTGAAATGAATCTAAGATTGGAAGATATTCGTTGATACATGCTACTATATGTTATAACTTGTGAATTCGGCCATGATTTAATATGCAATGTGAAAGTTTGTAATATGCAATGTGGAAGTTGTAATGTGCAATGTGAAAGCTTGTAACATCAATGTGAAAGTTTGGAATGTGCAATGTGGAAATTGCGAGATAAATGCATGCGTAAAAGCTTTGTGATTTTTAATGTTGAACTTTAAGTAGCATATGCACTTTAAAATAATGTGATTACTATGAGCTAACAAATCATTTTTGGAATATGATTTGTTTAAATTATTGGGTAATGAGGTTGATTATTAATGATTGATTTGAAGGAGAATATGAGCATGACGAGTTAATATGAAATTTCATGGACGATATGAATATAAGAGCCTATGCTCTCTAAGGTTGAGCTACTTGAAACTAGCGCGTGAATATTGCGATGGTTGGGTAGTCATGCCTCACTACTAAGATAGTTATTGCGCCCTAAGATTGAGCTAATTGAGGGCTAGTGCATGAACGATTTAATGATTATATAGTTGTGCCTTACTATTGAGATAGTTATTATGCTCTAAGATTTGACTATTGGGAACTAGTATTTGCATGATATGATGATAATGTGGTTAGTCCTTACTATTAAGATAGATATTGCGTGTTGAGATTTGACCGCTTGAGAACTAGTGATTGTCCCTGAGAAATTCATTATGAAGTTAGATATTTTCTAAGTATGAAAGTTGTTATTAAGTACCCCTCCAATCCAATATTCGTTCACTCGTGCTCTTTTGAAATTATCCCACATCCTATTTCTTATGACACCACTATTCATTATGGACCTACGACAACGCGATATCATCGGTGGAGTATCTTCCCACGAACATTGGACGATATACTCTGAGAATTGTAGACTCAAGATATGACACGAATTGTAGTCCCAAGATACTACGCATAACCTTTGTATTCGATCTGAGATGGTGCGAAACATATGGAAACGCCGAATGAAGTTGGAGACTTATGAAAGACGAGCGGTATTAAAGCCATATGACGATACAACGACACTAGTAGGACGCTTTCCTATATATATTCTAGACGACACGTCCTGAGAATGGTAACCCTGAAATTTGGTGCGATATTCTATTCTAACACGTATACGCGAACATCTATCTATATTATCTAAGTCGGTACGACACATACCGACGTCATTGAAAGTTAGAGTCCATTGGGCAACGAAAGACATAGAAGTGATTTCTTTAACTCGCGCAAGGAGTTTAATTCGAGCCTTAACGAATCTTTTGTTTTTATATTCCCTATTTCATTCATTCGAAACCAAATTCTATATCCTTGATTATTCAAAGTAATGGTCACCACCGCTTCTCTTCAAAAATTAGTAACCTAACAACATACAACTCACTTACGCGACACTCCGCAACGACGAAATCGAGTAAGTAGCACCCTGCTCTCGCTGCGACATCAATGGATGCGAAAGACGTCCAGGCATCAGTCGTCCATAAGTGGAAGACTTGGGATGACTTTGTAGCATAAAAGATGCTATTGGATCACGTATATGACGTAGGACGTGGGAGATATGTTGTGTGTCAGTCATAGTACAAATCGAAGAGTATACTAAGCCTTAACCTGGAGAACGAATTGAAGGCCTTCCCTATCTATGTTGATCGACCAAAGGAAAAATTGAGCGGCCGACAAAAGGAAGGTCGTGTGACATGAAGGTCACCTTTGGATAAATATAAGACTTCCCTAGAACTTGGGGGGGATCACTAGCAATGTTGGAAGACGAAAGTAGTTAGAAGAAGAAAACCAATGACAATAAGATAATTAGGATGTGTCGAGTAACCCTCAAGATGGAAGAGTAACAAAAAGGATTCTGAGCTATCCATTTTTTTTTCAAAACACCAAAGCAAACGGATATTTGCTACATGAAGGAATCAGGAATTTGGCGAATTAAAGATCGTCAAGGATGGTGAGATAAAGTGAAAAGTAGGAAATCCCTTACATTTTTCTAGAAGAAAAATGGTTAAGGGGGTAATCGCAACAAGAAAGATACTCGAACAAGGAGGATGAAGCACAAGACTATACTTTATCGATCAAGAGGGTCTATTCACTAGCATCATTGAAAGAGATATGAAGTAGAAAGTAAAGTAAAGGAAGGCGATTAACCCAAACGGTAAAGTGAAGGTATTGACGTCATCTACAAGATGCAGTTCTAAAGGTGTTCACCTTTATGGCGCTTCACGCGTTATTCTCTAATTACCCATTGGAGAAAAACGTTATCTAAAGACAAGCTATTAGTAGAGCATACCAACTAAGCTAGGAGAAAGCGGCATACTCTCAGCACTCAATGGAGGCTAATTTTGGCTAAAGAAGGGGAGTATGGTCGATAGGTGGAGGAAGCACGATGACCTGTGATGGATATTCCCTCAAGGTCAACGGACGTATGGAGGTAAGCTAAAATAAGATGAACTTGGGTGAGAAAAAAATTCTAGAACGCATGGTGAACAGTCAAGAACCATACCCACGAAGTAGTACGCCCAAGAAAAGTGAAGAAGGAAAACAACATGAAATCGCTAAGTTAGTAGTGAAAGCAAATAAGGGAATACGACGCTAGAAGTCAAGGCACATGCTACCACAACGATTAAGGAAGTTGGTCGCTGAACTAAGTTCCAGACAACTAAAAACTCCGTGAAGAGTTACTTATGGAATGTTTGAACGGAAGGGTGATAAGGATAATTCGCATTTGTGATGAGTTAGGATCAAAGGATCCGTATCACCATGATCTGACAAGTACCCTTGAGATAACTGCAAGGGCTAGCGACTGCTTGTGTGCTGTTCAAGACAACGATTACTCTAGTTAGAGATGGATTTGAGTGACGGAACGGTAAGGAGTATGGTGACCCATAAGAAAACGAAAGGAAAATGGAGAAAACCGAATGGTTGAGAAAAGGATAAAGTAACCGATGTTTCCCCTAAATTATATTATATCACAATTTCTAAGAACATTAGGTTATTGTATTTGAAAAGAAGCTTAGCTTAGAAAGCTGAAAATGGATATGAGACTCAGGAGAGCAAAGTAATTAAGAGTTTTGTAGAGGTCAGGAGGACCTACGAAGGATTATTTTAAAGGAGTTCATACGAATAAGGATATCGAAGCGTTTACCTTGAAATGATGGTGGTGATATGATTACTTAAGAGCATAAGGATTGTGTAAACCCTATCATGAGGAATGCGTAGGTATAGCAGAGAAATGGAAGAGGTTATATGTATAATGTTGAAAAGGAGTTAGTCGGAAATATGTCATAAAGGGTAGTACTTCTACATTAAGAAGGAAGAATCAAAGGTGCCATAAAATGATTTGAAAGCCAATATCGGCAAAAGCAAGAGGAATTGGTAACGATGTGACTTAGCGAATAATGAAAAAGGCGACTTTGGAAAACTAAGGGCGAAATTGAAGAACAAAGATGAGTATGAGGAACAAGATGGAACTATCATCATACAATTCATGATTCCCCTGCACGTCATAAAACAACGGAGACAACACTAGGAACCCTAAAGTAAGGTACTACGAAGCGGTACCTTTGCAATTTTATTGCAACTTGGAATAATGGGTCGGTATCACTCTTGTTAAGGGGGTAATCCCTTAACAAGTGCTTGGTCACAAACGAAGACAAGGTTAGTAGCGGCAAGCATGTCGAACGTAAAGTTGAAGAAAATGAAAGCAGGCGAGAGGCCATTGGAACGATTCCTAAATTAGTAAAGAGAATGATAAAGATAGGCATACAAAGTGACAATGGAAATGAGTAGCCACCAACGATCAATATCCCAACGTCTCTCACTATTTTATTGTAACTCACGTTACGAGCTGTTTGCTCATTTTACACTTCCGTATTGTCATTCTTATTATCATCCCATTATTTAGTATTGATCTAGGCAAGATTGACAGCCCGCAACGATTACATACGATTAATCTCCAGTCGTCTCAAGAAGTGAGCGACATTCGTAACCTTTCTCTTTTTCGAAGTTTCTAATCAAGAGGAATTTTAGGGAACCGAGGAATGGATGCCCCCCAACCCTAGAGTTAAAAGTTCGCAAGAAACCAGGAATCGTGATAAAATCTTGTTTGACTTTCACACATTTTATGTCTCCGTGTAGACACCCTGTGAGTCCCTTTAATTACGAGATGTTTAACCAATGAAAGTGTAAAATACAACAAGTCTAATAATCACTAGATTGGACTAGTATTACTTGTAAATAAAGATGCAAGATATATAAACAAAGTAATACAAGACTTAAAGCAATAAACAAATAAAGTGGACCATTATGTATGTTTCATGGGTATTTCATTTATTGATGTTTAAATAAAATACAAGGTTGTTGCGGAATCAAGATAACACAATTAAGTGTGTATCCTAACAACCTATGAGTTACAATATGATCTATATTTGTCAAATAACTCTTTAGGATCGAGATACTTAAAGTTGTGAAGTATCCCTGTTTAAGATCGAGAGTATTTGGACAAATTCACTTTCATGCAAAGTGTTATGCTAAAAAGTATTTTTCTCAAGGATATGACTTTGTATTTATAGGCAACAAAATTCACCAGTGAATTTTGTGCCGTACAAATATGGTTGTATACATTTAATGATCCGACAAGAACATTAAATGTATTGGATAAGGAATAAGGATAAAGTCACATCAAGTGCAAGTGTATCCTTTTATCCAACCACCTTAACACACGTTACTTTGTTAAAGAACAAGTGGATTGTTCTTTGGAAAGTGTGTTAAAGGCATAAGTCAAACCTCGATATCAGTGTTCAAACTTGTAGTATCTAGAACACTGACAATCCTCCAGTGTGCAGATCTGGTAAGACTTTCCAGTGGACTCCGCCATTTGTTAAGTCTTCTTCCTTCAGACTTCAGTCTTTGACTTCAGTCAGAATGTCTTCAGTAGAGTAGATCTGGACTGGGGTGAAGTCTTCAGTGAGCTAATCTGGAGAATGCTCCAGATTACCTATACAAGTAAATGCTCACTAGTCTTCAATTATTTCTGGACAAATCATTAGAGGGACTCCAGATTCCAAGTCTGGAGTAGGTCCAGTAGAGAAACGTTTTCTGGTCAGATCTTCAAGTGAGGCTCCAGTAGTCGGGTCTGGAGCGAGACCAGCAAAACAAGTTTTCTTAACAAAACCTAAATAAGGTTCCAGTAGTCCAGTCTGGAGCCAGTCCAGTAAGTCTGGACTAAATCTGGACCTAACAAATTCCCCCTATTTGTTTAGAAATAATGCAAGTGTTTTTCAGACTTATAGATATACAAATTTGTATGTCTGGAAAACACTTGGTCGATTTAAGTCTAAAAAATCTAAGTGACTGGAAAACACTTTATAGATCATGAGTGTTTTTCAGTTTCATCTTTTAAGTTCTAACTTAGACTAAATCTGGTCATTTACTTATAAAAATAAAAAATTGCAACTATTATTACTTTCATCAAAAGGAAAATAATTACAACTTTCATAAGACAAATAATTACAATAAGTACAATGATAAAAGGTTTAGGCCCTTCTTTTCGATGTCCTTTCTGGAGCATCTTCAGTAGCCTTCCTTTTTGGAGATGGAGATGATGGAACAGACACTGGTGGTCACAGACCCAACACAGCTTCCATTTGTTGAATTCTCTTCCAGACCTTCTCAATCCTCTTCAAAAAGGCCTTCACATCTGGAGAGAGATCAGTCTTACCTTTAAAGGTCAATCCAATCTCCTTTAGTTCAGTCCATCCAAAAGCTTGGACTGAAGTATCCTTTCTTTCATCAGTAAAGTTACCTTCTCTGGTCAACTTCACATTAAATCTGGTCATACCTTGATGATTTTCAGCCAGTGTGATTTCAGCATTTATAATCCTTCTTGCATTGGCCCTGAAAGTCATCATTTCATCAAATTTTGCCTTCTGCTTAGCCAAACGAACCATTTCTTCAGTATCCCTGGATACACCACTCTGTTGTCCTTCAGTGGACTGGTGTTCTTGTCTATTGATCTTCAGAGTGGTATCCAGAGGAATAAAGGTGCTAACATCACCATCTTTTATTGCCTTTAATTGTTTGGCAGTAAGCTTAGGCAGACCAGTCATTCTCTTCCTGTATTCCAACTCCAGAGGAATAAAGGTGCTAACATCACCATCTTTTATTGCCTTTAATTGTTTGGCAGTAAGCTTAGGCAGACCAGTCATTCTCTTCCTGTATTCCAACTCCAGAGCACTAGCATTTCTTCTCAAATTTTGCGAGTTTTTGAGAGTTCTTGAGGTTTTGAGAGTTCTTGAGGCTTTGAGAGTTCTTAAGTTTTGAGAGTTCTTGTGGTTTGCTTGTTTAGTACACTTTTGCTCGTTTCATTTGAGTGTTCCTGTTTTTGCGTGTTGTTGTGTATTTGAGTGTTTATAAGTTGAACCTCATTCACAATGGCAGCAAACTATCTTAACCAATTAATACTAATGGACCATGAGACCGGTAAGGGTAATTCACCACCTAAACTGATGATCATTGACCAATACTTTTCTTGGAAAGGTCGATTCGAATCCTTTATGCAATTCACGGATATTAGAAATGTGGACTTGTATGACTGAAGGATATAGTGCCCTAACATATGAGGACAGTGGTGTTAACAAAGTTTATGTTTACCAAGATATGACTGAATCTAATAAAAAATTGTATGAGGCAGAGAAAAAGGCACTATCATGTTTAAAAATGTCATTGCCACAAGAAATATTACATTTATTTAATGGATTCAATACATCAAAAGAACTTTGGTTAGCATTAAAAAATCATTGTGAAGGGGATGAAACACTTAAAAAGAATCGTAGAGACCTTCTAAAGCATCAGTATAATGTATTTAATGGGTTAAGAAGTGAAAACTTAGATTAACTAATTACAAGGTATTATCATTTGCTAGCAGAGTTGCAAGCATTTGAAGTTATCTATTCTAAAGAAGAAAAAGTCGAGAAATTTTTTAGTCCTTGCCGGAAAAGTGGAGTAATTATATTACTACTTTGCAGGAAAAAGCAGATTTCTCTGATATGTCTTTAACTCAGATAGTTGCTAAGTTTAGGGGACAAGAAATGAAACTAAAAAGGAGGGAAGCAGGATATAATAATGCTCAGATTCCCGAGCTTTATTACGGTAGGCCTACGATCAATGTAAGTCCAAGTTCCCCTGAAGGAAGCACAAGGGAATTCCTGAGTGAAGATGTTGACTTACAAAAGATCTCGTTTAACACTGAGGGGAACATATTGTTAGTCCCTTAATTAACGAGATGGTTAACCAATAGAAAGTGTAAAATACAACAAGTCTAATATCACTAGATATGGACTAGTATTACTTGTAAATAAAGATGCAAGATATATAAACAAAGTAATACAAGACTTAAAGCAATAAACAAATAAAGTGGACCATTATGTATGTTTCATGGGTATTTTATTTATTGATGTGTAAATAAATACAAGGTTGTTGCGGAATCAAGATAACACAATTAAGTGAGTATCCTAACAACCTATGATTACATATGATCTATGTTTGTCAAATAACTCTTTGGGATCGAGATACTTAAAGTTGTGAAGTATCCCTGTTTAAGATCGAGAGTATTTGGACAAATTCACTTATATGCAAAAGGAATGCTTAAAAGTATTTTTGTTCAAGGAATGACTTAGTATTTATAGGCAACAAATTCACCAGTGAATTTGTGCCGTACAAATATTGTTGGCATACATTTAATGATCCGACAAGAACATTAAATGTATTAGATAAGAATAAGGATAAAGTCACATCAAGTGAACGTGTTATCCTTTTATCCAACCACCTTAACACACGTATACTTTTGTTAAAGAACAAGTGGATTGTTCTTTGGAAAGTGTGTTAAAGGCTAAAGTCGATCCTCGATATTAGTGTTCAGACTTGCAGGATCTAGAACACTAACAATCCTCCAGTGTGCAGATCTGGTAAGACTTCCAGTGGCCTCCGCCATTTGTCAGTCTTCTTTCTTCAGACTTCAGTCTTTGACTTCAGTCAGAATGTCTTCAGTAGAATAGATCTGGACTGGGGTGAAGTCTTCAGTGAGCTAATCTGGAGAATGCTCCAGATTACCTGTACAAGTAAATGCTCACTAGTCTTCAATTATTTCGGACAAATCTTCAGAGGGACTCCAGATTCCAAGTCTGGAGTAGGTCCAGTAGAATATGTTTTCTGGTTAGATCTTCAGTGAGGCTCCAGTAGTCGGGTCTGGAGCGAGACCAGCAAAACAAGTTTCTTAACAACCTAAATAAGGTTCCAGTAGTCCAGTCTGGAGCCAGTCCAGTAAGTCTGGACTAAATCTGGACCTAACAAATTCCCCCTATTTGTTTAGAAATAATGCAAATATTTTTCAGACTTATAGATATACAAATTTGTATGTCTGGAAAACACTTGGTCGATTTAAGTCTAATCTAAGTTACTGGAAAACACTTTATAGATCATGAGTGTTTTCAGTTTCATCTTTTAAGTTCTAACTTAGACTAAATCTGGTCATTCTACTTGTAAATATAAAAACTTGCAACTATTATTACTTTCATCAAAAAGGAAAATAATTACAACTTTCATAAACAAATAATTACAACAAGTACAATGTGGTAAGAGATCAGGCCCTTCTTCTTGATGAATGCCCTGGTGCATCTTCAGTGGCCTTCCTCTTTGGAGATGATAATGGAACAGACACTGGTGGTCTCAGACCCAACACAGCTTCCATTTCTTGGATTCTCTTCCAGACTTTCTCAATCCTCTTCATAAAAGCTTTCACATCTAGAGAGAGATCAGTCTTGCCTTTGAATGTCAATCCAATCTCCTTTAGTTCAGTCCATCCAAATGCTTGGACTGAAGTATCCTTTCTTTCATCAGTAAAGTTACCTTCTCTGGTCAACTTCACATTAAATCTGGTCATACCTTGATGATTTTCAGCCAGTGTGATTTCAACATTTATAATCCTTCTTGCATTGGCCCTGAAAGTCATCATTTCATCAAATTTTGCCTTCTGCTTAGCCAAACGAACCATTTCTTCAGTATCCCTGGATACACCACTCTGTTGTCCTTCAGTGGACTGGTGTTCTTGTCTATTGATCTTCAGAGTGGTATCCAGAGGAATAAAGGTGCTAACATCACCATCTTTTATTGCCTTTAATTGTTTGGCAGTAAGCTTAGGCAGACCAGTCATTCTCTTCTGTATTCCAACTCCAGAGCACCAGCATTTCTTCTAATTTTCTTCTGGAGGCTTACCAGCTCCTCCTTTCTTTGTCTGATCAACTCTGGAATGGATACACCATAAATTAAGGAATCATATACCTGTTCTTCCTCAGCATAGAACGAGCGTATATGGACATCATTCAATGCATCAAGACACTGATGAACTCTGGGATCTTCCTTCATCCTTTTATATACTTCAATGTTTATGCCTAACCTGCCAGCATTGTAGGAATCCAGAGTACCCATTGTAGCCATCTCCCTTTGATGGGCCAGCAATTCATCCTTCTGGTTTGTCTTGAAGATTTCGATCATTATGCATTGTTGTTGCAATTTCCTTGATGTTTCATTGTCAACATCTTCAATTTGCTCTTCCTTTTCACCAGGCACAACCTTTTCTTTTCCTTTAACAGATTTCAATGTAGTAGGAATGTCTGGGAAGGTTTCAAACTGGGGTTCACTGGCTTCAGTACCAGTAACCTCTTCTTCAGTCTGCACAATGGCTTCAGTGCCAAGTGCTCTCTGGGCCATACGTGCACTGGCATCAGTACCAGTCACTTGCCTTCTCTGAACAACGCTTTCAGTAGCGACTGCCCTTACAACCTCTTCTTTTCTCTTCCTTAAACTTTCATGGACACCAGATGATGGACTAGACAATTTTTCCCCTTGGAATGATCTCTAGTCCTGGACTTCAGATCATTCCACAATTCTTCCATCATGTGCCTGTCCAGTGAACCAAAGGTTCTTCCAGTAGCTGGACTTACATCAGTCACAAACTTCTTGAGTGCCAAGACTTCATTTTTTAAATTATCAACTTCTTTTGGCAAGTCCTTTGGCAGCTCAACCTCTAACATCTGAACAACTCCAGGCAACAAATTATCTTGAATTTTTGTTAGAACAGAAGCAAAGATATCATCAGTGATTGTCTTCAGCATATCACCCCTAAATTTTCTAACAATTTCATCACTAAGGGTGCTGACAATATCATTCTGATCTAATGTTGGCCTGCTCTCCAGAGAACCAACTCTTGTAACCAGCTTTTCAACCTCTTCTTTCAAACCTGTCAGTGGTTGAACAACTTGACTATCCACTGCAGTTTGAACAGAATTCACCAGTCTGGTCTCCAAACCCTGGACTTCCACTTTAAAGTTTTCAGAATTTTGATTGGTGGCCAGTACCAGCTCATCTAACTTCTCGAACACTAACTTCTCATTCCCAGCGAAGAGGTTCATTTCTGATGCTAAGTTGTTTGACAATAGAGACTTGAAATCAGAAATAACCTGGGAAGATGACTGAAGTGATCTCTCCAGGTCCGTCACCTTACTAAGAAGGCCTTGGACCTCGGTTGAAGAAGAAGTGGAGAGACCAGTGGGTTGTTCCAGATGAGAGGTCATTCTCTCCATTACTGGTACTTATGCCCAGACCTCTTCAGATTCAACATTTGAGTCTGGCACACTTTGTTCGGTTAGATTGACTGGTGGTTGAGTTGTTGGTGGATTGAAGTATGAGGTTGTTTGTGGAATTGAAGGTGGTGGAGGTGGTGGCATGTTCGATTATGGTGGTGGTGGAGGCATTTCTGGTTCTGGTGATGGTAAGTTTGTTTCTGGTGGTGGTGGTGGCATTTCTGGTGAACTTTCAATTTGTACATTTTCTTCACCCAGAAAATTCATATCAACATCAAAGTTCTGCCCTTCAGAAATGGGAGAATCAGCCTCTTCCCAAAACAAATCACCAGTAGATGTACCAACCAGTTCACCAGCCTGGACATTCAAGTCAATCTGAGCCTCTTGCTCACCAGATGCTTGTTCTTCAGTCTGAACCATCTCCTCAACAACTTGAGCAATATCATCTTGTACAACAGCCTGGACTTCAGTATCCACTCTCTGTTCAAATTGTACACCAGATTCAATATTCTCTTCTTCAAAAATAGGAGATCCATCAATATTAATTGTATCACCAGGATGGGTTGATGGATTTACCTGGACTCCTCCCCTCATTAGACACCTATGTGATCTTGGTCGTCTGGAAAGCTCAACGATCGGTTGAATACTTTCTACTGGAGCCACTTGACTGATAGGTTGTACCATCTCTACAACCTGGATATCTTGGTCACCAGAATGCTCTTCAACAACTTGAACACTTCCTGGTGCCACAATCTCTTCTGCCCTTTGAAATGAGAGCATGGACTGAGGAATATCTACCTCACCATCTCTTGACTGTAGATTGTTCAGATCCCTTAAAAACTCACTCATAGAAAAATGAGTAGTATTAATATCATATTGGTCTCCTAGACCACTTCTGAACATCAGGGAAAGAAAACGAATAAATGGAACGTGTGGTTTTCTCCCTTTTGCCTTCAATCGATCCACCAAATCATTAAACAGGATCTGAGCAAAATCCACCCTTATCCCAAACCATAAACAATAGGCAATCTGGAGCTGCGTTTGATTTATTTGATCTAGACCTCCAGAACTACCTCCTAGACACTCTACCAAATGAGTTAAGAAAAATCTCCACGAATCTGTCAGCCTACTCATATAAATGGTTCCTTTTCTCAACAACTGGCCTTGATCATCTACAATTTCTGTGTGCCCCATCAACCTGCACACCTCCCTGAAATTTATGCCAGTTGGGAGTTCGATTGGCAGCTCATTCTGGTCATGGTAGTTCAACTGTAAAACAGACCTGAGCAAATTCACCGAAAAACTCAAAGATCTGGTACCTCCATTGAGAGTGTAAGAAATTGATGAAGTTTCTTCATTATAGAAAGCGGAGTACCAGAATTCACATAAGTAGTCATGGTATGTTTTCCCTGGATTTAGGGTTAATGCACCATACAGAGGGCATGAGAGAAAGAAAGTATTCAATCTCCCAATGATAGAACGAGCAGGATGAACACTGGAAAGTTTGGCCATCCAGTTATTCATATTGATGCGTATGGATTTCGCCTCAAGAGAAATATGTCTCGGTTTAACTACATCACCAACCGGAGCATATTCAGCAGATAAGAGATTTTTGGGTGCCATTTTTGATAGATAGATGAAGATGAAATTGAAAATTAAGGTTATGAAGAATTTAATGAATTGCAGTAAGAGTTATATGATTGGAAAATGAATGAAGAATTTTAAGAATTGAATGAAGGAATTTTAGATTTGGGAGTAAATGTTCGAAGTAAATGAAATTGAAAGTGAAAGTGGGTATTTATAGGAGAGACAATGTGGAACTCAAACATCTTATTTTGAATTTATCAAATAAAGTTTTTGATCGGGTTTTGAGATCCGCATTAATTACATCACATCACACATAAATGCATGACGGTTTACAGCCCACAAAACAGTAACAACTTGTACTTTTTGTTTTCCCAAAGTAAAAAGACCATCATTGCGTTTGAAAAATTACATGCCACGTAGGATTTATAAGATAAATATCTTTGAAAAGATTTGCTTACGTGGCACACACAATGATCAAGTATTTTGAAAATATTATGACTCATTTCAGTGCATCTGGAGGTTGACTAGACACTCCAGTATCACTGGTGGATTAGTCCAGTGAACATGTACTGATGGTACACTGGAGGGACACTCCAGTAAAGTACCAGTGAAAACCATTTTTTGAAAGACTGGAAACCTTAAACTTGCACGTCAACTAATACAGACAAATGAGAGGGACACATTTACAAGGAGACAAAAGTCAACTCAAACACGCACTTCAACTTGTCCAGTTACCAGTGAGAGGGACATATTTACAAAGCACCAGTAATATTTTCTGAAGAAGTTGTCCAGTGAGAAATAAATTCCCCCTGAATTTAAAACACTTTTAATAGGAAAATATTTTTCAAGTCTTCCCTGGAATGTTGCTCCAGAAATCCAATAATGCAAAGATAGTACACAATGGCGTTCAATATCTGAGCAATCACCAGATTTAAGGATTTAACATTCCCAACTCACCAACAAGATATTCAAAAGTTTTGACATCCTGTGGTTTGGTAAAAATGTCAGCGAGTTGTTTGTCAGTGGGAATAAAATGGAGTTCAATGTTGTTTTTCATAATATGATCGCAAATGAAATGGTACCTTAGATCGATGTGTTTGGTTCTGGAGTGCATGACTGGATTGTTGGAGATAGCGATGGCACTGGTATTATCACAAAAGATTGGAGTTTTTGAATATTTAATACCATAATCAAGCCACTGGTTCTTCATCCAGAGTATCTGAGCACAACAACTGGCTGCAGACACGTATTCAGCTTCAGCAGTGGATAATGAAACTGAAGTTTGCTTCTTACTGGTCCAGCTGACCAGTTTGCCACCTAGGAAATGACATCCACCAGTTGTGGATTTCCTATCTATCTTACAACCTGCATGATCTGAATCTGAATAACCCATTAGATCCATGCCTGAGCCTTTGGGTACCAAAGACCTAGACTGGGACACCTTTAAGGTACTTCAGTATGCGCTTTACAGCAAGCATATGAGATTCCTTTGGATTAGACTGATATCTGGCACATAAACATGTTGAAAACATAATATCTGTCTACTGGCCGTTAAATACATCAGTGAACCAACCATGCCTCTATAGACAGTGGTGTTCACTAGTTTGCCATCTGGATCCGAGTCCAGTGTCAGTGGTGCAGAAATTGGAGTTGGTTTAGATGGTGAAGAATTCATATCGAATTTCTTTAAAAGATCTCTAACATATTTTTCCTGATTAATAAAAATTCCATCTTTGTTTTGTTTAATCTGGAGTCCAAGAAAATATGTTAATTCACCCATCAAACTCATTCATATTCAGTGGACATGATTTTAGAAAATTTCTTGCACATGTTTTCATCAGTAGACCCAAAAATTATATCATCAACATAAATTTGTACCATTAACAGATTACCTTTCTCATGAAGATGAACAAGGTATTGTCAATTGCACCTCGTTTAAAACCATTTTTCAACAAATGTTTAGTCAGAGTATCATACCAGGCACGTGGGGCTTGTCTGAGGCCATATCGCTTTGTCCAGACGATATACCCAATGTGGATGCTTGTCATCAACGAAACCTGGAGGTTGTCTGACGTAAACTTCTTCTTCAAGCTTCCCATTCAGAAAGCACTCTTTACATCCATCTGGTAGACCTTGAACTGATGATTAGCAGCGAATGCTAAGAAAATTCTGATCGCTTCAAGTCTAGCCACTGAGCAAAAGATTCATCAAAGTCGACATCTGACTGGCAGTAGCCTTGTGCTACCAGTCTGGCCTTGTTTCTTATACGTGGCCATCTTCATCTACTTTGTTTCTGAAGACCCATCTTGTTCCAATTGGTTCTTTCTTTCCAACTGGGAAAGGAACCAAATACCATACCTTGTTCCTTTCAAACTGGTGAAGCTCTTCTTGCATAGCAGTCACCCAGTTTGGATCTTCCAGAGCCTCGTCAATCTTCTTTGGTTCTATCAAAGATAGAAAACTGACGTATAAACATTGATTACTGGAGGCTCTTCTGGTCTGAACACCACGACTGGAGTCACCTATGATCTGATCAATAGGGTGAGCTTTTGTCCATCTGGAGTACTGACCAGGATTGTTACTGACAACAATATCAGTGCAAGAATTCAGTTGAGTCTCCTCTGAAGTTGCTTCAGGAGGAAGTTCTTCATAGACTACTTCAACATCTTCATCTGATTCATTTAAATCACGATTTGCATCATGAAATTCTTCATATGAAGGCATTTCTGTAGTACTGGTTCAGTTTGGTCACCAGAAGACATTTCTGGTAAATTCTCAACTTATACTGATACTGGAGGAGTAGTACGCACATCTGAACCAATATTAATTTCAGAGGGTAGTTTGAAAATAATAGAGGATAGAATGGAGTACTACTGGAGAGTTTCTTTTTCTGAACAGGTTCCAGATCAGGATGACTGGAAGCTGAGTCTGGTGAATCTTCATTTTTGTCGTTTATTGGATCAGATTCACAAAAGACAATTTGTGTTACTGGGGGAGTGTCAGGGACTGGCTTCTTGTTGATTGCAACATTTGATTCATCAAATGTGACATGATTGACTCATGGACCTTCTCCAGTCTCTTGTTATAGACTCTGAAGGCCTTGCGAATGGCTGAATAGCCTAAGAAATACCCTTCATCAGCTTTGGCATCAAATTTGCCTAGCCGACTGGAGTCGTTCAGGATGTAAACTGGACATCCAAAAACGTGAAAATAACCAATATTTGGTTTTCTATTTCTTAAGATTTCATAGGCTGTCTTTTTGTGTCTTTTGATGTACACTGATCGATTCTGGTGTGGCAAGCAGTTGCAATTGCTTCCGCCCAGAAACTGGTAGACAGTCCAGATTCAGCAAGCATACTCCTGGCAGCTTCTATCAGCGTTCTATTTTTCCTTTCCACAACTCCATTTTGTTCTGGAGAGCGGGCTGAAGAGAAGTTCTGGGAGATGCCAGTGTCAGTACAGAATGACTCCAGAGTTGCATTCTGGAATTCTGTTCCATTGTCACTTCTTAACTGACACACTTTTCGACTGTACTTGAGCTCAATTTGCTTGATAAGACTGATGATTTCAGCAGCAGCTTCACTTTTGGACCTCAGAAAGATCACACAACAATATCTGGAGAACTCATCTATGATCACCAGGGTGTATCTTTTACCAGCACGAGTCTGAACGTTCACGGGACCAAAAAGGTCCATATGAAGCATGTGAAGAGGTTCAGTAATGCTGAAATTTTGTCTGGTCTTGAAACTGGTACGCTTTTGCTTACCCATCTCACATCCTGGACATGGTCTTTCCTTTTTGGAGGAGACTGAAGGTATCCCATCTGCAAGTTGTTTTCTGGACAACTTGTTAATGTTTTTGAAGTTTAAATGGGATAACCTTTTGTGCCATAACCAGTTTGTGTCTTCATCAGCTTGAGTATAGAAACACTGCTCTGAAGGAGAGCTTTCCATATCCATCACGTACACATTCCCTTTTCTGGGAGCAATCAACACTACCTTCCAGTCCTTGTTGAAAACGATGCCCTGAGCAACATTGAATAAGACTTGATAGCCATCGTCACACAGTTGACTTACACTGATCAAGTTATATTTCAAACCATTCACAAATGCAACTCGTCTGAACTTGACTGTCCATTGTTCAGAACACCATATCCCTCAGTCTTCCCACAACCATCATTTCCAAACGTGATGGAGGGTCCATCAGAAATGGTGAACTCCTCCAGTAGGGTCTTACATCCGGTCATCGTCCTGCCAGCTGCACTGTCAAGATACCAGATAAGCTTCTTTCGATCGCCCTACAAATACACCAGATATTGATCAGTTAGATTTGGGAACCCATCGACTGATGGGTTCACTGGACCCTCCCTTATAGGTCCCTGGGCAATCTGGTCTAGTTCACTTTGTTCAATAGTGGTCTTAGAAGAAAAGACCACTGGGGTTGATGGTTTTAAAACCTTTTTCATTTTCTCAACTGGAGAAATAAGTTTGTCTTTCTTAGCAAAAGGTTTCATATTTTGTCTAGGGCCAGATGAAGTACCCTCAAGAAAGTTTAATCTTGCATTAACACTTTGTGATTGACGAGTCAGAATTTGAATCTGGCTCTCTAACCTGGACAAAATATTTTCTTCAGATGTTACCTTAGCCTTTCCAGTCCAAGGCTTTGGTAGGGGATTGGTCTAAGGCAAAGGTCTATTCTGCTTCACCTTTTTGACTGGAGCAGCCATCTGGAGCTCTCCAGTCTTAACCTCTGGGGATTGAACTGGGTCTAAATTGGTCTTAGGAGTAGGCTCATCATAAACAGTGATAGGCTTGAACACCTCTGGTAACCGATCGATTACTGGTATTAATGATGCTATTAGTATTTCCATCTAAATATGCACGTTTTTGAGCAGGAAATTGTTTAACTGAAGCATCATATGGCTTTTTGGTTTCTAGCCATGACTTTATTACCAGTTTTTCTTTCTCTAAAATGATCTCAAGATCTTGCTTTTCTTGAATCAATTGTTCAGTTACCAGAACCTGGGCTTGAAATGCCAGTTCAATGTTTTGAAGCTCTTTTAATTTTGATTTTAAAGCATTTATTTCAGAAGAATCTGTTTCTAGACCATTTACACAATCAGATCTAACAGTTTCTACAAAAATCAAATCAGAATTTAAAGCTTCAGCAATGTCCAATTTTAGTTCTTGGTCAGGTGCATTATCATAATCACTAACCTTCTTGATAACAATGTCCACCCATCGTCCAGATGTGACATCTTCCTTCACCAGGTGCTCATAAACTTCCAGAGCCATGTAACAGCAATCTCTTTTCTCTTCTTCATCAGCAGATGATTCATCAGAAGGAACCCACTTCTCTTCAGTTGTTGCAATCATGCATTATTGGTTTCCATTTGTTGTGCCATGAGAGCAATTTGGGCCTTAAGCTTTTTATATTTCAATTTATAGCTATCATCCGGCTTATTATTTGAAGAGAATGGACCAGGCTTGGATACAAACTGGTTGGACCTGCACTCTTTCATGAAATGACCCTTTTTGCCACACTTAAAACATGTCAAATTGGTATTGTCAGTGGAAGAACTGGATGCAAATTGTCCAGATGGCCTATTTGCTCTTGCTTTGAAACGGTTAAACGTTTTAGCAATCATTGCAATAAGGTCATCATCTTAAGTTTCATCACAACAGTCTGGAGAGATTTGACTGGACTCTCCAGAATCCATGAGTTCAGACACCATCTTCTTCATAGAAAATAAATTCTCAGAAGATATCAGTGCTGTACTTTGTGGTTCAGAGTAACTAACCACTTTAGGAGTATTGGAGGCATGGTTAAAAGCATCTTGTTCTGCAACCACTCTCTGAGCTTGATTTTCTTCAGGGTACCTGAAGGCTCCATATAGAGTTGAGAGAGTGTGTGTGTGCAGAGTTTTACCTTGTCGTAAGACAAGTATCATGTGAGACCATTTGGTGGGTAGAATGTCACAAAATTTCTCCAGAAGCATATCCTTGTCCTTCTCAACCCCAAGACCTCTCAATTGGTTTATGATACTCATAAATCTGGTGTAAGTACCAGTGAGAGACTCGTTAGGTTGAGCAAAAAAATGACTCATACCTCTTGTTTAAGGAGACCTTTCTGGTGACAATGGTGTCATCTCCTCCTTCATGTTGGTTAAGAAGTTCATCCCACATGGTTTTAGCACTAGGAAAAAGAACTAGTGTGGGAATTAGGGTTTCTGGAACAGCCCCGAGGATCATGTTTTTGAGAAGGGTGTCTAGATTCACCAATCTCCTCTCCTCTTCTGACCAATGTTCCTCCCCCTTTTCCCTTCCTCTTCTAGATCCAGAAGGATCAAGAAGTGGATTGAGAGGTGATGTAGGTACATAAGGACCTTCGTTTAAAATCTTCATCATGTTCCTCTCAATACCAGTGACATGCAAAACCATCCTAGCTTCCACGTACCAAATTCATCACTGTTCCCACTGAATTTAGGAACAGGATTATTGAGTAGTGCACATGCACGTGTGGAGAAGCAGGAGTAGGAGGAAGAGGTGGAGGATTAGTGTTATTAACATTTTGTGGTTCATTTTGATCATGAATATTTACATTAGGATCGGGACCAAGACTAAAACCTTGTGTATTTTCTTGGTTAGCCATCAAGAACAGATCTAGGCAATGATTAGCCTTCGGCTCTGATACCAAATGTGAGTCTTTAATTAACGAGATGGTTAACCAATAGTAAAATACAACAAGTCTAATAATCACTAGAAAAAATTAATAACTATGTCCACCCATCGTCCAGATGTGACATCTTCTCTTCACCAGGTGCTCATCAACTTCCAGAGCCATGTAACAGCAATCTCTTTCTTCTTCTTCATCAACAGATGAGTCATCAGAAGGAACCCACTTCTCTTCAGTTGTAGCAATCATGCACTTATTATTATGTTTCCATTTGTTGTGCCATGAGAGCAATTTGGGCCTTAAGCTTTTTATATTTCAATTTATAGCTATCATCAGGCTTATTATTAGAAGAGAGAGGAAGGGACAGCGGGGAGGCCAAACGGGGGAGGGGGTACCGGGCAAACAACGCCCACGGGGCAGGAAAGGACCCGGGGTGGCCACGACCCCACGGGCGGGGTTTAAAGCATGTCAAATTTGTATTAAAGCATGTCAAATTGGTTTTGTCAGTGGAAGAACTGGATGCAAATTGTCCAGATGGCTTATTTGCTCTTGCTTTGAAACGGTTAAACGTTTTAGCAATCATTGCAATAAGCTCATCATCTTCAGTTTCATCACAACAGTCTGGAGAGACTTGACTGGACTCCCCAGAATCCATAAGTTCAGACACCATCTTCTTCATAGAAAATACATTCTCAGAAGATATCAGTGCTGTACTTGGTGGTTCAGAATAACTAACCACTTTAGGAGAACTGGAGGCATGGTTAAAAGCATCTTGTTCTGCAACCACTCTCTGAGCTTGATTTTCTTCAGTGTACCTGAAGGCTCCATATAGAGTTGAGAGAGTGTGTGTGTGCAGAGTTTTACCTTGTCGTAAGACAAGTATCATGTGAGACCATTTGGTGGGTAGAATATCACAAAATTTCTCCAGAAGTATATCCTTGTCCTTCTCAACCCCAAGACCTCTCAATTGGTTTATGATACTCATAAATCTGGTGTAAGTACCAGTGAGAGACTCGTTAGGTTGAGCAAAAAATGAATCATACCTCTTGTTTAAGGAGACCTTTCTGGTGACAATGGTGTCATCTCCTCCTTCATGTTGGTTTAAAGTTCATCCCACATGGTTTTAGCACTAGGAAAAAGAACTAGTGTGGGAATTAGGGTTTCTGGAACAGCCCCGAGGATCATGTTTTTGAGAAGGGTGTCTAGATTCACCAATCTCCTCTCCTCTTCTGACCAATGTTCCTCCCTCTTTTCCCTTCCCCTTCTAGATCCAGAAGGATCAAGAAGTGGAATGAGAGGTGATGTAGGTACATAAGGACCTTCGTTTAAAATCTTCATCATGTTCCTCTCAATACCAGTGACATGCAAAACCATCCTAGCCTTCCACGTACCAAATCATCACTGTTCCCACTGAATTTAGGAACAGGATTATTTGAGTAGTGCACATGCACATGTGGAGAAGCAGGAGTAGGAGGAGGAGGTGGATTAGTGTTATTAACATTTTGTGGTTCATTTTGATCATGAATATTTACATTAGGATCGGGACCAAGACTAAAACCTTGTGTATTTTCTTGGTTAGCCATCAAGAACAGATCTAGGCAATGATTAGCCTTCGGCTCTGATACCAAATGTGAGTCCCTTTAATTACGAGATGTTAAACCAATGAAAGTGTAAAATACAACAAGTCTAATAATCACTAGATTGGACTAGTATTACTTGTAAATAAAGATGCAAGATATATAAACAAAGTAATACAAGACTTAAAAGCAATAAACAAATAAAGTGGACCATTATGTATGTTTCATGGGTATTTCATTTATTGATGTTTCAATAAAATACAAGGTTGTTGCGGAATCAAGATAACACAATTAAGTGTGTATCCTAACAACCTATGAGTTACAATATGATCTATATTTGTCAAATAACTCTTTAGGATCGAGATACTTAAAGTTGTGAAGTATCCCTGTTTAAGATCGAGAGTATTTGGACAAATTCACTTTCATGCAAAGTGTTATGCTAAAAGTATTTTTCTCAAGGATATGACTTTGTATTTATAGGCAACAAAATTCACCAGTGAAGTTTTGTGCCGTACAAATATGGTTGTATACATTTAATGATCCGACAAGAACATTAAATGTATTGGATAAGGAATAAGGATAAAGTCACATCAAGTGCAAGTGTTTAAAACCTGGATTTTCAAAGCTTTTGCCTAACGGCGTTTAGAAATGCGAAAAACAGAATCTCATATAATCTTAACAATACACATAAGCATTTAATCACATAATCCCATTTAGGGCACATAAACTTAACGAACCTAACGTTGACTAACGGTCAAGTCAATAAGTCAAACTCGAAAAGTTTGGGATGTTACAATTACCTCCCCCTTAAGAGGATTCTGTCCTCAGAATCATTTCGCCACTCATATATGAGTAACTTATCAGTATCTTTAGCTTTATTATATCATTTCAGGATTTCCTTGGGTCGTTCTTTAACTTAGCATAGCCAAACTCATTTAGCTCCTTACATAGTCTTTTCTACTTTTACTTTCTTAGCATCAAGGCTCCCATCTTCCAACGAAGTCACATTGTCTTCATTATAAAATGGACTTCAAATCAGCATACACCTTTGTACTATGTAGATGAATACCATATCAGAACCTATGGTCTTTCCAACTTACATTTCAAACGTTTCGTCATTTCTTTGGTTCAATCTTTAAATCAAAACAAGTAATCACCTCATTTCTTCAACCTTCATAAATAGTACACACATTACATTAAGGCTATTCATTTGGCGATTAAGCCCCTCATACATGTATCCTTATTAACTTGCTACCATAGTTCACATAATTCATTTGAACAAAGGGTCGACTCGCCGTAACTTTCGATGCATAACATATCCCTTCAAAGGGTCCTAAGGTTAAACCATTATACTCACTTGCTCAATGTAAGCTTTCTTTGCTCACCACAAAACCTTTAGTCAATTTTTTTGAGCTAATCAAGACACTCGTTCAACAATCATAACTTTATGAGCTGCTATTTCGTGTCATTTGACGCTACAACTTTCCTTTCAATAACCAGTCATAATATGAATATAACACATCGTAATATCGTTTCATCATCATATCATCATAACATTATACTATCATATCGCAATGTAAAGGACATCATATCGTCATATCTTTAATTGAATATATGTGTTAAAACATAGTATCATCTTTATTTTAAATATATAAATTTGCGAGCTGTATAACATACTTTATTCCATGATATCATCGTTTCATATCATAAACATGTTATTATTCCATCATAGCATGCACAAGCTTATCATTCATCACCAATGGTATGTGAAAATCTCAACGCACTATCGCACGATCATATGACTTTCCAAGTTTCTAAATCATCATTTCTCTTTCCCATCAATCTAAGGGTGATAGGCATCACTTGAGTTCTCCATTTCCTTCATACATTGACACACATCTTCAAACATTAATTACCTTACGGCCGTCTCGATTCGAAACATTCAACAATTAACTTTCACACTTTAAGAGCATTTCCTTATTATTCATCTTTCCTTTCGTGTCCAATGAAATGGTATAATAGCTCACAAAGAAATAGATATTCTTGGGCAACCCATCTACTAATGGATCAATATCATTACCTTTAGCTTCCCACGCACCCTGCCTCTTAGTCCATGATAACATGACTTCACGCTTCCGTTAAAAGGTTCTTAAATACTTTATTTGGCTACAAAACTTTCAGTGTCTGGTCTTAGCTTTTAACCCTTATCACACGTCATCATATAAGACTTACTACACCGCGTATCATAATAGGTCGTATCACATTTCAGGCGACATCCACATAAGCATGTCACCATGGTTCATAAGCCTCCTCAAATACAACTTTTGGGTCATAAGATGACCGAATGAGACAAAACTCAGTTCTTAACAACTGTAGCAGACTCAAAGACCTTTCCAAAAATGCAAGGTTCGACTCTTGAAGAGATCTAATGAATAAGATATGACATTTGCAATACAAATCTGCAGAATTCGACCGTAACCTGACCACTTCTGAAGATCGACATTTTTCGTATATTCCTGGGCAAAATCACCGGAAACTTTGTTCATATCGAATTTAGGGGACACATAGAGGTTTTCAGAAAAGTAAGGTTCATCTTCTATATCGTTCATATAAGGAAGATATGATTTTTTACAATAGGACTGAATTTTCATACCAATAAACTTTCATTTTACGAACAATTTCCACCATCAAACCTCCATGTCAAGCCACTACGGCCTCTTTTGTTCACACACTTCCAATAAGGACTTAATTATCAATTTGAAACCTTCTTGATTCGTAGGTTCATTGTACTCATTTTCATTCGGTTTGACACCCGAATGACTCGAAATCGATTCGCGAACGCAATCAAATCCACACCACACCTCAAGACCAGATGTTAACTTTATATTGATTCTATTTGAACATAAAAACGACTCTTGAACAACTTCATACCTGTAGGGGATTTCAAGATACTCATCGATTGCAAATAGCAATCGCCGAATGACCCGCAATCGCTAATTTAACAACAAAACGTTTCTTATCAATCATTACTCACCAAGTCCAGGTATGGGAGAAATTCATGGATGGATATGACTTATTTTCTGCAAAGATTTCGTTCTATACCTTGAAGGATGATAAACGGATCGTTTACGTGCACCGATTGATCTTTAATCCACCCGAAAACGCAAGAAATCGTACGAGGATCATTCCAGAAAAGAAAGGAGATTTAGGGTTCTTAGGAGGAAGGAATAATCTGAATTAGGGAATAATAATCTGACCTAATTATTCCTAATCATGTTTTGAAGTTTCAGTAATGGCTAGAATGGCCGCTAGACTTCCATACGTCACATAAATAGCTTAAATCGTCCACCAGGAATTCCATCGTCATATAAAACACATCTTGACATCTTTAAACACATAAACGTATATATATATTTTTTAAGACATTAAAGCCTCTCACATAAAGCATATTAAACTCACGTAAGCATTAACTCGTTAAGAGACTTATTGGTAGCAAGGTGTTGACTGAACGACTCAAGTCAACCGTTTCACCAAAAAATTTGGGGATGTTGCAATTACCTCCCCCTTAAGATACTCGTCCCAATCGTCACATATCGTCCCGACTCCAGTACAACTTTAACACTTCACAGCTCTAAGGTAGCTTCACATCTTATCATAGTGTTCATAGAATTAAAGAGCTTCACTGTTAAGGGTTCAATCGTCCTTAAGGTTAACTTCTTTACTTGTTTCAGCTTCATCATTCTTTGTTTCATTCATACGTGTCTACTCTTGGCGTGACTGAAGGTGATACCATTCAGTGACTCCATCATTCTCATCTTTACTTCATTCAGATCAACACAGACACAGTCTCACAAACACAGACATGTCGTGATACATTTACAATTACGTTCGCGACCGTAATTGTAACTGTATCCTTCCATATGTGTGCCCGGTAACCCTTCTGTGCATCACCTACTTAAATCTCTTCAACTTCCCAACGTCAACTCTTCTCGTCAACTTCAGATCTACGTCCTTTAAGCCGGTAGGCTCGACAACATTGACTACCAGTCACTTCATTTCTCACCTACCATTAAACTTCATTTAACTGTATATACATCTTAATCATCATCAACATCTTACCGGTTATAACTTTTCACCGATCTTTACGCACATCCATACACTCAATCCTGAAAATTTCGTGAGGAGGAATTGCCATTTTACCTCCACGAATCATGTATCATAGCAGATGAAGATATAGCAACGGGATAAGCGAGAATTAGAGGAATTAAAGCTACTTGAATAATCATGGAACACATAATAAGCCTTAATTCTACTCTCTCACTCAACCCAAACCCGTCCTAAAGCATTTCATTTCAAAGGCTAAGCATACCTACTTAAGCTTAACTTGATCTCTATTGGTTTAAGTCCAATCCTATGGCATAAGTCGAATTTTGGTTCACTTAAACCATTTCTCTGATACCAACTTGTAACACCCGTTGTTTAAAAACCTGGATTTTCAAAACTTTCGCCTAACGGCGTTTATTATTGGCGGAAAAGGATCTCATATAAATCATTTCACATATCATACATAAGCATTTATCACATAATCCCAATAAGGGCACATAACTTAACGAATCTAACATTGACTAACGGTCAAGTCCATAAGTCAAACTCGAAAAGTTTTGGATGGAATAAGGATAAAGTCACATCAAGTGCAAGTGTATCCTTTTATCCAACCACCTTAACACACGTTTACTTTGTTAAAGAACAAGTGGATTGTTCTTTGGAAAGTGTGTTAAAGGCATAAGTCAAACCTCGATATCAGTGTTCAGACTTGTAGTATCTAGAACACTGACAATCCTCCAGTGTGCAGATCTGGTAAGACTTTCCAGTGGACTCCGCCATTTGTTAAGTCTTCTTTCTTCAGACTTCAGTCTTTGACTTCAGTCAGAACGTCTTCAGTAGAGTAGATCTGGACTGGGGTGAAGTCTTCAGTGAGCTAATCCGGAGAATGCTCCAGATTACCTATACAAGTAAATGCTCACTAGTCTTCAATTATTTCTGGACAAATCTTTAGAGGGACTCCAGATTCCAAGTCTGGAGTAGGTCCAGTAGAGAAACGTTTTCTGGTCAGATCTTCAAGTGAGGCTCCAGTAGTCGGGTCTGGAGAGAGACCAGCAAAACAAGTTTTCTTAACAAACCTAAATAAGGTTCCAGTAGTCCAGTCTGGAGCCAGTCCAGTAAGTCTGGACTAAATCTGGACCTAACATGTTCCCACTGTATTTAGAATGATCGAACTTCGAGGACGAATTATTGTTAAAGGGGTAATGATGTAACAACCCTCAATCTCCGACTAGGACAATTTACTTAGACTTATCTAGGTATCTATCCCTAGAGGTTTATTAAGAGAATTGACCTTCTAGACATTTAAGGCATAGTGATAATTGCCCTCTAGTTCAATGAAATACCGTAAATGACTAGCTATCTTAGAAATGCCATAAACAATAACAATAATCATTCAAGACAATCCCAATCTATAAACTAGTTCTAATTGAACTTGATGAAATGTCAATAAACCAAAAAACTTCATTTCAAGAACTCAAGTTATATAAATAATAATGTAAGACTCACAACTTGTGACAAAGTCAATAAATCTTACAAAATGTCCAACAATTTAATTAATCATGCCAATTAAAGTATATATGGTCATGAAAATAAAATGACTATCTCAAAAATATATTGATAAACCAATATGTACATAAAAGTGCTTGAATAACAATAATGAGTATATATATGTCCAATATAAATACTTGAATAAAACTACAAAAGTACATACAATGGGTTAAGTGACAAAACAAAAATACAAATATTGTACACACATACATATATACACACGACATACATATACATATATATACTCTTGGACACAAACAACTAACTATACTTACAAATAAACATATATTACTCTTACAAAACAAATACCCACTTAAATATACATACATACATATACACTTATACACTTATAAAAAAAAGAATAGAAAAACCCTTCAATTCCCCCTCCCTTTGGCCGTCCCCCTTCACACACACACATACACTTCACATTTCCAAATACACTCCACCATTTAGTTTTGTAACTCCCCAAAACACACACACATATTTCTCTCACACAAAAACTCTTTCTCTCCCTTTTTCTTCTTCTTGTTCACGGCTCAAAAAGGAGCAAGAAACCAAATCAAAACTCAAGTTTAATCAACAATAATAATAAGGTACTCTTAGGTTTAAACAAGGGTTAATACAAGGATAGATTGAGGGTTGTTTAGGGCTTGAAGGAAGGGTTATTTGAAGCCTAAAGGAGGCCACGAAAATCTGCACATTTGTCTTCTTCAAATCCAAGTTCATCAAGGGTATAACTCATCATCTCTTTGTTTAATCCATCTTGTTTTTGTATATATTAAAAGATCTTTATCAAAAATCATGTTTTCCTTGATTTTCTTCTTGATTTAAACTCAATGAGGGCAAGGTTGATAGATCCTTATCTCACATGTTCATGCATGTAAATCACGCGACAAACGACAGCGGAAGACTATTTTTTATTTTCTGGATTTGATATGAAATAAAACAACAAGACAATAAAAGTAAAATGATAGATAAAAGAATCCACCACCAAGACTCGTAAAGGCTAAGCCACCGGAATCAAGGATAAAAGAAACACTCCGCCCCACCACTACAATCGATAAAGGTCTAGCCACCACGACTATAGATAAAGGAAACCGAAGATTTAAAAGACCTCACCACAATATTTGATAAAGAACAAGTCACCACAAATATTGATAAAGGGGTCACTCCTAACCACCAAGATCAAAGATCTATAAAGGTAAAAGAAGATTTGTAAGAAATAGAGGCTGCTCTATTAATTTTCATTCAACATCAACTAACTGCCTTACAATGAGAAATTAAGCACTTATTTATAGCCACACACATGCTATTTCCTAGGAATAAAGAAATACAAATATTAAATAAATAAAAGGCTGTCATGTGCTAAGGACAACCACTAATTTATCCACCAATAGGAAAAGAACAGACAAAGCTTCTAGAAAGATTCCTTCTGCACAAGGGCCCACAAACCGTTAGAAATAACGTTGTCACACGTGCCTTCCTTATCCCTGTCAACAGCTGTCATTCCTTCTTTATTGGGTCCACTGCCATGTCACCAAAATAAACTGAACTGAACAAAACTGGTGACTTTATTCTGGTATTTCTGGACTGGAGTCGTTCACTGGTAAGCTTCACTGAAGGGTCTTGACTGGAGCCTGGAAACTGGAGACTGGAGACTGGAGACTGGAGCCTGGAGACTGGAAACTGGAGACTGGAGCCTGGAGACTGGAGACTGCTGGAGACTGGAGGATCTTCACTTGAGCCTGGATCTGGAGCATATTCACTGGAGAATGCATCTGGAGGATCTTCACTGAGAATGCATCTGGAGGATCTTTACTGGAGAATGCATCTGGAGGATCTTCACTGGAGAATGCATCTGGAGGATCTTCGCTGGAGAATGCATCTGGAGGATCTTCACTGGAGAATGCATCTGGAAGATCTTTACTGGAGAATGCATCTGGAGGATCTTCACTGGAGAATCCATCTAGAGAATCTTTACTGGAGAATGGATCTGGAGGATCCAACTGGAGGATCCATCTGGAGCCTTGAAACTGGAGCATCTCACAGGAGTGCAACTGACGGATACTCGCTGAAGTGTCACTGGTCAGTAGCACTATTGAAATGAAGTTACTGAAGAGTTGTTGTTGATCAAGGCTTGTTTTGTCACTAATGAACTTTAAGACCAACGACTTTTGTCTTGGTTGCAAAACTTCAATACTCGAATTAGTATCAAGATCAACATACACCAGTAGTATAATGCCAATAAAGGATATCCAGGGGTACATGGTTGCTTGCTGATCTTTGATTAATAAATATACGAGCCAAGCCTTTTTGTGGAAATGACTCGGGGTCATTTCTGCATCAATCTCTCCCTCTTTTTTGGGACTTGCCCTCAAGTCCTTAAAGTAAGGCCTCGAGTTTTCATTTCTGAACATCTTCAGGTCATAAACGACTTCTGATAATCCCCACCCGGTAACAAAACTTGAATTTTCAGATTTCTTGAATAAAAGAAATTCCAGCACATCAACTTCCAAGATTGCTGATAGAGAGTGAGAAATTTCGAGATCCATTACGGATTCAAGAACCAACAGATATGAAACTCGATCAAACTTGGAAATATCAACAAAGACCAGATTATTCTCTTCAATACTTGTTGTAACGATGAGCACGTTTATCATGAGATTACACTTTCTACCCACACATACGAATCACGTTTCTCCAAAGTAACAAGGAATAGAACTGGAAAGCCAGTACACATACCAACCAGATTGCTTTTCATTTCGACTCCTGGGCGACTAAGCAATTCATAATTCCCTAGAGTGACATAAATTTGTCTTGAGAGACCAGAACACACTTCCGAAAACACTACATACTGATTCCTTTTTTTCTTACAATTGACCCTATAATTAAGTCCATACTCAGTCTCGACTTGCTCTTCACTACCTCTTATAAGACCAGGTACATAACTCTTCATTTTCACCTTGTACTTAACCTTCCAATCAGCTCTAAGATCAAATAAGAAGTGCTGCTGACTGATTTTAAGATTAACCAACAAATCAGATTTAGCCTTAATCATTTCATCAGACCATAAACGATTAAGAGGGACTTGCCTCTTTCGAACACACAATGAACTAGTGTTCAAGTGGCCATCATGACAATCATTATCAAACATCAAAATTCGAGTATTTATAGGAATAACACAAAAACCCATACCATAATAATCGAATCTGGAATTAAACACAAGTGCTCGGTTTGTAGTTGTTACCCCTATGCCTTCCTTAAGCCATTGAGTTGTGTCTGGTAGTGACTGAGTAGGTATGGAGTTCTTCCTCAGGCATATAGACATTGCTTGTTGAACTTCAACTGATGGATCTCCAGTTGGAACTTCAGTTGGGACTTCAGTTGGATCTCTAGTTGGATCTTCAGTTGAATCGTCAGTTGGCTCTTTAGTTGGCTCTTCAGTTGGAGCTTCAGTTGAAGGTACTGCTCGCTGGACTTCTTTGATCAGCGATGATTCATCATCAGAAGCTTCTATAACCTTTTCCTTACCAGTAGCATAACAAAAACAAGGCTGGAAAATATTTCCTTGCCGAGATTTATCAACAACAGCTTCATGAGGATGATTAGCATTCCGAATCATCAAGAAATCATCAAGGTCAGCTTCAATTACTTCTTCACCATCGTCATCATAAACACATGGTTGGAAAAAATCATCTTCTTGCTGAACGTCATCCATATCAAGTGAATTATCAGTTCTCTTGAAGAGCAAAAAGTCTTCAGCAACATCACACATTTCTTCTTCATCATAAATAGGCTCTTGTTCAACATCGACTTCAACTTTTATATTTTTGAAAGAATTAGGGACTGATATAATCTCCATGAAATTTAAATTGCAATCAGTGAGTTTCTTACGAGAATTTTTCTTTTTTGTTTCTCTCACATGATTTTCTAACACATCTAAGATTATCCCCATTTGTTTTTCAAGAGATTTAAGTTGTCTATCTCTTCGAAAATTCTCTAAAGCAAGATTTCTATTATAACCCATTTCTATTATCCAAATGAAAAATAATCAAAAATGGATCTAAACAAGAAAAATCAGATCTGAGATTGGAAACCAGATTTTCAAGAATAAATACATTCAGATCTATGAGACAACTTTATCCAAACAGATTTTCAACAAAGATTTGACACAACTTATCCAAACAGATTTTTGACAAAGAAACAAACACCAATGGGATAAAAAGATTAAGAAACCTTTTTCAAACCTGGCTAAAGAGTCATAAAATTTTATTATTTTTTTTTTAACCTGGCTTTGATACCAAATTTGATGCGTAGATCACGCGACAAACGACAGCGGAAGACTATTTTTGGTATTTTCTGGATTTTATTGAAATGAAACAAACAACTAAACGAGACAATAAAATAAAATGATAGATAAAAAGAATCCACCACCAAGACTCGTAAAGGCCAAGCCACCGGAATCAAGGATAAAGGAAACACTCCGCCCCACCACTACAATCGATAAAGGACTAGCCACCACGATTATAGATAAAGGAAACCGAAGATTTAAAAGACCTCACCATAATATTTGATAAAGAACAAGTCACCACAAATATTGATAAAGGGGTCACTCCTAATCACCAAGATCAAAGATCTATAAAGGTAAAAGAAGATTTGTAAGAAATAGAGGCTGCTCTATTAATTTTCATTCAACATCAACTACTTTACAATGAGAAATAAGCCCCTATTTATAGCCACACATGCTATTTTCTAGGAATAAAGAAATACAAATATTAAATAAATAAAAGGTTGTCATGTGCTAAGGACAACCACTAATTTATCCACCAATAGGAAAAGGACAGACAAAGCTTCTAGAAAGATTCCTTCTGCACAAGGGCCCACAAACCGTTAAAAATAACGTTGTCACACGTGCCTTCCTTATCCCTTCAACAGCTGCCATTCCTCTTTAGTCGCCGGATCTACTCTCTTATCGTTGCTTTTCATCCGCGAATTGCTTCTACCTTTTCTGTTGGTTTTCCTACCAATTTTCCCTCCATTCTTA
>CM067170.1:99873723-99954747 GCA_034093135.1 Erigeron breviscapus | reverse complement strand
ATTTTGAAGTAAAGTTTACCAGAGAGGGTAACTTTACTGATGAGAGGAAAAGTACTTCAGTTCAATCTTTTGGTTTGAGTGAACTGGAGGAAATTGCTTTAACGTTCAGGGGGAAGACAGATGTGTCGACTGATGTTAAAGGATTTCTGAAAAGGGTTGAAAAGGTGTTCAGAAGGAAGCAACAAATGGAAGTTGCATTGGGCTTAAGATCACCAGATTCACTACCTTCCTCTCCTTCTCCAAAGAGAAAGGCTACTGAAGATGCTCCAGAAAGGACATCGAAAAGAAGGGCCTAACTCTTATTGTTTACTTATTGTAATTATTGTCTTATGAAAATTGTATACTATTTATCAGTTGATGAATGTAATAATAGTTGCAATTTTTTATTTTTATAAGTAAATGATCAGATTTAGTCTAAGTTAGAACTTAAAAGATGACACTGAAAACACTCATGATCTATAAAGTGTTTTCCAGTAACTTAGATTTTTTAGACTTAAATCGACTAAGTGTTTTCCAAGCATACAAATTTGTATATCTATAAGTCTGAAAACACTTGCATTATTTCTAAACAAATAGGGGGAATTTGTTAGGTCCAGATTTAGTCCACATAAAGCATAAAGGTCTTTTCCTCGTAATCAGTGTAAAGCTTTGTAAGTACTTTACACTGATGTTCTCCAGTTTGTATCTGAGTAGATTGTCAACTGGGCTTCGCTGCCATTGTCATTATTTATCTTCCACTTGTTGTCTTCGACTTCAACTGGAATGATTCTTCATCTGTTCAGATCTCAACTGGAGGAAGTCTTCAGTTGCGTTAACTGTACGTTGCAACTGGACTTCAATATATTTCTGGACAAATCTTCGTAGTCTCCAGATGCAACTGGAGACTGGCCAGTTACAGTAAAACTGGTCCTAATCATCCCATCACACATAAATGTATGACAGTTTGACAGCCCACAAAAATAACCAACTTGCACTTTTTATCTTCCCAAGGTAAAATATCCATCATTAAGTTTGAAAATGACATGCCACGTAGGATAAATAGTAACTGTCCATTCAAAGGTTTGCTTACGTGGCACGCACAAGGACCATGTATTAAAATATTATGATTAACATACCATGACTCATTTCAGTGCATCTGGAGGTTGACTGGACACTCCAGTGTCACTGGTGGATTAGACCAGTGAAGCATGCACTGATGGTACACCGGAGGGACACTCCAGTAATGTACCAGGCAACCTCAAACATGCACATCAACTAATACAAAGACAAGTGAGAGGGACACATTTACAAGGAGACCGAAGTTACCTCAAACATGCACATCAACCTATCCAAGTACCAGTGAGAGGGACACATTTACAAGGTGACCAGAGATATTTTCCAGAAAATTCTTCCAGTGAGAATAAATTCCCCCTGAGATTAAAAACATTTTAAGGACAAAAATATATTGTCTGAGTCTTCCCCCTGGAATGGTGACCAGTAAATCTATAGTGCAAAGATAGTATCACAGAGGCGTTCGATAGCCAAGCGAGCATAGATTTAAAGATCTGGAAATCAAAGAACCCTGCCAGTGTCACAAAGGCGTTCATAACAAGGTTCCAGATTAAGGGTTCAACATTCCCAACTCACCGACAAGATATTCAAATGTTTTTACATCCAATGGTTTAGTAAAAATATCAGCGAGTTGTTTGTCAGTGGGAATAAAATGAAGTTCAATATTATTTTTCATAATATGATCACGAATGAAATGATACCTGAGATCGATGTGCTTTGTCTTTGAGTGCATGACTGGATTGTTTGAGATAGCAATGGCACTGGTATTATCACAAAATATGGGAGTTTTTGAATATTTAATACCATAATCAAGCAACTGGTTCTTCATCCAGAGTATCTGAGAACAACAACTGGCTGCAGACACGTATTCAGCTTCAGCAGTGGATAATGAAACTGAGGTTTGCTTCTTACTGGTCCAGCTGACCAGTTTGCCACCAAGGAAATGACATCCACCAGTAGTGGATTTCCTGTCTATCTTACAACCTGCATGATCTGAATCTGAATAACCCATTAGATCCAAGCCCGATCCTTTGGGATACCAAAGGCCCAAACTGGGGACACCCTTATGGTATTTCAATATGCGCTTTACAGCAAGCATATGAGATTCTTTTGGATTAGACTGATTTCTGGCACATAAGCATGTTGAAAACATTATATCTGGTCTACTGGTAGTTAAATACATTAGTGAACCAACCATGCCTCTATAGACAGTGGTGTTCACTGGTTTTCCATCTGGATCCGAGTCCAGAGTGAGTGGTGCATAAATTGGAGTGGGTTTAGATGGTGAAGAGTTCATATCATATTTCTTTAATAGATCTCTAACATATTTTTCTTGATTAATAAAAATACCATCACTGGTTTGTTTAATCTGAAGACCTAGAAAAAATGTTAATTCACCCATTAAACTCATTTCATATTCTTAAGACATGATTTTAGAAAATTTCTTTCACATGTTTTCATCAGTAGACCCAAAAATTATATCATCAACATAAATTTGTGCCAACAGAAGATTACCTTTTTCACGAAGAATAAATAAGGTATTGTCAATTGCACCTCTTTTAAATCCATTTTTCAACAAGTGTTTATTCAGAGTATCATACCAGGCACGTGGAGCTTGTCTGAGACCATAAAGTGCTTTGTCCAAACGATATACCTAGTGGGGATGTTTTTCATCAATGAAACCTGGTGGTTGTCTGACATAAACCTCTTCTTCTAATTTTCCATCAAAAATGCACTCTTTACGTCCATCTGGTAGACCTTGAATTGATGATGAGCAGCGAATGCTAAGAATATTCTGATCGCTTCAAGTCTAGCCACTGGAGCAAATGATTCATCAAAATCAACATCTGATTGGCATACCCCTGGGCAACCAATCTGGCCTTGTTTCTGATAACATGACCATCTTCATCTACCTTATTTCTGAAGACCCATCTGGTTCCAATTGGTTATTTCTTGCCAACTGGAGGAGGAACCAGATACCATACCTTGTTCCTCTCAAACTGGTGTAACTCTTCTTGCATAGCTAACACCCAGCTTGGATCTTCCATAGCCTCGTCAATCTTCTTCGGTTCTACCAGTGATAAGAAGCTGACGTATAAACATTGTTCACTGGAATTACTGGCGCAGTTTCAACTGAGACTGATACTGGAGGAGTAGTACGAACATCTGATCCAATAACAAGTTCAGAGGGTAGTTTGAAACTTATTGAAGGATAGAAAGGAGTACTAGTGGGGTTTTCTTCGTTTGAACTGGTTCTAAGTCAGGATGACTGGAAACTTCTTCAGGTGAATCTTTATTGTAGTTGATAGGATGAGATTCACAGAAGACAATTGGATTTACTGGGGGAGAATCAAGGGCTGGCTTTTTATTGATTGCATTATTTGATTCATCAAATGTGACATGTATTGACTCTTGTACCTTTTCCAGTCTCTTGTTGTAGACTCTAAAGGCTTTGCGAATGGCTGAATATCCTAAGAAATATCCTTAATCAGCTTTGGCATCAAATTTGCCTAACTGACTGGAGTTGTTTAGGATGTAAACTGGACATCCAAAAACGTGAAAATAACCAATATTTGGTTTTCTATTTCTTAATATTTCATAGGATGTCTTCTTGTGTCGCTTCACATACACTGATCGATTCTGGGTGTGGCAAGCAGTTGCAATTGCTTCAGCCCAGAAACTGGTAGGAAGACCAGATTCAGCAAGCATACTTCTGGCAGCTTCTATCAGCGTTCGATTTTTCCTTTCTACCACTCCATTCTGCTCTGGAGTGCGTGCTGAAGAGAAGTTCTGAGAGATGCCAGTGTCAGTACAGAATTTCTCCAGAGTTGCATTCTGGAATTCTGTTCCATTGTCACTTCTTAACTGACACACTTTTCGCTTGTACTTGAGTTCAATCTGCTTGATAAGAGTGATGATTTCTGCAGCAGCTTCACTTTTAGACCTGAGAAAAATTACCCAACAAAATCTCGAGTATTCGTCAACAATCACCTGGCTAAATCTTTTACCAGCATGAGTCTGAACATTCACTGGACCAAAGAGATCCATATGAAGCATATGAAGTTGTTCAGATATGCTGAAATTCTGCTTGGTCTTGAAACTGGCACGTTTCTGCTTTCCCATCTCACATCCTGGACATGGCCTTTCCTTTTTGAAGGAAACTGAAGGTATCCCATCTACCAGTTGTTTTCTAGACAACTTATTAATATTTTTGAAATTTAAATGGGATAACCTTTTATGCCATAACCAGTTTGTGTCTTCATCAGCTTGAGTATAGAAACACTGCTCTGAAGGAAAGCTTTCCATATCCATCACATACACATTCCCTCTTCTGGGAGCAATCAATACCACCTTCCAGTCCTTGTTGAATACGATGTCATGAACAATATTAAACAAAACTTGATAGCCATCATCACACAGTTGACTGACACTAATCAGGTTATATTTCAAACCATTCACATATGCAACTCGTCTGAATTTGACTTGTCCATTGTTCAGAACACCATACCCCTCAGTTTTTCGACAACCATCATTTCCAAAAGTAATGGAGGGTCCATCAGAAATTATGAACTCCTCCAGCAGGTGTAACAACCCTCAAAATCCCGACTAGGATAATTTAGTTGACTTGTCTAGACAATTATCCCTAGAGGTTTATTAAGAGAATTGACCTTCTAGACATTTAAGGCATAGTGATAATTGCCCTCTAGTTCAATGAAATACCGTAAATGACTAGCTATCTTAGAAATGCCATAAACAATAACAATAATCATTCAAGACAATCCCAATCCATAAACTAGTTCTAATTGAACTTGATGAAATGTCAATAAACCAAAAACTTCATTTCAAGAACTCAAGTTATATAAATAATAATGTAAGACTCACAACTTGTGACAAAGTCAATAAATCTTACAAAATGTCCAACAATTTAATTAATCATGCCAATTAAAGTATATATGGTCATGAAAATAAAATGGCAATCTCAAAAATATATTGATAAACCAATATGTACATAAAAGTGCTTGAATAACAATAATGAGTATATATATGTATACATATATATATATTTAATACAAATACAAAATGTACATACAATGGGTTAAGTGACAAAACAAAAATACAAATATGTGTGTAACACATACATATATACACACGACATATATACATATATACTCTTGGACACAAACAACTAACAATACTTACAAATAAACATATATTACTCTTACAAAACAAATACCCACTTATACACTTATAAAAAAAAAGAGAATAGAAAACCCTTCAATTCCCCCTCCCTTTGGCCGTCCCCCTTCACACACACATACACTTCACATTTCAAAATACACTCCACCATTTAGTTTTGTAACTCCCCAAAACACACACACATATTCTCTCACACAAAAACTCTTTCTCTCCCTTTTTTCTTCTTCTTGTTCACGGCTCAAAAAGGAGCAAGAAACCAAATCAAAACTCAAGTTTAATCAACAATAATAATAAGGTACTCTTAGGTTTAAACAAGGGTTAATACAAGGATAGATTGAGGGTTGTTTAGGGCTTGAAGGAAGGGTTATTTGAAGCCTAAAGGGGTCCGAAAATTCTGCCCATTTTTCACCATCAAAACCGAGCTCAAGAAGGGTATAAATCTCCATCTCTTTGTTTAATCTATCTTGTTTTTGTATATATTAAAAGATCTTTATCAAAAATCATGTTTTCCTTTGATTTTCTTCTTGATTTAAACTCAATGAGGCAAGGTTGATAGATCCTTATCTCACATGTTCATGCATGTAAAGATCTAGAGAAAGGATTCAATGATTCAACAAGAACAAGACCCAAGAGTTGTTGTTGTAAGATTTGTTGCTAAAATGGGTTTATAGATTTGATTAAAACTGATTTTTAATGAAATAAACACCAATATATTTTGAGATTTTACATAAACAAACTTATTTTGATGTTGCATGAAAGATTTGTTAAGAGATTTGAACATAAAATGGTTAGATGATTACATGCATTTACTTTTTGGGGTGATTTTTGCAAGAACTAAGTTTAATGATTAAATTTTGTTTAAATTCAGTTTTAGTTGATGATTGATGATCTTGAAATTGTTAATAATCTGTATATTTGATGTTAAAATAACACAAAAGTGAATAACAACATGTGAGAGGTGATTAAGAGTGTAAGATAAGCAAACTAAGTCATTGGTGAGTTGTTTGGACCCAAATACTTTCTGACAGAATCCATTTTCTGTCTTGGAACGGATAAACTGAGCATGTGAGGGCTGTTTCAAGCAAAACTTTCAAAATAAAAGTTGTAAATGAACGAGTTAAGTTTAACCACCAACTGGAATCACCCAAAAATAATGAATAAACCAAAAGATATGATTTTTCTACTAAAACGGGTCAAAACTGCATTTTTGTCTGAATATTTTATCAACTTTGACAATTTTTATCTCCTAATCCATAAGGTTCCAGGAGGCCATACTTGGTGGAAATAAGTTCAATGTGTCCTAAACTTACAATAAAATCATGGTATTTTTATTAAGAGTATAACCCAAAGAACTTTTATAAAACATTTGGATACACAAAACAGTGGCTGTTTTGACCACTTTCAATTATAAAAATATTTAGAGGTAGTAAACATTCTTTATAAATTAAACCAAAAATTACAAAATAAGTGGACATATATAGTTCATAGTATAAAAATCAGAAGGTCCCAAATAATTAGATTTAACCCCGAATTAGTGGCCAACATTTCATAAATCTGATGTATAAAAACAGAAAAGTTGAAAGGAAACTAACCATTTGTATAATGGGCTAAAAGATGCACTAAAGACCATAATGGGCTAGCCCGGCCCAATTTGTATACCCAATGGACCATGAATCAGTAGGCCCACTTGGCCCAATAAACCATGTAGCCCAATAACCAATATAACCCACTAAGCACATAACCCAAATAAGGTAAGATGCCAAACGAAACCACAAATGAAGGCAAGTTACCGAAACTCTAACAACTTATAACTACATACATATTGAAAGTGACCTTTTTCACCAACAATCCCTACAACAAAAAAGATGTGAATATTAGCAATACACTTGGATCCCATAATTGATGACAACATAATGAAAGTGGCATTTCTAAGTGATGGCTTAAGATAGGAACTTACATATATTAGTCCTCTCATAGGGATAGTCTTGGCTTTGAGTATGGTTGAGGACCATGATGGAATATATGATCAAGGAAGCTATAGATGGGAAGTACCCATTTTGGATAAGTGAATATGATGTGCGTCATATCAAGGTGAGTCATAGCCCCCTTTCAAACTCTTTTATGTGTTTTACTTTCGGGGTGAAAAGCATGATAAATAAAATTGTTTTCTTTTATGAAATGATGCTTTGAAAGAATGATTATGATATGGGAATTATTGTATGTTTAACATGTTATATATTATATGATGAGCTTGAGTACTGTCAAACTGTTTCACCTCGGTACACTACTATTAACTCTTCGAGAGGCCTGTAGTATGAGAGTTGCGCAACTAGGACTTGTCCCCTCACCCAACGAGTAACGGTGGGATGCTTGGTTTGTCTTTGTGGCGACCTTCATTGCCAGTCAGACCACGCGGTGCTCTAGCTACTATATCAGTGGTCATGCCACGCCCCTTCTATTATTGGTCGTCTCCATGGCACGACCCCTTTATTATTATTGCACATGATTGATGGCATGTGTTTCTTATTATCTTGGACATAACCGGTTTTAGTAGTGGCTCAAGAACAATCTCATCAAATTATGTCATGGTAGTCTTACCATTGACCAAGTGGTATTGATATTATATGGTTGGATATTATGGATTGAACATACGGTTTGGGTATTGAACCTTATATGGAATCTTGAAAGTTGTTGAAATTGGCGATATTGAAATATTGATGACCGAATGGTTTTGGTATGATGTATGATTAATCGATTTATATACTTTTTCTCTCACGATAAATTTGACAAATGAGAGCTTTATAATTTACCATGGATTCTCAACTCTTTGAAATGACGTTATGGTATTTTGAAAACTTGATGGTTTGATATGGGAATTTTTGCCGATCATGTGGTTTGGGTATATTTATATCTGATAATACCTTTTCCAAGTATTGAAATGATTATGTAACGAAATTTACTTAAAAACCTATGCACTCACCAACTACGTTTTCGTAGTTGACACTTTTTCTTCATGCTTTTCAGGATATAGCATAAGCTTTGAGGAATTATATGCTTCATGTTTGTTTGCATTGCACTTTAGAGTCAAAGATCAAACCTTGTGATGGGCAATGGAATCCGCCTTGATCATTGTAGTATATCATCTCATGTATTTGTTATTTGTTTCGTGGACTCAATATCCAAGTATGGTAGACGTATTGTACTTGGGAATTGGTTCACATGCTTGTGCATTGTAAAATTGTTTTATCAAATAAAGCTATGGTGAATGTTATCTATTATCCTTCGTTTTGAATACTCGACTTTCTGTACATCTCATTGTTCCGCCGTAGTTGGGGTGTTACAGAAAATGGTATCAGAGACTAAGGTTATAGAGAACATTGGGGTTCCTCCGGGAATTCCAAAACTATAGCCACTTTTTAAAACGAATTTTTATAGTCGAGTCGAGCATAAGGTTAAGCGGATTAGTTTGAGCTTTACATGGTAGGACCCTAATTAAACGTAGGTCATGAACTACGTTTAATTATGAGAGGACCATGTAAAACTCAAACGGCCACTTAGACTTATGTTCAAAAGGATTCCTTTCAAAAAAAAAAAGAAGAAAAAAAAAAGAGAGAAGATCTTTATTAAAACCATTTTTATGAGCATACGTGTTGCATTTAGACATTCACCTAAGCATATATAGCGATTCGAGACTTGCCTTACCTAAGGATTATGCTAGTCTAGTAGGATTCCGCTTATGCACACTAGAATTGAAATGAAACTAAGATTGGGAGATATTCGTTGATACATGCTACTATATGTTATAACTTGTGAATTCGGCCATGATTTGATTGCAATGTGAAAGTTAATGTGCAATGTGAAAGTTGTAATGTGCAATGTGAAAGCTTGTAATATGCAATGTGAAAGTTTGGAATGTGCAATGTGGAAATTATGAAAGAAATGCATGCGTAAAAGCTTTATGATTTAATGTTGAACTTTAAGTAGCATATGCACTTTAAAATAATGTGATTACTATGAGCTAACAAATCATTTTTGGAATATGATTTGTTTAAATTATTGGGTAATGAGGTTGATTATTAATGATTGATTTGAAGGAGAATATGAGCATGACGAGTTAATATGAAATTTCATGGACGATATGAATATAAGAGCCTATGCTCTCTAAGGTTGAGCTACTTGAAACTAGCGCGTGAATATTGCGATGTTATTTAGTCATGCCTCATTACTAAGATAGTTATTGCACCCTAAGATTGAGCTAATTGAGGGCTAGTGCATGAACGATTTAATGATTATATAGTTGTGCCTTACTATTGAGATAGTTATTATGCTCTAAGATTTGACTATTGGGAACTAGTATTTGCATGATATGATGATAATGTGGTTAGTCCTTACTATTAAGATAGATATTGCGTGTTGAGATTTGACCGCTTGAGAACTAGTGATTGTCCCTGAGAAATTCATTATGAAGTTAGATATTTTCTAAGTATGAAAGTTGTTATTAAGTACCCCTCCAATCCAATATTCGTTCACTCGTGCTCTTTTGAAATTATCCCACATCCTATTTCTTATGACACCACTATTCATTATGGACCTACGACAACGCGATATCATCGGTGGAGTATCTTCCCACGAACATTGGACGATATACTCTGAGAATTGTAGACTCAAGATATGACACGAATTGTAGTCCCAAGATACTACGCATAACCTTTGTATTCGATCTGAGATGGTGCGAAACATATGGAAACGCCAAATGAAGTTGGAGACTTATGAAAGACGAGCGGTATTAAAGCCATATGACGATACAACGACACTAGTAGGACGCATTCCCATGTATATTCTAGACGACACGTCCTGAGAATGGTAACCCTGAAATTTGGTGCGATATTCTATTCTAACACGTATACGCGAACATCTATCTATATTATCTAAGTCGGTGCGACATATATTGACGTCATTGAAAGTTAGAGTCCATTGGGCAACGAAAGACATAGAAGTGATTTCTTTAACTCGCGCAAGGAGTTTAATTCGAGCCTTAACGAATCTTTTGTTTTTATATTCCCTATTTCATTCATTCGAAACCAAATTCTATATCCTTGATTATTCAAAGTAATGGTCACCACCGCTTCTCTTCAAAAATTAGTAACCTAACAACATACAACTCACTTACGCGACACTCCGCAACGACGAAATCGAGTAAGTAGTACCCTGCTCTCGCTGCGACATCAATGGATGCGAAAGACGTCCAGGCATCAGTCGTCCATAAGTGGAAGACTTGGGATGACTTTGTAGCATAAAAGATGCTATTGGATCACGTATATGACGTAGGACGTGGGAGATATGTTGTGTGTCAGTCATAGTACAAATCGAAGAGTATACTAAGCCTTAACCTGGAGAAAGAATTGAAGGCCTTCCCTATCTATGTTGATCGACCAAGGAAAAATTGAGCGGCCGACGAAAGGAAGGTCGTGTGACATGAAGGTCACCTTTGGATAAATATAAGACTTCCCTAGAACTTGGGGGGATCACTAGCAATGTTGGAAGACGAAAGTAGTTAGAAGAAGAAAACCAATGACAATAAGATAATTAGGATGTGTCGAGTAACCCTCAAGATGGAAGAGTAACAAAAAGGGATTCTGAGCTATCCATTTTTTTTCAAAACACCAAAGCAAACGGATATTTGCTACATGAAGGAATCAGGAATTTGGCGAAATGAAGATCGTCAAGGATGGTGAGATAAAGTGAAAAGTAGGAAATCCTTACATTTTTCTAGAGGAAAAATGTTAAGGGGGTAATCGCAACAAGAAAGATACTCGAACAAGGAGGATGAAGCACAAGACTATACTTTATCGATCAAGAGGGTCTATTCACTAGCATCATTGAAAGAGATATGAAGTAGAAAGTAAAGTAAATGAAGGCGATTAACCCAAACGGTAAAGTGAAGGTATTGACGTCATCTACAAGATGCAGTTCTAAAGGTGTTCACCTTTATGGCGCTTCACGCGTTATTCTCTAATTACCCATTGGAGAAAAACGTTATCTAAAGACAAGCTATTAGTAGAGCATACCAACTAAGCTAGGAGAAAGCGGCATACTCTCAGCACTCAATGGAGGCTAATTTTGGCTAAAGAAGGGGAGTATGGTCGATAAGTGGAGGAAGCACGATGACCTGTGACGGATATTCCCTCAAGGTCAACGGACGTATGGAGGTAAGCTAAAATAAGATGAACTTGGGTGAGAAAAATTCTAGAACGCATGGTGAACAGTCAAGAACCATACCCACGAAGTAGTACGCCCAAGAAAAGTGAAGAAGGAAAACAACATGAAATCGCTAAGTTAGTAGTGAAAGCAAATAAGGGAATACGACGCTAGAAGTCAAGGCACATGCTACCACAACGATTAAGGAAGTTGGTCGCTGAACTAAGTTCCAGACAACTAAAAACTCCGTGAAGAGTTACTTATGGAATGTTTGAACGGAAGGGTGATAAGGATAATTCGCATTTGTGATGAGTTAGGATCAAAGGATCCGTATCACCATGATCTGACAAGTACCCTTGAGATAACTGCAAGGACTAGCGACTGCTTGTGTGCTGTTCAAGACAACGATTACTCTAGTTAGAGATGGATTTGAGTGACGGAACGGTAAGGAGTATGGTGACCCATAAGAAAACGAAAGGAAAATGGAGAAAACCGAATGGTTGAGAAAAGGATAAAGTAACCGATGTTTCCCCTAAATTATATTATATCACAATTTCTAAGAACATTAGGTTATTGTATTTGAAAAGAAGCTTAGCTTAGAAAGCTGAAAATGGATATGAGACTCAGGAGAGCAAAGTAATTAAGAGTTTTGTAGAGGTCAGGAGGACCTACGAAGGATTATTTTAAAGGAGAAGTTCATACGAATAAGGATATCGAAGTGTTTACCTTGAAATGATGGTGGTGATATGATTACTTAAGAGCATAAGGATTGTGTAAATCCTATCATGAGGAATGCGTAGGTATAGCAAAAATGGAAGAGGTTATATGTATAATGTTGAAAAGGAGTTAGTCGGAAATATGTCATAAAGGGTAGTACTTCTACATTAAGAAGGAAGAATCAAAGGTGCCATAAAATGATTTGAAAGCCAATATCGGCAAAAGCAAGAGAAATTGGTAACGATGTGACTTAGCGAATAATGAAAAAGGCGACTTTGGAAAACTAAGGGCGAAATTGAAGAACAAAGATGAGTATGAGGAACAAGATGGAACTATCATCATACAATTCATGATTCCCCTGCACGTCATAAAACAACGGAGACAACACTAGGAACCCTAAAGTAAGGTACTACGAAGCGGTACCTTTGCAATTTTATTGCAACTTGGAATAATGGGTCGGTATCACTCTTGTTAAGGGGGTAATCCCTTAACAAGTGCTTGGTCACAAACGAAGACAAGGTTAGTAGCGGCAAGCATGTCGAACGTAAAGTTGAAGAAAATGAAAGCAGGCGAGAGGCCATTGGAACGATTCCTAAATTAGTAAAGAGAATGATAAAGATAGGCATACAAAGTGACAATGGAAATGAGTAGCCACCAACGATCAATATCCCAACGTCTCTCACTATTTTATTGTAACTCACGTTACGAGCTGTTTGCTCATTTTACACTTCCGTATTGTCATTCTTATTATCATCCCATTATTTAGTATTGATCTAGGCAAGATTGACAGCCCGCAACGATTACATACGATTAATCTCCAGTCGTCTCAAGAAGTGAGCGACATTCGTAACCTTTCTTTTTCGAAGTTTCTAATCAAGAGGAATTTTAGGGAACCGAGGAATGGATGCCCCCAACCCTAGAGTTAAAAGCTCGCAAGAAACCAAGAATCGTGATAAAATCTTGTTTGACTTTCACACATTTATGTCTCCGTGTAGACACCCTGTGAGTCCCTTTAATTACGAGATGGTTAACCAATGAAAGTGTAAAATACAACAAGTCTAATAATCACTAGATTGGACTAGTATTACTTGTAAATAAAGATGCAAGATATATAAACAAAGTAATACAAGACTTAAAGCAATAAACAAATAAAGTGGACCATTATGTATGTTTCATGGGTATTTCATTTATTGATGTTAAATAAAATACAAGGTTGTTGCGGAATCAAGATAACACAATTAAGTGTGTATCCTAACAACCTATGAGTTACAATATGATCTATATTTGTCAAATAACTCTTTAGGATCGAGATACTTAAAGTTGTGAGTATCCCTGTTTAAGATCGAGAGTATTTGGACAAATTCACTTTCATGCAAAGTGTTATGCTAAAAAGTATTTTTCTCAAGGATATGACTTTGTATTTATAGGCAACAAAATTCACCAGTGAATTTGTGCCGTACAAATATGGTTGTATACATTTAATGATCCGACAAGAACATTAAATGTATTGGATAAGGAATAAGGATAAAGTCACATCAAGTGCAAGTGTATCCTTTTATCCAACCACCTTAACACACGTATACTTTGTTAAAGAACAAGTGGATTGTTCTTTGGAAAGTGTGTTAAAGGCATAAGTCAAACCTCGATATCAGTGTTCAAACTTGTAGTATCTAGAACACTGACAATCCTCCAGTGTGCAGATCTGGTAAGACTTTCCAGTGGAATCCGCCATTTGTTAAGTCTTCTTCCTTCAGACTTCAGTCTTTGACTTCAGTCAGAATGTCTTCAGTAGAGTAGATCTGGACTGGGATGAAGTCTTCAGTGAGCTAATCTGGAGAATGCTCCAGATTACCTATACAAGTAAATGCTCACTAGTCTTCAATTATTTCTGGACAAATCTTTAGAGGGACTCCAGATTCCAAGTCTGGAGTAGGTCCAGTAGAGAAACGTTTTCTGGTCAGATCTTCAGTGAGGCTCCAGTAGTCGGGTCTGGAGCGAGACCAGCAAAACAAGTTTCTTAACAAACTAAATAAGGTTCCAGTAGTCCAGTCTGGAGCCAGTCCAGTAAGTCTGGACTAAATCTGGATCTAACAAATTCCCCCTATTTGTTTAGAAATAATGCAAGTGTTTTTCAGACTTATAGATATACAAATTTGTATGTCTGGAAAACACTTGGTCGATTTAAGTCTAAAAAATCTAAGTGACTGGAAAACACTTTATAGATCATGAGTGTTTTCAGTTTCATCTTTTAAGTTCTAACTTAGACTAAATCTGGTCATTTACTTATAAAAAAATAAAAAATTGCAACTATTATTACTTTCATCAAAAAGGAAAATAATTACAACTTTCATAAGACAATTAATTACAATAAGTACAATGATAAAAGGTTTAGGCCCTTCTTTTCGATGTCCTTTCTGGAGAATCTTCAGTAGCCTTCCTTTTTGGAGATGGAGATGATGGAACAGACACTGGTGGTCTCAGACCCAACACAGCTTCCATTTGTTGATTTCTCTTCCAGACCTTCTCAATCCTCTTCATAAAGGCCTTCACATCTGGAGAGAGATCAGTCTTACCTTTAAAGGTCAATCCAATCTCCTTTAGTTCAGTCCATCCAAAAGCTTGGACTGAAGTATCCTTTCTTTCATCAGTAAAGTTACCTTCTCTGGTCAACTTCACATTAAATCTGGTCATACCTTGATGATTTTCAGCTAGTGTGATTTCAGCATTTATAATCCTTCTTGCATTGGCCCTGAAAGTCATCATTTCATCAAATTTTGCCTTTTGCTTAGCCAAACGAACCATTTCTTCAGTATCCCTGGATACACCACTATGTTGTCCTTCAGTGGACTGGTGTTCTTGTCTATTGATCTTCAGAGTGGTATCCAGAGGAATAAAGGTGCTAACATCACCATCTTTTATTGCCTTTAATTGTTTGGCAGTAAGCTTAGGCAGACCAGTCATTCTCTTCCTGTATTCCAACTCCAGAGCACCAGCTTTACAATCCCCAAATCTGCATGTTTCTCAAATTTTGCGTGTTTATTTGAGAGTTCTTGAGGTTTTGAGAGTTCTTGAGGCTTTGAGAGTTCTTGAAGTTTTGAGAGTTCTTGTGGTTTGCTTGTTTAGTACACTTTTGCTCGTTTCATTTGAGTGTTCCTGTTTTTGCGTGTTCTTGTGTATTTGAGTGTTTATAAGTTGAACCTCATACACAATGGCAGCAAACTATCTTAACCAATTAATACTAATGGACCATGAGACCGGTAAGGGTAATTCACCACCTAAACTGATGATCATTGACCAATACTTTTCTTGGAAAGGTCGATTCGAATCCTTTATGCAATTCACGGATATTAGAATGTGGACTTGTATGACTGAAGGATATAGTGCCAACATATGAGGACAGTGGTGTTAACAAAGTTTATGTTTACCAAGATATGACTGAATCTAATAAAAAATTGTATGAGGCAGAGAAAAAGGCACTATCATGTTTAAAAATGTCATTGCCACAAGAAATATTACATTTATTTAATGGATTCAATACATCAAAAGAACTTTGGTTAGCATTAAAAAATCATTGTGAAGGGGATGAAACTTAAAAAGAATCGTAGAGACCTTCTAAAGCATCAGTATAATGTATTTAATGGGTTAAGAAGTGAAAACTTAGATTAACTAATTACAAGGTATTATCATTTGCTAGCAGAGTTGCAAGCATTTGAAATTACCTATTCTGAGGAAGAAAAAGTCGAGAAATTTTTGAGTTCCTTGCCGGAAAAGTGGAGTAATTATATTACCACTTTGCAGGAAAAAGCAGATTTCTCTGATATGTCTTTAACTCAGATAGTTGCTAAGTTTAGGGGACAAGAAATGAAACTAAAAAGGAGGGAAGCAGGATATAATAATGCTCAGATTCCCGAGCTTTATTACGGTAGGCCTACGATCAATGTAAGTCCAAGTTCCCCTGAAGGAAGCACAAGGGCATTCCTGAGTGAAGATGTTGACTTACAAAAGATCTCGTTTGACTGAGGGGAACATATTGTTAGTCCCTTAATTAACGAGATGGTTAACCAATAGAAAGTGTAAAATACAACAAGTCTAATAATCACTAGATATGGACTAGTATTACTTGTAAATAAAGATGCAAGATATATAAACAAAGTAATACAAGACTTAAAGCAATAAACAAATAAAGTGGACCATTATGTATGTTTAATGGGTATTTCATTTATTGATGTTTAAATAAAATACAAGGTTGTTGCGAATCAAGATAACACAATTAAGTGAGTATCCTAACAACCTATGAGTTACAATATGATCTATGTTTGTCAAATAACTCTTTGGGATCGAGATACTTAAAGTTGTGAAGTATCCCTGTTTAAGATCGAGAGTATTTGGACAAATTCACTTAAATGCAAAAGGAATGCTTAAAAGTATTTTTATCAAGGAAATGACTTAGTATTTATAGGCAACAAATTCACCAGTGAATTTGTGCCGTACAAATATTGTTGGCATACATTTAATGATCCGACAAGAACATTAAATGTATTAGATAAGAATAAGGATAAAGTCACATCAAGTGCAAGTGTATCCTTTTATCCAACCACCTTAACACACGTATACTTTTGTTAAAGAACAAGTGGATTGTTCTTTGGAAAGTGTGTTAAAGGCTAAAGTCAATCCTCGATATTAGTGTTCAGACTTGCAGGATCTAGAACACTAAAAATCCTCCAGTGTGCAGATCTGGTAAGACTTCCAGTGGACTCCGCCATTTGTCAGTCTTCTTTCTTCAGACTTCAGTCTTTGACTTCAGTCAGAATGTCTTCAGTAGAATAGATATGGACTGGGGTGAAGTCTTCAGTGAGCTAATCTGGAGAATGCTCCAGATTACCTGTACAAGTAAATGCTCACTAGTCTTCAAATATTTCTGGACAAATCTTCAGAGGGACTCCAGATTCCAAGTCTGGAGTAGGTCCAGTAGAGAAATGTTTTCTGGTTAGATCTTCAGTGAGGCTCCAGTAGTCGGGTCTGGAGCGAGACCAGCAAAACAAGTTTTTAACAAACCTAAATAAGGTTCCAGTAGTCCAGTCTGGAGCCAGTCCAGTAAGTCTGGACTAAATCTGGACCTAACAAATTCCCCCTATTTGTTTAGAAATAATGCAAGTATTTTTCAGACTTATAGATATACAAATTTGTATGTCTGGAAAACACTTGGTCGATTTAAGTCTAATCTAAGTTACTGGAAAACACTTTATAGATCATGAGTGTTTTCAGTTTCATCTTTTAAGTTCTAACTTAGACTAAATCTGGTCATTTACTTATAAATAAAAACTTGCAACTATTATTACTTTCATCAAAAGGAAAATAATTACAACTTTCATAAACAAATAATTACAACAAGTACAATGTGGTAAGAGATCAGGCCCTTCTTCTTGATGAATGCCCTGGTGCATCTTCAGTGGCCTTCCTCTTTGGAGATGATAATGGAACAGACATTGGTGGTCTCAGACCCAACACAGCTTCCATTTCTTGGATTCTCTTCCAGACTTTCTCAATCCTCTTCATAAAAGCTTTCACATCTGGAGAGAGATCAGTCTTGCCTTTGAATGTCAATCCAATCTCCTTTAGTTCAGTCCATCCAAAAGCTTGGACTGAAGTATCCTTTCTTTCATCAGTAAAGTTACCTTCTCTGGTCAACTTCACATTAAATTTGGTCATACCTTGATGATTTTCAGCCAGTGTGATTTCAGCATTTATAATCCTTCTTGCATTGGCCCTGAAAGTCATCATTTCATCAAATTTTGCCTTCTGCTTAGCCAAACGAACCATTTCTTCAGTATCCCTGGATACACCACTCTGTTGTCCTTCAGTGGACTGGTGTTCTTGTCTATTGATCTTCAGAGTGGTATCCAGAGGAATAAAGGTGCTAACATCACCATCTTTTATTGCCTTTAATGGTTTGGCAGTAAGCTTAGGCAGACCAGTCATTCTCTTCCTGTATTCCAACTCCAGAGCACCAGCATTTCTTCTAATTTTCTTCTGGAGGCTTACCAGCTCCTCCTTTCTTTGTCTGATCAACTCTGGAATGGTTACACCATAAATCAAGGAATCATATACCTGTTCTTCCTCTGCATAGAACGAGCGTATATGTACATCATTCAGTGCATCAAGACATTGATGAACTCTGGGATCTTCCTTCATCCTTTTATATACTTCAATGTTTATGCCTAACCTGCCAGCATTGTAGGAATCCAGAGTACCCATTGTAGCCATCTCCCTTTGATGGGCCAACAGTTCATCCTTCTGGTTTGTCTTGAAGATTTCGATCATTATGCATTGTTGTTGCAATTTCCTTGATGTTTCATTGTCAACATCTTCAATTTGCTCTTCCTCTTCACCAGGCACAACCTTTTCTTTTCCTTTAACAGATTTCAATGTAGTAGGAATGTCTGGGAAGGTTTCAAACTGGGGTTCACTGGCTTCAGTACCAGTAACCTCTTCTTCAGTCTGCACAATGGCTTTAGTGCCAAGTGCTCTCTGGGCTATACGTGCACTGGCATCAGTACCAGTCACTTGTCTTCTCTGAACAACGCTTTCAGTAGCGACTGCCCTTACAACCTCTTTTTCTCTTCCTTAAACTTTCTTGGACACCAGATGATGGAATAGACAATTTTCCCCCTTGGAATGATCTCTAGTCCTGGACTTCAGATCATTCCACAATTCTTCCATCATGTGCCTGTCCAGAGAACCAAAGGTTCTTCCAGTAGCTGGACTTACATCAGTCACAAACTTCTTGAGTGCCAAGACTTCATTTTTCAAATTATCAACTTCTTTTGGCAAGTCCTTTGGCAGCTCAACCTCTAACATCTGAACAACTCCAGGCAACAAATTATCTTGAATATTTCTTAGAACAGAAGCAGAGATATCATCAGTGATTGTCTTCAGCATATCACCCCTAAATTTTCTAACAATTTCATCACTAAGGGTGCTGACAATATCATTCTGATCTAATGTTGGCCTGCTCTCCAGAGAACCAACTCTTGTAACTAGCTTTTCAACCTCTTCTTTCAAACCTGCCAGTGGTTGAACAACTTGACTATCCACTGCAGTCTGAACAGAATTCACCAGTCTGGTCTCCAAACCCTGGACTTCCACTTTAAAGTTTTCAGAATTTTGATTGGTGGCCAGTACCAGCTCATCTAACTTCTCGAACACTAACTTCTCATTCCCAGCGAAGAGGTTCATTTCTGATGCTAAGTTGTTTGACAATAGAGACTTGAAATCAGAAATAACCTGGGAAGATGACTGAAGTGATCTCTCCAGGTCCGCCACCTTACTAAGAAGGCCTTGGACCTCGGTTGAAGAAGAAGTAGAGAGACCAGTGGGTTGTTCCAGATGAGAGGTCATTCTCTCCATTACTGGTACTTGTGCCCAGACCTCTTCAGATTCAACATTTGAGTCTGGCACACTTTGTTCGGTTAGATTGACTGGTGGTTGAGTTGTTGGTGGATTGAAGTATGAGGTTGTTTGTGGAATTGAAGGTGGTGGAGGTGGTGGCATGTTCGATTATGGTGGTGGTGGAGGCATTTCTGGTTCTGGTGATGGTAAGTTTGTTTCTGGTGGGGGTGGTGGCATTTCTGGTGAACTTTCAACTTGTACATTTTCTTCACCCAGAAAATTCATATCAACATCAAGGTTCTGCCCTTCAGAAATGGGAGAATCAGCCTCTTCCCAAAACAAATCACCAGTAGATGTACCAACCAGTTCACCAGCCTGGACATTCAAGTCAATCTGAGCCTCTTGCTCACCAGATGCTTGTTCTTCAGTCTGAACCATCTCCTCAACAACTTGAGCAATATCATCTTGTACAACAGCCTGGACTTCAGTATCCACTCTCTGTTCAAATTGTACACCAGATTCAATATTCTCTTCTTCAAAAATAGGAGATCCATCAATATTAATTGTATCACCAGGATGGGTTGATGGATTTACCTGGACTCCTCCCCTCATTAGACGCCTATGTGATCTTGGTCGTCTGGAAAGCTCAACGATCGGTTGAATACTTTCTACTGGAGCCACTTGACTGATAGGTTGTACCATCTCTACAACCTGGACATCTTGGTCACCAGAATGCTCTTCAACAACTTGAACACTTCCTGGTGCCACAATCTCTTCTGCCCTTTGAAATGAGAGCATGGACTGAGGAATATCTACCTCACCATCTCTTGACTGTAGGTTGTTCAGATCCCTTAAAAACTCACTCATAGAAAAATGAGTAGTATTAATATCATATTGGTCTCCTAGACCACTTCTGAACATCAGGGAAAGAAAACGAATAAATGGAACGTGTGGTTTTCTCCCTTTTGCCTTCAATCGATCCACCAAATCATTAAACAGGATCTGAGCAAAATCCACCCTTATCCCAAACCATAAACAATAGGCAATCTGGAGCTGCGTTTGATTTATTTGATCTAGACCTCCAGAACTACCTCCTAGACACTCTACCAAATGAGTGAAGAAAAATCTCCACGAATCTGTAAGCCTACTCATATAAATGGTTCCTTTTCTCAATAACTGTCCATTTTCTACAATTTCTGTGTGCCCCATCAACCTGCACACCTCCCTGAAATTTATGCCAGTAGGGAGTTCGATGGGCAGCTCATTCTGGTCATGGTAGTTCAACTGTAAAACAGACCTGAGCAAATTCACCGAAAAACTCAAGATCTGGTACCTCCATTGAGAGTGTAAGAAATTGATGAAGTTTCTTCATTATAGAAAGCGGAGTACCAGAATTCACATAAGTAGTCATGGTATGTTTTCCCTGGATTTAGGGTTAATGCACCATACAGAGGGCATGAGAGAAAGAAAGTATTCAATCTCCCAATGATAGAACGAGCAGGATGAACACTGAAAAGTTTGGCCATCCAGTTATTCATATTGATGCGTATGGATTTCGCCTCAAGAGAAATATGTCTCGGTTTAACTACATCACCAACCGGAGCATATTCAGCAGATAAGAGATTTTTGGGTGCCATTTTTGATTAATAGATGAAGATGAAATTGAAAATTTAAGGTTATGAAGAATTTAATGAATTGCAGTTAAGAGTTATATGATTGGAAAATGAATGAAGAATTTTAAGAATTGAATGAAGGAATTTTAGATTTGGGAGTAAATGTTCGAAGTAAATGAAATTGAAAGTGAAAGTGGGTATTTATAGGAGAGACAATGTGGAACTCAAACATCTTATTTGAATTTATCAAACAAATTTTTGATCGGGGTTTGAGATCCGCATTAATTACATCACATCACACATAAATGCATGACGGTTTACAGCCCACAAAAACAGTAACAACTTGTACTTTTTGTTTTCCCAAAGTAAAAAGACCATCATTGTTTTGAACAACTTACATGCCACGTAAGATTTATAAGATAAATATCTTTGAAAAGGTTTGCTTACGTGGCACATACAAAGATCAAGTATTTTGAAAATATTATGACATATTTCAGTGCATCTGGAGGTTGACAGGACCGTCCAGTATCACTGGTAGATTAGTCCAGTGAACATGTACTGATGGTACACTGGAGGGACACTCCAGTAAAGTACCAGTGAAAACCATTTTGAAAGACTGGAAACCTTAAACTTGCACGTCAACTAATACAGACAAATGAGAGGGACACATTTACAAGGAGACATAAGTCAACTAAAACACGCACTTCAACTTGTCCAGTTACCAGTGAGAGGGACATATTTACAAAGCAACAGTAATATTTTCTGAAGAATTTGTCCAGTGAGAAAATAAATTCCCCTTGAATTTAAAACACTTTTAATAGGAAAATATTTTTCAAGTCTTCCCTGGAATGTTGCTCCAGAAATCCAATAATGCAAAGATAGTACACAATGGTTCAATATCTGAGCAATCACCAGATTTAAGGATTTAACATTCCCAACTCACCAACAAGATATTCAAAAGTTTTGACATCCAGAGGTTTAGTAAAAATGTCAGCGAGTTATTTGTCAGTGGGAATAAAATGGAGTTCAATGTTGTTTCATAATATGATCCGAATGAAATGGTACCTTAGATCAATGTGCTTCGTTCTGGAGTGCATGACTGGATTGTTGAGATAGCGATGGCACTGGTATTATCACAAAAGATTGGAGTGTTTGAATATTTAATACCATAATCAAGCAACTGGTTCTTCATCCAGAGTATCTGAGCACAACAACTGGCTGCAGACACGTATTCAGCTTCAGCAGTGGATAATGAAACTGAAGTTTGCTTCTTACTGGTCCAGCTGACCAGTTTGCCACCTAGGAAATGACATCCACCAGTTGTGGATTTCCTATCTATCTTACAACCTGCATGATCTGAATCTGAATAACCCAATTAGATCCATGCCTGAGCCTTTGGGGGACCAAAGACCTAGACTGGGGACACCTTTAAGGTACTTCAGTATGCGCTTTACAGCAAGCATATGAGATTCCTTTGGATTAGACTGATATATGGCACATAAACATGTTGAAAACATTAATATCTGGTCTACTGGCAGTTAAATACATCAGTGAACCAACCATGCCTCTATAGACAGTGGTGTTCACTAGTTTGCCATCTGGATCCGAGTCCAGTGTCAGTGGTGCAGAAATTGGAGTTGGTTTAGATGGTGAAGAATTCATATCGAATTTCTTTAAAAGATCTCTAACATATTTTTCCTGATTAATAAAAATTCCATCTTTGTTTTGTTTAATCTGGAGTCCAAGAAAATATGTTAATTCACCCATCAAACTCATTTCATATTCAGTGGACATGATTTTAGAAAATTTCTTGCACATGTTGTCATCAGTAGACCCAAAAATTATATCATCAACATAAATTTGTACCATTAACAGATTACCTTTCTCATGAAGAATGAATAAGGTATTGTCAATTGCACCTCGTTTAAAACCATTTTTCAACAAATGTTTAGTCAGAGAATCATACCAGGCACGTGGGGCTTGTCTGAGGCCATATAGCGCTTTGTCCAGACGATATACCCAATGTGGATGCTTGTCATCAACGAAACCTAGAGGTTGTCTGACGTAAACTTCTTCTTCAAGCTTCCCATTCCAGAAAGCACTCTTTACATCCATCTGGTAGAGCTTGAATTGATGATTAGCAGCGAATGCTAAGAAAATTCTGATCGCTTCAAGTCTAGCCACTGGAGCAAAAGATTCATCAAAGTCGACATCTGACTGGCAGTAGCCTTTTGCTACCAGTCTGGCCTTGTTTCTTATTACGTGGCCATCTTCATCTACTTTGTTTCTGAAGACCCATCTTGTTCCAATTGGTTCTTTCTTTCCAACTGGGAAAGGAACCAAATACCATACCTTGTTCCTTTCAAACTGGTGAAGCTCTTCTTGCATAGCAGTCACCCAGTTTGGATCTTCCAGAGCCTAGTCAATCTTCTTAGGTTCTATCAAAGATAGAAAACTGACGTATAAGCATTGATTACTGGAGGCTCTTCTGGTCTGAAAACCACGACTGGAGTCACCTAAGATCTGATCAATAGGGTGAGCTTTTGTCCATCTGGAGTACTGACCAGGATTGTTACTGACAACAATATCAGTGCAAGAATTCAGTTGAGTCTCCTCTGAAGTTGCTTCAGGAGAAGGTTCTTCATAGACTACTTCAACATCTTCATCTGATTCATTTAAATCACGATTTGCATCATGAAATTCTTCATATGAAGGTATTTCTTGTAGTACTGGTTCAGTTTGGTCACCAGAAGACATTTCTGGTAAATTCTCAACTGATACTGATACTGGAGGAGTAGTACGCACATCTGAACCAATATTAATTTCAGAGGGTAGTTTGAAAATAATAGAGGGATAGAATGGAGTACTACTGGAGAGTTTCTTTTTCTGAACAGGTTCCAGATCAGGATGACTGGAAACTGTGTCTTTATTTTGTCGTTTATTGGATCAGATTCACAAAAGACAATTGGAGTTACTGGGGGAGTGTCAAGGGACTGGCTTCTTGTTGATTGCAACATTTGATTCATCAAATGTGACATGAATTGACTCATGGACCTTCTCCAGTCTCTTGTTATAGACTCTGAAGGCCTTGCGAATGGCTGAATAGCCTAAGAAATACCCTTCATCAGCTTTGGCATCAAATTTGCCTAGCTACTGGAGTCGTTCAGGATGTAAACTGGACATCCAAAAACGTGAAAATAACCAATATTTGGTTTTCTATTTCTTAAGACTTCATAGGCTGTCTTTTTGTGTCTTTTGATGTACACTGATCGATTCTGGGTGTGGCAAGCAGTTGCAATTGCTTCCGCCCAGAAACTGGTAGACAGTCCAGATTCGCAAGCATACTCCTGGCAGCTTCTATCAGCGTTCTATTTTTCCTTTCCACAACTCCATTTTTCTGGAGAGCGGGCTGAAGAGAAGTTCTGGGAGATGCCAGTGTCAGTACAGAATGACTCCAGAGTGCATTCTGGAATTCTGTTCCATTGTCACTTCTTAACTGACACACTTTTCGACTGTACTTGAGGTCAATTTGCTTGATAAGACTGATGATTTCAGCAGCAGCTTCACTTTTGGACCTCAGAAAGATCACCCAACAATATCTGGAGAACTCATCTATGATCACCAGGGTGTATCTTTTACCAGCACGAGTCTGAACGTTCACTGGACCAAAAAGGTCCATATGAAGCATGTGAAGTGGTTCAGTAATGCTGAAATTTTGTCTGGTCTTGAAACTGGTACGCTTTTGCTTACCCATCTCACATCCTGGACATGGTCTTTCCTTTTTGAAGGAGACTGAAGGTATCCCATATGCAAGTTGTTTTCTGGACAACTTGTTAATGTTTTTGAAGTTTAAATGGGATAACCTTTTATGCCATAACCAGTTTGTGTCTTCATCAGCTTGAGTATAGAAACACTGCTCTGAAGGAGAGCTTTCCATATCCATCACGTACACATTCCCTTTTCTGGGAGCAATCAACACTACCTTCCAGTACTTGTTGAATACGATGCCCTGAGCAACATTGAATAAGACTTGATAGCCATCGTCACACAGTTGACTTACACTGATCAAGTTATATTTCAAACCATTCACAAATGCAACTCGTCTGAACTTGACTTGTCCATTGTTCAGAACACCATATCCCTCAGTCTTTCCACAACCATCATTTCCAAACAACGTGATGGAGGCGTGGACATCTGCCAAGATCGCACACCGGGACCCAACTGACCCTCGACATGCACCAGGAGAGCCTTCCTACCGCAGATCGCCCCACCCATGACTATTGTTCCGCCTAGCAGGTCGCGCAAATTCCTGACAACCCGCGACTCAACCCACCCCCGCTTCCCACCCATTACGCCTACCCATCCAGCCCAACACCTATCGTTCTCCCTCTCCCTCCAAACGCATGAGTTTTGGACCGGGACTATCGAGGCGGGCGATGGCTCACTATGAGGAAAGCGGGGAGACCTATGGGTGTGTTGGAAAAAACATCCAGGCTTAGAGTGGGTACATTACACAGGTAATAGTACTTCACCTGCTCAGTGCAATTTTTTTTTATATTGTTGGTTTTTTTGTCCCTCCCCAACACCTTAAGATACCAGATAAGCTTCTTTCGATCGCCCTACACATACACCAGATATTGATCAGTTAGATTTGGGAACCCATCGACTGATGGGTTCACTGGACCCTCCCTTATAGGTCCCTGGGGCAATCTGGTCTAGTTCACTTTGTTCCATAGTGGTCTTAGAAGAAAAGACCACTGGGGTTGATGGTTTTAAAACCTTTTTCATTTTCTCAACTGGAGAGAAATAAGAGGAAAGTAAAGAAGAAAGAAGGAAAGAAGAAATAAAGAAAATGAGAAATTAGAAGAAAGAAATAGGAAATAAATTTGTCTTTCTTTGCAAAAGGTTTAGTATTTTGTCTAGGGCCAGATGAAGTACCCATGTAACAAGTCACAAATCAACACAACCCCTCAACCATCATCACCATACAACCACATATTACCCAGTCCACAGGAACATCAACGACACCGAAAGTCTGAGTATCTTTTAGATAAATTTTGAACCCTAACCCCTTCCCCCCTGCACCACACCCCCCCACCCTTCCCCGCCCTCAATAAAGTTTAATCTTGCATTAAAACTTTGTGATTGACGAGTCAGAATTTGAATCTGGCTCTCTAACCTGGACAAAATATTTTCTTCAGATGTTACCTTAGCCTTTCCAGTCCAAGGCTTTGGTAGGGGATTGGTCTAAGGCAAAGGTCTATTCTGCTTCACCTTTTTGACTGGAGCAGCCATCTGGAGCTCTCCAGTCTTAACCTCTGGGGATTGAACTGGGTCTAAATTGAGTATCTGGAGCTCTCCAGTCTTAACCTCTGAGGATTGAACTGGGTCTAAATTGGTCTTAGGAGTTGCAGGCTCATCATAAACAGTGATAGGCCTGAACACCTCTGGTAACCGATCGATTACTGGTATTAATGATGCAACATTAGTATTTCCATCTAAATATGCACGTTTTTTAGCAGGAAATTGTTTAACTGAAGCATCATATGGCTTCTTTTTTTTATGTTTTTTTGAGTTGGAAATTGTTTTACAAGCATCATATGGCTTTTTGGTTTCTAGCCATGACTTTATTACCAGTTTTTCTTTCTCTAAAATGATCTCAAGATCTTGCTTTTCTTGAATCAATTGTTCAGTTACCAGAACCTGGGCTTGAAATGCCAGTTCAATGTCTTGAAGTTCTTTTAATTTTGATTTTAAAGAATTTATTTCAGAAATACGAAGTCTATGGTGCAAAGTCAGACGTCCATATTACTCATGAGACAAATAGTTCCGTCTGCTCGCACTAACGCCCATCATCTATTGTGCTAGTCAATTGTTCAGTTACCAGAACTGATGAAACAGCTGGAGTGTTCAATGTCTTGAAGCTCTTTTAATTTTGATTTTAAAGCATTTATTTCAGAAGAATCTGTTTCTAGACCATTTACACAATCAGATCTAACAGTTTCTACAAAAATCAAATAAGAATTTAAAGCTTCAGCAATGTCCAATTTTAGTTCTTGGTCAGTTGCATTATCATAATCACTAACCTTTTTAATAACAATGTCCACCCATCGTTCATAACAATGTCTTCCCCCCATTCGTCCAGATGTGACATCTTCCTTCATCAGGTGCTCATCAACTTCCAGAGCCATGTAACAGCAATCTCTTTCTTCTTCTTCATCAACAGATGAGTCATCAGAAGGGACCCACTTCTCTTCAGTTGTAGCAATCATGCACTTATTATTATGTTTCCATTTGTTGTGCCATGAGAGCAATTTGGGCCTTAAGCTTTTTATATTTCAATTTATAGCTATCATCAGGCTTATTATTAGAAGAGAATGGACAGCGGGGAGGCCAAACGGGGGAGGGGGTACCGGGCAAACAACGCCCACGGGGCAGGAAAGGACCCGGGGTGGCCACGACCCCACGGGCGGGGTTTGAAATGACCCTTTTTGCCACATTTAAAGCATGTCAAATTGGTCTTGTCAGTGGAAGAACTGGATGCAAATTGTCCAGATGGCTTATTTGCTCTTGCTTTGAAACGGTTAAACGTTTTAGCAATCATTGCAATAAGCTCATCATCTTCAGTTTCATCACAACAGTCTGGAGAGACTTGACTGGACTCTCCAGAATCCATAAGTTCAGATACCATCTTCTTCATAGAAAATACATTCTCAGAAGATATCAGTGCTGTATTGTGGTTCAGAATAACTAACCACTTTAGGAGAACTGGAGGCATGGTTAAAAGCATCTTGTTCTGCAACCACTCTCTGAGCTTGATTTTCTTCAGTGTACCTGAAGGCTCCATATAGAGTTGAGAGAGTGTGTGTGTGCAGAGTTTTACCTTGTCGTAAGACAAGTATCATGTGAAACCATTTGGTGGGTAGAATATCACAAAATTTCTCCAGAAGTATATCCTTGTCCTTCTCAACCCCAAGACCTCTCAATTGGTTTATGATACTCATAAATCTGGTGTAAGTACCAGTGAGAGACTCGTTGGTTGAGCAAAAAATGACTCATACCTCTTGTTTAAGGAGACCTTTCTGGTGACAATGGTGTCATCTCCTCCTTCATGTTGGTTTAAGAGTTCATCCCACATGGTTTTAGCACTAGGAAAAAGAACTAGTGTGGGAATTAGGGTTTCTGGAACAGCCCCGAGGATCATGTTTTTGAGAAGGGTGTCTAGATTCACCAATCTCCTCTCCTCTTTGACCAATGTTCCTCCCTCTTTTCCCTTCCTCTTCTAGATCCAGAAGGATCAAGAAGTGGATTGAGAGGTGATGTAGGTACATAAGGACCTTCGTTTAAAATCTTCATCATGTTCCTCTCAATACCAGTGACATGCAAAACCATCCTAGCCTTCCACGTACCAAATCCATCACTGTTCCCACTGAATTTAGGAACAGGATTATTTGAGTAGTGCACATGCACGTGTGGAGAAGCAGGAGTAGGAGGAGGAGGTGGATTAGTGTTATTAACATTTTGTGGTTCATTTTGATCATGAATATTTACATTAGGATCGGGACCAAGACTAAAACCTTGTGTATTTTCTTGGTTAGCCATCAAGAACAGATCTAGGCAAATTAGCCTTCTGCTCTGATACCAAATGTGAGTCCCTTTAATTACGAGATGTAAAACCAATGAAAGTGTAAAATACAACAAGTCTAATAATCACTAGATTTGGACTAGTATTACTTGTAAATAAAGATGAAAGATATATAAACAAAGTAATACAAGACTTAAAAGCAATAAACAAATAAAGTGGACCATTATGTATGTTTCATGGGTATTTCATTTATTGATGTTTCAATAAAATACAAGGTTGTTGCGGAATCAAGATAACACAATTAAGTGTGTATCCTAACAACCTATGAGTTACAATATGATCTATATTTGTCAAATAACTCTTTGGGATCGAGATACTTAAAGTTGTGAAGTATCCCTGTTTAAGATCGAGAGTATTTGGACAAATTCACTTTCATGCAAAGTGTTATGCTAAAAGTATTTTTCTCAAGGATATGACTTTGTATTTATAGGCAACAAAATTCACCAGTGAAGTTTTGTGCCGTACAAATATGGTTGTATACATTTAATGATCCGACAAGAACATTAAATGTATTGGATAAGGAATAAGGATAAAGTCACATCCGTGTTTAAAACCTGGATTTTCAACTTTCGCCTAACGGCGTTTAAATGCGAAAAAGGATCTCATATAAATCTGTCATATTAAACGCATAAGCATTTAATCACATAATCCCATTTAGGGCACATAAACTTAACGAACCTAACGTTGACTAACGGTCAAGTCAATAAGTCAAACTCGAAAAGTTTGGGATGTTACAATTACCTCCCCCTTAAGAGGATTCTGTCCTCAGAATCATTTCGCCACTCATATATGAGTAACTTATCAGTATCTTTAGCTTTATTATATCATTTCAGGATTTCCTTGGGTCGTTCTTTAACTTAGCATAGCCAAACTCATTTAGCTCCTTACACAGTCTTTTCTACTTTTACTTTCTTAGCATCAAGGCTCCCATCTTCCAACGAAGTCACATTGTCTTCATTATAAAATGGACTTCAAATCAGCATACACCTTTGTACTATGTAGATGAATACCATATCAGAACCTATGGTCTTTCCAACTTACATCTCACTTGTTTCATCATTTCTTTGATTCAATCTTTAAATCAAATCAGGTAATCACCTCCTTTCTTTAACCTTCATAAATAGTACACACATTACATTTGGCGAAGGCTATTCATTTGGCGATTAAGCCCCTCATACACGTATCCTTATTAACTTGCTACCATAATTCACATAATCCATTTGAACAAAGGGTCGACTCGCCATAACTTTCGATGCATAACATATCCCTTCAAAGGGTCCTATGGTTAAACCATTATACTCACTTGCTCAATGTAAGCTTTCTTTGCTCACCACAAAACCTTTAGTCAATTTTTGAGCTAATCAATACACTCGTTCAACAATCATAACTTTATGAGCTGCTATTTCGTGTCATTTGACGCTACAACTTTCCTTTCAATAACCAGTCATAATATGAATATAACACATCGTAATATCGTTTCATCATCATATCATCATAACATTATACTATCATATCGTCAATGTACTACGACATCATATCTTTATATCTTCATAGCATCATATCGTTATAATAACATAACATCTTATCGTTACATTTGATCTTATCACATACTTTATTCCATGATATCATCGTTTCATATCATAAACATGTTATTATTCCATCATAGCATGCACAAGCTTATCATTCATCACCAATGGTATGTGAAAAAATCTCAATACACTTTCGCACGATCATATGACTTTTCCAAGTTTCTAAATCCTCATTTCTCTTTCCCATCAATCTAAGGGTGATAAGCATCACTTGCGTTCTCCATTTCCTTCATACATTGACACACATCTTCAAACATTAATTACCTTACGGCCGTCTCGATTCGAAACATTCAACAATTAACTTTCACACTTTAAGAGCATTTCTTTATTATTCATCTTTCCTTTCGTGTCCAATGAAATGGTATAATAGCTCACAAAGAAATAGATATTCTTGGGCAACCCATCTACTAATGGATCATATCATTACCTTTAGCTTCCCACGCAGCCCTGCCTCTTAGTCCATGATAACATGACTTCACGCTTCCGTTAAAAGGTTCTTAAATACTTTATTTGGCTACAAAACTTTCAGTGTCTGGTCTTAGCTTTTAACCCTTATCACACGTCATCATATAAGACTTACTACACCGCGTATCATAATAGGTCGTATCACATTTCAGGCGACATCCACATAAGCATGTCACCATGGTTCATAAGCCTCCTCAAATACAACTTTTGGGTCATAAGATGACCGAATGAGACAAAACTCAGTTCTTAACAACTGTAGCAGACTCAAAGACCTTTCCAAAAATGCAAGGTTCGACTCTTGAAGAGATCTAATGAATAAGATATGACATTTGCAATACAAATCTGCAGAATTCGACCGTAACCTGACCACTTCTGAAGATCGACATTTTTCGTATATTCCTGGGCAAAATCACTGGAAACTTTGTTCATATCGAATTTAGGGGACACATAGAGGTTTTTAGAAAAGTAAGGTTCATCTTCTATATCGTTCATATAAGGAAGATATGATTTTTTACAATAGGACTGAATTTTCATACCAATAAACTTTCATTTTACGAACAATTTCCACCATCAAACTTTCATGTTAAGCCACACGGCCTCTACAGTTCATACACTTCCAATAAGGACTCAATTATCAATTTGAAACCTTCGTTTGATTCGTAGGTTCATTGTACTCATTTTCATTCGGTTTGACACCCGAATGACTCGAAATCGATTCGCGAACGCAATCAAATCCACACCACACCTCAAGACCAGATGTTAACTTTATATTGATTCTATTTGAACATAAAAACGACTCTTGAACAACTTCATACCTGTAGGGGATTTCAAGATACTCATCGATTGCAAATAGCAATCGCCGAATGACCCGCAATCGCTAATTTAACAACAAAACGTTTCTTATCAATCATTACTCACCAAGTCCAGGTATGGGAGAAATTCATGGATGGATATGACTTATTTTCTGCAAAGATTTCGTTCTATACCTTGAAGGATGATAAACGGATCGTTTACGTGCACCGGTTGATCTTTAATCCACCCGAAAACGCAAGAAATCGTACGAGGATCATTCCAGAAAAGAAAGGAGATTTAGGGTTCTTAGGAGGAAGAAATAATCTGAATTAGGGAATAATAATCTGACCTAATTATTCCTAATCATGTTTTGAAGTTTCAGTAATGGCTAGAATGGCCGCTAGACTTCCATACGTCACATAAATAGCTTAAATCGTCCACCAGGAATTCCATCGTCATATAAAACACATCTTGACATCTTTAAACACATAAACGTATATATATTTTTTAAGACATTAAAGCCTCTCACATAAAGCATATTAAACTCACGTAAGCATTAACTCGTTAAGAGACTTATTGGTAGCAAGGTGTTGACTGAACGACTCAAGTCAACCGTTTCACCAAAAATTTGGGGATGTTGCAATTACCTCCCCCTTAAGATACTCGTCCCAATCGTCACATATCGTCCCGACTCCAGTACAACTTTAACACTTCACAGCTCTAAGGTAGCTTCACATCTTATCATAGTGTTCATAGAATTAAAGAGCTTCACTGTTAAGGGTTCAATCGTCCTTAAGGTTAACTTCTTTACTTGTTTCAGCTTCATCATTCTTTGTTTCATTCATACGTGTCTACTCTTGGCGTGACTGAAGGTGATACCATTCAGTGACTCCATCATTCTCATCTTTACTTCATTCAGATCAACACAGACACAGTCTCACAAACACAGACATGTCGTGATACATTTACAATTACGTTCGCGACCGTAATTGTAACTGTATCCTTCCATATGTGTGCCCGGTAACCCTTCTGTGCATCACCTACTTAAATCTCTTCAACTTCCCAACGTCAACTCTTCTCGTCAACTTCAGACCTACGTCCTTTAAGCCGGTAGGCTCGACAACATTGACTACCAGTCACTTCATTTCTCACCTACCATTAAACTTCATTTAACTGTATATACATCTTAATCATCATCAACATCTTACCGGTTATAACTTTTCACCGATCTTTACGCACATCCATACACTCAATCCTGAAAATTTCGTGAGGAGGAATTGCCATTTTACCTCCACGAATCATGTATCATAGCAGATGAAGATATAGCAACGGGATAAGCGAGAATTAGAGGAATTAAAGCTACTTGAAATAATCATGGAACACATAATAAGCCTTAATTCTACTCTCTCACTCAACCCAAACCCGTCCTAAAGCATTTCATTCAATGGCTAAGCATGCCTACTTAAGCCCTATCATATTTCATACGGTTTAAGTCCAAAGTCCTAAGGTCTTGGTCGAATTTTGGTTCACTTAAACCATTTCTCTGATACCAACTTGTAACACCCGTTGTTTAAAAAAACTGGATTTTCAAAACTTTCGCCTAACGGCGTTTATTAATGGCGGAAAAGGATCTCATATAAATCATTTCACATATCATACATAAGCATTTATCACATAATCCCAATAAGGGCACATAACTTAACGAATCTAACATTGACTAACGGTCAAGTCCATAAGTCAAACTCGAAAAGTTTGGGATGTTACAGATAAAGTCACATCAAGTGCAAGTGTATCCTTTTATCCAACCACCTTAACACACGTTTACTTTGTTAAAGAACAAGTGGATTGTTCTTTGGAAAGTGTGTTAAAGGCATAAGTCAAACCTCGATATCAGTGTTCAGACTTGTAGTATCTAGAACACTGACAATCCTCCAGTGTGCAGATCTGGTAAGACTTTCCAGTGGACTCCGCCATTTGTTAAGTCTTCTTCCTTCAGACTTCAGTCTTTGACTTCAGTCAGAATGTCTTCAGTAGAGTAGATCTGGACTGGGGTGAAGTCTTCAGTGAGCTAATCTGGAGAATGCTCCAGATTACCTATACAAGTAAATGCTCACTAGTCTTCAATTATTTCTGGACAAATCTTTAGAGGGACTCCAGATTCCAAGTCTGGAGTAGGTCCAGTAGAGAAACGTTTTCTGGTCAGATCTTCAAGTGAGGCTCCAGTAGTCGGGTCTGGAGCGAGACCAGCAAAACAAGTTTTCTTAACAAACCTAAATAAGGTTCCAGTAGTCCAGTCTGGAGCCAGTCCAGTAAGTCTGGACTAAATCTGGACCTAACACACCCATACTGTTGCTCTATCCATTTTTACTACCGTATGAATGATCGAACTTCGAGGACGAATTATTGTTAAAGGGGTAATGATGTAACAACCCTCAAAATCCCGACTAGGATAATTTACTTGACTTGTCTAGACAATTATCCCTAGAGGTTTATTAAGAGAATTGACCTTCTAGACATTTAAGGCATAGTGATAATTGCCCTCTAGTTCAATGAAATACCGTAAATGACTAGCTATCTTAGAAATGCCATAAACAATAACAATAATCATTCAAGACAATCCCAATCCATAAACTAGTTCTAATTGAACTTGATGAAATGTCAATAAACCAAAAACTTCATTTCAAGAACTCAAGTTATATAAATAATAATGTAAGACTCACAACTTGTGACAAAGTCAATAAATCTTACAAAATGTCCAACAATTTAATTAATCATGCCAATTAAAGTATATATGGTCATGAAAATAAAATGGCAATCTCAAAAATATATTGATAAACCAATATGTACATAAAAGTGCTTGAATAACAATAATGAGTATATATATATATACATATATATATATTTAATACAAATACAAAATGTACATACAATGGGTTAAGTGACAAAACAAAAATACAAATATGTGTGTAACACATACATATATACACACGACATATATACATATATACTCTTGGACACAAACAACTAACAATACTTACAAATAAACATATATTACTCTTACAAAACAAATACCCACTTAAATATACATACATACATATACACTTATACACTTATAAAAAAAAAATAGAAAAACCCTTCAATTCCCCCTCCCTTTGGCCGTCCCCCTTCACACACACACATACACTTCACATTTCAAAATACACTCCACCATTTAGTTTTGTAACTCCCCAAAACACACACACACATATTCTCTCACACAAAAACTCTTTCTCTCCCTTTTTCTTCTTCTTGTTCACGGCTCAAAAAGGAGCAAGAAACCAAATCAAAACTCAAGTTTAATCAACAATAATAATAAGGTACTCTTAGGTTTAAACAAGGGTTAATACAAGGATAGATTGAGGGTTGTTTAGGGCTTGAAGGAAGGGTTATTTGAAGCCTAAAGGGGTCCGAAAATTCTGCCCATTTTTCACCATCAAAACCGAGCTCAAGAAGGGTATAAATCTCCATCTCTTTGTTTAATCTATCTTGTTTTTGTATATATTGAAAGATCTTTATCAAAAATCATGTTTTCCTTTGATTTTCTTCTTGATTTAAACTCAATGAGGGCAAGGTTGATAAATCCTTATCTCACATTGATGCGTAGATCACGCGACAAACGATAGCGGAAGACTATTTTTGGTATTTTCTGGATTTTATATGAAATAAACAACTAAACGAGACAATAAAGTAAAATGATAGATAAAAGAATCCACCACCAAGACTCGTAAAGGCTAAGCCACCGGAATCAAGGATAAAAGAAACACTCCGCCCCACCACTACAATCGATAAAGGTCTAGCCACCACGACTATAGATAAAGGAAAACCGAAGATTTAAAAGACCTCACCACAATATTTGATAAAGAACAAGTCACCACAAATATTGATAAAGGGGTCACTCCTAACCACCAAGATCAAAGATCTATAAAGGTAAAAGAAGATTTGTAAGAAATAGAGGCTGCTCTATTAATTTTCATTCAACATCAACTAACTGCCTTACAATGAGAAATTAAGCACTTATTTATAGCCACACACATGCTATTTCTAGGAATAAAGAAATACAAATATTAAATAAATAAAAGGCTGTCATGTGCTAAGGACAACCACTAATTTATCCACCAATAGGAAAAGGATAGACAAAGCTTCTAGAAAGATTCCTTCTGCACAAGGGCCCACAAACCGTTAAAAATAACGTTGTCACACGTGTCTTCCTTATCCCTGTCAACAACTGCCATTCCTTCTTTATTGGGTCCACTGCCATGTCACCGAAATAAACTGAACTGAACAAAACTGGTGACTTTATTCTGGTATTTCTGGACTGGAGTCATTCACTGGTAAGCTTCACTGAAGGGTCTTGACTGGAGCCTGGAAACTGGAGACTGGAGCCTGGAGACTGGAGACTGGAGACTGGAGTCTGGAAACTGGAGACTGGAGCCTGGAGACTGGAGCCTGGAGACTGGAGACTGGAGCCTGGAGATTGGAGGATCTTCACTGGAGCCTGGATCTGGAGCATATTCACTGGAGATTGCATCTGGAGGATCTTTCACTGGAGAATGCATCTGGAGGATCTTTACTGGAGAATGCATCTGGAGGATCTTCACTGGAGAATGCATCTGGAGGATCTTCGCTGGAGAATGCATCTAGAGGATCTTCACTGGAGAATGCATCTGGAGGATCTTTACTGGAGAATGCATCTGGAGGATCTTCACTGGAGAATCCATCTGGAGAATCTTTACTGGAGAATGGATCTGGAGGATCCAACTGGAGGATCCATCTGGAGCCTTGAAACTGGAGCATCTCACAGAAGTGCAACTGACGGATACTCGCTGAAGTGTCACTGGTCAGTAGCACTATTGAAATGAAGTTACTGAAGAGTTGTTGTTGATCAAGGCTTGTTTTGTCACTAATGAACTTTATGACCAACGACTTTTGTCTTGGTTGCAAAACTTCAATACTCAAATTAGTATCAAGATCAACATACACCAGTAGTATAATGCCAATAAAGGATATCCAGGGGTACATGGTTGCATGCTGATCTTTGATTAATAAATATACGAGCCAAGCCTTTTTGTGGAAATGACTCGGGGTCATTTCTGCATCAATCTCTCCCTCTTTTTTGGGACTTGCCCTCAAGTCCTTAAAGTGAGGCCTCGAGTTTTCATTTCTGAACATCTTCAGGTCACAAACGACTTCTGGTAATCCCCACCCGGTAACAAAGCTTGAATTTTCAGATTTCTTGAATAAAAGAAATTCCAGCACATCAACTTCCAAGATTGCTGATAGAGAGTGAGAAATTTCGAGATCCATTACGGATTCAAGAACCAACAGATATGAAACTCGATCAAACTTGGAAATATCAACAAAGACCAGATTATTCTCTTCAATACTTGTTGTAACGATGAGCACGTTTATCATGAGATTACACTTCTCTACCCACACATACGAATCACGTTTCTTCAAAGTAACAAGGAATAGAACTGGAAAGACCAAGTATCGTCCAATACACATACCAACCAGATTGCTTTTCATTTAGACTCCTGGGCGACTAAGCAATTCATGATTCCCTAGAGTGACATAAATTTGTCTTGAGAGACCAGAACACACTTCCGAAAACACTACATACTGATTCCTTTTTTTCTTACAATTGACCCTATAATTAAGTCCATACTCAGTCTCGACTTGCTCTTCACTACCTCTTATAAGACCAGGTACATAACTCTTCATTTTCACCTTGTACTTAACCTTCCAACCAGCTCTAAGATCAAATAAGAAGTGCTGCTGACTGATTTTAAGATTAACCAACAAATCAGATTTAGCCTTAATCATTTCATCAGACCATAAACGATTAAGAGGGACTTGCCTCTTTCGAACACACAATGAACTAGTGTTCAAGTGGCCATCATGACAATCATTATCAAACATCAAAATTCGAGCATTTATAGGAATAACACAAAAACCCATACCATAATAATCGAATCTGGAATTAAACACAAGTGCTCGGTTTGTAGTTGTTACCCCTATGCCTTCCTTAAGCCATTGAGTTGTGACTGGTAGTGATTTTTTTTTTTTTTTTTTTTTTTTTTTTTTTTTTTTTTTTTTTTTTTTTTTTTTTTTTTTTTTTTTTCTTTTTTTTTTTTTTTTTTTTTTTTTTTTTTTTTTTTTTTTTTTTTTTTTTTTTTTTTTTTTTTTTTTTTTTTTTTTTTTTTTTTTTTTTTTTTTTTTTTTTTTTTTTTTTTTTTTTTTTTTTTTTTTTTTTTTTTTTTTTTTTTTTTTTTTTTTTTTTTTTTTTTTTTTTTTTTTTTTTTTTTTTTTTTTTTTTTTTTTTTTTTTTTTTTTTTTTTTTTTTTTTTTTTTTTTTTTTTTTTTTTTTTTTTTTTTTTTTTTTTTTTTTTTTTTTTTTTTTTTTTTTTTTTTTTTTTTTTTTTTTTTTTTTTTTTTTTTTTTTTTTTTTTTTTTTTTTTTTTTTTTTTTTTTTTTTTTTTTTTTTTTTTTTTTTTTTTTTTTTTTTTTTTTTTTTTTTTTTTTTTTTTTTTTTTTTTTTTTTTTTTTTTTTTTTTTTTTTTTTTTTTTTTTTTTTTTTTTTTTTTTTTTTTTTTTTTTTTTTTTTTTTTTTTTTTTTTTTTTTTTTTTTTTTTTTTTTTTTTTTTTTTTTTTTTTTTTTTTTTTTTTTTTTTTTTTTTTTTTTTTTTTTTTTTTTTTTTTTTTTTTTTTTTTTTTTTTTTTTTTTTTTTTTTTTTTTTTTTTTTTTTTTTTTTTTTTTTTTTTTTTTTTTTTTTTTTTTTTTTTTTTTTTTTTTTTTTTTTTTTTTTTTTTTTTTTTTTTTTTTTTTTTTTTTTTTTTTTTTTTTTTTTTTTTTTTTTTTTTTTTTTTTTTTTTTTTTTTTTTTTTTTTTTTTTTTTTTTTTTTTTTTTTTTTTTTTTTTTTTTTTTTTTTTTTTTTTTTTTTTTTTTTTTTTTTTTTTTTTTTTTTTTTTTTTTTTTTTTTTTTTTTTTTTTTTTTTTTTTTTTTTTTTTTTTTTTTTTTGTTTTTTTTTTTTTTTTTTTTGGTTTTTTTTTTTTTTTTTTTTTTTTTTTTTTTTTTTTTTTTTTTTTTTTTTTTTTTTTTTTTTTATTTTTTTTTTAACCTGGCTTTGATACCAAATTTGATGCGTAGATCACGCGACAAACGACAGCGGAAGACTATTTTTCGAATCTGGAATTAAACACAAGTGCTCGGTTTGTAGTTGTTACCCCTATGCCTTCCTTAAGCCATTGAGTTGTGACTGGCAGTGACTGAGTAGGTATGGAGTTCTTTCTCGGGCATATAGACATTGCTTGTTGAACTTCAACTGATGGATCTCCAGTTGGAACTTCAGTTGGGACTTCAGTTGGATCTCTAGTTGGATCTTCAGTTGAATCGTCAGTTGGCTCTTTAGTTGGCTCTTCAGTTGGAGCTTCAGTTGAAGGTACTGCTCGCTGGACTTCTTTGATCAGCGATGATTCATCATCAGAAGCTTCTATAATCTTTTCCTTACCAGTAGCATAACAAAAACAAGGCTGGAAAATATTTCCTTGCCGAGATTTATCAACAACAGCTTCATGAGGATGATTAGCATTCCGAATCATCAAGAAATCATCAAGGTCAGCTTCCTTTACTTCTTCACCATCGTCATCATAAACACATGGTTGGAAAAAATCATCTTCTTGCTGAACGTCATCCATATCAAGTGAATTATCAGTTCTCTTGAAGAGCAAAAAGTCTTCAGCAACATCACACATTTCTTCTTCATCATAAATAGGCTCTTGTTCAACATCGACTTCAACTTTTATATTTTTGAAAGAATTAGGGACTGATATAATCTCCATGAAATTTAAATTGCAATCAGTGAGTTTCTTACGAGAATTTTTCTTTTTTGTTTCTCTCACATGATTTTCTAACACATCTAAGATTATCCCCATTTGTTTTTCAAGAGATTTAAGTTGTCTATCTCTTCGAAAATTCTCTAAAGCAAGATTTCTATTATAACCCATTTCTATTATCCAAATGAAAAATAATCAAAAATGGATCTAAACAAGAAAAATCAGATCTGAGATTAGAAACCAGATTTTCAAGAATAAATACATTCAGATCTAAACAATAATATTCAAATAATGATCAGATCTATGAAGATTTGACACAACTTATCCAAACAGATTTTTGACAAAGAAACAAACACCAATGGGATAAAAAGATTAAGAAACCTTTTTCAAACCTGGCTAAAGAGTCATAAAATTTTATTATTTTTTTTTTAACCTGGCTTTGATACCAAATTTGATGCGTAGATCACGCGACAAACGACAGCGGAAGACTATTTTTGGTATTTTCTGGATTTTATATGAAATAAACAACTAAACGAGACAATAAAGTAAAATGATAGATAAAAGAATCCACCACCAAGACTCGTAAAGGCTAAGCCACCGGAATCAAGGATAAAGGAAACACTCCGCCCCACCACTACAATCGATAAAGGTCTAGCCACCACGACTATAGATAAAGGAAACCGAAGATTTAAAAGACCTCACCACAATATTTGATAAAGAACAAGTCACCACAATTATTGATAAAGGTGTCACTCCTAACCACCAAGATCAAAGATCTATAAAGGTAAAAGAAGATTTGTAAGAAATAGAGGCTGCTCTATTAATTTTCATTCAACATCAACTAACTGCCTTACAATGAGAAATTAAGCACTTATTTATAGCCACACACATGCTATTTTCTAGGAATAAAGAAATACAAATATTAAAGAAATAAAAGGTTGTCATGTGCTAAGGACAACCACTAATTTATCCACCAATAGGAAAAGGACAGACAAAGCTTCTAGAAAGATTCCTTCTGCACAAGGGCCCACAAACCGTTAAAAATAACGTTGTCACACGTGCCTTCCTTATCCTGTCAACAACTGCCATTCCTTCTTTATTGGGTCCACTGTCATGTCACCGAAATAAACTGAACTGAACAAAACTGGTGACTTTATTCTGGTATTTCTGGACTGGAGTCGTTCACTGGTAAGCTTCATTGAAGGGTCTTGACTGGAGCCTGGAAACTGGAGACTGGAGCCTGGAGACTGGAGGGAGACTGGAGCCTGGAGTCTGGAGACTGGAGACTGGAGCCTAGAGTCTGGAAACTGGAGACTGGAGCCTGGAGACTGGAGACTGGAGACTGGAGACTGGAGCCTGGAGCCTGGAGATTGGAGGATCTTCACTGGAGCCTGGATCTGGAGCATATTCACTGGAGATTGCATCTGGAGGATCTTCACTGGAGAATGCATCTGGAGGATCTTTACTGGAGAATGCATCTGGAGGATCTTCACTGGAGAATGCATCTGGAGGATCTTCGCTGGAGAATGCATCTGGAGGATCTTCACTGGAGAATGCATCTGGAGGATCTTTACTGGAGAATGCATCTGGAGGATCTTCACTGGAGAATCCATCTGGAGAATCTTTACTGGAGAATGGATCTGGAGGATCCAACTGGAGGATCCATCTGGAGCCTTGAAACTGGAGCATCTCACAGGAGTGCAACTGACGGATACTCGCTGAAGTGTCACTGGTCAGTAGCACTATTGAAATGAAGTTACTGAAGAGTTGTTGTTGATCAAGGCTTGTTTTGTCACTAATGAACTTTAAGACCAACGACTTTTGTCTTGGTTGCAAAACTTCAATACTCAAATTAGTATCAAGATCAACATACACCAGTAGTATAATGCCAATAAAGGATATCCAGGGGTACATGGTTGCTTGCTGATCTTTGATTAATAAATATACGAGCCAAGCCTTTTTGTGGAAATGGCTCGGGGTCATTTCTGCATCACACATGTTCATGCATGTAAAGATCTAGAGAAAGGATTCAATGATTCAACAAGAACAAGACCCAAGAGTTGTTGTTGTAAGATTTGTTGCTAAAATGGGATTATAGATTTGATTAAAACTGATTTTTAATGAAATAAACACCAATATATTTTGATGTTGCATGAAAGATTTGTTAAGAGATTTGAACATAAAATGGTTAGATGATTACATGCATTTACTTTTTGGGGTGATTTTTGCAAGAACTAAGTTTAATGATTAAGTTTTGTTTAAATTCAGTTTTAGTTGATGATTGATGATCTTGAAATTGTTAATAATCTGTATATTTGATGTTGCATGAAAGATTTGTTAAGAGATTTGAACATAAAATGGTTAGATGATTACATGCATTTACTTTTTGGGGTGATTTTTGCAAGAACTAAGTTTAATGATTAAGTTTTGTTTAAATTCAGTTTTAGTTGATGATTGATGATCTTGAAATTGTTAATAATCTGTATATTTGATGTTAAAATAACACAAAAGTGAATAACTAAGTCATTGGTGAGTTGTTTGGACCCAAATACTTTCTGACAGAATCCATTTTCTGTCTTGGAACGGATAAACTGAGCATGTGAAGGCTGTTTCAAACAAAACTTTAAAAATAAAAGTTGTATATGAACGAGTTAAGTTTAACCACCAACTGGAATCACCCAAAAATACTGAACAAAACAAAAGATATGATTTTTCTACTAAAACGGGTCAAAACTGCATTTTTGTCTGAATATTTTATCAACTTTGACAATTTTTATCTCCTAATCCATAAGGTTCCAGGAGGCCATACTTGGTGGAAAGTAAGTTCAATGTGTCCTAAACTTACAATAAAATCATGGTATTTTTATTAAGAGCATAACCCAAAGAACTTTTATAAAACATTTGGATACACAAAACAGTGGCTGTTTTGACCACTTTCACTTATAAAAATATTTAGAGGTAGTAAACATTCTTTATAAATTAAGCCAAAAATTACAAAATAAGTGGACATATATAGTTCATTGTATAAAAATCAGAAGGTCCCAAATAATTATATTTAACCCCGAATTAGTGGCCAACATTTCATAAATCTGATGTATAAAAACAGAAAAGTTGAAAGGAAACTAACCATTTGTATAATGGGCTAAAAGATGCACTAAAGACCATAATGGGCTAGCCCGGCCCAATCTGTATACCCAATGGACCATGAATCAGTAGGCCCACTTGGCGCAATAAACCATGTAGCCCAATAACCAATATAACCCACTAAGCACATAACCCAAATAAGGTTAAGCCCAACAACTAAATTAAGCCCAAGTCACTTAAAAGCCAATAACACTTAGGCCCAATTGGTGATGGCCCATAACCCCTAAACGAATTTCATAAACCCGGATAATCATAAGACATATCGAGAATTATGTGAGTTTGAAAGATAAGCGAAATCAAAGTAACACAAAAGATAATTAAGTGGAATGGACATAAGTAATTACGTTAACCAAACTATAAATTGATATTACAAATGCTAATTCGTGCTAAAATCGGTTACACATCAAATGATGAATAAGGATAATATAACTTAATATGGCATTCTCATATGATAACCTAAGATGCCAAACGAAACCACAAATGAAGGCAAGTTACCGAAACTCTAACAACTTATAACTACATGTATATTGAAAGTGACCTTTTTCACCAACAATCCCTACAACTAAAAAGATGTGAATATTAGCAATACACTTGGATCCCATAATTGATGACAACATAATGAAAGTGGCATTTCTAAGTGATGGCTTAAGATAGGAACTTACATATATTAGTCCTCTCGTAGGGATAGTCTTGGCTTTGTGTATGGTTGAGGACCATGATGGAATATATGATCAAGGAAGCTATAGATGGGAAGTACCCATTTTGGATAAGTGAATATGATGTGCGTCATATCAAGGTGAGTCCTAGCCCCCTTTCAAACTCTTTTATGTGTTTTACTTTCGGGGTGAAAAGCATGATAAATAAAATTGTTTTCTTTTATGAAATGATGCTTTGAAAGAATGATTATGATATGAGAATTATTGTATGTTCAACATGTTATATATTATATGATGAGCTTGAGTACTGTCAAACTGTTTCACCTCGGTACACTACTATTAACTCTTCGAAAGGCCTGTAGTATGAGAGTTGCGCAACTAGGACTTGTCCCCTCACCCAACGAGTAACGGTGGGATGCTTGGTTTGTCTTTATGGCGACCTTCATTGCCAGTCAGACCACGCGGTGCTCTAGCTACTATATCAGTGGTCATGCCACGCCCCTTCTATTATTGGCCGTCTCCATGGCACGACCCCTTTATTATTATTGCACATGATTGATGGCATGTGTTTCTTATTATCTTGGACATAACCGGTTTTAGTAGTGGCTCAAGAACAATCTCATCAAATTATGTCATGGTAGTCTTACCATTGACCAAGTGGTATTGATATTATTTATGGTTGGATATTATGGATTAAACATACGGTTTGGGTATTGAACCTTATATGGAATCTTGAAAGTTGTTGAAATTGGCGATATTGAAGACCGAATGGTTTTGGTATGATGTATGATTAATCGATTTATATACTTTTTCTCTCACGATAAATTTGATAAATGAGAGCTTTATAATTTACCATGGATTCTCAACTCTTTGAAATGACGTTATGGTATTTTGAAAACTTGATGGTTTGATATGGGAATTTTTGCCGATCATGTGGTTTGGGTATATTGATATCTGATAATACGTTTTCTAAGTATTGAAATGATTATGATATGAGAATTATTGTATGTTCAACATGTTATATATTATATGATGAGCTTGAGTACTGTCAAACTGTTTCACCTCGGTACACTACTATTAACTCTTCGAAAGGCCTGTAGTATGAGAGTTGCGCAACTAGGACTTGTCCCCTCACCCAACGAGTAACGGTGGGATGCTTGGTTTGTCTTTATGGCGACCTTCATTGCCAGTCAGACCACGCGGTGCTCTAGCTACTATATCAGTGGTCATGCCACGCCCCTTCTATTATTGGCCGTCTCCATGGCACGACCCCTTTATTATTATTGCACATGATTGATGGCATGTGTTTCTTATTATCTTGGACATAACCGGTTTTAGTAGTGGCTCAAGAACAATCTCATCAAATTATGTCATGGTAGTCTTACCATTGACCAAGTGGTATTGATATTATTTATGGTTGGATATTATGGATTAAACATACGGTTTGGGTATTGAACCTTATATGGAATCTTGAAAGTTGTTGAAATTGGCGATATTGAAGACCGAATGGTTTTGGTATGATGTATGATTAATCGATTTATATACTTTTTCTCTCACGATAAATTTGATAAATGAGAGCTTTATAATTTACCATGGATTCTCAACTCTTTGAAATGACGTTATGGTATTTTGAAAACTTGATGGTTTGATATGGGAATTTTTGCCGATCATGTGGTTTGGGTATATTGATATCTGATAATACCTTTTCTAAGTATTGAAATGATTATGTAACGAAATTTACTTAAAAACCTATGCACTCACCAACTACGTTTTCGTAGTTGATACTTTTTCTTCATGCTTTTCAGGAATTAGCATAAGCTTTGAGGAATTATATGCTTCATGTTTGTTTGCATTGCACTTTGGAGTCAAAGATCAAACCTTGTGATGGGCAATGGAATCCGCCTTGATCATTGTAGTATATCATCTCATGTATTTGTTATTTGTTTCGTGGACTCAATATCCAAGTATGGTAGACGTATTGTACTTGGGAATTGGTTCACATGCTTGTGCATTGTAAAATTGTTTTTATCAAATAAAGCTATGGTGAATGTTATCTATTATCCTTCGTTTTGAATACTCGACTTTCTGTACATCTCATTGTTCAGCCGTAGTTGGGGTGTTACAGCAGGGTCTTACGTCTGGTCATTGTCCTGCCAGCTGCACTGTCAAGATACCAAGTATGTTTCTTTCGATCACCCTGCACATCCACCAGATATATTAGTTAGATTTGGGAACCCATCGACTGATGGGTTCACTGGATCCTCCCTTATGGATCCCTGGGAGTATCTGGTTGAGTTCACTTTCTTCAACAGTAGTTTTTGTAGAAAACACTACTGGAGTTGATAGTTTAGAAACCTTTTTCTTTTTCTCAATTGAAGGAACATTTTTATCTTTCTTAGAAAAAGGTTTGGAATTTTGTTTAGGGCCAGATGAAGTACCCTCAAAGTTGTTCAGTCTTGCATTACAACTTTGAACTTGACGAGCCAGTAGTTGAAACTGGCTCTCCAGCCTTAACAAAATTGTTTCTTCAGATGATACCTGAGCTTTTCCAGATTACTGGACCTTAGGCTTAGGAAGGGAACTGTTCTTTTTCTTTTGAACTTGGGGTTCTTTAGAAGCAGTCAGAGGCAAAGGTTTATTTTGATTGACCTTTTTAACTGGAGCAGTCATCTGGGCTGCTCCAGTCTTAACCTCTGGAAGTTGAGCTGGTATAATACAAGTTTTTGGGGTAGAAGGTTCATCATAAACGGTAATTGGTTTAACCTCCTCTGGTAACCGGTCAATAACTGGTATTAATGCTGCAATATGAGTATTTCCATCCAGATATGCACGTTTTTGGGATGGAAATTGGTTTATTCCAGCATCATATGGCTTTCTTGTTTCTAGCCATGATTTAATGACCTGTTTTTCGTTTTGCAAAATTATTTCCAGGTCATGTTTTTCTTGAACCAGTTGTTCAGTTACCAAAACTTGTGCTTGAAATGCCAGTTCAATATCTTGAAGTTCTTTTAATTTTGATTTTAAAGCAGCGATTTCAGAGGAATCTGTTTCTAGACCATTAAGACTGTCAAATCTAACAGTTTCCACAAAAATTAAATCAGAATTTAGAGCTTCAGCAATGTCCAATTTTAATTCAGGATCGGTTTCAATATCATACTCACTAACCTTTTTTATAACTATGTCCACCCATCGACCAGATGTTACATCATCCTTCACCAGATGCTCTTGGTCTGCCAGAGCCATAAAGCAACAATCTCTTTCCTCTTCTTCATCAACTGATGAATCATCTGAGGGAACCCATGCTTCTTCAGTGGTTGCAATCATGCATTTATTATTTTCTATTTGTTGAGACATGAGAGCAATTTAAGCCTTAAGCTTTTTGTACTTGGACTTATAGCTATCATCAGGCTTGTTATAAGAAGTAGATGGACCAGACTGGGAGACAAACTGACTAGACTTGCACTCCTTCATGAAATGACCTTTTCTGCCACACTTAAAGCATGTCAGATTGGTCTTGTCAGTAGAGGAACTGGGTGCATGTTGTCCAGTGGGCCTATTTGCCATTGCCTTAAAATGATTAAACGTTTTAGCAATCATTGCAACCAGGTCATCACTGTCAGTTTCATCACAGTCTGGAGAGATATTGTTAGTGACTCCAGAATCCATTAGTTCAGACATCATCTTCTTCATAGAAAATACATTCTCGGAAGATATTAATGCAGCACAGGGTGGTTCAGAATTACTGACCATTGTGGAACTACTGGAAGCATGATTTAAAGCATCTTTTTCAACCTCAATCTTCTGGGCTTGATTCTCTTCAGGGAATCTGAAGGCTCCATACAATGTTGACAGAGTATGGGAGTGCAAGGTTTTACCTTGTCTCAAGACCAGAATCATGTGAGACCATTTAGTGGGAAGAATATCACAAAATTTCTCTAAAAGTATATCCTTGTCTTTCTCAACCCCTAGTCCCCTTAACTGGTTTATAATGCTCATAAATCTGGTGTAAGTACCAGTTAGAGACTCATTGGGGAGAGCAAAAAATGACTCATACTTTTTGTTTAGGGAGACCTTTCTGGTAACAACAGTGTCATCACCTCCCTCATGCTGGTTCACCAGTTCATCTTACATGGTTTTAGCACTGGGATAGAAAACTAGTGTGGGAATTAGGGTTTCTGGAATAGCCCCGAGGATCATGTTTTTAAGGATGGTATCAAGATTTACCAATCTCCTCTCCTCTTCGGACCAGTGTTCCTCCCTCTTTTCCCTTCCACTTCTTGATCCAGTTGGGTCAAGGAGTGCATTGATAGGAAGTCTAGGCACACAGGGTCCTTCATTTAAAATTTTCATCATATTCCTTTCAATACCAGTAACATGTAATATCATCCTGGTTTTCCACGTACCAAATTCATCACTGCTCCCATTGAATTTAGGAACAGGATTATTTGAGTAGTGCCCATGCACATGTGGAGAAGCAGGAGGAGGAGGAGGTGGAGGATTATTATTGACAACGGGTAGGTCATTAAGATTAGTTTCATGAGTTTCTTGTGTATTTTCTGGGATGGCCATCGTGAAACAGATCTAGGCAAGTATATTAGCCTTCTGCTCTGATACCAATTGTAAAGTCCCTCACACGATGGTTTAACCCACGAGTGTAAAATAACAAGTCAAGTATGCACTCGATTGGACTAGTATTACTTTAAATACAAATGCAGGAATATAAATAAAGTAATAAAGACTTAAAGCAATATTTAAGCAAGTTAATAAATGGTGGAACACAAATGTAATTTTCAAGTGTATTTTATTTATTGATGTTAAACAAAATACAAGATTGTTGCGGAACCTAGATAATACAAGTATGTAACTATCTAAACAATCTTTGAATTACAAGTGATCTATACTTGCTAAATAATCTCCTTGGATCGATATACTTAAAGTTGTGAAGTATAACTATTATGATCGAGAGTATTTTAGCAAGTTAACCAAATTGCAAAAAGTAATTTGTACGAGGTATGTGACTTGGTATTTATAGGCAAATAAATTCAACAGTGAATTTATTATGCCGTACAAATATGGTTGCATGCATTTAAGGCAACAACTTTAATTCCTTAAATGCATTGGTTAAAGTACAAGGATAAAGTCATTTTGATGTGACTTGTTATCCTTTTAACCAACCACCTTTACACATGTATTGTACTTTTATCAATAGACAAATGGATTGTCCGTGTAAAAGTGTGTAAAGGCAAAAGTCAATTCCTCGTAATCAGTGTTCAGACTTGTAAGGTCTAGAACACTGACAAAGCTCCAGTCAGGAGATCTGGTAAGACTGTCAGTGGGCTCCACTGATTGTCAGTCTTCTTTCTTCAAACTTCAGTCTTTGACTTCAGTGAGAATGTCTTCAGTAGAAACGATCTTGACTGGAGTGAAGTCCAGTGAGCTAACCTGGTGGAATCCAGATTCCTGTACAAGTAAACAGCTCACTGGTCTTCTATTATTTCTGGACAAATCTTCAGTGCCGCTCCAGTCTTCAAGTATGGAGTGGGTCCAGTAAATCTGGACCTAACATCAATTAATTCAGTAAATTTTAAAAGATCTTTATTATTTTTTATAACACTACAAGTAAATGGTTCTGTATAAATTGTTTTGATCGATTTTGGGTTATTCTCAATATAAAATACGAATGTGTCATCCTAGTATAACTTTATTGTAACTCCTAATTTTATTTTATTTTTTTTGTAACTCCTAATTTATTTCTACTATTAGTGTGTCATTTTTATTACTATTAGTGGAGTAATAAAAATATAACTACAGTTACATATAACTAAATTCTATAAAAGATATTCTTTTAATTCAAAGAGATTAATGAAATATTTAATATTTAATATTTAATATTTAATATTTGTTATATTACAATTTTTTAATATTTAATATTTTTTATATTACAATTTTTTCAAAATTTTTCGTAAATTACAATTTGTGATATATTTATATTTATATACATAGTAAAATATTTTAGATCCACTTTCATCATTACTTTACATTTCATCATTACCAGGTTCGCTAATTAATCATTTTATTAAAAATTTTGTATTAAATATCACAAACCTTAACACACGCTTCCAATATATAAATAAACATTAACCACATCATCCACTAAAAGTAGTTTTGCTTTCTGCTCTACATACCATACAAAATATCTTAATTAAACAATATGCTAATATATCGTTTTAAATTCTCAGGCTGATCAGTTATTTTTAATTATAATGCAAATGTAATTGTCAAATAACAATCAGATTTCAAATGATTTGGTTTTCTCAGTTTGAAATTCTGCTGTTGACTTTCTTCACTTATAGTAATTTAAAGTTACACATCATAAGACCAAATAATATAATCTATAAGCCCAAATGTCATTCACAGTTTGTACATAACTTAAGCTTAATAAAACTCAATGAAATAATCTCATTGTTAATAAGTTAGTTTTTGTTTACAAGTGTCATCCGTTCTCTTCTATTTTTTCTTTTTGTCCTATATAAACCTTCTTCGCAATTAGATTCATTCATTAATAAGCCTCCATCCTCAGTAAAAATAAAATTCTCGATAGATCTATATTTTAAAAAAGATTATAACAATTTTAAGAATGGAATTTGATTTTATTATATTAGATCTATCGATTAAATATACTACCATGATTTCACCGTTTAAATATACTACCATGATTTCACTGTAAATATACTACCATGATTTCACGTTTAAATATACTACCATGATTTCACTTATATTATAGATCTATCGATTAAATATACTACCATGATTTCACCGTTTAAATATACTACCATGATTTCACTGTTGACATATTCAAGGACAGTTTGGAAACTTTAGTCTACTTGGAGTCTCATGGGTTTGATGTGGGTGATGTTTGCGCCCGTTTAAATGAAATGATGTCTCTGAAAGAAAAGGTGGGCCAGTTCAGGGATTTGTCTAGGATTGATAAAGAATCTGAAAAGAGTGAGCAAGTGGAGATGAACCAACTTGAAGTGAATATTAAGATATTGGAAAATGAGATGGAGGAGAATGTGAAGATGAAGAACACGAAGAATGAGAAAGTTATAAAGTTGCAATCGAACTTGCATCTTCTTTCTAAACAGATTTTAGATTTTGATCTTGCTTTTGAAAAACTTGCAGCCACCTCTTTATAAGTGTGGTTTTCTTTAATGTTGTGGTTTCTCCCTTGTAACTATCATCCAACTATGCTAAAATACTGCTAATGTGGAATTTTGCATCTTCATCTTTGCTGTAGTTTCGGCTTTAATCTTTGCTATAGTAATTATAGGTCACTGTTGATAGAGATGACATTCTTGGTGTAGTGATTTTGATAGTGTCAAAACTTACAATGTTTAAGTTAAAGAAAATCAAGAACAAACTTGAACAAATTTATAACATTTGAACAGGAAGAAACTTGAATGCCTTTCGACTATTGTAACAATACACTGCAACTACCACCGACAACAACAGCAAAACACGAATAAAGAATATTGATACTTAACTTACAAAAGTTGCAGTAGTGAACCATAACAAGTGAATAAAGAATATTGATACTTAACTTACAAAAGTTGCAGTAGTGAACCATAACAAGTGAATAAAGAATATTGATACTTAACTTACAAAAGTTGCAGTAGTGAACCATAACAAGTGAATAAAGAATATTGATACTTAACTTACAAAAGTTGCAGTAGTGAACCATAACAAGTGAATAAAGAATATTGATACTTAACTTACAAAAGTTGCAGTAGTGAACCAAAACACGCGAATAAAGAATATTGATACTTAACTTACAAAAGTTGCAGTAGTGAACCATAACAAGTGAATAAAGAATATTGAAGATTGATCTTGTAACATTCGAATTGCTTATAATTGCTCAAATATTGTTGTGATTCATAAAAACAATACGTTTCAGAACAAATATAAAAAATCATAATATTTACAATTATTATATTTAGTCAGTCTGGTATTTTCTGGGATAATATAGTTGTGCCAGTTATACTAAGTTGATATAATTCCAATTTCGAAACTGATTAGAACGTGTAATTTCTGTATTTTTAAAATATATATAAATATATTAAATTTTTAATCTATATGTTAAACACATATTACAAATTCATTACCAATTGGCTTTATCTCTTTCATCTTCATTTTCAATTCATATTATTTCAATTTCAACAACAAATTTCTTATTTCTTCCTCATTGGAATTGTATTCACATTTGAATTCAAAATTATAAAATCTTTTCGAATCTCAAATCGAAATGTATCTTCCATATCTAAAAAAGATATCAAACAGTTATAAAAATTTTGAAATTTGAAATTTTTAGGTTTAATGAAGATTTACAATCTTACAATAGATACGCCAGATTAAGTTATTGATATTTAATTTCGGTCCAAAAGATTGATAATTTTACCCATTAAAAAAGTCATTCAACCCAATAGTATCAAGTTTTTATAAAATTTTATTGACAAAAGAAAGTTTTTAATCAATCTCCTATTGGAGATGTTCAACTTAATGCATTGTCAACACCAATATGTAAGTAAACTAAAAATACAAAAAAATGTAAACTTGATCCATTTATGATCTGCTAAGTACAATGATAGAATTAATCTTGAGCTTAAATGAGTAACAATGGTGGAAATATGGTTAGTGTGTGTAAAGTGTGTTTGTGTGTGAAATGGAGGTTGAAGATGATAGGGAGGAGAGAGAAAGTAATTAAGTGTGTGTTTATTATCTAAGAGTTAATTACAAGGTTAGTTACAAGGGGTATTTATATCCTAAACATTACAAGTTTCATCTAAACTGTTAGGTCGGAAATCGACCAAGTATAATTTGTTCAGAAATAGCTTGAAGTTCAGTGAAAACGTTTGTACAGAATTCTGAGCTGTAACATCCCAAAACTTAATCGTTTCTGTTGACTAACGTCGTTAGGTCAAATTCTAAGTCCGTGATATGTTATGTGGTAAAATGTGTGTTTATATGTTTATGTGCCCTACATGTGAGATTTAATTACCTTGAATGAGTGACAATAAAGTGGACTAAATGATGTGTAAAAGGCCTTTGTAGTGTGCGAAAGTGCTTTAGTGTGTTATATGTATCCCCAATAGGTGTTTTCAAGCGAAATAAAGTCAATATGAAGTCCAGGGACCAATTTTGCTAAAGTTGAAAAGTTAAAAACGGGTTTGGCATGGGATTAGCCTAATCTAGGTTAATTTTGCAGCCATTAAACATAATTAAAACTAATGCAAAAGTTCCTTCAATTCTTTCTTGATTTCTTAAGAAAATCTCCAAGTTTTGGTCAATCAAATCGTGTGTTTTGTATTGAATCGGATCAGCCACTGTTTGTTCAGGTAATCAATGATTTGTTGTCGATATTTTCAGATCTAATGATGTTTTATAAAGGATCAAATCTGATTTTATAAAGGGTTTTTGATAAGTTAGGGTTTATTATGTGTTTAAGCCAATTAATGATCAAAACGGAATCAAACGAGTTTGTAATCGATCATTATGATCAAAATATGTTTAACAATGTCAAAAACGTGTTTTGAGTGAAGCCTAAGTCGATCGATTTCTGGAAAAATGAAGATTAAAGCCGTTTTATGAATTCTGGACGAAGATAGGTTTAAATTCGTTCCTGAAGCTTAAATTCGTTTTCTGGAAATCTAAGTTCGTTTGAAAAACGAAGTTTAACTTCGTTCGAGAGTACGTCGTGCTCGCATGTGGGAGAGTACGTCGTGCTCGCATGTGGGAGAGTACGTCGTGCTCGCATGTGGGAGAGTACGTAGTGCTCGCATGTGGGAGAGTACGTCGTGCTCGCATGTGGGAGAGTACGTCGTGCTCGCATGTGGGAGAGTACGTAGTGCTCGCATGTGGGAGAGTACGTCGTGCTCGCATGTGGGAGAGTACGTAGTGCTCGCATGTGGGAGAGTACGTAGTGCTCGTATGTGGGAGAGTACGTCGTGCTCGCATGTGGGAGAGTACGTCGTGCCGCATGTGGGAGAGTACGTATAAATCGTGCTCGCATGTGGGAGAGTACGTCGTGCTCGCATGTGGGAGAGTACGTAGTGCTCGCATGTGGGAGAGTACGTCGTGCTCGCATGTGGGAGAGTACGTCGTGCTCGCATGTGGGAGAGTACGTAGTGCTCGCATGTGGGAGAGTACGTCGTGCTCGCATGTGGGAGAGTACGTAGTGCTCGCATGTGGGAGAGTACGTCGTGCTCGCATGTGGGAGAGTACGTAGTGCTCGCATGTGGGAGAGTACGTCGTGCTCGCATGTGGGAGAGTACGTCGTGCTCGCATGTGGGAGAGTACGTCGTGCTCGCATGTGGGAGAGTACGTAGTGCTCGCATGTGGGAGAGTACGTCGTGCTCGCATGTGGGAGAGTACGTAAACCGTGCTCGTATGTGGGAGAGTACGTCGTGCTCTCATGTGGGAGAGTACGTAGTGCCCGTATGTGGGAGAGTACGTCGTGCTCGCATGTGGGAGAGTACGTCGTGCTCGCATGTGGGAGAGTACGTAGTGCTCGCATGTGGGAGAGTACGTCGTGCTCGCATGTGGGAGAGTACGTCGTGCTCGCATGTGGGAGAGTACGTAGTGCTCGCATGTGGGAGAGTACGTCGTGCTCGCATGTGGGAGAGTACGTCGTGCTCGCATGTGGGAGAGTACGTAGTGCTCGCATGTGGGAGAGTACGTCGTGCTCGCATGTGGGAGAGTACGTAGTGCTCGCATGTGGGAGAGTACGTCGTGCTCGCATGTGGGAGAGTACGTCGTGCTCGCATGTGGGAGAGTACGTCGTGCTCGCATGTGGGAGAGTACGTCGTGCTCGCATGTGGGAGAGTACGTCGTGCTCGCATGTGGGAGAGTACGTCGTGCTCGCATGTGGGAGAGTACGTCGTGCTCGCATGTGGGAGAGTACGTCGTGCTCGATGTGGGAGAGTACGTCGTGCTCGCATGTGGGAGAGTACGTCGTGCTCGTATGTGGGAGAGTACGTCGTGCTCGCATGTGGGAGAGTACGTCGTGCTCGTATGTGGGAGAGTACGTCGTGCTCGCATGTGGGAGAGTACGTCGTGCTCGCATGTGGGAGAGTACGTCGTGCTCGATGTGGGAGAGTACGTCGTGCTCGCATGTGGGAGAGTACGTCGTGCTCGCATGTGGGAGAGTACGTCGTGCTCGATGTGGGAGAGTACGTCGTGCTCGTATGTGGGAGAGTACGTCGTGCTCGCATGTGGGAGAGTACGTCGTGCTCGCATGTGGGAGAGTACGTAGTGCCGCATGTGGGAGGTACGTCGTGCTCGCATGTGGGAGAGTACGTCGTGCTCGCATGTGGGAGAGTACGTATAAATCGTGCTCGTGTGGGAGAGTACGTCGTGCTCGCATGTGGGAGAGTACGTAGTGCTCGCATGTGGGAGAGTACGTCGTGCTCGCATGTGGGAGAGTACGTAGTGCTCCGTATGTGGGAGAGTACGTCGTGCTCGCATGTGGGAGAGTACGTCGTGCTCGCATGTGGGAGAGTACGTAGTGCCCATGTGGGAGGTACGTCGTGCTCGCTGTGGGAGAGTACGTCGTGCTCGCATGTGGGAGAGTACGTCGTGCTCGCATGTGGGAGAGTACGTCGTGCTCGCATGTGGGAGAGTACGTCGTGCTCGCATGTGGGAGAGTACGTCGTGCTCGCATGTGGGAGAGTACGTAGTGCTCGCATGTGGGAGAGTACGTCGTGCTCGCATGTGGGAGAGTACGTCGTGCTCGCATGTGGGAGAGTACGTCGTGCTCGTATGTGGGAGAGTACGTCGTGCTCGCATGTGGGAGAGTACGTAGTGCTCGCATGTGGGAGAGTACGTACGTGCTCGCATGTGGGAGAGTACGTCGTGCTCGCATGTGGGAGAGTACGTAGTGCCCGTATGTGGGAGGGTACGTTAAAATGGTTGCTCGGGTGGCTCCTTGCAACAAGTCATATGTGGCGAGTAGTTCGGGTGGCCTGATGACCCACCTAATGTCGTGAACATAACGTGCTACTCATGGATCGACATTGTCTTTCCTTAACGGTAACTTCGGTTACAACTTAACGGTGACCTAGTCACAACTTAATGAGATGAGATGAAATGACGAAATTGATTAGGCACACTTAGGGTCATGGACTCTATGCTTGTATGTGATAAGGATACTTATGTGGTGATATAAATGCCTAAATCAAATGACGTAATGTTTTAAAGTGACGTGTTTAATGGATGAAATGTTTGCTTAAACTTGGTGTTATCTTACTTAGCTTTAAAGCTAACACTTGTTTCTTCTTATGTGTTGACACCCCTCAGGTTAAGCAGTGAGATGTCGTGTGAAGCTTTGGCGAGAGATGGGTAGATGATCAGGATGGCTTTAGTTTACCCAATAACTTCGCATAGACTCAATGTTAATGATTTCCTTTATGGAACTATTGTAATGACTATGTTATGGTTGCTTTATGTTGGGCAATCTTATGGATTTCTTTTATTACTGATTTGATGCTATTAGTAACACCACTTATGTATCTCAACTGTTTTCATTGGTTGAGGTTTTTAATAAACTGTTTTCTTGGTTGAGGTTTTTAATAAACTGTTTCCGCTTTATTGACGCCGTTAGGCGAAAATTTTTGGAAATCCATATTTTTACGAAACGGGTGTTACAAGTTGGTATCAGAGAAGTAGTTTAAGTGAACCAAGGCCTATTGACCATAGGGTTTGGACTTAAACTTAAGATGTGCATGCTAGGTACTCGTAGGATGCTTTAGCTAGTGATGACATGTGATGTAGGATGGGTTGGGATGAGTGCGAGTGTGATAGGGCTTACGAGATGTTTACGTTACGATGATATGTTTTAGCCTTATCTCAACGAGCTTTTTGTTTTATTTTGCGCTTATCGACTCCACCATTTTATTGAAGGAAAATGGTTAACACTCGCAACCGCAACATCCAACGCGACGGAGCTACTGCTAGCGTTACTCCACCTGTCCATCCGGGTGCAGGTGCTGCTAATGCTGCTACTAATGCTAATGTGAATCGTGTGAACCCCCGCCGTGTTAATCAACCAGGCTCATTGGGTCCGATGCCTCCACCACCTGGCAATCCTCCGAGAGTTAACGATGTAGTGGTGGATCAGATTCCCAATCAGGCGGAGATGTATAATCTTGTGCTAACTCTTCAGGCCCAGTTGGCCCAAACGCAAGAACAGTTGAATCAGGCGTTGGCAGCTAACGCAGAAGGATCTGGTAACAGTCACTCTGTGCCTTCTCACCACACTGAGCCACCGGTCGATGATGTCGTTATTCCCCATGCTAATGTTAATGTGGTTCCTCCTAATGATGTTCACGCCCCTCGATTCAAGTTTGAAAGTTTCCAGAAGTGTGGAGCTCAGAAATTCTATGGAACACTTAATGCAGTAGGTTGCATGGAATGGCTTGATGATACTGAGATGGTTTTTGAAGCTTGTGATTGTCCCGAGGATAAGAAAGTGTTGTGTGCTAGTAGGATGTTGAAAGAAGGTGCTCGGGACTGGTGGAAGAGCATTACCATTTCGATGACTCCAGCTATGGTATCTGCTATTACGTGGGCTAACTTCAGACAGAAATTTATTGAAGAGTATATTGGAGTTCATGAGCAGCGCAAAATGGAAAAAGAGTTTCGTGCCTTGACGGCTGAAGTGGGTAAAATCAATGATTATGCTCGTTCCTTTATGGAGAAGATGAAGTTCGTGGGTCATTTATTCCGAACTGATGCAGATCAAGTTGCTTGTTATGTTGATGGTTTGCCTCCGAGTTATCGAGGTATATGCAGGCAGCATAAGACTCTAACTAAAGCTATCAAAGAGTCTAAGAAGCTTGATGATGATTTTGCTGCGGATAGGAAAGTGGAAAAGAAAGAGGATGAGAAGAAGTCTGGCAATAAGAGGAGGTTTGGTGGGTCAAATCGTTTTGGTAAGAAATTCAAGGGATCTTCGTCCTCCGATAAGGGAAAGACAGACAAGGATGGAAAATGGTGTTCTAGCTGCAAGGCTTTTCATTCTGGACAGTGTTCTGCTAAGACCCGCAGGTGCAATAGGTGTGGAGCACAGGGTCATACTTTTGATGAATGCACTGATAAAGCAAGATGTTATAAATGTGGAGATTCAAAGCACCGTATTGCCGATTGTCCCCAAATGAAGAAAGATGGGGGAAAGAAGACGGAAGTCCCCAAAGCCAAAGCCCGTGCTTATCAGATGACGGCTGAAGAGGCCAAAGATGACGACCAGGTAGTTACTGCTACCCTTATTGTTAACTCAAAACCCGCTAATGTGTTATTTGATTCTGGTGCGAACAAATCTTTTGTGTCTACTCTGTTTGCTCCTAAGTTAGACATGACTACTAGTCCTTTACGGTGCCCTATAGAAGTAGAAGTGGCTAATGGTGCAACGTCTATTATTCGGGAAGGTTACTCTGATTGTCCTTTAGAAATAGAGGGTCGTTTGTTTACTGCTAACCTGTTACCCGCTACCATTCCTAGTTTTGATGTTGTTCTCGGTATGGACTGGATGTCGAAGAATGATGCTGTCGTCTTATGTGCAAAGAAAATAGTTCGTATCGCTACCCCTGACGGAAAAGGTGTCTGTGTTTATGGTGACAAGAAGCTGGGAAATGTTAAGGTGATATCGATGATGAAAGCACTTCGTTGTATACGGCAAACTAAGTCACATTTTCTAGCTTATGTCATCGATTCTCGTATCGCGAAGCCTACAGTCTCTGATGTCGAGGTTGTTTCCGAGTTTCCTGATGTTTTCCCTGAAGATCTTCCAGGTCTTCCTCCTGATCGTGAGGTTGAATTTTCTATTGACCTCATTTCTGGTGCTACTCCTGTAGCCAAAGCTCCCTATCGATTAGCTCCGACGGAGATGAAGGAGCTGATGACCCAAATTCAGGAACTTTTAGATAAAGGTTTCATTCGTCCGAGTTCCTCTCCATGGGGTGCTCCTATCCTTTTTGTAAAGAAGAAAGACGGATCCATGCGTATGTGTATCGATTATCGCGAGCTGAATAAAAGAACAGTGAAGAATAAGTATCCACTCCCTCGCATTGATGATTTGTTCGATCAACTTCAAGGTGCTTCCTGCTTTTCAAAGATTGACTTACGGTCTGGCTATCATCAATTAAAGGTTGAAGAAGAAAGTGTAGCCAAAACAGCGTTCCGAACTCGTTATGGTCATTACGAGTTCCTTGTCATGCCATTTGGTTTGACAAATGCTCCAGCGAAGTTTATGGATTTGATGAACCGTGTCTGTCGACCATTTTTGGATCATTTCGTTATCGTTTTCATCGACGACATCCTTGTGTATTCAAAGTCGGAAGAGGAGCATAGAGAGCATTTGAGAGCTGTCCTTCAAGTCCTCAGAGAGAAAAAGCTATATGCTAAGTTCTCCAAGTGCGAGTTCTGGCTAAAGGAAGTTCATTTCCTCGGCCATGTCATCTCCTCTGATGGTATAAAAGTAGATCCTTCGAAGATAGAAGCGGTGTCGAAGTGGGAGCCGCCTAAGTCTCCTACTGAAATTAAGAGTTTTCTCGGTTTGGCTGGTTATTATCGACGTTTTATTCAGGATTTCTCGTGCATTGCCAAGCCAATGACTGAATTAACGAAGAAAGGTGTGAAGTTTGTATGGACCGATGCTCAAGAAAAAGCCTTCACGACGTTGAAAAAGAAGTTGTGTGAAGCTCCTGTTCTAGCTATACCCGAAGGAACCGATGATTTAGTTGTCTTTAGTGACGCATCCATCACGGGGTTAGGGTGTGTACTGATGCAACGAGACAAAGTTATCGCTTACGCCTCTCGACAGCTGAAGCCACATGAGCGGAATTATCCTACTCATGATCTTGAGCTGGCTGCTGTAGTTTTTGCTCTGAAATTGTGGCGACATTATCTGTATGGTACAAAGTGTACCCTATACACGGATCATAAGAGCTTACAGTACGTGTTTACTCAGAAGGATATGAATGTTAGACAACGACGGTGGATGGAGTTATTAAAGGATTATGATTGTGAGATTAAATATCACCCAGGCAAAGCTAATGTGGTTGCTGATGCCTTGAGCCGCAAAGGATATGCGAAGAGTAGGTTATGTGCAATGATTACGAAGGTTGAGTCGAACTTAATGGAATCTATTCGATTAGCTCAAATAGAAGCGTTGAAGGAGGAGAATGTGAAAGAGGAGTCTATTGGGAAAAAGAAGAAAAATAGACTTGAAATGGAAGAAAATAGTCGCGGTCTTCGAACTTACAAAGGTAGAATATGGGTTCCTCTATATGGAGGCAATCGTGAGTTAGTGATGGACGAAGCTCACAAGACTAAGTATTCTGTACACCCTGGTGCCACAAAGATGCATGCAGATTTGAAGCCTATTTATTGGTGGCCCAGTATTAAGAACGATGTAATGATGTACGTACAGAAATGTTTGACGTGTGCGAAGGTGAAAGCTGAACATCAAAAGCCTTACGGGAAGTTTCAGCAACTCGAGATCCCTGAGTGGAAATGGGATCGTATTACGATGGATTTTATAACCAAGCTTCCGAGGACGCCTCGTGGTCACGATATGATATGGGTTATTGTCGATCAATTAACGAAGAGTGCTCACTTTCTCCCAGTTCGTGAGACTGCTCCTATGGAGAACTTCGCTACGTTGTATATTGATGAAGTGGTTTCTAAACATGGTGTCCCGTTATCGATTGTGTCCGATCGTGATGCTCACTTTGTTTCCAAATTTTGGAAGAGTTTTCAACGGGAATTTGGTACTCAAGTTCGTCTGAGCACAGCCTATCACCCGCAGACTGATGGGCAAAGTGAAAGGACTATTCAAACGCTTGAAGATATGCTCAGAGCATGTGTAATGGATGATGGTGGTTCGTGGGTCTTGTTGAGTTTGCGTATAACAATAGTTATCACGCGAGCATTGGAATGCCACCTTATGAGATGTTATATGGTAGAAAGTGTCGGACTCCTAGTTGTTGGTTGGAGCCCAGGGAAAAGCAATTTGCTGGACCTGAAGTAGTACAAATTACGGCCGATAAAGTTAATGTTGCAAAGAAAGCCTTGCGTATTGCTCGCGAAAGGCAAAAGTCATATGCCGATAAGAAAAGAAGGCCGTTTGATTTTAAAGAAGGTGAAATGGTTTTACTCAAAGTGTCGCCTTGGAAAGGTGTATTACGGTTTGGAAAACGTGGACGACTAAATTCGTTTCTGATGACTAAATTTGCTTTCTGACGACTAAATTCGTTTCTGATGACTAAATTTGCTTTCTGACGACTAAATTCGTTTCTGATGACTAAATTTGCTTTCTGACGACTAAATTCGTTTCTGATGACTAAATTTGCTTTCTGACGACTAAATTCGTTTCTGATGACTAAATTTGCTTTCTGACGACTAAATTCGTTTCTGATGACTAAATTTGCTTTCTGACGACTAAATTCGTTTCTGATGACTAAATTTGCTTTCTGACGACTAAATTCGTTTCTGATGACTAAATTTGCTTTCTGACGACTAAATTCGTTTCTGATGACTAAATTTGCTTTCTGACGACTAAATTCGTTTCTGATGACTAAATTTGCTTTCTGACGACTAAATTCGTTTCTGATGACTAAATTTGCTTTCTGACGACTAAATTCGTTTCTGATGACTAAATTTGCTTTCTGACGACTAAATTCGTTTCTGATGACTAAATTTGCTTTCTGACGACTAAATTCGTTTCTGATGACTAAATTTGCTTTCTGACGACTAAATTCGTTTCTGATGACTAAATTTGCTTTCTGACGACTAAATTCGTTTCTGATGACTAAATTTGCTTTCTGACGACTAAATTCGTTTCTGATGACTAAATTTGCTTTCTGACGACTAAATTCGTTTCTGATGACTAAATTTGCTTTCTGACGACTAAATTCGTTTCTGATGACTAAATTTGCTTTCTGACGACTAAATTCGTTTCTGATGACTAAATTTGCTTTCTGACGATAAATTCGTTTGTCTAAATTCGTTTCTGACGAGCTAAATTCGTTTCCTGAAGCTAAATTCGTTTCTGATGACTAAATTCGTTTCTGATGACTAAATTCGTTTCTGATGACTAAATTCGTTTCTGAGACTAAATTCGTTTCTGAGACTAAATTCGTTTCTGAGACTAAATTCGTTTCTGATGACTAAATTCGTTTCTGAGACTAAATTCGTTTCTGAACTAAATTCGTTTCTGAGACTAAATTCGTTTCTGAGACTAAATTCGTTTCTGAGACTAAATTCGTTTCTGAGACTAAATTCGTTTCTGAGACTAAATTCGTTTCTGAGACTAAATTCGTTTCTGAGACTAAATTCGTTTCTGAACTAAATTCGTTTCTGAGACTAAATTCGTTTCTGATGACTAAATTCGTTTCTGATGACTAAATTCGTTTCTGAGACTAAATTCGTTTCTGAGACTAAATTCGTTTCTGATGACTAAATTCGTTTCTGAGACTAAATTCGTTTCTGAGACTAAATTCGTTTCTGAGACTAAATTCGTTTCTGATGACTAAATTCGTTTCTGAGACTAAATTCGTTTCTGAACTAAATTCGTTTCTGAGACTAAATTCGTTTCTGAGACTAAATTCGTTTCTGAGACTAAATTCGTTTCTGAGACTAAATTCGTTTCTGAGACTAAATTCGTTTCTGAGACTAAATTCGTTTCTGAGACTAAATTCGTTTCTGAACTAAATTCGTTTTCTGATGACTAAATTCGTTTCTGATGACTAAATTCGTTTGAATAAATTCGTTTGAAGTTAAATTCGTTTCCTGAAGCTTAAATTCGTTTCTGATGACTAAATTCGTTTTCTGGAAATCTAAGTTCGTTTGAAAAACGAAGTTTAACTTCGTTCAAGCTATTTTCGTTTAAAAGAAGACTAATTTCGTTTGTTAAATCCGTTGGCTAAATTCGTTTTGGAAACGAAGATTAAGTTCGTTTGTTATCAGAAAGCAGTTAAGTTCGTAAGAACAAAACTAAGTTCGTTTGAAGCTAAATTTGTTCGATTCAAAACTAATTTCGTTTGCAAGTCCATTTAAGGTCCCAAATGACTTATATTTTATATATTAATGTACGATAGGTGTCGGGGATTACTATTAAGCACTGTTAGCTTTTGTTGCGCGCACATTCTACTACCAGGTAAGATACACTACTTTTGTCACGCTGAGGGTGCAACAAAATGGTTTCATAAACTATAACCTCCAAACGGTAATGTATAACCTATATTGTGGTTGGGTTGATATGGGAGGTATTCGGGGATTAAAGATGACGATGCCTATGCCTAAAATGTTCCCCGTAAATACGTTTATGATATGATATGTGATGATATGTTTAACGATATGATATGTTATGATGAACGGTGATTAATGATATGATGTAATGATGATATGTGCATGTATATGTGGCTTGTTCATCTAGAACACTAGACCTTTTTAGGTTGCCATGACACGTGCACGTTATAAGGGCCCTAACGTGAAAAGATGATAGATGTGGATTAGTTTAGGATTAATGTGGAAACCTAAACTAAACGTGGTAAATGCTCGAGCTAATTAGACGTTAAGAGTTATGCATAACCCGTGCCTGGCTGTGGTAATAGGTACGTATAAACCGTGCTCGTATGTGGGAGAGTACGTCGTGCTCGCATGTGGGAGAGTACGTAGTGCCCGTATGTGGAGGGTACGTTAAAATGGTTGCTCGGGTGGCTCCTTGCAACAAGTCATATGTGGCGAGTAGTTCGGGTGGCCTGATGACCCACCTAATGTCGTGAACATAACGTGCTACTCATGGATCGACATTGTCTTTCCTTAACGGTAACTTCGGTTACAACTTAACGGTGACCTAGTCACAACTTAATGAGATGAGATGAAATGACGAAATTGATTAGGCACACTTAGGGTCATGGACTCTATGCTTGTATGTGATAAGGATACTTATGTGGTGATATAAATGCCTAAATCAAATGACGTAATGTTTTAAAGTGACGTGTTTAATGGATGAAATGTTTGCTTAAACTTGGTGTTATCTTACTTAGCTTTAAAGCTAACACTTGTTTCTTCTTATGTGTTGACACCCCTCAGGTTAAGCAGTGAGATGTCGTGTGAAGCTTTGGCGAGAGATGGGTAGATGATCAGGATGGCTTTAGTTTACCCAATAACTTCGCATAGACTCAATGTTAATGATTTCCTTTATGGAACTATTGTAATGACTATGTTATGGTTGCTTTATGTTGGGCAATCTTATGGATTTCTTTTATTACTGATTTGATGCTATTAGTAACACCACTTATGTATCTCAACTGTTTTCATTGGTTGAGGTTTTTAATAAACTGTTTCCGCTTTATTGACGCCGTTAGGCGAAAATTTTTGGAAATCCATATTTTTACGAAACGGGTGTTACATGAGCCGTCTCAGAATTACTTCACTGAAGCTTCACTTCAGTTCAGATCAAGATAAATCTGAAGCATTCATTCTGAAGTCAAAGACTGAAGTATGAAGAAGAGAATCATCTCAGAAGCGAGCAAAGAGTGATTCTACCAGATCGAAGACTGAAGCATCTCAGTATAAAGTATTTACAACACTTTACACTGATTACGAGGAAGACTTTTTACTTTACATACCTTTACCCAGTTAATAGATTTATCTATTAATAAAAGGTACAAGGTAAAAGTATAGGTTTGGAACACAGTACTATAAGTCACATCAACTGACTTATATACTCTTCCTAGTACAAGCATGTAAGGAATTAGGTTTAAATCCTTAAATGCTCACAACCACTTTTATACGATCTTGTCCATGTCATCATGAACTTGGTCTATAAATATGAAGTCTTCTCACAACTTGTAAACTGCTTGAAACTTTAGCATTGCAACTTGTGAGATATACTCTAAGTAAACTTACGAGTATTTCCAAGTTATTTAGATCACTTGTTTTTCGGGATTGTTTAGATACTTACACTTGGGTGTTTATCTTTGTTCCGCAACAATCCTTGTATTTGTTTATATATCAATAAATCAAATACATTATAAAGAAAACAACGTGTCTTAATGCTACATACTTGATTACACATATATATATCTTTATATAGTTTCTGCCATTTAGTTCTTGCATTTTACTTTAAGTCAATTGTTTCTTGTTATCCATATCTGGATCGTAAACTTAACTTGTCCATCAAGATCAGTTGTACTTGCCAGTCGGGTTTAGTTAATCATCTATATTTGGGACTCACAATTGGTATCAGAGCAGCAAGGTTGAATTATATCAATTCTTTAACCTTTGATCTGCATAGATGGCTGACTTTCAACAAGAACGTCCTGACCCTAATAACACTACTCCACCCCCTATCATCAACAACAATATACCATCGCACAATGTACACGTACACTTTCCAAATAATCCTGTTCCCAAGTTTGATGGGAACAGTGAAATCTTTCAAACATGGAAAGCATGCATGCTAAAGTATATTGCTGGTGTTGAAAGACATTTGCCCGATATCTTAAAAGAAGGACCCTTTGTCCCCATGAATGCTTCTACTGTTGTCAGAAATACCGATGGGACTCCTAGGCAGTCTTGTAGACCTTGACACTAAGTTACAAAATATGATTTTATATGCAGTTCCTGAAACCCTTATGCCCACTCTTGTTTTACTTGAAAATTCCAAATTAATGTGGGAGGAACTAATGACACAGTTTGAAGGCACAGATGAGACAATTGTCACAAGAAAAGTTGCTTTAAACAAAAGATATGAGTCTTTCTTTGCTGTCCCTGGGGAAACTTTAACTCAAACTTACATCAGATTTACAAATCTGGTAAATCAACTGAAAGCCCTGGGTGTAACCAAAGATAAAGAAATTATGTTGGAAAATTTTGTGACATTTTACCTTCTAAATGGGAAAATTTAATCTTGGTCTTGAGACAAGGCAAAACTTTGCACAGTCACACTCTTGCTTCCCTTTATGGAGCCTTCAGATATACTGAAGTGAACAAAGCTGAGAGAGCTTTGGCTGAGCAGGATGCCAAGAATCATGTTTCTACCAGTTCTGGTATGGTTCAGTATTCTGAACCACATAGTACTGCTCTACTATCTTCTGAGAGTGACATTTCTGACTCGATGAAGAAGATGGTTTCTGAAATGTTAAAGATTGGTGTCTCTGGTAATGTTACTCATGATTGTAATGAGGATGACAATGATGATCTGGTTGCCATGCTGGCTAAAACGTTCAATCGTTTTAAGGCCAAATCAAATCGATTTGGCAAACCTTTTGCTTCCAGCGCTTCTATTGACAAGTCTAATCTTGAATGCTTTAAATGTGGCAAGAAAGGACATTTCATGAAAGAATGCATATCTAGTCAACCATCATCATCACAATCTGCTCCTAACCATTCTATTTTTCAGAAAACTGATGACAGCTATAAGGCCAAATACAAGAAGTTAAAGGCACATATGGCTCTTCTGGCACAAGACAACTCAAGCAACAGTTGTATGATTGCCAAAACTGAAAAATGGGAAGAATCTGATGAATCATCTGATGATGAAGAAGAAGTTAGGGACATGTGTTTCATGGCACAAGAAGATCAAGGTCATTTGGTCAAATTCGATGTTGAATCTGGTCGCTGGGTGGATATTGTAATGAAAAAGGTCAGTAATTTTGGCTTTGAAAATAATGAGGAACACAAACTGGACCTTTTGGTTCTTTTAGAGGCTGACATCTCATTTGTTGAGACAGTGCGTTCAGAAAGCCTAAAAATGTTTGAAAATAATGCTTCTGAACTAAACGCCATTCATGCCAGACTGAAAGAACTGCAAGATGTTCATTTGGCTCTAAAAAGTTATCAGTCTATGGTTGCAACTTTAGATGAAAAGGAAGAATTAAAATCCATCCTTGAAAAAGAACAAGCAATTATTAAATCTTGGATGAAAGCACCAAGACCAGATGCTGCAATTAAAAATACTTTTGCATCACAAAGAGCAGCATATGAGTCTGGTGATCTTCATTTGGCATCCATAATCACTGATTTAGATGCACTTCCAAAGGAAATAAAGCCTGAAATCATTTTTCCTAAAGTTGGCAAGCAGAAAACTGTAACTAATAAAGCCCAGGAACAATCTGAGGGTAAATCTGAAACAGCTCAGACAACTGTTTCAGAAAGGAAGGCTAAATCCAAAAAGCCATCCCCTCAGACTTCATCTAAGGTTCCTAAAGACCTAAAGAAGAAGAAAAACTTCTCCCCTACTGAGCCACCTACCTCAGATTCAGGTAAGGCTCAGGTGTCTAATGAAGAATCAATTTTGTTAAGGTTAGAAAGTCAATTTCAACTATTGGCTAGACAAGTGCAGAGTTGTAATGCACGTTTAAAAAATGTTGAAACTCCTTCTCTTCAACCTAAACAAAATACAAAACCTTTTTCTAAGCAAATCAAGCAGAAATCTGAAAAGAAAAAGGTTGAAAACCCCATCAAACCAACTATTTTTGTGTCATCTGAAATAATGACTGAAATCCCCTTTGATCCTTCTGTTCCTTATGAACCAAAGAAATTTGAGACTGCTAACGGAGAGTCTAGTGAACCCATCCAAAGATGGGTTCCCAAAAAGAACTAATCTTTGTTTGTGTGCAGGGAGACCGAAAGAAGAATATATGGTTTCTGGACAGTGCTGCTGGCCGAACCATGACTGGTTATCAGACCCTGCTAGAGGAATATAGGGTGCAAGAGGGGCCCTCAATAGTTTTTGGAAATGATGGTAATGGAAAAACTGAGGGATATGGTGTGGTGAATAATGGTCAAGTCAAATTCACACGTGTTGCATATGTGAACGGTTTGAAATATAACCTGATCAGTGTCAGTCAACTGTGTGATTATGGCTTCAAGGTTTTATTTGATATTTCACAAGGCACCATATTCAACAGAGATGGAAAGGTGGTACTGATTGCACCAAGGAAGGGAAACATTTATGTCATTGATATGAATCCTTCTACCACTGAACAATGTTTCTACTCAAAGGCAGATGAAGACACAAACTGGCTGTGGCACAAGAGATTATCCCATCTAAACTTCAAAAATATTAATAAGTTGTCTAGAAAACAACTTGTTGATGGGATACCCTCTATGTCTTTCAATAAAGACAAGCCATGTCCAGGTTGTGAAATGGGTAAGCAGAAAAGAGCTTCATTCAAGACAAAACAAAGCTTTAGTATAACTGAACCTCTTCACATGCTTCACATGGACCTTTTTGGACCAGTGAATGTTCAAACCAGAGCAGGAAAGAAGTACACCCTTGTTATCATTGATGAATATTCAAGATACTGCTGGGTGATTTTCCTCAGGTCCAAAAGTGAAGCTGCTGCTGAAATCATTGCTCTCATCAAGCAAATTGAGCTCAAGCACAAGCGAAAAGTTTGTCAACTCAGAAGTGACAATGGCACTGAATTCAGAAATGCTACTCTGGAGTCCTTCTGCACTGAAACTGGCATATTTCAGAACTTCTCCTCAGCTCACACACCAGAGCAGAATGGTGTTGTAGAAAGAAAGAATCGTACGCTGATTGAAGTTGCTAGAAGTATGTTGAATGAATCTGGTCTTCCCAAGAATTTCTGGGTTGAAGCTGTTGCAACTGCCTGCTACACTCAGAACAGATCTGTTTATGTCAAAAGACACAAGAAGACCTCCTATGAAGTACTCAGAAATAGAAAGCCTAATATTGGATACTTCCATGTATTTGGATGTCCAGTATACATTCTGAATGATTCAAATCAGCTTGGAAAATTTGATGCAAAAGCTGATGAAGGATACTTCCTAGGATATTCATCAAATCGCAAAGCCTTTAGAGTCTTTAACAAAAGACTTGAAAAGGTTGATGAGTCAATTCATGTTACCTTTGATGAATCCAATTCTGCAATCTTTAAAAATTCCATTCCTGTACCACCCTCAGAAAGTCCAATAAGTTTTGGTGATTCTGATCCTATTGCTGAAACTGATCAGTCACCTAAACCTGCTTCTGAACATCTCCGTTCAGAACCAGTAGTAAACAAGCCTAGCAACATTCCATTTTATCCTCCAGTCAGTTTCAAACTACCTTCTGAACTGACTATTGGATCAGATGTACATGATGCTTCTCCTCTGATATCAGGCTCCACTGAGCAACCTCAATCTGAAGAATTTCATGATGCAAGTCATGATCTGCAGGAAGAAGAAGAAGCTGAAAATGTATTTTCTGAAGCTCCTCCTGAAGGTACTCAGAGAAGTTCTTACACTGATATCATTGTTCATCCTGGTCAATACTCTAAATGGACAAAAGCACATCCAATCGAGCAAATTATTGGAGAGTCCAGTAAAGGGGTTCAGACCAGAAGAGCTACAAGCGATCAATGCTTAAACGCCAGCTTCTTATCTCTAATTGAACCCAAGAAGATTGACGAGGCTATGCAAGACCCAAGCTGGGTTGAAGCCATGCAAGATGAGCTCAACCAGTTTAAAAGAAACGATGTATGGGAACTCGTTCCTTGTCCCAGTAACCTGAAGAAGGAACCAATTGGGACAAGATGGGTCTTCAGAAACAAGATGGATGAAGAAGGTCATATCATCAGAAACAAAGCAAGACTTGTTGCAAAAGGATATGCACAAGAAGAGGGAATAGATTTTGATGAAACTTTTGCACCAGTTGCTAGACTTGAAGCTATTAGAATATTCTTAGCTTTTGCAGCTCATCATCAGTTTAAAGTCTATCAAATGGATGTCAAAAGTGCATTCCTGAATGGAGAACTAGAAGAAGTCGTTTATGTGTATCAACCACCAGGATTCATCAATGAAGAAAAACCACATTGGGTGTACAGACTGAACAAAGCCTTATATGGTCTGAGACAAGCACCCAGAGCCTGGTATGATACTCTTACTAAACATCTTCTTAAAAATGGTTTTAAACGTGGTACAATAGATAATACTTTGTTCATATTGCATGATAAAAGTGATATCCTTTTAGTACAAATTTATGTTGATGATATTGTGTTTGGTTCTACAAATGAGAGGATGTGTGAAATTTTTTCTAAAATCATGTCTTCTGAGTATGAAATGAGTATGATGGGTGAACTGACATATTTTCTGGGACTTCAAGTAAAAACAAACTGAAGATGGTATTTTCATAAACCAAGAAAAATATGTCAGAGATTTATTAAAGAAATATCAATTTGATTCAGTCTCATCAAAAGATACTCCTATTTCTGCTCCATTAACTTTAGATTCTGATCCACATGGAAAACCAGTGGACCATACAAAATATCGTGGTATGGTTGGCTCACTGATGTATTTAAAATGCAAGTAGACCAGACATAATGTTTGCAACATGCCTTTGTGCTAGATTTCAGTCTGATCCCAGAGAAGCACATGCAAATGCTGTTAAAAGGATCTTCAGATACCTTAAGGTGTCCCCAGATTGGGTCTTTGGTATCCCAAAGGCTCCAGTCTAGATCTAATGGGTTATTCAGATTCTGATCATGCAGGTTGTAAGATAGACAGGAAAAGTACCACAGGTGGGTGTCATTTCCTTGGTGGCAAATTAGTAAGCTGGACCAGTAAGAAGCAGACTGCAGTATCACTATCCACTACAGAAGCTGAGTATATTTCTGCAGCAAGTTGTTGTGCTCAGATTCTATGGATGAAAAACCAGCTGACTGATTATGGTGTTACTTACACAAAGACTCCAATCTTTTGTGATAACACTAGTGCCATTGCCATATCTCACAATCCTGTGATGCACTCGAAAACCAAGCACATCGATCTCAGGTATCATTTCATTCGTGATCATATTCTGAAAGGAGATATTGAATTGCACTTTATTCCCACTGATAAGCAACTCGCTGATGTTTTTACAAAACCTTTAGATGTCAAAACCTTTAACATCTGGTCAGTGAGTTGGGTATGTTAAATCCTTAGACTGGTAATCGTGTTATGAACGCCTCAGTGACACTGATCTGGTTCACCAGTCTGAGCGATCCATGTAATTTTTGCTCGCCTAGCTATCGAACGCCTTTGTGATACTATCTTGGAACTTATTAATTCATGGATCATCACTTCAGGGGGAATGTTAAATATTTTTCAAACTTTAAAATAAACCTTCATTTTTGAGGGGGAACCTTTTTACTCAGAAAAACGTATTTAACTAAAGCACTTCAGAAAATCAAAAATATTTCAGTTGAATTTTATTAACTGAGATGGTTCAGATCTCTTTGGAACTGATCATGCTCAGAATTTATTTTGTCATCACTGAAAGACAACAATCCTTTCAAGATATTTTTGATACTTGGTCAATTGTGTGTACACGTGGCCTACTGCATACTATGTTTATAACTTACGTTGGTCATGCTTATGTGTCACACAAGTTGCGCCGTAAAAGGAAAAGAAATGAGTACTTTTTCTGAAAAAGTGTTGCAGGGTGGGGTCACTCAAACGTCTCTGCATTTAATGCGGACTTGACCCCAGAAATTGTTTTTAATTGGAAAATCACTTTATATTCCATCTTAAATTCAATTCCTTTTCATTCTTTCATTTACTTCGTTTTTCATTTACTTCCCAATCATCAATCTCTCTCATATTTACTCTCAAATTCCTTAAACTCTTCATATTCCTTTCACTTTCAACTTTCGATTCTTAAAAATGTCTAAATCATCATCTTCTTCACAACACAAATCGCTCATAAATTTTGAATATACTCTATCGGATGTTGTGAAAACATCTGCCACATGGCCAAAGAATTTCACTCCTTCTCAAATCCGATTTAACATGAGCAATTTCTTGGCTCAATTAAATGTGATATCCAAAACACTAATGGGAAGAATTAATAATTTTTGGGAGCAATCCCCTTTCCATTATGCTCTGACCGCTAATCCTCAGGCATTGTATCATCGATACTTGCTTGAATTCTGGTATACTGCTGTGGTGAGCAAAGATGAACAATCCATCTCCTTCACTCTCAATGAGGGCACCAAGCAGTGTGTTATCACTCTTGAGGGGTTCAGAAATTCCCTTCATCTGAACTACCTCAAACCTTCCCAGGTATTTGCTAAACGACTCAAAGGAGTCAATTTCAGGGAAGTTCTAGTCGCCACCGGTCATGGCGATATGGAGGATGCTGATGGTAATCTGAAGACCTCCGGACACATATTTATGTATGGATTTGGCAATTGCTGGAGGTTCTTCTGGACCCAGATTGTGGAAAGTCTTGGTGGCAACCATGGAGGGTTGGACCAACTTTCATTACCCCAAGTTGAGATGGGGTATTATATTTGGAATGGGATACAAGCAGACTTTGCTGAGATTCTCTTTTCTCAGCTGATTACCAAACTAAAAGGAAAGAGAAGTCTGCATATTGTCTTTCCAAGATTTCTAAGCTTATGTTTCATGGATATTCTTGGTGAAGCTTATAATCAAGCTGGACCTGAAGCTTCAGTACCTGAATACAACAGAGATTTCTCAAAGGCATCCACTGCTATGCTTCAGGTATTTAATAAAACTGTTTCAGCTACACTAGCTGGTTCAGAAAGGTCACTAAGTGGGCCACAAAAGAATGTGGGACCCGTTAGTCAACCTAAAGATAAGTTGTTGAACATCATTCGTGTTCCAACTTCTGTATCTACTGTCCCTGGCAATGATACTACGGTTGAGCCGATCATTAAATCTGGTAACGATGCACCTGCTTCTGCAGATGTTGAACCAGAAACTGGTGCGGGTACTAGTGACCCAAACCAGGGCATATCTGACCCGAATGCAGTGGTGAATGCTTTCTGGGATGACGATGAGCTACCTCAGGGGAATCTCGATTCCCTTGTTGATTTTGAGTTTGACGAGGGATTATTGGAGGCGAATCAATCTGATTCTGAGCCAGCCGCCATCCTCGCAAACGCCCCTCCTCCTCCCCCAGAAATCCAAATTCAACCAGACCAACAAGAACAAGATATTAATCCTTATGTTCCACCACGTCCATCTCATCAACATCCAATTTTTCCACCGGGCACTAATCCTGCCTACGTTACAACCGGTACTTTTAATCCATCACTTCATTTTCTTCACCCCCAAATTCACAAAATCCCACCGCCTATCAATTATGATGCCCCAATAGAGACGGACTTGGATTCTGATACAGAATCTGAGAGTCCAACTGATTTACAACTGAACAATGTTCTTAAAGGGCTTGGTAATCTACCATTTGTTGCTCCTGCTTCTGCACAACCTCCACCACCTTTAAATGTAGAAGCACAGTTAGAAAAAGACTCAAACCGAAGTCCAAAGCCTTATTCTAAGGGTGGAGGACTTAACCAAGTCTCTAACTGCCAATACTAGTTCTGTGGCTGAAATGAAAGGAGCTCAGATGTTTCTTGGAACTAAGTTAACCAAGGTTGCTGGAAACGAAGGACTAGTAGTTGGGAAGCTGAATGAGCTGGTGATGACTTGCAACAAGGTGAGCTCTGCAATCAGAGAAGCCTTCAAGCTAACAAAAAGAGATGTGCAAGCTTCGGTGGTTTCAAACTTGACATCTTGTGTTCAGCTGATGAAGCAAGATTTTATGGCTGTTGGAAGAGAAGTACATGAGTTGGTTAAGAAGCCAAGTATAAATGAGAAAGAACTTGGGGCTTCTATAAGTGTTGGTATTTTGGATAATCTGAATTCTGAGCTAACTCAGAATCTAGTTACTCAGATTTCAGAATCCGTTTCTGAGAAGGTTGGTGAGAAGGTTAGAGTGATGATTGCTGAACTAACCAAAGACACATATGACAAAGTGGACAAGGCTGTGAATGAAGTAAAAGATTCAGTGTCCAAACTTGAAGGCTCAGTTCAGAACCAGTCCAAACAGTTAGAAGAAATTCTAACTCATCTCAAGAAGGAAAATATTGTTGCTCCTCCTGTTCCCTCATTCACTGAAGAAGATAGAAGGCAGTTGAAAGAGATAATAGATAAAGAGTCACTAAACCTGAACTCCAATTTCAGATTAAGATCTCAGTTTGCTCAGCTTTCTAGAGGAATTTCTGAATGCTTACAACAACAAAGTTGGAAACCACTGAAGGGCATGCAAATGGCCATTGAAGAATTCGCTAAGTTGCCTTCAGAGGTCCCCAAAGGGGGAAAAGTTGTGCGTATTGGTCTGCTTGCAAGTACACAAGAAATCATTGAAGCAACCAAGAAGCAAACTGAGGTGCCATCTGGTAGTGCCTCAGTTCAGGGGGAAACTGAATCTGAATCTGGTAAGAAAGATAAGGGCAAGGCCCCATTAGAGGAAAACCAACAAAGAAAAGTTCTAAGGGTTCTGGGATTATTGTTGGTGAGAATGTGGATGAGCATGGTTATCCCCTGCACGATCTTGATGCTGATAGTAAGAAATTAGAGGCTTTGCAGAAGCAGGTCTCAAATCAATTCATTATGTGGAGGGAAAACAAAGAAAGAGAAAGGGAACAACATCTGAAGATGGGGACCCTTTATCATATAGATGCTGCAGCTCTTGGTTTATCACTGGAAAGATATTTGAAAATCAAAAATGATCCAAGAGTGCAAAAGGCTGTTGTTGATATGCTCGAGTATGAATGTGGGATGAATTACTCACCTCTGAAACAAAAGCTAGAGAGTCTAACCTTCAAGTTGTCTATTGAAGACTTGAAGAGAAATAGAGAAAGGAAATGGCAATTAAAAGGAAGGAAATTCTGGCCGAAGTTCTGAAGGTTGAAAAAGAGTTGTTCAGACCAACCACAAGCCCAAAGTAACTGGAACAAGGTCTGCAAGAAAGAATTCTCGTGATGTTGTCTTTACTTCCCTCAAACCATCTGATGATGCTGCTGAACTTGAAAGAAAACATGAGAAGGATCAGTATGATCATTACATGAATCATCGATCGCATCAGGCCAAAATCATTGATATAGAAGTTACAAAGGCTGATGGATTGAAGTTGTTTGATTTGATTGTAAAAAGAGAAGGTAGGGCAGCTGAAGAATATAATCAAGTTTCAGTGCACGAGTTTGGGATTTCTGAGCATAGGGAGATGATCCAAATTCTGAGGGGGAAGCCGAAATCTGCTTTGATTGGTGCATGGTTATCAAGAATACAACAAAAGATGCAAGCCAAGGTAGAAATTGAAAGCAGATTGTTTGGAAAAAGGATCATTCTCCACTGAAAAGGAAACCTACTGAAGCACCTTCTGGTTCAAGGCCTGCCAAGAAGTAGTTCCTTTTTCAGTTTATCATGTACTTGTAATATATTTACATTTGTAACAAACATTTCAGTTTGTATATATATATTGCAAATTGTAACCAATAAGTAGATGGTAAGTTTAAGTTAGAAAAACCACAAGTAAAATTCTGAGACATCAATGATCTATAAGATGTACTTAGAAAATTTTTACAACTTAAACAAAAACTTGCATTTCAGACTTACAAACATGTATAGATAGAAGTCTGAGATACATACACTATTTCAGAACAAATAGGGGGAATTTGTTAGGTCGGAAATCGACCAAGTATAATTTGTTCAGAAATAGCTTGAAGTTCAGTGAAAACGTTTGTACAGAATTCTGAGCTGTCTCAGAATTACTTCACTGAAGCTTCACTTCAGTTCAGATCAAGATAAATCTGAAGCATTCATTCTGAAGTCAAAGACTGAAGTATGAAGAAGAGAATCATCTCAGAAGCGAGCAAAGAGTGATTCTACCAGATCGAAGACTGAAGCATCTCAGTATAAAGTATTTACAACACTTTACACTGATTACGAGGAAGACTTTTTACTTTACATACCTTTACCCAGTTAATAGATTTATCTATTAATAAAAGGTACAAGGTAAAAGTATAGGTTTGGAACATAGTACTATAAGTCACATCAACTGACTTATATACTCTTCCTAGTATAAGCATGTAAGGAATTAGGTTTAAATCCTTAAATGCTCACAACCACTTTTATACGATCTTGTCCATGTCATCATGAACTTGGTCTATAAATATGAAGTCTTTTCTCACAACTTGCAAACAGCTTGAAACTTTAGCATTGCAACTTGTGAGATATACTCTAAGTAAACTTACGAGTATTTCCAAGTTATTTAGATCACTTGTTTTTCGGGATTGTTTAGATACTTACACTTGGGTGTTTATCTTTGTTCCGCAACAATCCTTGTATTTGTTTATATATCAAATCAAATACATTAGAAAGAAAACAACGTGTCTCAATGCTACATACTTGATTATACATATATATATCTTTATATAGTTTCTGCCATTTAGTTCTTGCATTTTACTTTAAGTCAATTGTTTCTTGTTATCCATATCTGGATCGTAAACTTAACTTGTCCATCAAGATTAGTTGTACTTGCCAGTCGGGTTTAGTTAATCATCTATATTTGGTACTCACAATCCCTTCTATACAACAAAGTTAACAATTAAACACCACAAATTTATTTTAACAATCTCCCCCTTGGTGTTGATTTGTAAATGTTGCATCGTCTTCAGTCTTTAAATAAACATGATGAGCCCATTTGTTGAAAATCTTCATTGTTGATTGGACTTTGAAGCTTTCTCATTGTCTTCAACGTCATGAATCTTTTCAACAAACAAATATTCTCGACGATGACTTTCTAAAACTTGATCTTCTCTTGCAACTTTGAATACTTTGGAAGCATCTTTGAAATCTTTGTAGCTTTTGAGCTTTCACAACTTGAACTTTTGAGTGTTGATTTCAACTTGATGTTGCTTGGAGAAGTAAGATGAATCTTTAAGTAGCATGTGGAAGCTTGGTTTTGACTTTGAATTCTTTGAATTCTTTTGGAGTGCGGAAGCTTGGTTATCTTTAAATCTCTTGGCATTGCGGAAGCTTGGTTTTGGAATGCGGAAATTTGATTTTGTCTTTAAAACTTCAATTCTTGGTCTAACTTGTCTCTGAATCAATAAACATCTTGGAGCACTTGATTCTTTGATCAATAAACATTTGCTCCCCCTCAATCAAACAACTATCTCGGAGCAAATTATTCAATAACAAATCTTTAATCTCTTGCTCCCCCTCGAACAAACAATCATTTCGGAGTATATTTAACGACTCAAGAGTTTACTCTTGCTCCCCCTCAAATGAACAATCTTTGGATCTTAACAATCCAAGTATCTATCAAAAGAACAATCTTCATTCAATCTCAAACTTTTCTAATCATCAACCAAATGGTCAATTATTCAATAAATCTTTCAAACATCGACCATGTACATCATCTTGAATATTCTCGATCTTGAAACAATTCTTTCAACTTAACAAGATAATTATTCACTCTCTTCACCTAAACTAACGATCCTTTGAACAACCAAACACAATGAATATCATCAATCAAATATCTATCAAATTCTACCTAAAACCTTTAATTATATCTATCAATCATTTACTCATTTCTCCCCTTATGATGAATATGTGAAACGTGTTCATCATACAATAATGATTGATAGCATAAACGGTAGATGAAAACAAACAACATGTAAGCAAATCAACCCAACCCAATCCCAATTCCCAATGAACCTATTGGTGAACTAGAATTTGAGGTTGTGTTGTTGGAAAAAGATTTTATAATGGTGTTTGTGTTCTTTGTGTTTGTGTGAAGAGAAATGAAATCCGGATAAAAATGATCCGTTATCACAACCAAAAATCAAAAGGATTGATGGTGTGGCCTAAAAATACGATTACTATTTTAGGACTTCCCATTATCATCGAGAAATGCACAAAGCTTATCTCTAAATGGTTCGGTCTATGGCTTTTCAACCGATAGATTGCTTTAAAGAATGTAATACATGGTCAGTGTCACAAAGGCGTTCAATAACCATGTCTTACTATCCTCAAAGACTTTTGGGAAAAAAATCCGAGGTCACATAGACTTCTCGTTTACTCAACAAATTCATAAAATGAAAATGTGAGACCTACGTTCAACGTTGGAAAAAATGTTAGCATTGGTAGGATTTCCATTCGATCATCGTGGAATATCAATAGAGATATCACTACGAATGTTCCGGCAATATCACAAAGATATGCAATGTCACAAAGACATATAAAGACTCTATGTGTCCTAGTCAAATGAAAGAATATTTCAAGTACGCTCTATACTCAATAGTGATCAAATGAAGTCGGGGACCGGAGCAGAGTGTCTCCCTTTTTCAATATCAACGTCTTCCAAATGAAGAGTCGATAGAAATGTGAAAATCTCCGTGAGAATAAAACAAGCATTTGTTAAGAAATACTTGAGTGGTTAGGTAAAGATGTGCATTGCTTCACTGGGTCCATGAAGACTTCTTCAATATCGAGAAATCAACAAATGAAATCCGATAGAAACGTGTTTTACCCGGCTTTTGAGAAATTTGGAGGGCTTTCATTTCTTTTAGCCCTTTCTCACATCATCATTTCACCGTAACCTCTCACTTTTCGACTACTCCCTCATGTCCTATTTGCACAAACATCATCACACGCTCATAAACCCTCACAATCTAAGATTGAGAATATAACTCCGGGGTTAGATCTCATCGGCGATGACAAGATCATGGATTTTTTATGAGTGGCCTAAACTCTCATGTGCAAATCTAACACCGAACTTCTTTGAATTTGATCGAAAATGGTTTGAAAATCTTCCAAAGTGTTTTAAAATGGAAAATGAGTTTAAACACTTGGAAGTTTTGGTTTTATAAACAAACTCCCTCTAATATATGCATGATATAAACAAAGTTTTTGCATATAAAGGGTGAGTAAAGAGTTTGAAAGTTGCTCACAAACATTAAAAATGAGACAACAAAGGCAGTACACAAAGGCGTTCGATGCCTTGCATCCATCCTAATACTTTGTGAGTAACTAAAAGACAAAGTAAAAATGATGAAAAGAGAAAATCTTTTTGGATTTTTAAAAATAAGAAAATGAAAATCTTTTTGGATTTTTCTAAAAATGAAGAAATTACAAAAACGGTTTTAGAACGGGTTATACACTGAAGTGTGCATAAGCCACTTTTCATCAAATCATTTGGAAATCACTTTTGGAACCCATTTGAGATTGGGTCCAATGGTTTTTGAATTCTTAAAAGTCCAAATGTAAGTCTCATCGACTTGATGAATAGATGTTGCATTCCACGGAGAACTAAAACCCGGTGTTTTAGTTGAAAAGAGTTTTCGTGGAAGCAACGGTGAAAAATCATTTGATTTCTTTGAAAAACTTCCAATCTTGGGAGATTGAGTTGAAAAATGATTTTTCGAACCAAAATCATTCACTTTTTGCACAACTGCTTTCACAGGTTTTGGTGCAAGATCAAAAAGTTCCGAAAAAAGAATATTTGAATGATTTTGACTCAGTTGACTTATCTTTTAAAATCGGTTTCCATTTATTTTGTCAACTGAGATTTTGCTTGAGAAAGATGTTTAGAATTATCCTCGAGATAGAAAGAGACAAAAGTAGTTGTTCCATCAAAATTTGGTTTCTTAGTGTACTTCTTACCCTTTTGTAAGGAGTAATTAGTAAACTGAGAGACTTTTCTTTCAAAAGGTTTTGAAGATTTACCCGTGTAAACCCTCTTTGGAACATCAACTTTTGGTTTGATGAATAGATTTTGGAAAACATTTTGACACCTCGGTCTTTGGAATCGTAGAATTACTCGATTGTTTCATGGGTTTTTCAAGCTTTGTGTCCAACGATTTTGATTTAAAGATGCAATTCGGTTCTCCATCTTTTCAAGTTGTTTTGTAACCGAAGCATTTAAATCAGAGAAAGAAATTGTTGACACATCAGATTTTAATTTCGAAACAAGAGTATCTTTCTCAAAAAGTTTGGATTCCAAAGATGAAATGTAATCTTGTTGATCTTTGATTATTTTCGAAAATCTTTGTTCTTTGCTCACAAAAATGGTGGACTTATTTCGCAACTCATGGTTAAGCTCAGAAATCTTTTGTTGCAAAACAATTTCTTTTGATTGATAGTCCAAAACAATTTTATTGAGCTCTTTGGAAGAATTGTCCAACTCATTTGTTAATTTGAAAATCTTTGATTGCAAATGATCATTTTCTTTTTGAAGACTTTCCATGTTGGACAAAATGAGATCATTTGCAGATTTGAGCTCTTTATTCTCAGATTTGAGTTGGTCAATTTCAAGTTGAAAACTTTCCATGGCAGACAAACTGAGATTATTAGCGGATTCGAGCTCTTTGTTCTCAGATTTGATTCGGTCAACTTCAGATTGAAGACTTTCCATGACAGACAACCTGGAATTATCAGCAGATTTGAGCTCTTTGTTCTCAGATTTGAGTTTGTCAATTTCAAGTTGAAACCTCTTGTGTTCTCTCACAAACGTTTCAAAAATATTCACATCTTCTTTGTTTTCTTCAAAAACAACCACTGCACATTTACTCTTCTTGGTACACCAACAAATGTGATTATCATGACGACGTATTTCTTCCCAACTTGGTTCTTCACCCATTAAAAAATCTTCCACACTTGCAACAAACTTGTCCGTAATTTTAATAGCCATTTTGAATTAAACTTGTTAACAACTCAATTAAGAACCCAAGACAAGAACTTAAAAATTTAGCCCAACAATTAATCACCCAAAAATAAATCCTAAATGAAATTTAAGCCCAACTAATCAAAAATTTTAGCCCATTTTAAAACACACTTAAGTCCAACAACTAACATGATCAGCCTAAAAGTAAAATATTTATTCATCAAAATATGAAACAAATTTTAAACACATTAGAAACTAACCTCACGTGAAGATATATTTAACCAAATTTTGATTTATAAAAGCTGGTTAATGTGCAGTTTAAATTTTGACAACTCACAACATATCACGTGATATGAATAAAAGAACACACGTGATACACTTAAAAAATAAATTCACTTTGGAAAGAAAAAAAACTCAGAACATGCGTGTACTATCTTCACTGCAACACGGTTTCTCTGTTTCTGTTCACGAGGTGACAACACGTTACTTTATCACACGGAGTATTTAGACACACCTTTGTCTAACCAGAACACGCTTTCTGTTCACGTGATGACACGTTATATTCATTCACATTATCTCTTTCCTTTAAAAAAAAAAAAACAACAACTTCATATTGACACTCTTAAAAAAATAATCTCTCAGGTTTTCTTTGAAAAAAAAAAAAATTCAACACACCGATTCTATCCTCCTTTTTCTTTTGAAGTAAAAGAAAATTATGTCTCTCCCTCACTTTCACAACACGGTGATACTCAAAGAAAGAATATCAGAGCAGAACGACAGAAACCACAACCACACAGCCACGATTCACAACACTTGAAGAATGAACATGCTATTTGCCGAGAAATTAGCTCGGCAAATGAGGTATTCAAAAACAAATTTTATAAATTTTCACACCAAAGAAGGTAAAGACTTGACAAGCAAGTGTGAAAACTTAAAAAAAAAAATTGAAAAATTTTGTTGAATTTGCCGAGATTTTTGCTCGGCAAATGGGATTTGCAGAGGTTTAATCTCTGCAAATGGGTTGTTTGACTGAAAAAAGTTTAAGTGTTTGGAAAAAGGTCGATTTGCAAAGGTTTAATCTCTGCAAATGGTGTTGTTGGATGATGCAGGAATGGCCCCGAGCCATTTCCGCATAAATATTCGGCTCGTGTTTTTATTAAATGAAAGTTTAG
>CM067170.1:99692522-99872723 GCA_034093135.1 Erigeron breviscapus | reverse complement strand
TTTGAATTACAAGTGATCTATACTTGCTAAATAATCTCCTTGGATCGATATACTTAAAGTTGTGAAGTATAACTATTATGATCGAGAGTATTTTAGCAAGTTCACCAAATTGCAAAAAGTAATTTGTACGAGGTATGTGACTTGGTATTTATAGGCAAATAAATTCAACAGTGAATTTATTATGCCGTACAAATATGGTTGCATGCATTTAAGGAAACAACTTTAATTCCTTAAAGGCATTGGTTAAAGTACAAGGATAAAGTCATGTTGATGTGACTTGTCATCCTTTTAACCAACCACCTTTACACACGTATTTACTTTTATCAATAGACAAATGGATTGTCCGTGTAAAAGTGTGTAAAGGCAAAAGTCAATTCCTCGTAATCAGTGTTCAGACTTGTAAGGTCTAGAACACTGACAAAGCTCCAGTCAGGAGATCTGGTAAGACTGTCAGTGGGCTCCACTGCTTGTCAGTCTTCTTTCTTCAAACTTCAGTCTTTGACTTCAGTGAGAATGTCTTCAGTAGAAACGATCTTGACTGGAGTGAAGTCCAGTGAGCTAATCTGGTGGAATCCAGATTCCTGTACAAGTAAACAGCTCACTGGTCTTCTATTATTTCTGGACAAATCTTCAGTGCCGCTCCAGTCTTCAAGTATGGAGTGGGTCCAGTAAATTTGGACCTAACATCAATTAATTCAGTAAATTTTAAAAGATCTTTATTATTTTTTATAACACTACAAGTAAATGGTTCTGTATAAATTGTTTTGATCGATTTTGGGTTATTCTCAATATAAAATACGAATGTGTCATCCTAGTATAACTTTATTGTAACTCCTAATTTTATTTTATTTTATTGTAACTCCTAATTTATTTCTACTATTAGTGTGTCATTTTTATTACTATTAGTGGAGTAATAAAAATATAACTACAGTTACATATAACTAAATTCTATAAAAGATATTCTTTTAATTCAAAGAGATTAATGAAATATTTAATATTTAATATTTGTTATATTACAATTTTTTAATATTTAATAATTGTTATATTACAATTTTTTCAAAATTTTTCGTAAATTACAATTTGTGATATATTTATATTTATATACATAGTAAAATATTTTAGATCCACTTTCATCATTACTTTACATTTCATCATTACCAGGTTCGCTAATTAATCATTTTATTAAAAATTTTGTATTAAATATCACAAACCTTAACACACGCTTCCAATATATAAATAAACATTAACCACATCATCCACTAAAAGTAGTTTTGCTTTCTGCTCTACATACCATACAAAATATCTTAATTAAACAATATGCTAATATATCGTTTTAAATTCTCAGGCTGATCAGTTATTTTTAATTATAATGCAAATGTAATTGTCAAATAACAATCAGATTTCAAATGATTTGGTTTTCTCAGTTTGAAATTCTGCTGTTGACTTTCTTCACTTATAGTAATTTAAAGTTACACATCATAAGACCAAATAATATAATCTATAAGCCCAAATGTCATTCACAGTTTGTACATAACTTAAGCTTAATAAAACTCAATGAAATAATCTCATTGTTAATAAGTTAGTTTTTGTTTACAAGTGTCATCCGTTCTCTTCTATTTTTTCTTTTTGTCCTATATAAACCTTCTTCGCAATTAGATTCATTCATTAATAAGCCTCCATCCTCAGTAAAAATAAAATTCTCGATAGATCTATATTTTAAAAAAGATTATAACAATTTTAAGAATGGAATTTGATTTTATTATATTAGATCTATCGATTAAATATACTACCATGATTTCACCGTTTAAATATACTACCATGATTTCATTGTTGACATATTCAAGGACAGTTTGGAAACTTTAGTCGACTTGGAGTCTCATGGGTTTGATGTGGGTGATGTTTGCGCCCGTTTAAATGAAATGATGTCTCTGAAAGAAAAGGTGGGCCAGTTCAGGGATTTGTCTAGGATTGATAAAGAATCTGAAAAGAGTGAGCAAGTGGAGATGAACCAACTTGAAGTGAATATTAAGAAATTGGAAAATGAGATGGAGGAGAATATGAAGATGAAGAACACGAAGAAGAGAAAGTTATGAAGTTGCAATCGAACTTGCATCTTCTTTCTAAACAGATTTTAGATTTTGATCTTGCTTTTGAAAAACTTGCAGCCACCTCTTTATAAGTGTGGTTTTCGTTAGTGTTGTGGTTTCTCCCTTGTAACTATCATCCAACTATGCTAAAATACTGCTAATGTGGAATTTTGCATCTTCATCTTTGCTGTAGTTTCGGCTTTAATCTTTGCTATAGTAATTATAGGTCACTGTTGATAGAGATGACATTCTTGGTGTAGTGATTTTGATAGTGTCAAAACTTACAATGTTTAAGTTAAAGAAAATCAAGAACAAACTTGAACAAATTTATAACATTTGAACAGGAAGAAACTTGAATGCCTTTCGACTATTGTAACAATACACTGCAACTACCACCGACAACAACAGCAAAACACGAATAAAGAATATTGATACTTAACTTACAAAAGTTGCAGTAGTGAACCATAACAAGTGAATAAAGAATATTGAAGATTGATCTTGTAACATTCGAATTGCTTATAATTGCTCAAATATTGTTGTGATTCATAAAAACAATACGTTTCAGAACAAATATAAAAAATCATAATATTTACAAACTGACTTATATATAAAACTGATCTAACTAAAAAATCATAATATATTCAATTATTATATTTAGTCAGTCTGGTATTTTCTGGGATAATATAGTTGTGCCATTTATACATATGAATAATTCCAATTTCGAAACTGATTAGAACGTGTAATTTCTGTATTTTTAAAATATATATAAATATATTAAATTTTTAATCTATATGTTAAACACATATTACAAATTCATTACCAATTGGCTTTATCTCTTTCATCTTCATTTTCCATTCATATTATTTCAATTTCAACAACAAATTTCTTATTTCTTCCTCATTGGAATTGTATTCACATTTGAATTCAAAATTATAAAATCTTTTCGAATCTCAAATCGAAATGTATCTTCCATATCTAAAAAAGATATCAAACAGTTATAAAAATTTTGAAATTTGAAATTTTTAGGTTTAATGAAGATTTACAATCTTACAATAGATACGCCAGATTAAGTTATTGATATTTAATTTCGGTCCAAAAGATTGATAATTTTACCCATTAAAAAAGTCATTCAACCCAATAGTATCAAGTTTTTATAAAATTTTATTGACAAAAGAAAGTTTTTAATCAATCTCCTATTGGAGATGTTCAACTTAATGCATTGTCAACACCAATATGTAAGTAAACTAAAAATACAAAAAAATGTAAACTTGATCCATTTATGATCTGCTAAGTACAATGATAGAATTAATCTTGAGCTTAAATGAGTAACAATGGTGGAAATATGGTTAGTGTGTGTAAAGTGTGTTTGTGTGTGAAATGGAGGTTGAAGATGATAGGGAGGAGAGAGAAAGTAATTCAGTGTATGTGTGTTTATTCAAGGTTAATTACAAGGTATAGTTACAATATTTAATCTATAAATAAAGTTATAAAAATGTTAGGTCGGAAATCGACCAAGTATAATTTGTTCAGAAATAGCTTGAAGTTCAGTGAAAACGTTTGTACAGAATTCTGAGCTGTAACATCCCAAAACTTAATCGTTTCTGTTGACTAACGTCGTTAGGTCAAATTCTAAGTCCGTGATATGTTATGTGGTAAAATGTGTGTTTATATGTTTATGTGCCCTATATGTGAGATTTAATTATCTTTAATGAGTGACAATAAAGTGGAATAAATGATGTGTAAAAGGCCTTTGTAGTGTGCGAAAGTGCTTTAGTGTGTTATATGTATCCCCAATAGGTGTTTTTAAGCGAAATAAAGTCAATATGAAGTCCAGGGACTAATTTTGCCAAAGTTGAAAAGTTAAAAACGGGTTTGGCATGGGATTAGCCTAATCTAGGTTAATTTTGCAGCCATTAATCATAATTAAAACAAATACAAAAGTTCCTTCAATTCTTCTTGATTTCTTAAGAAAATCTCCAAGTTTTGGTCAATCAAATCAAGTGTTTTTGTATTGAATCGGATTGGCTATCGTTTGTTCAGGTAATCAATGATTTGTTGTCGATATTTAAGATCTAATGATGTTTTATAAAGGATCAAATCTGATTTATAAAGGGTCTTTGATAATTAGGTTATTATGTGTTTAAGCAAATTAAGGATCTAAATGGTGTCAAACGAGTTTGTAATCGATCATTATGATCAAAATATGTTTATATGTGTCAAAAACATGTTTTGGGTGAAGCCTAAGTCGATTGATTTCTGGAAAAATCGAAGAACAAGTCGTTTTATGAATTCTGGACGAAAATAGGTTTAAATTCGTTCCTGAAGCTTAAATTCGTTCTGATGACTAAATTCGTTTCTGGAAATTTAAGTTCGTTTGAAAAACGAAGTTTAACTTCGTTCAAGCTATTTTCGTTTAAAAGAAGACTAATTTCGTTTGTTAAATCCGTTGGCTAAATTCGTTTTGGAAACGAAGATTAAGTTCGTTTGTTATCAGAAAGCAGTTAAGTTCGTAAGAACAAAACTAAGTTCGTTTGAAGCTAAATTCGTTCGATTCAAAACTAAATTCGTTTTCAAGTCCATTTAAGGTCCCAAATGACTTATATTTTATATATTAATGTACGATAGGTGTCGGGGATTACTATTAAGCACTGTTAGCTTTTGTTTGCGCGCACATTCTACTACCAGGTAAGATACACTACTTTTGTCACGCTGAGGGTGCAACAAAAATGGTTTCATAAACTATAACCTCCAAAACGGTAATGTATAACCTATATTGTGTTGGGTTGATATGGGAGGTATTCGGGGATTAAAGATGACGATGCCTATGCTTATAATGTTTCCCCGTAAATACGTTTATGATATGATATGTGATGATATGTTAACGATATGATATGTTATGATGAACGGTGGTTAATGATATGTTGTAATGTTGATATGTGCATGTATATGTGGCTTGTTCATCTAGAACACTAGACCTTTTTAGGTTGTCATGACACGTGCACGTTTTAAGGGCCCTAACGTGAAAAGATGATAGATGTGGATTAGTTTAGGATTAATGTGGAAACCTAAACTAAACGTGGTAAATGCTCGAGCTAATTAGACGTTAAGAGTTATGCATAACCCGTGCCTGCTGTGGTAATAGGTACGTATAAATCCGTGCTCGTATGTGGGAGAGTACGTCGTGCTCGCATGTGGGAGAGTACGGAGTGCCCGTATGTGGGAGGGTACGTTAAAATGGTTGCTCGGGTGGCTCCTTGCAACAAGTCATATGTGGCGAGTAGTTCGGGTGGCCTGATGACCCACCTAATGTCGTGAACATAACGTGCTACTCATGGATCGACATTGTCTTTCCTTAACGGTAACTTCGGTTACAACTTAACGGTGACCTAGTCACAACTTAATGAGATGAAATGACGAAATTGATTAGGCACACTTAGGGTCATGGACTCTATGCTTATATGTGATGTGGATACGTTATGTGGTGATATAAATGCCTAAATCAAATGACGTAATGTTTGAAAGTGACGTGTTTAATGGATGAAATGTTTTGCTTAAACCTGGTGTTATCTTACTTAGCTTTATAGCTAACACTTGTTTCTTCTTATGTGTTGACACCCCTCAGGTTAAGCAGTGAGATGTCGTGTGAAGCTTTGGCGAGAGATGGGTAGATGATCAAGATGGATTTAGTTTACCCAATAACTTCGCATAGACTTAATGTTAATGATTTCCTGTATGGAACTAGTGTAATGACTATGTTATGGTTGCTTTATGTTGGGCAATCTTATGGATTTCTTTTATTACTGATTTGATGCTATTAGTAACACCACGTATGTTTCTCAACTGTTTTCATTGGTTGAGGTTTTTAATAAACTGTTTCCGCTTTATTGACGCCGTTAGGCGAAAATTTTTGGAAATCCATATTTTTACGAAACGGGTGTTACAAGTTGGTATCAGAGAAGTAGTTTAAGTGAACCAAGGCCTATTGACCATAGGTTTGGACTTAAACTTAAGATGTGCATGCTAGGTACTCGTAGGATGCCTTAGCTAGTGATGACATGTGATGTAGGATGGGTTGGGAGGAGTGCGAGTGTGATAGGGTTTACGAGATGTTTACGTTACGATGATATGTTTTAGCCTTATCTCAACGAGCTTTTTGTTTTATTTGCGCTTATCGACTCCACCATTTTATTGAAGGAAAATGGTTAACACTCGCAACCGCAACATCCAACGCGACGGAGCTACTGCTAGCGTTACTCCACCCGTCCATCCGGGTGCAGGTGATCCTAATGCTGCTAATGCTGCTGCTAATGCTAATGTGAATCGTGTGAACCCCCGCCGTGTTAATCAACCAGGCTCATTGGGTCCGATGCCTCCACCACCTGGCAATCCTCCGAGAGCTAACGATGTAGTGGTGGATCAGATTCCCAATCAGGCGGAGATGTATAATCTTGTGCTAACTCTTCAGGCCCAGTTGGCCCAAACGCAAGAACAGTTGAATCAGGCGTTGGCAGCTAACGCAGAAGGAACTGGTAACAGTCACTCTGTGCCTTCTCACCACACTGAGCCACCGGTTGATTCCCCATCTGTGCCTTCCTTCTCACCACTCTGAGCCACCGGTCGATGATGTTGTTATTCCCCATGCTAATGTTAATGTGGTTCCTCCTAATGATGTTCACGCCCCTCGATTCAAGTTTGAAAGTTTCCAGAAGTGTGGAGCTCAGAAATTCTATGGAACACTTAATGCAGTAGGTTGCATGGAATGGCTTGATGATACTGAGATTGTTTTTGAAGCTTGTGATTGTCCCGAGGATAAGAAAGTGTTGTGTGCTAGTAGGATGTTGAAAGAAGGTGCTCGGGACTGGTGGAAGAGCATTACCATTTCGATGACTCCAGCTATGGTATCTGCTATTACGTGGGCTAACTTCAGACAGAAATTTATTGAAGAGTATATTGGAGTTCATGAGCAGCGCAAAATGGAAAAAGAGTTTCGTGCCTTGACGGATGAAGTGGGTAAAATCAATGATTATGCTCGTTCCTTTATGGAGAAGATGAAGTTCGTGGGCCATCTATTCCGAACTGATGCAGATCAAGTTGCTTGTTATGTTGATGGTTTGCCTCCGAGTTATCGAGGTATATGCAGGCAGCATAAGACTCTAACTAAAGCTATCAAAGAGTCTAAGAAGCTTGATGATGATTTTGCTGCGGATAGGAAAGTGGAAAAGAAAGAGGATGAGAAGAAGTCTGGCAATAAGAGGAGGTTTGGTGGGTCAAATCGTTTTGGTAAGAAATTCAAGGGATCTTCGTCCTCCGACAAAGGAAAGACAGACAAGGATGGAAAATGGTGTTCTAGCTGCAAGGCTTTTCATTCTGGTCAGTGTTCTGCTAAGACCCGCAGGTGCAATAGGTGTGGAGCACAGGGTCATACTTTTGATGAATGCATTGATAAAGCAAGATGTTATAAATGTGGAGATTCAAAGCACCGTATTGCCGATTGTCCCCAAATGAAGAAAGATGGGGGAAAGAAGACGGAAGTCCCCAAAGCCAAAGCCCGTGCTTATCAGATGACGGCTGAAGAGGCAAAAGACGACGATCAGGTAGTTACTGCTACCCTTATTGTTAACTCAAAACCCGCTAATGTGTTATTTGATTCTGGTGCGAACAAAAATCTTTTGTGTCTACTCTGTTTGCTCCTAAGTTAGACATGACTACTAGTTCTTTACGGTGCCCTATAGAAGTAGAAGTGGCTAATGGTGCAACGTCTATTATTCGGGAAGGTTACTCTGTTTGTCCTTTAGAAATAGAGGGTCGTTTGTTTACTGCTAACCTGTTACCCGCTACCATTCCTAGTTTTGATGTTGTTCTCGGTATGGACTGGATGTCGAAAAATGATGCTGTCGTCTTATGTGCAAAGAAAATAGTTCGTATCGCTACCCCTGACGGAAAAGGTGTCTGTGTTTATGGTGACAAGAAGCCGGGAAATGTTAAGGTGATCTCGATGATGAAAGCACTTCGTTGTATACGGCAAACTAAGTCACATTTTCTAGCTTATGTCATCGATTCTCGTATCGCGAAGCCTACAGTCTCTGATGTCGAGTTGTTTCCGAGTTTCCGGATGTTTTCCCTGAAGATCTTCCAGGTCTTCCTCCTGATCGTGAGGTTGAATTTTCTATTGACCTCATTCCTGGTGCTACTCCTGTAGCCAAAGCTCCCTATCGATTAGCTCCGACGGAGATGAAGGAGCTGATGACCCAAATTCAGGAACTTTTAGATAAAGGTTTCATTCGTCCGAGTTCCTCTCCATGGGGTGCTCCTATCCTTTTGTAAAGAAGAAAGACGGATCCATGCGTATGTGTATCGATTATCGCGAGCTGAATAAAAGAACAGTGAAGAATAAGTATCCACTCCCTCGCATTGATGATTTGTTCGATCAACTTCAAGGTGCTTCTGTTTTTCAAAGATTGACTTACGGTCTGGCTATCATCAATTAAAGGTTGAAGAAGAAAGTGTAGCCAAAACAGCGTTCCGAACTCGTTATGGTCATTACGAGTTCCTTGTCATGCCATTTGGTTTGACAAATGCTCCAGCGAAGTTTATGGATTTGATGAACCGGGTCTGTCGACCATTTTTGGATCATTTCGTTATCGTTTTCATCGACGACATCCTTGTGTATTCAAAGTCGGAAGAGGAGCATAGAGAGCATTTGAGAGCTGTCCTTCAAGTCCTCAGAGAGAAAAAGCTATATGCTAAGTTCTCCAAGTGCGAGTTCTGGCTAAAGGAAGTTCATTTCCTCGGCCATGTCGTCTCCTCTGATGGTATAAAAGTAGATCCTTCGAAGATAGAAGCGGTGTCGAAGTGGGAGCAGCCTAAGTCTCCTACTGAAATTAAGAGTTTTCTCGGTTTGGCTGGCTTCTATCGACGTTTTATTCAGGATTTCTCGCGCATTGCCAAGCCAATGACTGAATTAACAAAGAAAGGTGTGAAGTTTGTATGGACCGATGCTCAAGAAAAAGCCTTCACGACGTTGAAAAAGAAGTTGTGTGAAGCTCCAGTTCTAGCTTTACCCGAAGGAACCGATGATTTAGTTGTCTATAGTGACGCATCCATCACGGGGTTAGGGTGTGTATTAATGCAACGAGACAAAGTTATCGCTTACGCCTCTCGACAGCTGAAGCCACATGAGCGGAATTATCCTACTCATGATCTTGAGCTGGCTGCTGTAGTTTTTGCTCTGAAATTGTGGCGACATTATCTGTATGGTACAAAGTGTACCCTATACACGGATCATAAGAGCTTACAGTACGTGTTTACTCAGAAGGATATGAATGTTAGACAACGACGGTGGATGGAGTTATTAAAGGATTATGATTGTGAGATTAAATATCCCCCAGGCAAAGCTAATGTGGTTGCTGATGCCTTGAGCCGCAAAGGATATGCGAAGAGTAGAGTTATGTGCAATGATTACGAAGGTTGAGTCGAACTTAATGGAACCTATTCGATTAGCTCAAATTGAAGCGTTGAAGGAGGAGAATGTGAAAGAGGAGTCTATTGGGAAAAAGAAGAAAAATAGACTTGAAATGGGAGAAAATAGTCGCGGTCTTCGAACTTACAAAGGTAGAATATGGGTGCCTCTATATGGAGGCAATCGTGAGTTAGTGATGGACGAAGCTCACAAGACTAAGTATTCTGTACACCCTGGTGCCACAAAGATGCATGCAGATTTGAAGCCTATTTATTGGTGGCCCAGTATTAAGAACGATGTAATGATGTACGTACAGAAATGTTTGACGTGTGCGAAGGTGAAAGCGGAACATCAAAAGCCTTACGGGAAGTTTCAGCAACTCGAGATCCCTGAGTGGAAATGGGATCGTATTACGATGGATTTTATAACCAAGCTTCCAGAGGACGCCTCGTGGTCACGATATGATATGGGTTATTGTCGATCAATTAACGAAGAGGGCTCACTTTCTCCCAGTTCGTGAGACTGCTCCTATGGAGAACTTCGCTACGTTGTATATTGATGAAGTGGTTTCTAAACATGGTGTTCCGATATCGATTGTGTCCGATCGTGATGCTCACTTTGTTTCCAAATTTTGGAAGAGTTTTCAACGGAAATTTGGTACTCAAGTTCGTCTGAGCACAGCCTATCACCCGCAGACTGATGGGCAAAGTGAAAGGACTATTCAAACGCTTGAAGATATGCTCAGAGCATGTGTAATGGATGATGGTGGTTCGTGGTCTTATTGAGTTTGCGTATAACAATAGTTATCATGCGAGCATTGGAATGCCACCTTATGAGATGTTATATGGTAGAAAGTGTCGGACTCCTAGTTGTTGGTTGAGCCCGGGGAAAAGCAATTTGCTGGACCGAAGTAGTACAAATTACGGCCGATAAAGTTAATGTTGCAAAGAAAGCCCTGCGTATTGGTCGCGAAAGGCAAAAGTCATATGCCGATAAGAAAAGGAGGCCGTTTGATTTTAAAGAAGGTGAAATGGTTTTACTCAAGGTGTCGCCTTGGAAAGGTGTATTACGATTTGGCAAACGGGGAAAGCTAAGCCCTAGATTCATTGGACCTTTTAAGATCATTAAAAGGTTAATGAACAGGCATTTCAACTGGAATTACCTCCAGAACTTCATGGAATTCACAACACATTTCATGTGTGTTATCTACGTAAATGCTATGCAAAAGAAGCGGATGTCATTCCACTCGAGGACGTAAGTATTGATCCAAACAAGCAGATTGTTGATGAACCTGTTGCTATAATGGGAAGGAAACAAAAGAAGTTACGACGAAAGACTATCGATCTAGTTCTCATTAAGTGGAAACACAATCACGGCGAAAGTATGACTTGGGAGACGAGTCTGTAATGCGGGAGACCTATCCCCACCTTTTTGATGATGAAGTGATTCCGGGGACGGAATCCTCTTAAGGGGGAGGTAATTGTAACATCCCAAAACTTAATCGTTTCTGTTGACTAACGTCGTTAGGTCAAATTCTAAGTCCGTGATATGTTATGTGGTAAAATGTGTGTGTATATGTTTATGTGCCCTATATGTGAGATTTAATTATCTTTAATGAGTGACAATAAAGTGGACTAAATGATGTGTAAAAGGCCTTGTAGTGTGCGAAAGTGCTTTAGTGTGTTATATGTATCCCCAATAGGTGTTTTAAGCGAAATAAAGTCAATATGAAGTCCAGGGACCAATTTTGCCAAAGTTGAAAAGTTAAAAACGGGTTTGGCATGGGATTAGCCTAATCTAGGTTAATTTTGCAGCCATTAAACATAATTAAAACTAATGCAAAAGTTCCTTCAATTCTTTCTTGATTTCTTAAGAAAATCTCCAAGTTTTGGTCAATCAAATCGTGTGTTTTGTATTGAATCGGATTGGCTGTCATTCGTACAGGTAATCAATGATTTGTTGTCGATATTTTCAGATCTAATGATGTTTTATAAAGGATTAAATCTGATTTTATAAAGGGTTTTTGATAAGTTAGGGTTTATTATGTGTTTAAGCCAATTAATGATCAAAACGGAATCAAACGAGTTTGTAATCGATCATTATGATCAAAATATGTTTAACAATGTCAAAAACGTGTTTTGGGTGAAGCCCAAGTCGATTGATTTCTGGAAAAATGAAGATTAAAGCCGTTTTATGAATTCTGGACGAAGATAGGTTTAAATTCGTTTCCTGAAGCTTAAATTCGTTTTCTGATGACTAAATTCGTTTTCTGGAAATCTAAGTTCGTTTGACAAAACGAAGTTTAACTTCGTTCAAGCTATTTTCGTTTAAAAGAAGACTAATTTCGTTTGTTAAATCCGTTGGCTAAATTCGTTTTGGAAACGAAAATTAAGTTCGTTTGTTATCAGAAAGCAGTTAAGTTCGTTTTCTGGGATTAAGTTCGTAAGAACAAAACTAAGTTCGTTTGAAGCTAAATTCGTTCGATTCAAAACTAATTTCGTTTGCAAGTCCAGTTAAGGTCCCAAATGACTTATATTTCATATGTTAATGAACGATAGGTGTCGGGGATTACTATTAAGCACTGTTAGCTTTTGTTCGACATCACTATCAGGTAAGATACACTACTTTTGTCACGCTGAGGGTGCAACAAAAATGGTTTCATAAACTATAACCTCCAAACGGTAATGTATAACCTATATTGTGGTTGGGTTGATATGGAGGTATTCGGGGATTAAAGATGACGATGCCTATGCCTAAAATGCTTCCCCGTAAATACGTTTATGATATGATATGTGATGATATGTTTAACGATATGATATGTTATGATGAACGGTGATTAATGATATGATGTAATGATGATATGTGCATGTATATGTGGCTTGTTCATCTAGAACACTAGACCTTTTTGGGTTGCCATGACACGTGCACGTTTTAAGGGCCCTAACGTGAAAAGATGATAGATGTGGATTAGTTTAGGATTAATGTGGAAAACCTAAACTAAACGTGGTAAATGCTCGAGCTAATTAGACGTTAAGAGTTATGCATAACCCGTGCCTGGCGGTGGTAATAGGTACGTATAAACCGTGCTCGTATGTGGGAGAGTACGTCGTGCTCGCATGTGGGAGAGTACGTAGTGCCGTATGTGGGAGGGTACGTTAAAATGGTTGCTCGGGTGGCTCCTTGCAACAAGTCATATGTGGTGAGTAGTTCGGGTGGCCTGATGACCCACCTAATGTCGTGAACATAACGTGCTACTCATGGATCGACATTGTCTTTCCTCAACGGTAACTTCGGTTACAACTTAACGGTGACCTAGTCACAACTTAATGAGATGAGATGAAATGACGAAATTGATTAGGCACACTTAGGGTCATGGACTCTATGCTTATATGTGATATGGATACGTTATGTGGTGATATAAATGCCTAATCCAAATGACGTAATGTTTTAAAGTGACGTGTTTAATGGATGAAATGTTTTGCTTAAACCTGGTGTTATCTTACTTAGCTTTATAGCTAACACTTGTTTCTTCTTATGTGTTGACACCCCTCAGGTTAAGCAGTGAGATGTCGTGTGAAGCTTTGGAGAGAGATGGGTAGATGATCAGGATGGCTTTAGTTTACCCAATAACTTCGCATAGACTTAATGTTAATGATTTCCTTTATGGAACTATTGTAATGACTATGTTATGGTTGCTTTATGTTGGGCAATCTTATGGATTTCTTTTATTACTGATTTGATGCTATTAGTAACACCACTTATGTATCTCAACTGTTTTCATTGGTTGAGGTTTTTAATAAACTGTTTCCGCTTTATTGACGCCGTTAGGCGAAAATTTTTGGAAATCCATATTTTTACGAAACGGGTGTTACATGAGCCGTCTCAGAATTACTTCACTGAAGCTTCACTTCAGTTCAGATCAAGATAAATCTGAAGCATTCATTCTGAAGTCAAAGACTGAAGTATGAAGAAGAGATCATCTCAGAAGCGAGCAAAGAGTGATTCTACCAGATCGAAGACTGAAGCATCTCAGTATAAAGATATTTACAACACTTTACACTGATTACGAGGAAGACTTTTTACTTTACATACCTTTACCCAGTTAATAGATTTATCTATTAATAAAAGGTACAAGGTAAAAGTATGGTTGGAACATAGTACTATAAGTCACATCAACTGACTTATATACTCTTCCTAGTACAAGCATGTAAGGAATTAGGTTTAATTCCTTAAATGCTCACAACCAATTTTATACGATCTTGTCCATGTCATCATGAACTTGGTCTATATATATGAAGTCTTCTCACAACTTGCAAAGTGCTTGAAACTTTAGCATTGCAACTTGTGAGATATACTCTTAAGTAAACTTACGAGTATTTCCAAGTTATTTAGATCACTTGTTTTTCGGGATTGTTTAGATACTTACACTTGGGTGTTTATCTTTGTTCCGCAACAATCCTTGTATTTGTTTATATATCAATAAATCAAATACATTAGAAAGAAACAACGTGTCTCAATGCTACATACTTGATTATACATATATATATCTTTATATAGTTTCTGCCATTTAGTTCTTGCATTTTACTTTAAGTCAATTGTTTCTTGTTATCCATATCTGGATCGTAAACTTAACTTGTCCATCAAGATCAGTTGTACTTGCCAGTCGGGTTTAGTTAATCATCTATATTTGGGACTCACAATTGGTATCAGAGCAGCAAGGTTGAATTATATCAATTCTTTAACCTTTGATCTGCATAGATGGCTGACTTTCAACAAGAACGTCCTGACCCTAATAACACTACTCCACCCCCTGTCATCAACAACAATATACCATCGCACATAATGTACACGTACACTTTCCAAATAATCCTGTTCCCAAGTTTGATGGGAACAGTGAAATCTTTCAAACATGGAAAGCATGCATGCTAAAGTATATTGCTGGTGTTGAAAGACATTTGCCCGATATCTTAAAAGAAGGACCCTTTGTCCCCATGAATGCTTCTACTGTTGTCAGAAATACCGATGGGACTCCTAGGCAGTCTTGTAGACCTTGACACTAAGTTACAAAATATGATTTTATATGCAGTTCCTGAAACCCTTATGCCCACTCTTGTTTACTTGAAAATTCCAAATTAATGTGGGAGGAACTAATGACACAGTTTGAAGGCACAGATGAGACAATTGTCACAAGAAAAGTTGCTTTAAACAAAAGATATGAGTCTTTCTTTGCTGTCCCTGGGGAAACTTTAACTCAAACTTACATCAGATTTACAAATCTGGTAAATCAACTGAAAGCCCTGGGGTTGTAACCAAAGATAAAGAAATTATGTTGGAAAAATTTTGTGACATTTTACCTTCTAAATGGGAAAATTTTAATCTTGGTCTTGAGACAAGGCAAAACTTTGCACAGTCACACTCTTGCTTCCCTTTATGGAGCCTTCAGATATACTGAAGAGAACAAAGCTGAAGAGCCTTGGCTGAGCAGGATGCCAAGAATCATGTTTCTACCAGTTCTGGTACGGTTCAGTATTTTGAACCACATAGTACTGCTCTACTATCTTCTGAGAGTGACATTTGACTCGATGAAGAAGATGGTTTCTGAAATGTTAAAAACTGGTATTTCTGTTAATGTAACTCATAGTTGTCATGAGGATGACAATGATGATCTGGTTGCCATGCTGGCTAAAACGTTCAATCGTTTTAAGGCCAAATCAAATCGATTTGGCAAACCTTTTGCTTCCAGCGCTTCTATTGACAAGTCTAATCTTGAATGCTTTAAATGTGGCAAGAAAGGACATTTCATGAAGAATGCAGATCTAGTCAACCATCATCATCACAATCTGCTCCTAACCATTCTATTTTTCAGAAATCTGATGAAAGCTATAAGGCCAAATACAAGAAGTTAAAGGCACATATGGCTCTTCTGGCACAAGACAACTCAAGCAACAGTTGTATGATTGCCAAAACTGAAAAATGGGTAGAATCTGATGAATCATCTGATGATGAAGAAGAAGTTAGGGACATGTGTTTCATGGCACAAGAAGATCAAGGTCATTTGGTCAAATTCGATGTTGAATCTGGTCGCTGGGTGGATATTGTAATGAAAAAGGTCAGTAATTTTGGCTTTGAAATAATGAGGAACACAAACTGGACCTTTTGGTTCTTTTAGAGGCTGACATCTCATTTGTTGAGACAGTGCGTTCAGAAAGCCTAAAATGTTTGAAAATAATGCTTCTGAACTAAACGCCAGTCATGCCAGACTGAAAGAACTGAAAGATGTTCATTTGGCTCTAAAAAGTTATCAGTCTATGGTTGCAACTTTAGATGAAAAGGAAGAATTAAAATCCATCCTTGAAAAAGAACAAGCAATTATTAAATCTTGGATGAAAGCACCAAGACCAGATGCTGCAATTAAAAATACTTTGCATCACAAAGAGCAGCATATGAGTCTGGTGATCTTCATTTGGCATCCATAATCACTGATTTAGATGCACTTCCAAAGGAAATAAAGCCTGAAATCATTTTTCCTAAAGTTGGCAAGCAGAAAACTGTAACTAATAAAGCCCAGGAACAATCTGAGGGTAAATCTGAAACAGCTCAGACAACTGTTTCAGAAAGGAAGGCTAAATCCAAAAAGCCATCCCCTCAGACTTCATCTAAGGTTCCTAAAGACCTAAAGAAGAAGAAAACTTCTCCCCTACTGAGCCACCTACCTCAGATTCAGGTAAGGCTCAGGGGTCTAATGAAGAATCAATTTTGTTAAGGTTAGAAAGTCAATTTCAACTATTGGCTAGACAAGTGCAGAGTTGTAATGCACGTTTAAAAAATGTTGAAACTCCTTCTCTTCAACCTAAACAAAATACAAAACCTTTTTCTAAGCAAATCAAGCAAAAATCTGAAAAGAAAAAGGTTGAAAACCCCATCAAACCAACTATTTTTGTGTCATCTGAAATAATGACTGAAATCCCCTTTGATCCTTCTGTTTCTTATGAACCAAAGAAATTTGAGACTGCTAACGGAGAGTCTAGTGAACCCATCCAAAGATGGGTTCCCAAAAAGAACCAATCTTTGTTTGTGTGCAGGGAGACCGAAAGAAGAATATATGGTTTCTGGACAGTGCTGCTGGCCGAACCATGACTGGTTATCAGACCCTGCTAGAGGAATATAGGATGCAAGAGGGGCCCTCAATAGTTTTTGGAAATGATGGTAATGGAAAAACTGAGGGATATGGTGTGGTGAATAATGGTCAAGTCAAATTCACACGTGTTGCATATGTGAACGGTTTGAAATATAACCTGATCAGTGTCAGTCAACTGTGTGATTATGGCTTCAAGGTTTTATTTGATATTTCACAAGGCACCATATTCAACAGAGATGGAAAGGTGGTACTGATTGCACCAAGGAAGGGAAACATTTATGTCATGATATGAATCCTTCTACCACTGAACAATGTTTCTACTCAAAGGCAGATGAAGACACAAACTGGCTGTGGCACAAGAGATTATCCCATCTAAACTTCAAAAATATTAATAAGTTGTCTAGAAAACAACTTGTTGATGGGATACCCTCTATGTCTTTCAATAAAGACAAGCCATGTCCAGGTTGTGAAATGGGTAAGCAAAAAAGAGCTTCATTCAAGACAAAACAAAGCTTTAGTATAACTGAACCTCTTCACATGCTTCACATGGACCTTTTTGGACCAGTGAATGTTCAAACCAGAGCAGGAAAGAAGTACACCCTTGTTATCATTGATGAATATTCAAGATACTGCTGGGTGATTTTCCTCAGGTCCAAAAGTGAAGCTGCTGCTGAAATCATTGCTCTCATCAAGCAAATTGAGCTCAAGCACAAGCGAAAAGTTTGTCAACTCAGAAGTGACAATGGCACTGAATTCAGAAATGCTACTCTGGAGTCCTTCTGCACTGAAACTGGCATATTTCAGAACTTCTCCTCAGCTCACACACCAGAGCAGAATGGTGTTGTAGAAAGAAAGAATCGTACGCTGATTGAAGTTGCTAGAAGTATGTTGAATGAATCTGGTCTTCCCAAGAATTTCTGGGCTGAAGCTGTTGCAACTGCCTGCTACACTCAGAACAGATTGTTTATGTCAAAAGACACAAGAAGACCTCCTATGAAGTACTCAGAAATAGAAAGCCTAATATTGGATACTTCCATGTATTTGGATGTCCAGTATACATTCTGAATGATTCAAATCAGCTTGGAAAATTTGATGCAAAAGCTGATGAAGGATACTTCCTAGGATATTCATCAAATCGCAAGGCCTTTAGAGTCTTTAACAAAAGACTTGAAAAGGTTGACGAGTCAATTCATGTTACCTTTGATGAATCCAATTCTGCAATCTTTAAAAATTCCATTCCTGTACCACCCTCAGAAAGTCCAATAAGTTTTGGTGATTCTGATCCTATTGCTGAAACTGATCAGTCACCTAAACCTGCTTCTGAACATCTCCGTTCAGAACCAGTAGTAAACAAGCCTAGCAACATTCCATTTTATCCTCCAGTCAGTTTCAAACTACCTTCTGAACTGACTATTGGATCAGATGTACATGATGCTTCTCCTCTGATATCAGGCTCCACTGAGCAACCTCAATCTGAAGAATTTCATGATGCAAGTCATGATCTGCAGGAAGAAGAAGAAGCTGAAAATGTATTTTCTGAAGCTCCTCCTGAAGGTACTCAGAGAAGTTCTTACACTGATATCATTGTTCATCCTGGTCAATACTCTAAATGGACAAAAGCACATCCAATCGAGCAAATTATTGGAGAGTCCAGTAAAGGGGTTCAGACCAGAAGAGCTACAAGCGATCAATGCTTAAACGCCAGCTTCTTATCTCTAATTGAACCCAAGAAGATTGACGAGGCTATGCAAGACCCAAGCTGGGTTGAAGCCATGCAAGATGAGCTCAACCAGTTTAAAAGAAACGATGTATGGGAACTCGTTCCTTGTCCCAGTAACCTGAAGAAGGAACCAATTGGGACAAGATGGGTCTTCAGAAACAAGATGGATGAAGAAGGTCATATCATCAGAAACAAAGCAAGACTTGTTGCAAAAGGATATGCACAAGAAGAGGGAATAGATTTTGATGAAACTTTTGCACCAGTTGCTAGACTTGAAGCTATCAGAATATTCTTAGCTTTTGCAGTTCATCATCAGTTTAAAGTCTATCAAATGGATGTCAAAAGTGCATTCCTGAATGGAGAACTAGAAGAAGTCGTTTATGTGTATCAACCACCAGGATTCATCAATGAAGAAAAACCACATTGGGTGTACAGACTGAACAAAGCCTTATATGGTCTGAGACAAGCACCCAGAGCCTGGTATGATACTCTTACTAAACATCTTCTTAAAAATGGTTTTAAACGTGGTACAATAGATAATACTTTGTTCATATTGCATGATAAAAGTGATATCCTTTTAGTACAAATTTATGTTGATGATATTGTGTTTGGTTCTACAAATGAGAGGATGTGTGAAATTTTTTCTAAAATCATGTCTTCTGAGTATGAAATGAGTATGATGGGTGAACTGACATATTTTCTGGGACTTCAAGTAAAACAAACTGAAGATGGTATTTTCATAAACCAAGAAAAATATGTCAGAGATTTATTAAAGAAATATCAATTTGATTCAGTCTCATCAAAAGATACTCCTATTTCTGCTCCATTAACTTTAGATTCTGATCCACATGGAAAACCAGTGGACCATACAAAATATCGTGGTATGGTTGGCTCACTGATGTATTTAACTGCAAGTAGACCAGACATAATGTTTGCAACATGCCTTTGTGCTAGATTTCAGTCTGATCCCAGAGAAGCACATGCAAATGCTGTTAAAAGGATCTTCAGATACCTTAAAGGTGTCCCCAGATTGGGTCTTTGGTATCCCAAGGCTCCAGTCTAGATCTAATGGGTTATTCAGATTCTGATCATGCAGGTTGTAAGATAGACAGGAAAAGTACCACAGGTGGGTGTCATTTCCTTGGTGGCAAATTAGTAAGCTGGACCAGTAAGAAGCAGACTGCAGTATCACTATCCACTACAGAAGCTGAGTATATTTCTGCAGCAAGTTGTTGTGCTCAGATTCTATGGATGAAAAACCAGCTGACTGATTATGGTGTTACTTACACAAAGACTCCAATCTTTTGTGATAACACTAGTGCCATTGCCATATCTCACAATCCTGTGATGCACTCGAAAACCAAGCACATCGATCTCAGGTATCATTTCATTCGTGATCATATTCTGAAAGGAGATATTGAATTGCACTTTATTCCCACTGATAAGCAACTCGCTGATGTTTTTACAAAACCTTTAGATGTCAAAACCTTTAAACATCTGGTCAGTGAGTTGGGTATGTTAAATCCTTAGACTGGTAATCGTGTTATGAACGCCTCAGTGACACTGATTTGGTTCACCAGTCTGAGCGATCCATGTAATTTTTGCTCGCCTAGCTATCGAACGCCTTTGTGATACTATCTTGGCACTTATTAATTCATGGATCATCACTTCAGGGGGAATGTTAAATATTTTTCAAACTTTAAAATAAACCTTCATTTTTGAGGGGGAACCTTTTTACTCAGAAAAACGTATTTAACTGAAGCACTTCAGAAAATCAAAAATATTTCAGTTGAATTTTATTAACTGAGATGGTTCAGATCTCTTTGGAACTGATCATGCTCAGAATTTATTTTGTCATCACTGAAAGACAACAATCCTTTCAAGATATTTTTGATACTTGGTCAATTGTGTGTACACGTGGCCTACTGCATACTATGTTTATAACTTACGTTGGTCATGCTTATGTGTCACACAAGTTGCGCCGTAAAAGGGAAAAGAAATGAGTACTTTTTCTGAAAAAGTGTTGCAGGGTGGGGTCACTCAAACGTCTCTGCATTTAATGCGGACTTGACCCCAGAAATTGTTTTTAATTGGAAAATCACTTTATATTCCATCTTAAATTCAAATTCCTTTTCATTCTTTCATTTACTTCGTTTTTCATTTACTTCCCAATCATCAATCTCTCTCATATTTACTCTCAAAATTCTTTAACTCTTCATATTCCTTTCACTTTCAACTTTCGATTCTTAAAATGTCTAAATCATCATCTTCTTCACAACACAAATCGCTCATAAATTTTGAATATACTCTATCGGATGTTGTGAAAACATCTGCCACATGGCCAAAGAATTTCACTCCTTCTCAAATCCGATTTAACATGAGCAATTTCTTGGCTCAATTAAATGTGATATCCAAAACACTAATGGGAAGAATTAATAATTTTTGGGAGCAATCCCCTTTCCATTATGCTCTGACCGCTAATCCTCAGGCATTGTATCATCGATACTTGCTTGAATTCTGGTATACTGCTGTGGTGAGCAAAGATGAACAATCCATCTCCTTCACTCTCAATGAGGGCACCAAGCAGTGTGTTATCACTCTTGAGGGGTTCAGAAATTCCCTTCATCTGAACTACCTCAAACCTTCCCAGGTATTTGCTAAACGACTCAAAGGAGTCAATTTCAGGGAAGTTCTAGTCGCCACCGGTCATGGCGATATGGAGGATGCTGATGGTAATCTGAAGATCTCCGGACACATATTTATGTATGGATTTGGCAATTGCTGGAGGTTCTTCTGGACCCAGATTGTGGAAAGTCTTGGTGGCAACCATGGAGGGTTGGACCAACTTTCATTACCCCAAGTTGAGATGGGGTATTATATTTGGAATGGGATACAAGCAGACTTTGCTAAGATTCTCTTTTCTCAGCTGATTACCAAACTAAAAGGAAAGAGAAGTCTGCATATTGTCTTTCCAAGATTTCTAAGCTTATGTTTCATGGATATTCTTGGTGAAGCTTATAATCAAGCTGGACCTGAAGCTTCAGTACCTGAATACAACAGAGATTTCTCAAAGGCATCCACTGCTATGCTTCAGGTATTTAATAAAACTGTTTCAGCTACACTAGCTGGTTCAGAAAGGTCACTAAGTGGGCCACAAAAGAATGTGGGACCCGTTAGTCAACCTAAAGATAAGTTGTTGAACATCATTCGTGTTCCAACTTCTGTATCTACTGTCCCTGGCAATGATACTACGGTTGAGCCGATCATTAAATCTGGTAACGATGCACCTGCTTCTGCAGATGTTGAACCAGAAACTGGTGCGGGTACTAGTGACCCAAACCAGGGCATATCTGACCCGAATGCAGTGGTGAATGCTTTCTGGGATGACGATGAGCTACCTCAGGGGAATCTCGATTCCCTTGTTGATTTTGAGTTTGACGAGGGATTATTGGAGGCGAATCAATCTGATTCTGAGCCAGCCGCCATCCTCGCAAACGCCCCTCCTCCTCCCCCAGAAATCCAAATTCAACCAGACCAACAAGAACAAGATATTAATCCTTATGTTCCACCACGTCCATCTCATCAACATCCAATTTTTCCACCGGGCACTAATCCTGCCTACGTTACAGCCGGTACTTTTAATCCATCACTTCATTTTCTTCACCCCCAAATTCACAAAATCCCACCGCCTATCAATTATGATGCCCCAATAGAGACGGACTTGGATTCTGATACAGAATCTGAGAGTCCAACTGATTTACAACTGAACAATGTTCTTAAAGGGCTTGGTAATCTACCATTTGTTGCTCCTACTTCTGCACAACCTCCACCACCTTTAAATGTAGAAGCACAGTTAGAAAAGACTCAAACCGAAGTCCAAAGCCTTATTCTAAGGGTGGAGGACTTAACCAAGTCTCTAACTGCCAATACTAGTTCTGTGGCTGAAATGAAAGGAGCTCAGATGTTTCTTGGAACTAAGTTAACCAAGGTTGCTGGAAACGAAGGACTAGTAGTTGGGAAGCTGAATGAGCTGGTGATGACTTGCAACAAGGTGAGCTCTGCAATCAGAGAAGCCTTCAAGCTAACAAAAAGAGATGTGCAAGCTTCGGTGGTTGCAAACTTGACATCTTGTGTTCAGCTGATGAAGCAAGATTTTATGGCTGTTGGAAGAGAAGTACATGAGTTGGTTAAGAAGCCAAGTATAAATGAGAAAGAACTTGGGGCTTCTATAAGTGTTGGTATTTTGGATAATCTGAAGTCTGAGCTAACTCAGAATCTAGTTACTCAGATTTCAGAATCCGTTTCTGAGAAGGTTGGTGAGAAGGTTAGAGTGATGATTGCTGAACTAACCAAAGACACATATGACAAAGTGGACAAGGCTGTGAATGAAGTAAAAGATTCAGTGTCCAAACTTGAAGGCTCAGTTCAGAACCAGTCCAAACAGTTAGAAGAAATTCTTACTCATCTCAAGAAGGAAAATATTGTTGCTCCTCCTGTTCCCTCATTCACTGAAGAAGATAGAAGGCAGTTGAAAGAGATAATAGATAAAGAGTCACTAAACCTGAACTCCAATTTCAGATTAAGATCTCAGTTTGCTCAGCTTTCTAGAGGAATTTCTGAATGCTTACAACAACAAAGTTGGGAACCACTGAAGGGCATGCAAATGGCCATTGAAGAATTCGCTAAGTTGCCTTCAGAGGTCCCCAAAGGGGGAAAAGTTGTGCGTATTGGTCTGCTTGCAAGTACACAAGAAATCATTGAAGCAACCAAGAAGCAAACTGAGGTGCCATCTGGTAGTGTCTCAGTTCAGGGGGAAACTGAATCTGAATCTGGTAAGAAAGATAAGGGCAAGGCCCCATTAGAGGAAGAACCAACAAAGAAAAGTTCTAAAGGTTCTGGGATTATTGTTGGTGAGAATGTGGATGAGCATGGTTATCCCCTGCACGATCTTGATGCTGATAGTAAGAAATTGGAGGCTTTGCAGAAGCAGGTCTCAAATCAATTCATTATGTGGAGGGAAAACAAAGAAAGAGAAAGGGAACAACATCTGAAGATGGGGACCCTTGATCATATAGATGCTGCAGCTCTTGGTTTATCACTGGAAAGATATTTGAAAATCAAAAATGATCCAAGAGTGCAGAAGTCTGTTGTTGATATGCTCGAGTATGAATGTGGGATGAATTACTCACCTCTGGAACAAAAGCTAGAGAGTCTAACCTTCAAGTTGTCTATTGAAGACTTGAAGAGAAATAGAGAAAAGGAAATGGCAATTAAAAGGAAGGAAATTCTGGCCGAAGTTCTGAAGGTTGAAAAAGAGTTGTTCAGGACCAACCACAAAGCCCAAAGTAACTGGAACAAGGTCTGCAAGAAAGAATTCTCGTGATGTTGTCTTTACTTCCCTCAAACCATCTGATGATGCTGCTGAACTTGAAAGAAAACATGAGAAGGATCAGTATGATCATTACATAAATCATCGATCGCATCAGGCCAAAATCATTGATATAGAAGTTACAAAGGCTGATGGATTGAAGTTGTTTGATTTGATTGTAAAAAGAGAAGGTAGGGCAGCTGAAGAATATAATCAAGTTCCAGTTCACGAGTTTGGGATTTCTGAGCATAAGGAGATGATCCAAATTCTGAGGGGGAAGCCGAAATCTGTTTTGATTGGTGCATGGTTATCCAGAATACAACAAAAGATGCAAGCCAAAGTAGAGATTGAAAGCAGATTGTTTGGAAAGAAGGATCATTCTCCACTGAAAAGGAAACCTACTGAAGCACCTTCTGGTTCAAGGCCTGCCAAGAAGTAGTTCCTTTTTCAGTTTATCATATACTTGTAATATATTTACATTTGTAACAAACATTTCAGTTTGTATATATATATGTTGCAAATTGTAACCAATAAGTAGATGGTAAGTTTAAGTTAGAAAAACCACAAGTAAAATTCTGAGACATCAATGATCTATAAGATGTACTTAGAGAATTTTTACAACTTAAACAAAAACTTGCATTTCAGACTTACAAACATGTATAGATAGAAGTCTGAGATACATACACTATTTCAGAACAAATAGGGGGAATTTGTTAGGTCGGAAATCGACCAAGTATAATTTATTCAGAAATAGCTTGAAGTTCAGTGAAAACGTTTGTACAGAATTCTGAGCTGTCTCAGAATTACTTCACTGAAGCTTCACTTCAGTTCAGATCAAGATAAATCTGAAGCATTCATTCTGAAGTCAAAGACTGAAGTATGAAGAAGAGAATCATCTCAGAAGCGAGCAAAGAGTGATTCTACCAGATCGAAGACTGAAGCATCTCAGTATAAGTATTTACAACACTTTACACTGATTACGAGGAAGACTTTTTACTTTACATACCTTTACCCAGTTAATAGATTTATCTATTAATAAAAGGTACAAGGTAAAAGTATAGGTTTGGAACACAGTACTATAAGTCACATCAACTGACTTATATACTCTTCCTAGTACAAGCATGTAAGGAATTAGGTTTAAATCCTTAAATGCTCACAACCACTTTTATACGATCTTGTCCATGTCATCATGAACTTGGTCTATAAATATGAAGTCTTCTCACAACTTGTAAACCGCTTGAAACTTTAGCATTGCAACTTGTGAGATATACTCTAAGTAAACTTACGAGTATTTCCAAGTTATTTAGATCACTTGTTTTTCGGGATTGTTTAGATACTTACACTTGGGTGTTTATCTTTGTTCCGCAACAATCCTTGTATTTGTTTATATATCAATAAATCAAATACATTAGAAAGAAAACAACGTGTCTTAATGCTACATACTTGATTACACATATATATATCTTTATATAGTTTCTGCCATTTAGTTCTTGCATTTTACTTTAAGTCAATTGTTTCTTGTTATCCATATCTGGATCGTAAACTTAACTTGTCCATCAAGATCAGTTATACTTGCCAGTCGGGTTTAGTTAATCATCTATATTTGGGACTCACATAAACCCCTTGTACTTTAACAACTTAACACAAGTAACTATATTTACAATTTAACACCATATTTATATTTCTAACAATCTCCCCCTTGGTGTTGAATTGTAAATGTTGCATCGTCTTCAGTCTTTAAATAAACATGATGAGCCCATCTGTTGAAAATCTTCATTGTTGATTGGACTTTGAAGCTTTCTCATTGTCTTCAACGTCATGAATCTTCTCAACAAACAAATATTCTCGACGATGACTTTCTACAACTTGATCTTCTCTTGCAACTTTGAATACTTTGGAAGCATCTTTGAAATCTTTGTAGCTTTTGAGCTTTCGCAACTTGAACTTTTGAGTGTTGATTTCAACTTGATGTTGCTTGGAGAAGTAAGATGAATCTTTAAGTAGCATGTGGAAGCTTGGTTTTGACTTTGAATTCCTTGAATTCTTTTGGAGTGCGGAAGCTTGGTTATCTTTAAATTCTCTTGGCAATGCGGAAGCTTGGTTTTGAAATGTGGGAAATTGATTTTGTTTTTAAAACTTCAATTCTTGAACTAACTTGTCTCTGAATCAATAAACATCTTGGAGCACTTGATTCTTTGATCAATAAACATTTGCTCCCCCTCAATCAAACAACTATCCCGGAGCCAAATTATTCAATAACAAATCTTTAATCTCTTGCTCTCCCTCGAACAAACAATCATTTCGGAGCATATTTAACGACTCAAGAGTTTACTCTTGCTCCCCCTCAAATGAACAATCTTTGGATCTTAACAATCCAAGTATCTACCAAAAGAACAATCTTCATTCAATTTCAAACTTTTCTAATCATCAACCAAATGGTCAATTATACAATAAATCTTTCAAACATCGACCATGTACATCATCTTGAATATTCTCGATCTTGAAACAATTCTTTCAACTTAACAAGATAATTATTCACTCTCTTCACCTAAACTAACGATCCTTTGAACAACCAAACACAATGAATATCATCAATCAAATATCTATCAAATTCTACCTAAAACCTTTAATTATATCTATCAATCAAATATCTATCAAATTCTACCTAAAACCTTTAATTATATCTATCAATCATCTACTCATTTCTCCCCCTTATGATGAATATGTGAAACGTGTTCATCATACAATAATGATTGATAGCAAAAACGGTAGATGAAAACAAACAACATGGAAGCACATCAACCCAACCCAATTCCCAATTCCCAATGAACCTATTGGTGAACTAGAATTTGAGGTTGTGTTTTTGGAAAAAGATTTTAATATGGTGTTTGTGTTCTTTGTGTTTGTGTGAAGAGAAAGGAAATCCGGATAAAAATGATCCGTTATCACAACCAAAAATCGAAAGGATTAATGGTGTGGCCTAAAAATACGATTACTATTTTTAGGACTTCCCATTATCATCGAGAAATGCACAAAGCTTATCTCTAAATGGTTCGGTCTATGGATTTTTAACCGATAGATTGCTTTAAAGAATGTAATACATGGTCAGTGTCACAAAGGCGTTCAATAACCATGTCTTACTATCCTCAAATACTTTTGGGAAATAAAACCGAGGTCACATAGACTTCTCTTTAACTCAACAAATTCATAAAATGAAAATGTGAGACCTACGTTCAACGTTGGAAAAAATGTTAGCATTGGTAGGATTTCCATTCGATCATCGTGGAATATCAAACATATGATATCACTACGAATGTTCCGGAAATATCACAAAGATTTGCGATGTCACAAAGACATATAAAGACTCTATGTGTCCTAGTCAAATGAAAGAATATTTCAAGTACGCTCTAGACTCAATAGGTGAGCAAATGAAGTCGGGGACTGGAGCAGAGTGTCGCTCTTTTTCAATATCAACGTCTTCCAAATGAAGAGTCGATAGAAATGTGAAAATCTCCGTGAGAATAAAACAAGCATTTGTTAAGAAATACTTGAGTGGTTAGGTAAAGATGTGCATTGCTTCACTGGGTCCATGAAGTCTTCTTCAATATCGAGAAATCAACAAATGAAATCCGATAGGAACGTGTTGACCCGACTTTTTGAGAATTTTGGGAAGGGATTTCATTTCTTTTAGCCCCTTGTCACATCATATCACCATAACCTCTCACTTTTCGACTACTCCCTAATGTCCTATTTGCACAAACATCATCACCACGCTCATAAACCCTCACAATCTAAGATTGAGAATATAACTCCGGGGTTAGATCTCATCGGCGATGACAAGATCATGGATTTTTTTTTATTTTTATGAGTGGCCTAAACTCTCATGTGCAAATCTAACGCCGAACTTCTTTGAATTTGATCGAAAATGGTTTGAAAAGAATCCAAAGTGTTTGAAAATGGAAAATGAGTTTAAACACTTGGAAGTTTTGGTTTTATAAACAAACTCCCCCTAAATATATGCATGATATAAACAAAGTTTTAGCATATAAAGGGTGAGTAAAAGGTTTGATAGTTGCTCACAAACATTAAAAATGAGACAACAAAGGCAGTACACAAAGGCGTTCGATGCCTTGCATCTCATCCTAATACTTTGTGAGTAACTAAAAGACAAATTAAAAATGATGAAAAAAGAAAATCTTTTTGGATTTTTAAAATAAGAAAATGAAAATCTTTTTGGATTTTTCTAAAAAGAATGAAATTATAAACACGGATTTAGAACGGGTTATACACTGAAGTGTGTATAAGCCACTTTTCATCAAATCATTTGGAAATCACTTTTGGAACCCATTTGAGATTGGGCCCAATGATTTTTGAACTCTTAAAAGACCAAATGTAAGTCTCATCGATTTGATGAATCGAAGTTGCATTCCACGGAGAACTAAAACCCGGTGTTTTAGGTGAAAAGATTTTTCGTGGAAGCAACGGTGAAAAATCATTTGATTTCTTTGAAAAACCTCCAATCTTGGGAGATTGAGTTGAAAAATGATTTTTCGAACCAAAATCATTCACTTTTTGCACGACTGCTTTCACAGGTTTTGGTGCAAGATCAAAAAGTTCCGAAAAAGAATATTTGAATGATTTTGACTCAGTTGACTTATCTTTTAAAATCGGTTTCCATTTTGATTTTGTCAACTGAGATTTTGCTTGAGAAAGATGTTTAGAATTATCCTCGAAGGATAGAAAAGAGACAAAAAGTAGTTGTTCCATCAAAAATTTGGTTTCTTAGCGTACTTCTTACCCTTTTGTAAGGAGTAATTAGTAAACTGAGAAACTTTTCTTTCAAAAGGTTTTGAAGATTTACCCGTGTAAACCCTCTTTGGAACATCAACTTTTGGTTTGGATGAATTAGATTTTGGAAAATATTTTGACACCTCGGTCTTTGGAATCGTAGAATTACTCGATTGTTTCATGGGTTTTTCAAGCTTTGTGTCCAACGATTTTGATTTAAAAGATGCAATTCGGTTCTCCATCTTTTCAAGTTGTTTTGTAACCGAAGCATTTAAATCAGAGAAAGAAATTGTTGACACATCAGATTTTAATTTCGAAACAAGAGTATCTTTCTCAAAAAGTTTGGATTCCAAAGATGAAATGTAATCTTGTTGATCTTTGATTATTTTCGAAAATCTTTGTTCTTTGCTCACGAAAATGGTGGACTTATTTCGCAACTCATGGTTAAGCTCAGAAATCTTTTGTTGCAAAACAAGTTCTTTTGATTGATTGTCCAAAACAATTTTATTGAGCTCTTTGTTTCAGATTTGAGTTGGTCAACTTCAGATTGAAGACTTTCCATGGCTGACAAAATGAGATTATTTGCAGATTTGAGCTCTTTGTTCTCAGAATTGATTCGGTCAACTTCAGATTGAAGACTTTCCATGTTTGACAAAATGAGATCATTTGCAGATTTGAGCTCTTTGTTCTCAGATTTGATTCGGTCAACTTCAGATTGAAGACTTTCCATGTTGGACAAAATGAGATCATTTGCAGATTTGAGCTCTTTATTCTCGGATTTGAGTTGGTCAATTTCAAGTCGAAAACTTTCCATAGCAGACAAATTGAGAGTATTACCAGACTTGAGCTCTTTGTTCTCAGATTTGAGTTGGTCAATTTCAAGTCGAAAACTTTCCATAGCAGACAAATTGAGAGTATTACCAGACTTGAGTTCTTTGTTCTCAGATTTTGATTTAAAAGATGCAATTCGGTTCTCCATCTTTTCAAGTTGTTTTGTAACCGAAGCATTTAAATCAGAGAAAGAAATTGTTGACACATCAGATTTTAATTTCGAAACAAGAGTATCTTTCTCAAAAAGTTTGGATTCCAAAGATGAAATGTAATCTTGTTGATCTTTGATTATTTTCGAAAATCTTTGTTCTTTGCTCACAAAAATGGTGGACTTATTTCGCAACTCATGGTTAAGCTCAGAAATCTTTTGTTGCAAAACAAGTTCTTTTGATTGATTGTCCAAAACAATTTTATTGAGCTCTTTGGAAGAATTGTCCAACCCATTTGTTAATTTGAAAATCTTTGATTGCAAATGATCATTTTCTTTTTGAAGACTTTCCATGTTGGACAAAATGAGATCATTTGCAGATTTGAGCTCTTTATTCTCGGATTTGAGTTGGTCAATTTCAAGTCGAAAACTTTCCATAGCAGACAAATTGAGAGTATTACCAGACTTGAGTTCTTTGTTCTCAGATTTGATTCGGTCAACTTCAGATTGAAGACTTTCCATGACAGACAAACTGGAATTATCAGCAGATTTGAGCTCTTTGTTCTCAGATTTGAGTTTGTCAATTTCAAGTTGAAACCTCTGGTGTTCTCTCACAAATGTTTTAAAAATATCCACATCGACTTTGTTTTCTTCAAAAACAACCACTGCACATTTATTATTCTTGGTACACCAACAAATGTGATTGTCATGACGACGTATTTCTTCCCAACTTGGTTCTTCACCCATTAAAAAATCTTCCACTCTAGCAACAAACTTGTCCGTAATTTTAAGAGACATTTTGAATTAAAACTTTGACGACAGACCAATAAAACGAATAACCCAAGACAAGAACTTAAAAATTTAGCCCAACAATTAATCACCCAAAAATAAATCCTAAATGAAATTTAAGCCCAACTAATCAAAAATTTTAGCCCATTTTAAAACACACTTAAGTCCAACAACTAACATGATCAGCCTAAAAGTAAAATATTTATTCATCAAAATATGAAACAAATTTTAAACACATTAGAAACTAACCTCACGTGAAGATATATTTAACCAAATTTTGATTTATAAAAGCTGGTTAATGTGCAGTTTAAATTTTGACAACTCACAACATATCACGTGATATGAATAAAAGAACACACGTGATACACTTAAAAAATAAATTCACTTTGGAAAGAAAAAAAACTCAGAACATGCGTGTACTATCTTCACTGCAACACGGTTTATCACACGGAGTATTTAGACACACCTTTGTCTAACCAGAACACGCTTTCTGTTCACGTGATGACACGTTATATTCATTCACATTATCTCTTTCCTTTAAAAAAAAAAAAACAACAACTTCATATTGACACTCTTAAAAAAATAATCTCTCAGGTTTTCTTTGAACAAAAAAAAAATAAAAAGTTCAACACACCGATTCTATCCTCCTTTTTCTTTTGAAGTAAAAGAAAATTATGTCTCTCCCTCACTTTCACAACACGGTGATACTCAAAGAAAGAATATCAGAACAGAACCGATAGAAACCACAACCACACAGCCACGATTCACAACACTTGAAGAATGAACGTGCTATTTGCCGAGAAATTAGCTCGGCAAATGAGGTATTCAAAAACAAATTTTATAAATTTTCACACCAAAGAAGGTAAAGACTTGACAAGCAAGTGTGAAAACTTAAAAAAAAAATTGAAAAATTTTGTTGATTTGCCGAGATTTTTGCTCGGCAAATGGGGTTTGCAGAGGTTTAATCTCTGCAAATGGGTTGTTTGACTGAAAAAAGTTTAAGTGTTTGGAAAAAGGTCGATTTGCAGAGGTTTAATATCTGCAAATGGGTTGTTTGACTGAAAAAAGTTTAAGTGTTTGGAAAAAGGTCGATTTGCAAAGGTTTAATCTCTGCAAATGGTGTTGTTGGATGATGCAGGAATGGCCCCGAGCCATTTCCGCATAAATATTCGGCTCGTGTTTTTATTAAATGAAGTTTAGCAAGCAACAAATAACTCTTGGATATCCTTTATTGGATTTAAACTACTGGTGTATACTGATCTTAAGTCAAGTACTGAAGTGATAAGACAAGCCTTACTGATCTTGCTGCCCGCCAGTGACAAAATAAGTCTTGATCAGAAACAACTCTCGCTGAAGCAACTTCAACTGATCGCGACCAGTGAACTGGTCAGCACCAGATGCAACCAGCGAGTGTCCAGAACAACGATCACTGAACGGGGCAACACCAGATGTGATCAGCTAGTGTTCAGAACGACTAGTAACACTTCAGTGAGAAGGTTACATCAGCAGGTCGTTCCTCAGCAAGTATTTATCAGTGACACTAGTCAGAAGTGGGTGACCAGTGCTCTATTTAAGTGATACTTCAGCGAGCATCCACCAGTGAAGTTCTCCACTGAAGCACTCAAGTGACCAGCTCCAGTCCAGTCTACTGATAAACGCTCCAGATGAAGTCACCAGTTGAGGTCCAGATTTTAGTTTCCAGTCCTACCAATAAAGTCTGATCACGTGTGGGGACCCAATAAAGAAGGAATGACAGCTGTCAAAAGAAGATAAGGAAGGAGCGCGTGACAACGTTATTCATAACGGTTTGTGGACCCACTTGCAGGAGGAATCCTTCTAGAAGATTGCTTGTCCCTTTCTTATTGGTTAATAAATTAGTGGTTGTCTTTTGTTTAAGACAGCTTTTTATTATTTTATTATTACTTTTCGTTAATTCCTAGGAGATAGTTTTGGCTATAAATAGAGGTTTATCTCTCATTTGTAAAGTAGTTAATGTTGAATGAAAATTAATAGAGCAGCCTCTATTTCTTACAAATCTTCTTTTACCTTTATAGATCTTTGATCTTGGTGGTTAGGAGTGACCCCTTTATCAATATTTGTGGTGACTTGTTCTTTATCAAATATTGTGGTGAGGTCTTTTAAATCTTCGGTTTCCTTTATCCTTGATTCCGGTGGCTTAGCCTTTACGAGTCTTGGTGGTGGATTCTTTTTATCTATCATTTTACTTTATTATCTTGTTTAGTTGTTTGTTTCATATAAAATCCAGAAAATACCAAAAATAGTCTTCCGCTGTCGTTTGTCGCGTGATTTACGCATCAAATTTGGTATCAGAGACAGGTTTGCAAAAGGTTTCTTAATCTTTTGGTTGTCGTTGAATATTATTGTTTAGATATGAATGTGATTATTCATGAAATTGTGGTTTCCAATTTCAGATCTGATCTCTATTGTCTAGATCTATTTTTGATTATCTTTTCATTTAGATAATAGAAATGGGTTATAATAGAAATCTTGCTTTAGAGAATTTTCGAAGAGATAGACAGCTTAAGTCTCTTGAAAAACAAATGGGGATAATATTAGATGTGTTAGAAAATCATGTGAGAGAAACAAAAAAAAAAGTTCTCGTAAGAAACTCACTGATTGCAATTTAAATTTCATGGAGATTAGATCAACCCCTAATTCTTTTAAAGAGTTAAAAGTTGAAGCCGATGTTGAGCAAGAGCTTATATATGATGAAGAAGAAATGTTTGATGTTGCTGATGACTTTTTGGTCTTCAAGAGAACTGATCATTCACTTGAAATGAATGAAGTTCAGCAAGAAGATGATATTTTTCAGCTATGTGTTTATGATGACGATGGTGAAGAAGTAACTGAAGCTAACCTTGATGATTTCTTGATGATTCAGAATGCTAATCATTTTCATGAAGCTGTTGATGAATCCCAGCAAAGAAGTGTTTACCAGACTTGTTTTTGTTATGTTACTGGCGAGAAAGAATCTATAGGAGCTACTAATGAAGAATCATCACTGATCAAAGAAGTCCAGCCCGCAGTACATTCAACTGGAACTCTCACTAATGAAGTCCAGCGACAAGTGTACTCCAGTGAAGGTTCTCCAGGTCAAGACTACAGTGAAGCAATTCCAGATCCATGCTCCAGTTGAAAAGCCTCCAGATCCATTCTCCAGTAAAGATTCTCCAGATGGATTCTCCAGTGAAGATCCTCCAGATGCATTCTCCAGTGAAGATCCTCCAGATGCATTCTCCAGTAAAGATCCTCCAGATGCATTCTCCAGTGAAGATCCTCCAGACTCCAGGCTCCAGTTTCCAGGTTCCAGTTACGATCCTCCAGATCCAGGTTCCAGTCAAGACCCTTCAGTAAGCTTTCCAGAAGTCCACCAGTGAAGTTCTCCACTGAAGCACTCAAGTGACCAGCTCCAGTCCAGTCTACTGATAAACGCTCCAGATGAAGTCACCAGTTGAGGTCCAGATTTTAGTTTCCAGTCCTACCAATAAAGTCTGATCACGTGTGGGGACCCAATAAAGAAGGAATGACAGCTGTCAAAAGAAGATAAGGAAGGAGCGCGTGACAACGTTATTCATAACGGTTTGTGGACCCACTTGCAGGAGGAATCCTTCTAGAAGATTGCTTGTCCCTTTCTTATTGGTTAATAAATTAGTGGTTGTCTTTTGTTCAAGACAGCTTTTTATTATTTTATTATTACTTTTCGTTAATTCCTAGGAGATAATTTTGGCTATAAATAGAGGTTTATCTCTCATTTGTAAAGTAGTTAATGTTGAATGAAAATTAATAGAGCAGCCTCTATTTCTTACAAATCTTCTTTTACCTTTATAGATCTTTGATCTTGGTGGTTAGGAGTGACCCCTTTATCAATATTTGTGGTGACTTGTTCTTTATCAATATTGTGGTGAGGTCTTTATCAATATTTGTGGTGACTTGTTCTTTATCAAATATTGTGGTGAGGTCTTTTAAATCTTCGGTTTCCTTTATCCTTGATTCCGGTGGCTTAGCCTTTACGAGTCTTGGTGGTGGATTCTTTTTATCTATCATTTTACTTTATTATCTTGTTTAGTTGTTTGTTTCATATAAAATCCAGAAAATACCAAAAATAGTCTTCCGCTGTCGTTTGTCGCGTGATTTACGCATCAAATTTGGTATCAGAGACAGGTTTGCAAAAGGTTTCTTAATCTTTTGGTTGTCGTTGAATATTATTGTTTAGATATGAATGTGATTATTCATGAAATTGTGGTTTCCAATTTCAGATCTGATCTCTATTGTCTAGATCTATTTTTGATTATCTTTTCATTTAGATAATAGAAATGGGTTATAATAGAAATCTTGCTTTAGAGAATTTTCGAAGAGATAGACAGCTTAAGTCTCTTGAAAAACAAATGGGGATAATATTAGATGTGTTAGAAAATCATGTGAGAGAAACAAAAAAAAAAAAAAGTTCTCGTAAGAAACTCACTGATTGCAATTTAAATTTCATGGAGATTAGATCAACCCCTAATTCTTTTAAAGAGTTAAAAGTTGAAGCCGATGTTGAGCAAGAGCTTATATATGATGAAGAAGAAATGTTTGATGTTGCTGATGACTTTTTGGTCTTCAAGAGAACTGATCATTCACTTGAAATGAATGAAGTTCAGCAAGAAGATGATATTTTTCAGCTATGTGTTTATGATGACGATGGTGAAGAAGTAACTGAAGCTAACCTTGATGATTTCTTGATGATTCAGAATGCTAATCATTTTCATGAAGCTGTTGATGAATCCCAGCAAAGAAGTGTTTACCAGACTTGTTTTTGTTATGTTACTGGCGAGAAAGAATCTATAGGAGCTACTAATGAAGAATCATCACTGATCAAAGAAGTCCAGCCCGCAGTACATTCAACTGGAACTCTCACTAATGAAGTCCAGCGACAAGTGTACTCCAGTGAATCTTTCACTGATAAAGCTCCAGTCGAAGGTCACACTGAAGACCAAACTGAAGATCCATCAGTTGAAGTTCAACAAGCAATGTCTATTTGCCTGATGAAGAGCTCTGAGCCTACTGAGTCACTACCAGTTACAATTCAATGGCTTAAGGAAGGCATAGGGGTAACCACTACTAACCGAACACTTGTGTTTAATTTCAGATTCGATTATTATGGCTTGGGTTCTTATATTATGAATGCTCTTCCTTCGATAATTGATAATGATTGTCATAATGGCCACTTGAACACTAGTTCATTGTGTGTTCGAAAGAGTCAAGTCAATCCTAATCATTTATGTCCTGATGAAATGATTAAGGCTGAAGTCACTAAATTATTTGTTCCTACTGATATGTCTAAATATGATAAGGCCATGGTATGGGCTGAAGTGCCCAGTTTGCTAACACTTCAGAAATCTGGTCTGTATACTCTAACTGGTGAAACCCATGACTATGCACTATTTCAAACTGATCTTGTAATATTCCGAGCTGAATTTAGATGTGAGTTTAAAGAAGGGTTACAAACAGTTTCTTGTATAGTCGATTTTGAAACCAGTGGGAATGTTAAATATAAAATGAAATTATATGTGTCTGGTCTTATAAGAGGTAGTGAAGAGCAAGTCGAGAATGAGTATGGACTTAATTATAAGATCAATTGTAAGAAGAAAAGGAACCGGAATGTAGTGTGTGTAGGAGTATGTTCTGGTCTTTTAAGGAAAGTGTTTGTCATATCTGGGAATCATGAATTGCTCAGTAGCCCAGGAGTCGAGATGAAAATCAATGTGGCAGTTATGTGTACTGGGCGATACTTAGTCTTTCCAGTTCTAATCCTTGTTCCTATTGATGAGAATAATCTGGTCTTTGATGATGTCTCAAAGTTTGATCAAGTTTCCTATCTGTTGGTTCTTGAATCCATGATGAATGTCGAGGCCTTGGGAGATGGTGTACATAAATATTTTTGTTTCAAACAATCTGAAGATTCAAGCTTTGTTACAATGTGGGGATTATCAGAAGTTGGCTATGACCTGAATATGCTCAGAAATGGAAACTCGAGACCTTACTTTAAGGACTTGAGGGCAAGTCCTCAAAAAGAGGGAGAGATTGATGCTGGAATGGCCCCGAGCCATTTCCGCATAAATATTCGGCTCGTGTTTTTATTAAATGAAGTTTAGCAAGCAACAAATAACTCTTGGATATCCTTTATTGGATTTAAACTACTGGTGTATACTGATCTTAAGTCAAGTACTGAAGTGATAAGACAAGCCTTACTGATCTTGCTGCCCGCCAGTGACAAAATAAGTCTTGATCAGAAACAACTCTCGCTGAAGCAACTTCAACTGATCGCGACCAGTGAACTGGTCAGCACCAGATGCAACCAGCGAGTGTCCAGAACAACGATCACTGAACGGGGCAACACCAGATGTGATCAGCTAGTGTTCAGAACGACTAGTAACACTTCAGTGAGAAGGTTACATCAGCAGGTCGTTCCTCAGCAAGTATTTATCAGTGACACTAGTCAGAAGTGGGTGACCAGTGCTCTATTTAAGTGATACTTCAGCGAGCATCCACCAGTGAACTTAACAGCTATGTTTCAGTTGCACACCAGTGAAGACTCGTCAGTCAAAGCTCAAGTAATTTGCTCCAGTCACGAGGTTTCAGAAATGGGTTCCAGTTTTACTTCAGTGAATAACTCCAGTAAGTTGCTTCAGTCGAAATGCTCCAGATGGAATACTCCAGTGAAGGTTCTCCAGGTCAAGACTACAGTGAAGCAATTCCAGATCCATGCTCCAGTTGAAAAGCCTCCAGATCCATTCTCCAGTAAAGATTCTCCAGATGGATTCTCCAGTGAAGATCCTCCAGATGCATTCTCCAGTAAAGATCCTCCAGATGCATTCTCCAGTGAAGATCCTCCAGATGCATTCTCCAGTGAAGATCCTCCAGATGCATTCTCCAGTGAAGATCCTCCAGGTGCATCCTCCAGTGAAGATCCTCCAGATCCAGGCTCCAGTCCCCCAGTCCCTAGTCTCCAGACTCCAGGCTCCAGTTTCCAGGTTCCAGTTACGATCCTCCAGATCCAGGTTCCAGTCAAGACCCTTCAGTAAGCTTTCCAGAAGTCCACCAGTGAAGTTCTCCACTGAAGCACTCAAGTGACCAGCTCCAGTCCAGTCTACTGATAAACGCTCCAGATGAAGTCACCAGTTGAGGTCCAGATTTTAGTTTCCAGTCCTACCAATAAAGTCTGATCACGTGTGGGGACCCAATAAAGAAGGAATGACAGCTGTCGAAAGAAGATAAGGAAGGAGCGCGTGACAACGTTATTCATAACGGTTTGTGGACCCACTTGCAGGAGGAATCCTTCTAGAAGATTGCTTGTCCCTTTCTTATTGGTTAATAAATTAGTGGTTGTCTTTTGTTCAAGACAGCTTTTTATTATTTTATTATTACTTTTCGTTAATTCCTAGGAGATAGTTTTGGCTATAAATAGAGGTTTATCTCTCATTTGTAAAGTAGTTAATGTTGAATGAAAATTAATAGAGCAACCTCTATTTCTTACAAATCTTCTTTAACTTTATAGATCTTTGATCTTGGTGGTTAGGAGTGACCCCTTTATCAATATTTGTGGTGACTTGTTCTTTATCAAATATTGTGGTGAGGTCTTTTAAATCTTCGGTTTCCTTTATCTATAATCGTGGTGGCTAGACCTTTATCGATTGTAGTGGTGGGGCGGAGTGTTTCCTTTATCCTTGATTCCGGTGGCTTAGCCTTTACGAGTCTTGGTGGTGGATTCTTTTTATCTATCATTTTACTTTATTGTCTTGTTTAGTTGTTTGTTTCATATAAAATCCAGAAAATACCAAAAATAGTCTTCCGCTGTCGTTTGTCGCGTGATTTACGCATCATTGGAAGTTTTGATCAGAATATTATCGGTTTGGGAAGTGATATTGTTGTTTTTGGTTGATTTGTGGTGAAAGTGAGATTTTAGGATTATGAGTCAAATGTAAAGGATGCCGAGATAATACCTTGTAGAAAAGCTGAAGTTGAATGTTGAGGATGTTCTGAGGATCCAAAAGAAGAAAGAAGAAAGTACTCATTCTGATCCACTGGCCTTGGTAGCTGAAAAGAAATCTTCAAGAGTTTCAAGACAGAGCTTTGTTGATTATGAAACAGATTCTGATTCAAGTGAAATGAGTGATTCTGATTCGGATGAAAGGCAAAAAGAGATGTACAAGGAACTTGCTTATTTCACAAAGGCTTTCAAGAAGAAATTCTTCAAGAAGAAACCAACCAACAATCAGCTTAGGACTTCATCAGTGTCTTCTTATGCAAAGAATGCAAATGCTCCTAAGTTTGAAACCAAGAAGGAATATGTTAGTGGTGAGAAGAAATTTGATAATCAGAAAAAGTTTGAGAAAAAGGTCATGGATAAAAGGAATGAGGACAAGAAATGCTACAATTGTGGTCTTCCAGGACACTTTGCCATTAATTGCACTAAACCTCGTCAGAAGAACTCCGAGTACTATAAGTACAAACTTTTGCTTGCAAGACAAGAGGAAAGTGGAATTGCTCTTCTCGCTGAGGATGACAAGTGGTTACACCTTTCTGATGAAGAGACAGACGAACTTGCAGCAAATGTGTGCTTCATGACAAAAATCAAGAAATCAAAGGAGTTAGAGGAGGTTGATGAAGGTTCTTCAGACGATGATCAGGTAATCACTTTTCCTAAGTCAGTTTTAGCATATTATATGAATATGTGTAATGAAACAATGGAACATGGGAGAGGGTTGAGTAAACAGATTTCAAAATTAACCAAAGATTTGGAAGACAAAGAAAACGAATTTCAAAATTCTAAAGATAAATTTGATTTACTTCAAAAGGATTTTGACAATCTGAAATCTGAAAAAGCTGCGGTCACTTTTACTCCGAACTCCAAATTGCATCTTGAAAAACAAGAACTTGAGACCATAGTTCTTGAACTGAGCAAGACCGTCAGACAATTACAAGTTGAAAAGACCAATGAGATGTTTCGAGTAAATGCTTTGGCTGAGGACATTGAGTCTTTAAATGTGAAATTGAAAGAATCAATCCCTGATTTGAAGGAATTTGAAGACAAAATTTTTGACCTAAAATATGAGTGTTGTATAAAAGATTCTCTTAAACAAAAACTTGATAAAGAAAATGATGAGCTTAAAGCTGAAATCAAGTCTTATCAAGAAAAGTTGTATAAGATTAATCGATCATATCAACAAATCTTTTTGAATAGCCAAGAAATTCGAAAACTGTATTCACTTCAGGGTTGGGGTATGTCAATCCAAACCTTTTGCTCGAAGCAAAAGAAGAAATCCCATCATTATATAAGGAATCTTATTTAAGATATGGGATGACTGACCAGTTTGTGATACCGACTGATGGTGATTTTGAGGATGATGATTTTCTAAAGAAGGGTGCAAATGTCTATTTTAACTATGAGTTAATGGATGAGACATACGATTTTTTCAGTCACCCTGGACATAAAAGTGAAAAAGCTGATCATGAGGCTGTAATACCTGAAATTCTTGAGTGTTTTACTGAAAAACCTTTAGAAGAACCTATTCAAATTCCAAAACCGGAGAATTTAAGACCTTATGTTCCACAAAAAGTTTTGGAAAAGGTAATAGAGGATTTGAAAAAGTCTCTTGATGAAAAGCAATCTTTAATAGATAATTTGAAGACTCAAAATCACTGTGACCCACCCAAGAATCATGACAATGACTGTGATCACCCCAATTGTCCCGTTTGTGAAGTAATGGCCACTCCAACTCCACCAAACCATTCTGTGTGTCAAAATGAGAAAACTTCACAAACTGCATGCTCTATTTGTGAAATTGTGAATGCATCTGTGCAAACTGAATGTGAAGTCATGCATGTTTCTGTTCAAACTGATGGTGATCTAGATGATGTATTTGATGTCAATGATGTTGATGATTATTTCTTCCCGACTGCTTCTGAGACTGAGTCATTTACCAAGTTTTCCGAGGGAACTCAAACTTACTTGAATGAAATTGATGCTTTCAAACAAAAGATTGAAAAAGAAAAGGAACAAAAGTTGAATGTGCTAAAGGAACTTAATAAACTGAAAGTGGAATTCGAATTTCAGAAAATTTCACTTCAATCTTTAACAGAAAAAGAAAAAGCATCAATTCCACTCAAGAGAAGTCCTTGTCCATTTAAGATAAGTGAAGCAAGTGTGAAGTTGGAAACTGATGATATGTCAACATTTTTGGAAGGAAATCATGATTTTGCACCTGAATTTGAAAAACATTTTGTTCAAAAAGAGGATAAACATGAATTTTTTCTAAAGAAGATTACAAAGTCACACTCTTCACAACCTTCCCCATTTGATAAGTTCAAAAGACCAAAGACCACCAAACAACCAAAGACCAACCCATCACCCAAGACTGACTCAATCCCGAAACCAAACAAAGGTTCCACAGTTTCTAAGAATTCAAAGACTTCTAGACAACCATAGATGTATAAGGTTAAAACTGAACCTAAGATTCAAAAAGAAGTCCAAACAAGCAGTGGTCCAAAGAATGAAACTTTCTCATTAGGTAACAAACAACCTCAACATGTTAAGTATTCTAGTTTTCCTAGATATTCTCAGAAGACTTCTAAGAGCACCTTACAGGGAGTTAGAGATACAATTTCAGGAACAACTAAATACAAAGATCAGTATGGTTGGTTGTCACCTAATAACATTAAGAAAGTAAACAAGACCACAGAAACCATCAAGAAGAAACCTGTTAAGAACGGAAATAACAAATTGTTTGCTAACTCAAAGAATGTTCGTGTTTCAGGTGACTTGTGCTTAACTAGTAGCAGTAAATGGATTCCAAAAGATAGATTTTTGCATGCTTCTAGAAAAGTCAAGCTTGATGGAAATACTACCCATGTCAAACAAGTGTGGATTGTCCGTAGATCAAATTCATTAGATAGTGCTAATACATGTAGGACTAGTCCTGCTTGGCTCAAAACTTGTGTATAAACCTTTACATTTCTTTGCTTGTAATTCTAATTTCTCATTTGAACTCGTATGTGTGCTTGTTTGTTATGTTGAATAAAATGTTTGTTTGTGTGTCCTTTTTTGTTTTATGATTATTTTTGTTTTGTGTACTTGCATGTTATCAATCTAACCTGCAAGGACCCAATCTATATGGGTACCTAAATCATATTCCTTGTCCTTGCAGGAATATCTCATTTGTGTATGGTATGTTGACTCGGGATGTTCTCGTCATATGACTGGAAACAAGTCCATTCTATCGAACTTTGTTGAGAAGTTTATGGGAACCGTCAGATTCGGAAATGATCATATTGCTCCTATTCTTGGTTATGGAGACATTGTTAAAAATGGAGTCACTATAAAGAGAGTTTCCTATGTTGAAGGATTAGGACACAATCTTTTTAGTGTTGGACAATTTTGTGACAATGATCTTCAAGTATTATTCAGGAGATATGAATGCAACGTGCAGACTGAAGATGGTGTGGATATTCTTACTGGTACTAGAGACAATAATTTGTTCACTATTGATCTCAACAACATTCCAACTAATTCTTCAGAGATTTGTCTTCTTTCAAAAGCAACTGCACAAAATTCTTGGTTATGGCATCGCCGTCTTTCTCATCTTAATTTTCAAACGATTAATGCGCTCGTGGATAAACAACTTGTTGAAGGTCTTCCGGATTACAAGTATGAAAGTGAACATGTTTGTCCAGCTTGTGCAATTGGAAAGATGAAGAAAGCAACACACAAACCAAAGAAGTTTCTAAGTACAGAAGGTATTTTGCACCTTATTCATATGGATTTGTGTGGACCAATGAAAGTTCAAAGTATCCATGGCAAGCGATACATTCTTGTGATTGTCGATGATTATTCTCGTTATACTTGGGTATTCTTTCTTCATGCAAAGAGTGATGCTCCGAATGTGATTATTGATTTCATCAAGAAGACCCAAGTAAATCTTAAATCATCGGTTAGAATTGTTCGCTCAGATAATGGCACTGAATTCAAGAATTCAACAATTGATTCTTTCTTCAAGTCCATGGGTATTACTCATCAATTTTCCGCTGCCAGGACACCTCAACAGAATGGAGTAGTTGAACGTCGTAATCGAACTCTTGTTGAAGCAGCTAGAACAATGCTTGCTTATTCTAAGTTGCTTCCGAATTTATGGGCTGAAGCTGTTGCTACTGCTTGTTTCACTATGATGTGTAAAAATCGAGTTTTAAAACTTATAAAACAAGTAATACCAAATGAACGACTACTACACACTTATGGGCAGTGGACCCATTCGTTTGCAATATAGTTAAAAGGCAAGACTGTGTTCGTTCTCGGGGATTGGATCGAGCTAGTTGTTTAGTAAAATGGTTTGGAAAACGGGTGTTGCTTCGAAAATCCTTTTTGACAATAAAATGAGAATAAATTTGAGAGAACAAATTGCATAAAAGTAAAGAAAGATTTCAAACAATATAGATAAAAGTCATCCACCTTGAATTCACTCGACTTCAAATGTGATTGCGTATAGCTAAGACCAAATTCATTTGAGTTTAAAGACAGCCGTGAAAAGAATAATGTGCTCACGTGGTACCACCAACCGTGAACAAATCACCACTTCACCTAATTTACTAGTTAAATTACCCAAGCCGGTACCACCAAAGCTTTAGACAACTTTTCCAATAATCAGTTTAATTGACTATCAAATTACCAATTATTCCTATATAAAAAATAACGTGGTACCACCAACCGTGAACAAATCACCACTTCACCTAATTTACTAGTTAAATTACCCAAGCCGGTACCACCAAAGCTTTAGACAACTTTTCCAATAATCAGTTTAATTGACTATCAAATTACCAATTATTCCTATATAAAAAATAACGTGGTACCACCAACCGTGAACAAATCACCACTTCACCTAATTTACTAGTTAAATTACCCAAGCCGGTACCACCAAAGCTTTAGACAACTTTTCCAATAATCAGTTTAATTGACTATCAAATTACCAATTATTCCTATATAAAAAATAACGTGGTACCACCAACCGTGAACAAATCACCACTTCACCTAATTTACTAGTTAAATTACCCAAGCCGGTACCACCAAAGCTTTAGACAACTTTTCCAATAATCAGTTTAATTGACTATCAAATTACCAATTATTCCTATATAAAAAATAACGTGGTACCACCAACCGTGAACAAATCACCACTTCACCTAATTTACTAGTTAAATTACCCAAGCCGGTACCACCAAAGCTTTAGACAACTTTTCCAATAATCAGTTTAATTGACTATCAAATTACCAATTATTCCTATATAAAAAATAACGTGGTACCACCAACCGTGAACAAATCACCACTTCACCTAATTTACTAGTTAAATTACCCAAGCCGGTACCACCAAAGCTTTAGACAACTTTTCCAATAATCAGTTTAATTGACTATCAAATTACCAATTATTCCTATATAAAAAATAACGTGGTACCACCAACCGTGAACAAATCACCACTTCACCTAATTTACTAGTTAAATTACCCAAGCCGGTACCACCAACCGTGAACAAATCACCACTTCACCTAATTTACTAGTTAAATTACCCAAGCCGGTACCACCAACCGTGAACAAATCACCACTTCACCTAATTTACTAGTTAAATTACCCAAGCCGGTACCACCAACCGTGAACAAATCACCACTTCACCTAATTTACTAGTTAAATTACCCAAGCCGGTACCACCAACCGTGAACAAATCACCACTTCACCTAATTTACTAGTTAAATTACCCAAGCCGGTACCACCAACCGTGAACAAATCACCACTTCACCTAATTTACTAGTTAAATTACCCAAGCCGGTACCACCAACCGTGAACAAATCACCACTTCACCTAATTTACTAGTTAAATTACCCAAGCCGGTACCACCAACCGTGAACAAATCACCACTTCACCTAATTTACTAGTTAAATTACCCAAGCCGGTACCACCAACCGTGAACAAATCACCACTTCACCTAATTTACTAGATAAATTACCCAACCGGTACCACCAACGAAGAATTTATATGCAACCAATATTATAATAATCATTAAAAAGAATTAAATCATCAAGATCACAGAACAACGATAATTAAATAAATTCATTGAATTAAAAGATATTGCAATCACATCATTCGTCTCGTTTCAACAAGGTGGATGATAAACAATTTAGCCACTCATGATTAAATAACAATAGTAATCAAAATAAGAGAAGAACATATTGTACCAATCGTTTGAGAAAATAGAAAATTGCAAGACAGTAAGTAGATACGATCTAGATGGGTGGTCGTGAATCTTCAGTGGATCCGCCTAAGAAAGACTTGCTTGGAAACCTGATAAAACCCCTTGTAGAGCAGCTCCTAGAAAGAATGTTTGATAAGTTGGGAATTAGGCTTATGGTTTATATTTATACTCCTCCAAAAATCTGATGCAAAACCGACCTAAACCCTTCAGCTCCGTGCACCCACTGCGGCGCAGTGGGGTGAATTCAATTAATGTCCGTGGATAATGGCTGCGGCGCAGTGGCTGCATCCCCACTGCGGCGCAGTGGGGTGAATTCAATTAATGTCCGTGGATAATGGCTGCGGCGCAGTGGGGTGAATTCAATTAATGTCCGTGGATAATGGCTGCGGCGCAGTGGCTAGGTGCATCCCCACTGCGGCGCAGTCATGTGTCGAAACATGTGCAGGTCACGAGCAAACCACTGCGGCGCAGTGGGCAGCAACCACCACTGCGGCGCAGTGGCACGAGCAAACCACTGCGGCGCAGTGGGAAAAAGAAGCCACACCAAGCATGTCAAATGACAAAAAGGTTGGGTGAAGCAGTTTTAATCTTAAATGAAAACTCGAAATGTTTGACAATACCTGAACAATCCGCAAGCCACGATAACACAACTAAGCACAAGTGAAACAAATGAACCTATCAATATCACTCTACTCCAACGAACTTACTTTTGGGGTTGAATATATGAAGAATCACTCATAGCTCGGTCGTGATGTATACTGTTTTACCATAGGCTTGAACTAGGATCATTACTCCACCGATATGGCGTAAGCACCAAGCACATCATCAAAATAGGCATAAAGGACGGTTGTATAGTTAAACTAAGGCTATGTATATGGATATGTACAATGGAATATATGGATGTAGGTTAATGATGAAAGGGAAAAATGAAAAATATATGGTATATGTGAGAAATGTACAAAATAGTCTAATTTAACCCATACCATTGATTGCCAACAAACCACCAACCCATAAGATGTCATCCCGCGAACACACCTCCAAAGTCCCCAAGCTAACCCGACACCATTGTGGTGTATCAACTTCAGACAACTTATTATCAACCAAATCCTCCATTATAAATGATACAACAATCCTTCTTAGACATATAAAAATGAGAAATACCCACTAGTAGCCCAAGTTCTTTTCTTTTTTTTTTTTTTTTTTTTTTTTTTTTTTTTTTTTTTTTTTTTTTTTTTTTTTTTTTTTTTTTTTTTTTTTTTTTTTTTTTTTTTTTTTTTTTTTTTTTTTTTTTTTTTTTTTTTTTTTTTTTTTTTTTTTTTTTTTTTTTTTTTTTTTTTTTTTTTTTTTTTTTTTTTTTTTTTTTTTTTTTTTTTTTTTTTTTTTTTTTTTTTTTTTTTTTTTTTTTTTTTTTTTTTTTTTTTTTTTTTTTTTTTTTTTTTTTTTTTTTTTTTTTTTTTTTTTTTTTTTTTTTTTTTTTTTTTTTTTTTTTTTTTTTTTTTTTTTTTTTTTTTTTTTTTTTTTTTTTTTTTTTTTTTTTTTTTTTTTTTTTTTTTTTTTTTTTTTTTTTTTTTTTTTTTTTTTTTTTTTTTTTTTTTTTTTTTTTTTTTTTTTTTTTTTTTTTTTTTTTTTTTTTTTTTTTTTTTTTTTTTTTTTTTTTTTTTTTTTTTTTTTTTTTTTTTTTTTTTTTTTTTTTTTTTTTTTTTTTTTTTTTTTTTTTTTTTTTTTTTTTTTTTTTTTTTTTTTTTTTTTTTTTTTTTTTTTTTTTTTTTTTTTTTTTTTTTTTTTTTTTTTTTTTTTTTTTTTTTTTTTTTTTTTTTTTTTTTTTTTTTTTTTTTTTTTTTTTTTTTTTTTTTTTTTTTTTTTTTTTTTTTTTTTTTTTTTTTTTTTTTTTTTTTTTTTTTTTTTTTTTTTTTTTTTTTTTTTTTTTTTTTTTTTTTTTTTTTTTTTTTTTTTTTTTTTTTTTTTTTTTTTTTTTTTTTTTTTTTTTTTTTTTTTTTTTTTTTTTTTTTTTTTTTTTTTTTTTTTTTTTTTTTTTTTTTTTTTTTTTTTTTTTTTTTTTTTTTTTTTTTTTTTTTTTTTTTTTTTTTTTTTTTTTTTTTTTTTTTTTTTTTTTTTTTTTTTTTTTTTTTTTTTTTTTTTTTTTTTTTTTTTTTTTTTTTTTTTTTTTTTTTTTTTTTTTTTTTTTTTTTTTTTTTTTTTTTTTTTTTTTTTTTTTTTTTTTTTTTTTTTTTTTTTTTTTTTTTTTTTTTTTTTTTTTTTTTTTTTTTTTTTTTTTTTTTTTTTTTTTTTTTTTTTTTTTTTTTTTTTTTTTTTTTTTTTTTTTTTTTTTTTTTTTTTTTTTTTTTTTTTTTTTTTTTTTTTTTTTTTTTTTTTTTTTTTTTTTTTTTTTTTTTTTTTTTTTTTTTTTTTTTTTTTTTTTTTTTTTTTTTTTTTTTTTTTTTTTTTTTTTTTTTTTTTTTTTTTTTTTTTTTTTTTTTTTTTTTTTTTTTTTTTTTTTTTTTTTTTTTTTTTTTTTTTTTTTTTTTTTTTTTTTTTTTTTTTTTTTTTTTTTTTTTTTTTTTTTTTTTTTTTTTTTTTTTTTTTTTTTTTTTTTTTTTTTTTTTTTTTTTTTTTTTTTTTTTTTTTTTTTTTTTTTTTTTTTTTTTTTTTTTTTTTTTTTTTTTTTTTTTTTTTTTTTTTTTTTTTTTTTTTTTTTTTTTTTTTTTTTTTTTTTTTTTTTTTTTTTTTTTTTTTTTTTTTTTTTTTTTTTTTTTTTTTTTTTTTTTTTTTTTTTTTTTTTTTTTTTTTTTTTTTTTTTTTTTTTTTTTTTTTTTTTTTTTTTTTTTTTTTTTTTTTTTTTTTTTTTTTTTTTTTTTTTTTTTTTTTTTTTTTTTTTTTTTTTTTTTTTTTTTTTTTTTTTTTTTTTTTTTTTTTTTTTTTTTTTTTTTTTTTTTTTTTTTTTTTTTTTTTTTTTTTTTTTTTTTTTTTTTTTTTTTTTTTTTTTTTTTTTTTTTTTTTTTTTTTTTTTTTTTTTTTTTTTTTTTTTTTTTTTTTTTTTTTTTTTTTTTTTTTTTTTTTTTTTTTTTTTTTTTTTTTTTTTTTTTTTTTTTTTTTTTTTTTTTTTTTTTTTTTTTTTTTTTTTTTTTTTTTTTTTTTTTTTTTTTTTTTTTTTTTTTTTTTTTTTTTTTTTTTTTTTTTTTTTTTTTTTTTTTTTTTTTTTTTTTTTTTTTTTTTTTTTTTTTTTTTTTTTTTTTTTTTTTTTTTTTTTTTTTTTTTTTTTTTTTTTTTTTTTTTTTTTTTTTTTTTTTTTTTTTTTTTTTTTTTTTTTTTTTTTTTTTTTTTTTTTTTTTTTTTTTTTTTTTTTTTTTTTTTTTTTTTTTTTTTTTTTTTTTTTTTTTTTTTTTTTTTTTTTTTTTTTTTTTTTTTTTTTTTTTTTTTTTTTTTTTTTTTTTTTTTTTTTTTTTTTTTTTTTTTTTTTTTTTTTTTTTTTTTTTTTTTTTTTTTTTTTTTTTTTTTTTTTTTTTTTTTTTTTTTTTTTTTTTTTTTTTTTTTTTTTTTTTTTTTTTTTTTTTTTTTTTTTTTTTTTTTTTTTTTTTTTTTTTTTTTTTTTTTTTTTTTTTTTTTTTTTTTTTTTTTTTTTTTTTTTTTTTTTTTTTTTTTTTTCCATACGCCTCTGAAAATCATCAAATGTCGTCCTGCTGTGCTGCTGATCATCTATAATCCTCTGAAGCTGGGACCCTATATCTGTCAAATCAATATTCGGGCGACCTCGCCTCCTCTGGGGCTCCTGGGGAGCATCCTCCATCTCAACATCATCACCACCCTCCACAATCGGAGGCGGTGCAGCAATAACCCCAGTATCATCTAACAATCTAGCAGGCTGGCTCCCCTGCTGCTTCTTCACAATCTTCCCCCTAATCAATTCTTTATCAGTAAAAGTTTCCTGAAAAACCTGGGGAGACAAATCTGTCTGGCACTCATCAGTGTCAAATATACCCATCCTCCTGTAAATCCGGGTAATAAAGTGCCCCAAAACCAACTCCGAGTCGGAGTGGTTACACATCCTATCCAAAACCACCATAGGGGCCAATGCAAACTTCATAGGGGCCCCCTCTGAGAACAACTTAATCAACCACAAGTCTAACTGGTACGCCTTGTCCCAATGAGTGGACCGTTGTACCAAGAATGTCACAAGCATACGATGAAGCAATCTCAACTTAACACTTTTAATCTTTGACACACTAACCGAACCACCAGTCGGCCAAGCTTCACCTCCAGAAATCCGAGTCCAAAATTGTGGAATGGACTCACCGTCACCCAAATCCTGCTTAACATATAAACCACGTCTCAACAATGCCCTAAAATCCCCCCGGTCATCCAACTCTTCCCTAGAATACATACCCGTGTAATACCCAAATTCAGCAATGGACAACTTTCTTTGTACTCCTCCACAATAAAAATAAACAACCCTCTCCTCGAAAATGTCTTTAACTTTATGCAAATCTTTACTCAATTTCAAAGTTGAGTAAAACTCTAAACACAATTCACGATAAACCGGCTCTCTGTTAAGAAAAATATTATGCCACATATCACTAACAACAGTCCTGTCACCCAACCTGACCTCTATACTAAACCACCTACTAACATCTCCCTGAACGCCATAAAACTGAACAGCAGTATTATGAAGATACCTCGGCGGGCAAACAACCTGCTTATGAAGAGAAAACAACTTATTAAGATAATTGTTCTTGTGAGGTTGTCTTACCCCTCGGAACTCGAGCCAAGTATGCTTCTCATTCATTTGCCCCGGCCAAAATTTAAGAGGTGGTGGTTCCACTTGTTTTCTTCCGGCCTTAGCGGTCCCACTAGATTGACCGACTTCGGGATTCTTTCGCTTATCAGCGCCGCTAGCATCCTACAATCACAAACAATAATGACAAACAAACAAGTTAAACGAGGAATGCAAAGCAGGAATCAAATTAAATGATCAACAAATTTTGGCAGGGAAGGCATCCCACTGCGGCGCAGTGAGCATAAGCACAACTCACTGCGGCGCAGTGGGCAAGCATCACCACCACTGCGGCGCAGTGGTATGAATTTCTGGGCAAAGGTTCTAATTGTCTTCACGACTTTCAGACCAAAGGGGTGTATCAAATCAACAAATTAGCCAACTATCAGCAAATTAACACTACATAATCATACATTAACCTCCCCCACACTTGTTTATAAAATAAAAACCAAATTTTTCAAAACCCTAATCTTAATTTAAATTCAAATTCAGACTAACAAGTGTTTTTAACGAGAGATTAACCACCCCAATATCATCAATACTTCATAGACAACAATGCCCACTAACTAATCAGTATATTAAACCCTAAAAATTGGAAAACAAAAATTAAAGGAATATACAAAGAAATTAAACAAGAAAACTTACTCCTTTTCCCATGATATTGATGACAAGATGATAATCTAAGAGAAAGAAGGGCAAGATTTATGTGAATTAAGAGGTGATTTTCGGAGCACTTAGGGTTCTTGAAAAACCTATTTCGGTTTTTAGATACAAGAGAGAAAGAAGATAATGAGTTTGTGGTTAAAAGTAAAATCCTCTTTCTTTTTCAGCCTTTCACCCCGCTCCCTTTGATCAGTCAACCAACCCACTGCGGCGCAGTGGGCATTGGTCTCCCTCACTGCGGCGCAGTGAGGCTAAGGGCAAACAGGGACGAAAATTCCCACTGCGGCGCAGTGGGCAAGCATCACCACCACTGCGGCGCAGTGGTATGAATTTCTGGGCAAAGGTTCTAATTGTCTTCACGACTTTCAGACCAAAGGGGTGTATCAAATCAACAAATTAGCCAACTATCAGCAAATTAACACTACATAATCATACATTAACCTCCCCCACACTTGTTTATAAAATAAAAACCAAATTTTTCAAAACCCTAATCTTAATTTAAATTCAAATTCAGACTAACAAGTGTTTTTAACGAGAGATTAACCACCCCAATATCATCAATACTTCATAGACAACAATGCCCACTAACTAATCAGTATATTAAACCACCTACTAACATCTCCCTGAACGCCATAAAACTGAACAGCAGTATTATGAAGATACCTCGGCGGGCAAACAACCTGCTTATGAAGAGAAAACAACTTATTAAGATAATTGTTCTTGTGAGGTTGTCTTACCCCTCGGAACTCGAGCCAAGTATGCTTCTCATTCATTTGCCCCGGCCAAAATTTAAGAGGTGGTGGTTCCACTTGTTTTCTTCCGGCCTTAGCGGTCCCACTAGATTGACCGACTTCGGGATTCTTTCGCTTATCAGCGCCGCTAGCATCCTACAATCACAAACAATAATGACAAACAAACAAGTTAAACGAGGAATGCAAAGCAGGAATCAAATTAAATGATCAACAAATTTTGGCAGGGAAGGCATCCCACTGCGGCGCAGTGAGCATAAGCACAACTCACTGCGGCGCAGTGGGGCATAAGCACAACTCACTGCGGCGCAGTGAGCATAAGCACAACTCACTGCGGCGCAGTGAGCATAAGCACAGGGACTCCCACTGCGGCGCAGTGAGCATAAGCACAACTCACTGCGGCGCAGTGAGCATAAGCACAGGGACTCCCACTGCGGCGCAGTGAGCATAAGCACAACTCACTGCGGCGCAGTGAGCATAAGCACAGGGACTCCCACTGCGGCGCAGTGAGCATAAGCACAACTCACTGCGGCGCAGTGAGCATAAGCACAGGGACTCCCACTGCGGCGCAGTGAGCATAAGCACAACTCACTGCGGCGCAGTGAGCATAAGCACAGGGACTCCCACTGCGGCGCAGTGAGCATAAGCACAACTCACTGCGGCGCAGTGAGCATAAGCACAGGGACTCCCACTGCGGCGCAGTGAGCATAAGCACAACTCACTGCGGCGCAGTGAGCATAAGCACAGGGACTCCCACTGCGGCGCAGTGAGCATAAGCACAACTCACTGCGGCGCAGTGAGCATAAGCACAGGGACTCCCACTGCGGCGCAGTGAGCATAAGCACAACTCACTGCGGCGCAGTGAGCATAAGCACAGGGACTCCCACTGCGGCGCAGTGAGCATAAGCACAACTCACTGCGGCGCAGTGAGCATAAGCACAGGGACTCCCACTGCGGCGCAGTGAGCATAAGCACAACTCACTGCGGCGCAGTGAGCATAAGCACAGGGACTCCCACTGCGGCGCAGTGAGCATAAGCACAACTCACTGCGGCGCAGTGAGCATAAGCACAGGGACTCCCACTGCGGCGCAGTGAGCATAAGCACAACTCACTGCGGCGCAGTGAGCATAAGCACAGGGACTCCCACTGCGGCGCAGTGAGCATAAGCACAACTCACTGCGGCGCAGTGAGCATAAGCACAGGGACTCCCACTGCGGCGCAGTGAGCATAAGCACAACTCACTGCGGCGCAGTGAGCATAAGCACAGGGACTCCCACTGCGGCGCAGTGAGCATAAGCACAACTCACTGCGGCGCAGTGAGCATAAGCACAGGGACTCCCACTGCGGCGCAGTGAGCATAAGCACAACTCACTGCGGCGCAGTGAGCATAAGCACAGGGACTCCCACTGCGGCGCAGTGAGCATAAGCACAACTCACTGCGGCGCAGTGAGCATAAGCACAGGGACTCCCACTGCGGCGCAGTGAGCATAAGCACAACTCACTGCGGCGCAGTGAGCATAAGCACAGGGACTCCCACTGCGGCGCAGTGAGCATAAGCACAACTCACTGCGGCGCAGTGAGCATAAGCACAGGGACTCCCACTGCGGCGCAGTGGGGCAAGGGCAAACAGGGACGAAAACTCCCACTGCGGCGCAGTGGGCAAGCATCACCACCACTGCGGCGCAGTGGTATGAATTTCTGGGCAAAGGTTCTAATTGTCTTCACGACTTTCAGACCAAAGGGGTGTATCAAATCAACAAATTAGCCAACTATCAGCAAATTAACACTACATAATCATACATTAACCTCCCCCACACTTGTTTATAAAATAAAAACCAAATTTTTCAAAACCCTAATCTTAATTTAAATTCAAATTCAGACTAACAAGTGTTTTTAACGAGAGATTAACCACCCCAATATCATCAATACTTCATAGACAACAATGCCCACTAACTAATCAGTATATTAAACCCTAAAAATTGGAAAACAAAAATTAAAGGAATATACAAAGAAATTAAACAAGAAAACTTACTCCTTTTCCCATGATATTGATGACAAGATGATAATCTAAGAGAAAGAAGGGCAAGATTTATGTGAATTAAGAGGTGATTTTCGGAGCACTTAGGGTTCTTGAAAAACCTATTTCGGTTTTTAGATACAAGAGAGAAAGAAGATAATGAGTTTGTGGTTAAAAGTAAAATCCTCTTTCTTTTTCAGCCTTTCACCCCGCTCCCTTTGATCAGTCAACCAACCCACTGCGGCGCAGTGGGCATTGGTCTCCCTCACTGCGGCGCAGTGAGGCTAAATGCATTCGTAGCCGAGCATTTTGACTGCGGCGCAGTGGGGGTTTTTCCAGAAAAAAATTTCGTTTTCTTAATATGAACTAACCTCAATCCGCTTCGCACCAAACCTGAACCTGCACTTTCTTGACAAAACAAAATCAATTCTAACTAACAAAATGAAAACAAAATGAAACTAAATTAGACACGGGTTGCCTCCCGAGAAGCGCTTAATTTATTTACGAGTCATGAGCTAGACTCGACCATCTTTCAAGTTTCCGGTTCAAACATGGGGACTTCCTCAATTGCCCCCTCCTCCTGCTCTTCTTCAAAATACAACTTCAATCTATGACCATTAACAATGAAAGACCCATTTCCATCCCTTTTAAACAATTCAACATAACCGGATGGATACACATGCTTGATTACAAAAGGTCCAATCCATCTAGAAGTTAACTTAGGTTGTTTGATTTTAAACTTTGACAAGAATAACAACACCTTAGCTCCAACCTTAAACTCCTTCCGACGGATCCTTTTGTCATGATAAATTTTGGTCTTTTCCTTATAAAGCCTAGAATTTTCGTATGCTCCCAACCGAAGCTCATCGAGCTCATGGAGCTGCAACATTCTAAGTTCACCGGCTTCCATCATGTCTAGGTTCAAATTCCTTAACGCCCAATACGCCTTATGTTCTAATTCAACCGGTAAATGACAAGTCTTACCATAGAGCAAACGGTATGGCGTAGTGCCAATCGGTGTCTTAAAGGCGGTCCTAAACGCCCACAAGGCATCATCTAGCTTCTTAGACCAAATCTTGGGGTTATCCCCGACTGTTTTTTCCAAAATCCTTTTTAAAGCCCTGTTGGTGTTTTCCACTTGACCACTGGTCTGTGGATGATAGGAAGTAGAGAAGTAATGGCAAACACCATATCTTTTTAGAACATTAGCCAATTGATGATTTGCAAAATGTGTACCTCGGTCACTAATCAGAGCTCTAGGACAACCAAAACGACAAAACAACTGTTTCAGAAAATCAATGACTACCCGAGCATCATTCGTGGGTAAAGCCTTGGCTTCGGCCCATTTTGACACGTAGTCAACAGCAACTAAAATATACTGAAACTTATTGGACGGTGGGAATGGTCCCATGAAATCTATACCCCAAATGTCAAACACTTCACATACCTGAATTCCTTGTTGAGGCATTTCATCCCGTCTAGTGATGTTCCCTTGTCGTTGGCAAATGTCACAAGTTTCTACCAAAGTTCGGGCCTCCTGAAAGATCGTAGGCCAATAGAAACCTGCATCATACACTTTCTTACCAGTAACTTGAGGACCATAGTGACCTCCAGTTGGACCATAATGACAAGCATCCAAAATCTCCCTGGTTTCAGCTTCAGCTACACATCTCCTTACCATGCCATCTGCACAAATACGAAATAAATAAGGTGACTCCCAAAAGTAGTGCCTAGCATCAGTCTTAAGCTTCTTTTTCTGCTGAGATGTAAAATCATCAGGTATTTCTCCTGCAACCAAAAAGTTAGCTATATCTGCAAACCAAGGACCATCATTAGTATTATAAATAACATTCAAAGACTCATCGGGGAAATTATCATCGATATCCCCTCCACGAAGTTCCTCACGGTGAGGATCTTCCAAACGACTCAAATGGTCGGCAGCTAAATTCTCAGCCCCTTTCTTATCCTTAATCTCTATATCAAACTCTTGCAATAACAAAATCCAACGGATAAGCCTAGGTTTAGCATCCTGTTTCGAGAACAGGTACTTAAGGGCTGAATGGTCAGTGAATACAACAGTCTTACTTAACACCAAATACGATCTAAACTTATCAAATGCGAAAACAACAGCAAGCAGCTCCTTCTCTGTTGTGGTGTAGTTTTGCTGGGCGGGGTTCAAGGTTTTACTAGCAAAGTAAATAGGCTTGAAATGCTTATCAACCCTTTGCCCAAGCACTGCTCCAACGGCATAGTCACTCGCATCGCACATCAACTCAAATGGCAAATTCCAGTCCGGTCCAACCATGATAGGAGAATTAGTCAATTTCTCCTTTAACACCTGAAAGGCACTCAAACAAGCATCATTAAACACAAAAGGGACGTCCTTCTCCAACAAGTGGGTCATAGGACGAGTAATCTTGGAGAAATCTTTAATAAACCTACGATAAAATCCAGCATGCCCAAGAAAACTTCTTACCCCTTTCACATTGGAAGGCGGGGGTAGTTTGGCTATAACATTCAAAGACTCATCGGGGAAATTATCATCGATATCCCCTCCACGAAGTTCCTCACGGTGAGGATCTTCCAAACGACTCAAATGGTCGGCAGCTAAATTCTCAGCCCCTTTCTTATCCTTAATCTCTATATCAAACTCTTGCAATAACAAAATCCAACGGATAAGCCTAGGTTTAGCATCCTGTTTCGAGAACAGGTACTTAAGGGCTGAATGGTCAGTGAATACAACAGTCTTACTTAACACCAAATACGATCTAAACTTATCAAATGCGAAAACAACAGCAAGCAGCTCCTTCTCTGTTGTGGTGTAGTTTTGCTGGGCGGGGTTCAAGGTTTTACTAGCAAAGTAAATAGGCTTGAAATGCTTATCAACCCTTTGCCCAAGCACTGCTCCAACGGCATAGTCACTCGCATCGCACATCAACTCAAATGGCAAATTCCAGTCCGGTCCAACCATGATAGGAGAATTAGTCAATTTCTCCTTTAACACCTGAAAGGCACTCAAACAAGCATCATTAAACACAAAAGGGACGTCCTTCTCCAACAAGTGGGTCATAGGACGAGTAATCTTGGAGAAATCTTTAATAAACCTACGATAAAATCCAGCATGCCCAAGAAAACTTCTTACCCCTTTCACATTGGAAGGCGGGGGTAGTTTGGCTATAACATCAATTTTAGCCCTATCAACTTCTATTCCGGCCTTAGAGACTTTATGACCTAACACAATACCCTCGGTCACCATGAAGTGACACTTTTCCCAATTCAAAACAAGGTGTGCCCTCTCACACCGTGTTAACATCTTATCCAAATTATGCAAGCAAGTACGAAAAGAATCCCCAAAAACCGAGAAATCATCCATGAAAACCTCCATTGAGGTCTCAAGCATGTCCTGGAAAATAGCAATCATGCACCTTTGGAAGGTGCCTGGGGCATTACACAAACCAAAAGGCATTCGCCGGTAGGCAAAAGTACCAAATGGACAAGTGAAAGTAGTCTTTTCTTGGTCTTTGGGATCTATGGGTATTTGAAAGTACCCTGAAAATCCATCCAAGAAACAAAAGTATTCATTACCTGCAAGTCTTTCCAACATTTGATCAATAAAAGGAAGGGGAAAGTGATCCTTACGGGTGGCATCATTAAGCTTACGGTAGTCAATACAAACCCGCCAACCCGTTACAGTCCTAGTAGCCAAGAGTTCCTTATTTTCATTTTCAATTACTGTCATGCCCCCCTTTTTGGGCACACAGTGGACAGGACTTACCCAAGGACTATCAGCAATAGGGAAAATGATCCCTGCATCTAACAACTTAATTACTTCTTTCTTAACTACCTCTTTCATGTTTGGATTAAGCCTCCTTTGTCTCTGGACAACGGGCTTAACATCATCAACAAAATCAATCTTATGTTGGCAAAAGTTAGGACTAATACCTGGAATATCGGAAGTTTTCCAAGCAAAAGCCCGCTTATGGGCTTTAAGCACAGCCAGAAGAAGACCTTTCTCGTCACTCGAGAGTGAGGACGAGATAACCACTGGTAAAGATGATTTACCTGCCAAGTAAGCATACTCCAAATGGGCAGGCAATGGCTTAAGCTCCAGATCTGTAGGTGGTACATCAACTGAATTAGGCACCCTTGAGCTTCCATCAGCAACAACCTTCTCAAAGCTCTCATCCTCTGGAGGTGTCTCATCCAAGCTGAGTGCCATAACCTCTGCAAACAAATCATCATCAGAAATATCACCTGAACCTAAATCGGCAATCTCTCCATTTCCTAAATCTGTCTCCATCAATTCCTGAAATTCTCGATCCAAAGCATCATCAATAACATCTATCCTGAAACAAGACTCATCAGTAGAATAAGAATGCTTAATAGACCTTTCAACATTGAAGACAATTCTATCTGTACCCACACCCAAAGAAATTTCCTTATCTTTCACACGGATGATAGCATCCGCGGTATTAAGGAATGGTCTACCAAGTATTAGGGGTACCTTCGTATCTTCCTCCATTTCGAGGATAACGAAGTCAACTAAGAACACAATATGGCCTACTTGGACAGTCATGTTTTCAGCAATCCCAATTGGATACTGAAAAGAATGGTCAGCTAATCTAATACTCATCCGGGTAGGTCTCAAAACTCCCAAAGCCAACCTTTTCCAAACCGAGTAAGGCATCAAATTTATGCTAGCGCCTAAATCAGCCAGAGCCTTACAAGTAATAGCACGAATAGAACAAGTTATAAGGAAACTCCCTGGATCTTCAAGCTTAGGTGGAATGTGGTTCTGCAAGATAGCAGAACACTCAGCATTAAGGTAAGTAGCATTCACCTCATCCATCTTTCCTTTATCAGTCACGAGTTCCTTAATGAACTTGGCATAGTTGGGCATTCCCTGTATCAAATCAACTAAAGGAACATTAATGTGAACATCTTTAATCATATTAACAAACTTATCATATTGTTCCTTCAACTTTGCCTTTCTGAATCGCTGTGGAAATGGAACCTTTGGCTTATATGGCTTAACTTCAGGTACCACAGCCGGTTTCGGAGGTGTAACCGGAATCTTCACGGTTGGACCATCCTCCATCTCAATCTCCTCATCCACTTCAACTTCATCATTTCCTGAATCCTGCACATCTGAAACAACCTTAACATCCTTTTCAAGAGCTCCAAACCTAGCCTCTTGAGATGCAAATCCCTTATCCATGCGCGAAGCTAGCGCCTGAATCTCTCCAACAATCCCAGAATCATCTCTAGTCTCAGCTTTTGCAACTCTACCTTCCTTAGTTCCTTTCTTCATTCTCTTCTCATTCTTTAAGAACCTTTCATCATCCATAGTTGCATTATCCTTCACCATTTGTTCTAAAATCTCATATCCTTCATTCGGTGTAATCTTGGTGAAACTTCCCCCGAAGGCATAACCCAACTCTCTTTTAGATTTCTTATCCAAACCATCAAAGAACAACTCAACATTCTGATCCAAAGCATCATCAATAACATCTATCCTGAAACAAGACTCATCAGTAGAATAAGAATGCTTAATAGACCTTTCAACATTGAAGACAATTCTATCTGTACCCACACCCAAAGAAATTTCCTTATCTTTCACACGGATGATAGCATCCGCGGTATTAAGGAATGGTCTACCAAGTATTAGGGGTACCTTCGTATCTTCCTCCATTTCGAGGATAACGAAGTCAACTAAGAACACAATATGGCCTACTTGGACAGTCATGTTTTCAGCAATCCCAATTGGATACTGAAAAGAATGGTCAGCTAATCTAATACTCATCCGGGTAGGTCTCAAAACTCCCAAAGCCAACCTTTTCCAAACCGAGTAAGGCATCAAATTTATGCTAGCGCCTAAATCAGCCAGAGCCTTACAAGTAATAGCACGAATAGAACAAGTTATAAGGAAACTCCCTGGATCTTCAAGCTTAGGTGGAATGTGGTTCTGCAAGATAGCAGAACACTCAGCATTAAGGTAAGTAGCATTCACCTCATCCATCTTTCCTTTATCAGTCACGAGTTCCTTAATGAACTTGGCATAGTTGGGCATTCCCTGTATCAAATCAACTAAAGGAACATTAATGTGAACATCTTTAATCATATTAACAAACTTATCATATTGTTCCTTCAACTTTGCCTTTCTGAATCGCTGTGGAAATGGAACCTTTGGCTTATATGGCTTAACTTCAGGTACCACAGCCGGTTTCGGAGGTGTAACCGGAATCTTCACGGTTGGACCATCCTCCATCTCAATCTCCTCATCCACTTCAACTTCATCATTTCCTGAATCCTGCACATCTGAAACAACAACATTAGGTATAAGAGGAGGGTCATAAGATTTACCTGTTCGAGTAGTGATAGCTTTTGCTTCCTCATTGCGGACATTAGGCTGATTATCCTTTCTCCATGATCCTTGACCGTCTGCTCCTTTATTACTCGACTGATTCTTTCCTTGACTAAACTGAGGTCTAGGATTCTGCTGAGTATCGCTAGGTAAAGTACCCGGCGGTCTAGAAAGAGCTGCCATCCTACTCTCGAGATCCTTAAAGTTAACACATTGGTTTTTCATGTTGATCTCTACTTTTCCATCAATTCTATCCAACCTCTCACTCAATGCCTTAGTGTCCTCTCTGATCATCTGAATATTAGTGTTGGTCTCTCGCTGATTACCAACCAACTGCTTCATCATTTCTCTCAACTCGGCATTAGGATCATCAATAGAGGAAGAAGAAGCTGATCCTTGGCCTTGCTGAGTCTCCTGTTGTGGCTGATTTTGATAGTTGTTCCTTTGCCACCTGTTACCTGAAAAACGAGAACTATTAGCCTGAAAGGAAGAGTTATAGGAAGGATTACCTGAAGACCGGTTTTGGAAACCGGTGTTGCGCTGGAAACTCCCTTGTTGTTGATTCTGAATGTAGTTGACATCTTCTGGCCCCCGGTTGGGACAATCCTCAGAATAATGCATGTCACCACAATGATCACAACCATCAGCAACAACCTTAACATCCTTTTCAAGAGCTCCAAACCTAGCCTCTTGAGATGCAAATCCCTTATCCATGCGCGAAGCTAGCGCCTGAATCTCTCCAACAATCCCAGAATCATCTCTAGTCTCAGCTTTTGCAACTCTACCTTCCTTAGTTCCTTTCTTCATTCTCTTCTCATTCTTTAAGAACCTTTCATCATCCATAGTTGCATTATCCTTCACCATTTGTTCTAAAATCTCATATCCTTCATTCGGTGTAATCTTGGTGAAACTTCCCCCGAAGGCATAACCCAACTCTCTTTTAGATTTCTTATCCAAGCCATCAAAGAACAACTCAACATACTTTTCCTTAGTCAAATCATGGCCTGGACAGTTCCTTAGCATATCCTTGAAACGGATCCATGCGTCTACAATATCCTCATCAACATCTTGCTCAAAGGACCTAATCAAATTCTCCAACTTCCTTTGAGTTCTAAGTGAATAAAACTCATCTATAAAAGCCTGCTTCAGTTGGTCCCAAGTAGTAATGGAATTTTCGGGAAGATCATTGAACCAATCTTCAGCATCTCCGGTGATTGAAATGGGGAATGTCTCAAGTTTCACGGCATTCATTTGATTTTGACCATATTGATAAAGCCGTGCCAACTTCTCGAACCTCTCCAAATGCTTGTACGGATCCCATTTCCTTTTTCCATCAATTCTATCCAACCTCTCACTCAATGCCTTAGTGTCCTCTCTGATCATCTGAATATTAGTGTTGGTCTCTCGCTGATTACCAACCAACTGCTTCATCATTTCTCTCAACTCGGCATTAGGATCATCAATAGAGGAAGAAGAAGCTGATCCTTGGCCTTGCTGAGTCTCCTGTTGTGGCTGATTTTGATAGTTGTTCCTTTGCCACCTGTTACCTGAAAAACGAGAACTATTAGCCTGAAAGGAAGAGTTATAGGAAGGATTACCTGAAGACCGGTTTTGGAAACCGGTGTTGCGCTGGAAACTCCCTTGTTGTTGATTCTGAATGTAGTTGACATCTTCTGGCCCCCGGTTGGGACAATCCTCAGAATAATGCATGTCACCACAATGATCACAACCATCAGCAACAACCTTAACATCCTTTTCAAGAGCTCCAAACCTAGCCTCTTGAGATGCAAATCCCTTATCCATGCGCGAAGCTAGCGCCTGAATCTCTCCAACAATCCCAGAATCATCTCTAGTCTCAGCTTTTGCAACTCTACCTTCCTTAGTTCCTTTCTTCATTCTCTTCTCATTCTTTAAGAACCTTTCATCATCCATAGTTGCATTATCCTTCACCATTTGTTCTAAAATCTCATATCCTTCATTCGGTGTAATCTTGGTGAAACTTCCCCCGAAGGCATAACCCAACTCTCTTTTAGATTTCTTATCCAAGCCATCAAAGAACAACTCAACATACTTTTCCTTAGTCAAATCATGGCCTGGACAGTTCCTTAGCATATCCTTGAAACGGATCCATGCGTCTACAATATCCTCATCAACATCTTGCTCAAAGGACCTAATCAAATTCTCCAACTTCCTTTGAGTTCTAAGTGAATAAAACTCATCTATAAAAGCCTGCTTCAGTTGGTCCCAAGTAGTAATGGAATTTTCGGGAAGATCATTGAACCAATCTTCAGCATCTCCGGTGATTGAAATGGGGAATGTCTCAAGTTTCACGGCATTCATTTGATTTTGACCATATTGATAAAGCCGTGCCAACTTCTCGAACCTCTCCAAATGCTTGTACGGATCCCATTTCCTTTTTCCATCAAACTGTTGCTCCTCGATGCTTTTGAGATGATTTGGTTTCAAGTTAAAAGTATGATCAATACCCGGTGGTCTAATGGCGGAACCTCGAGCCATAGGAATAGTGCGGGCCCTATCACCATAAGGAATATCATCTGGATTTCTTGGTTGTTCGTCTCCCATCTCCTCTTTCTCAACTTCTGAAAATAATTCTTCTAAATAAAAACCTTCTTCGTCTGAATCCGGAGTGGGTTGAGTTACAGGTGAGAGCGGTGTTGGTGCTGTGAAGTTAATCCTGCGTCTCGGTGGAGTTCTCAAAGGACTGAACAGAGGTCTACCCGAAGAACGCAAGATCATTAACTAAGAATAAGCCTGCAAACACAACTAACACACACGTAAAAATGCACCTGTGATAAACAAAGAAAAACCTAACTAAATAAGCAAATAACTTCCTCACGCGTGAGGAAGGATCAAACCACTAAATTAACAACTAAATCGGCACACAATCCCCGGCAGCGGCGCCAAAAACTTGATGTGCTAAATCGAGCTTTAAAAATATAAACAAGAATCACCTAAGAACTCGCTACTACACACTATCGGGCAGTGTACCCGACCGTTTGCAATATAGTTAAAAGGCAAGACCGTGTTCGTTCTCGGGGATTGGATCGAGCTAGTTGTTTAGTAAAATGGTTTGGAAAACGGGTGTTGCTTCGAAAATCCTTTTTGACAATAAAATGAGAATAAATTTGAAAGAACAAATTGCATAAAAGTAAAGAAAGATTTCAAACAATATAGATAAAAGTCATCCACCTTGAATTCACTCGACTTCAAATGTGATTGCGTATAGCTAAGACCAAATTCATTTGAGTTTAAAGACAGCCGTGAAAAGAATAATGTGCTCACGTGGTACCACCAACCGTGAAAAGAATAATGTGCTCACGTGGTACCACCAACCGTGAACAAATCACCACTTCACCTAATTTACTAGTTAAATTACCCAAGCCGGTACCACCAAAGCTTTAGACAACTTTTCCAATAATCAGTTTAATTGACTATCAAATTACCAATTATTCCTATATAAAAAATAACGTGGTACCACCAACCGTGAACAAATCACCACTTCACCTAATTTACTAGTTAAATTACCCAAGCCGGTACCACCAAAGCTTTAGACAACTTTTCCAATAATCAGTTTAATTGACTATCAAATTACCAATTATTCCTATATAAAAAATAACGTGGTACCACCAACGAAGAATTTATATGCAACCAATATTATAATAATCATTAAAAAGAATTAAATCATCAAGATCACAGAACAACGATAATTAAATAAACTCATTGAATTAAAAGATATTGCAATCACATCATTCGTCTCGTTTCAACAAGGTGGATGATAAACAATTTAGCCACTCATGATTAAATAACAATAGTAATCAAAATAAGAGAAGAACATATTGTACCAATCGTTTGAGAAAATAGAAAATTGCAAGACAGTAAGTAGATACGATCTAGATGGGTGGTCGTGAATCTTCAGTGGATCCGCCTAAGAAAGACTTGCTTGGAAACCTGATAAAACCCCTTGTAGAGCAGCTCCTAGAAAGAATGTTTGATAAGTTGGGAATTAGGCTTATGGTTTATATTTATACTCCTCCAAAAATCTGATGCAAAAAGCTGCCAAAACCCTTCAGCCCCGTGTACTCACTGCGGCGCAGTGGGTTGTGCAATCCCTCACTGCGGCGCAGTGAGGCTACTTTGACTTTGACTTTCTGATGACTGCGGCGCAGTGGCAATCCCTCACTGCGGCGCAGTGGGGTGAATTCAATTAATGTCCGTGGATATGACTGCGGCGCAGTCTCTCTTTTGCAATCCCCACTGCGGCGCAGTGGGGTTTAGTCACAATTTTCCGTGGATATGTACTGCGGCGCAGTGGGCATGTGAACCCTCCACTGCGGCGCAGTAGGTTGTGCAATCCCTCACTGCGGCGCAGTGGTTTGCATTCCCCACTACGGCGCAGTGGGGTGAATTCAATTAATGTCCGTGGATAATGGCTGCGGCGCATTGGGCTAGGTGCATCCCCACTGCGGCGCAGTCATTGCCCCCACTGCGGCGCAGTGGGGTGAATTCAATTAATGTCCGTGGATAATGGCTGCGGCGCAGTGGGGTGAATTCAATTAATGTCCGTGGATAATGGCTGCGGCGCAGTGGTGAATCAATAGCTTATCGTGTATATAACCGAAGAACCAAGAGAATCGAAGAGAGTATGAATGTTAGATTTGATGAACTCTCGGGAATGGTTCTTGAACAACACAGTTCAAGACCCGAACTTAAAAGTCCACAAGCTTCCGCAACAAAGACTGCATCAAATGTCAAATCATCATTCTCTACTCCGACTACACAAGATTTGGATATCTTGTTTGAAGAGTTTTTCCAAGTTCCGACGAAGGTTCCTGAATCTGAAGTGAATACAAATGAACCATCCAGTTCACATTCAAATGAGATGGATCCCAATGAGTCTTCACCATCACAAACATCAGATGTCATTTCTTCGTCTGATTCTCCTCCACCTACTGATACTTCAGAGTTGCATACTCAACCTCATAATATCTCTCAAGTGACAAATCCATCAACCAATCCTGAAGATTATGATCCTGACGACTTTGTTGAACCATTTATAACTTCATTTGAACAATTGACAGAACAACATTCTCCTGATTTTATTGATTCTGAAGAATCTGGTGATCCACTTGATCCAATTCCTCACACAACCAAATGGACTAGAGCTCATCCAATATCTCAAGTCATTGGTAATCCAACAACTGGAGTTCAGACAAGATCCGCATAATAAAAAAAAAAAAAAAAAAAAAAAAAAAAAAAAAAAAAAAAAAAAAAAAAAAAAAAAAAAAAAAAAAAAAAAAAAAAAAAAAAAAAAAAAAAAAAAAAAAAAAAAAAAAAAAAAAAAAAAAAAAAAAAAAAAAAAAAAAAAAAAAAAAAAAAAAAAAAAAAAAAAAAAAAAAAAAAAAAAAAAAAAAAAAAAAAAAAAAAAAAAAAAAAAAAAAAAAAAAAAAAAAAAAAAAAAAAAAAAAAAAAAAAAAAAAAAAAAAAAAAAAAAAAAAAAAAAAAAAAAAAAAAAAAAAAAAAAAAAAAAAAAAAAAAAAAAAAAAAAAAAAAAAAAAAAAAAAAAAAAAAAAAAAAAAAAAAAAAAAAAAAAAAAAAAAAAAAAAAAAAAAAAAAAAAAAAAAAAAAAAAAAAAAAAAAAAAAAAAAAAAAAAAAAAAAAAAAAAAAAAAAAAAAAAAAAAAAAAAAAAAAAAAAAAAAAAAAAAAAAAAAAAAAAAAAAAAAAAAAAAAAAAAAAAAAAAAAAAAAAAAAAAAAAAAAAAAAAAAAAAAAAAAAAAAAAAAAAAAAAAAAAAAAAAAAAAAAAAAAAAAAAAAAAAAAAAAAAAAAAAAAAAAAAAAAAAAAAAAAAAAAAAAAAAAAAAAAAAAAAAAAAAAAAAAAAAAAAAAAAAAAAAAAAAAAAAAAAAAAAAAAAAAAAAAAAAAAAAAAAAAAAAAAAAAAAAAAAAAAAAAAAAAAAAAAAAAAAAAAAAAAAAAAAAAAAAAAAAAAAAAAAAAAAAAAAAAAAAAAAAAAAAAAAAAAAAAAAAAAAAAAAAAAAAAAAAAAAAAAAAAAAAAAAAAAAAAAAAAAAAAAAAAAAAAAAAAAAAAAAAAAAAAAAAAAAAAAAAAAAAAAAAAAAAAAAAAAAAAAAAAAAAAAAAAAAAAAAAAAAAAAAAAAAAAAAAAAAAAAAAAAAAAAAAAAAAAAAAAAAAAAAAAAAAAAAAAAAAAAAAAAAAAAAAAAAAAAAAAAAAAAAAAAAAAAAAAAAAAAAAAAAAAAAAAAAAAAAAAAAAAAAAAAAAAAAAAAAAAAAAAAAAAAAAAAAAAAAAAAAAAAAAAAAAAAAAAAAAAAAAAAAAAAAAAAAAAAAAAAAAAAAAAAAAAAAAAAAAAAAAAAAAAAAAAAAAAAAAAAAAAAAAAAAAAAAAAAAAAAAAAAAAAAAAAAAAAAAAAAAAAAAAAAAAAAAAAAAAAAAAAAAAAAAAAAAAAAAAAAAAAAAAAAAAAAAAAAAAAAAAAAAAAAAAAAAAAAAAAAAAAAAAAAAAAAAAAAAAAAAAAAAAAAAAAAAAAAAAAAAAAAAAAAAAAAAAAAAAAAAAAAAAAAAAAAAAAAAAAAAAAAAAAATTGAGGCTATTCGGATGTTTCTTGCCTATGCTGCCTACAAGAATTTCACAGTCTACCAAATGGATGTTAAAACTGCCTTCTTAAATGGGATTCTCAAAGAAGAAGTGTATGTTGAACAACCTGAGGGATTTGTGAATTCAAAACATCCGGACTATGTTTACAAGTTAGATAAGGCTTTATATGGTCTGAAACAAGCCCCTCGTGCATGGTATGATGCTCTATCTTCTTATCTTGTGAAATCTGGTTTTAGCAAAGGTTCGATTGACACTACCTTGTTTATCAAACGACAAGGGAGTGACTTCATTTTAATCCAGATTTATGTTGACGACATAATTTTTGGGTCAACTAACCCTAAATACTGCAAGAATTTTTCTGCTTTAATGATCAGCAAATTTGAAATGAGCATGATGGGTGAATTAAACTTTTTCCTTGGTCTTCAAGTTAAACAGTTGTCAAATGGTACTTTTATTTGTCAAACTAAGTACATTCTTGACATGTTGAAAAAGTTTGATATGATGAATTGTCTTTTTTTTTTTTTTTTTTTTTTTTTTTTTTTTTTTTTTTTTTTTTTTTTTTTTTTTTTTTTTTTTTTTTTTTTTTTTTTTTTTTTTTTTTTTTTTTTTTTTTTTTTTTTTTTTTTTTTTTTTTTTTTTTTTTTTTTTTTTTTTTTTTTTTTTTTTTTTTTTTTTTTTTTTTTTTTTTTTTTTTTTTTTTTTTTTTTTTTTTTTTTTTTTTTTTTTTTTTTTTTTTTTTTTTTTTTTTTTTTTTTTTTTTTTTTTTTTTTTTTTTTTTTTTTTTTTTTTTTTTTTTTTTTTTTTTTTTTTTTTTTTTTTTTTTTTTTTTTTTTTTTTTTTTTTTTTTTTTTTTTTTTTTTTTTTTTTTTTTTTTTTTTTTTTTTTTTTTTTTTTTTTTTTTTTTTTTTTTTTTTTTTTTTTTTTTTTTTTTTTTTTTTTTTTTTTTTTTTTTTTTTTTTTTTTTTTTTTTTTTTTTTTTTTTTTTTTTTTTTTTTTTTTTTTTTTTTTTTTTTTTTTTTTTTTTTTTTTTTTTTTTTTTTTTTTTTTTTTTTTTTTTTTTTTTTTTTTTTTTTTTTTTTTTTTTTTTTTTTTTTTTTTTTTTTTTTTTTTTTTTTTTTTTTTTTTTTTTTTTTTTTTTTTTTTTTTTTTTTTTTTTTTTTTTTTTTTTTTTTTTTTTTTTTTTTTTTTTTTTTTTTTTTTTTTTTTTTTTTTTTTTTTTTTTTTTTTTTTTTTTTTTTTTTTTTTTTTTTTTTTTTTTTTTTTTTTTTTTTTTTTTTTTTTTTTTTTTTTTTTTTTTTTTTTTTTTTTTTTTTTTTTTTTTTTTTTTTTTTTTTTTTTTTTTTTTTTTTTTTTTTTTTTTTTTTTTTTTTTTTTTTTTTTTTTTTTTTTTTTTTTTTTTTTTTTTTTTTTTTTTTTTTTTTTTTTTTTTTTTTTTTTTTTTTTTTTTTTTTTTTTTTTTTTTTTTTTTTTTTTTTTTTTTTTTTTTTTTTTTTTTTTTTTTTTTTTTTTTTTTTTTTTTTTTTTTTTTTTTTTTTTTTTTTTTTTTTTTTTTTTTTTTTTTTTTTTTTTTTTTTTTTTTTTTTTTTTTTTTTTTTTTTTTTTTTTTTTTTTTTTTTTTTTTTTTTTTTTTTTTTTTTTTTTTTTTTTTTTTTTTTTTTTTTTTTTTTTTTTTTTTTTTTTTTTTTTTTTTTTTTTTTTTTTTTTTTTTTTTTTTTTTTTTTTTTTTTTTTTTTTTTTTTTTTTTTTTTTTTTTTTTTTTTTTTTTTTTTTTTTTTTTTTTTTTTTTTTTTTTTTTTTTTTTTTTTTTTTTTTTTTTTTTTTTTTTTTTTTTTTTTTTTTTTTTTTTTTTTTTTTTTTTTTTTTTTTTTTTTTTTTTTTTTTTTTTTTTTTTTTTTTTTTTTTTTTTTTTTTTTTTTTTTTTTTTTTTTTTTTTTTTTTTTTTTTTTTTTTTTTTTTTTTTTTTTTTTTTTTTTTTTTTTTTTTTGGATGAAGACTCAGTTGACTGATTATGGATTTCAGTTCAACAGAATTCCCATCTACTGTGACTCTAAGAGTGTTATTGCTATTTCTTGCAATCCTGTACAGCACACAAAGACCAAGCACATAGATGTTTCCTTAAAGATCATGTCGAGAAAGGTAACATCGAACTCTATTTTGTCCCGACAGACTACCAACTTGCTGATCTTTTCACCAAACCTTTGGATGAACAAAGGTTTAATTTTTTTAAAACCAAGTTGGGAATGCTAGATTTACAAACTTAAATGCTTTAATTCCATGTATTCTATGTTCATTTTCTGTTTCAAACATTGATGTGTTTTACCTGTTATTACATGCAATGTTTGAGGGGGAGAAATGTAACATCCCAAACTTTTCTTTAAGATTTGACTAACGCTGTTAAGTCAACCTCATGTGTGTCGTTAAGTCTAGTGTGAATATATGCATATACGTAGTTAATGTGTGTTATGTGTGAGGTTTGAAAACCTAAATGTTAATGTAGTATAAATGTGTGAAATATGAAGAAATTATGTCTATGTAGTGACATTTAATGAAGGGTTAATGTTGTATGTGGGCAATAAAGAAGTTTGTGACCAATAATGAAGGATTAGGAAGCCTAGGGACTAGTTTTGACATGTGTGGAAAGTCAAAAACGGGATTAGTAGCTTAGAGGCTGTCATTAGGAGGTTAATTGCAGATCTCACTTCTTCTAAACAAACCCTAACTGATCCTAAGTCATTCCATAGTCTTCTCTCATCAAATCTCAAGCCGAAAAGTCGTTTTGTGGGTGAATTGGTGGTCATTGTCAAGAGTATTTGCATTCTATTTGTCATTTGCAGGTAATAATCAATTCATTGATCGTATTTTCAGATCATGAGTCGTGTGTGTTGAATCAAATCTGATTGAAAAGGGATTTGTAAAGGAATTAGGGTTTCATTGTGTTTTTGGTTAATTTATGTGTTTTAATCAAGTATATGGCCTAAAACGATTGTAAACGATGTTTTAACGATTTGGATTGATAAGAGATGTTTTGATGATCAAAGATTAATGTTTTTTGTGTCAATTCGATCGGTACTTAAAGAGTTTTGGGGTCATTTTCTGGAAAAAGGTCGAAAAACACGTTTCTGCACTTCGAACGAAGATAACCTTAATCTTCGTAAGAACAAACTATCTTCGTAAGAACAAACTATCTTCGTAAGAACAAACTATCTTCGTAAGAACAAACTATCTTCGTAAGAACAAACTATCTTCGTAAGAACAAACTATCTTCGTAAGAACAAACTATCTTCGTAAGAACAAACTATCTTCGTAAGAACAAACTATCTTCGTAAGAACAAACTATCTTCGTAAGAACAAACTATCTTCGTAAGAACAAACTATCTTCGTAAGAACAAACTATCTTCGTAAGAACAAACTATCTTCGTAAGAACAAACTATCTTCGTAAGAACAAACTATCTTCGTAAGAACAAACTATCTTCGTAAGAACAAACTATCTTCGTAAGAACAAACTATCTTCGTAAGAACAAACTATCTTCGTAAGAACAAACTATCTTCGTAAGAACAAACTATCTTCGTAAGAACAAACTATCTTCGTAAGAACAAACTATCTTCGTAAGAACAAACTATCTTCGTAAGAACAAACTATCTTCGTAAGAACAAACTATCTTCGTAAGAACAAACTATCTTCGTAAGAACAAACTATCTTCGTAAGAACAAACTATCTTCGTAAGAACAAACTATCTTCGTAAGAACAAACTATCTTCGTAAGAACAAACTATCTTCGTAAGAACAAACTATCTTCGTAAGAACAAACTATCTTCGTAAGAACAAACTATCTTCGTAAGAACAAACTATCTTCGTAAGAACAAACTATCTTCGTAAGAACAAACTATCTTCGTAAGAACAAACTATCTTCGTAAGAACAAACTATCTTCGTAAGAACAAACTATCTTCGTAAGAACAAACTATCTTCGTAAGAACAAACTATCTTCGTAAGAACAAACTATCTTCGTAAGAACAAACTATCTTCGTAAGAACAAACTATCTTCGTAAGAACAAACTATCTTCGTAAGAACAAACTATCTTCGTAAGAACAAACTATCTTCGTAAGAACAAACTATCTTCGTAAGAACAAACTATCTTCGTAAGAACAAACTATCTTCGTAAGAACAAACTATCTTCGTAAGAACAAACTATCTTCGTAAGAACAAACTATCTTCGTAAGAACAAACTATCTTCGTAAGAACAAACTATCTTCGTAAGAACAAACTATCTTCGTAAGAACAAACTATCTTCGTAAGAACAAACTATCTTCGTAAGAACAAACTATCTTCGTAAGAACAAACTATCTTCGTAAGAACAAACTATCTTCGTAAGAACAAACTATCTTCGTAAGAACAAACTATCTTCGTAAGAACAAACTATCTTCGTAAGAACAAACTATCTTCGTAAGAACAAACTATCTTCGTAAGAACAAACTATCTTCGTAAGAACAAACTATCTTCGTAAGAACAAACTATCTTCGTAAGAACAAACTATCTTCGTAAGAACAAACTATCTTCGTAAGAACAAACTATCTTCGTAAGAACAAACTATCTTCGTAAGAACAAACTATCTTCGTAAGAACAAACTATCTTCGTAAGAACAAACTATCTTCGTAAGAACAAACTATCTTCGTAAGAACAAACTATCTTCGTAAGAACAAACTATCTTCGTAAGAACAAACTATCTTCGTAAGAACAAACTATCTTCGTAAGAACAAACTATCTTCGTAAGAACAAACTATCTTCGTAAGAACAAACTATCTTCGTAAGAACAAACTATCTTCGTAAGAACAAACTATCTTCGTAAGAACAAACTATCTTCGTAAGAACAAACTATCTTCGTAAGAACAAACTATCTTCGTAAGAACAAACTATCTTCGTAAGAACAAACTATCTTCGTAAGAACAAACTATCTTCGTAAGAACAAACTATCTTCGTAAGAACAAACTATCTTCGTAAGAACAAACTATCTTCGTAAGAACAAACTATCTTCGTAAGAACAAACTATCTTCGTAAGAACAAACTATCTTCGTAAGAACAAACTATCTTCGTAAGAACAAACTATCTTCGTAAGAACAAACTATCTTCGTAAGAACAAACTATCTTCGTAAGAACAAACTATCTTCGTAAGAACAAACTATCTTCGTAAGAACAAACTATCTTCGTAAGAACAAACTATCTTCGTAAGAACAAACTATCTTCGTAAGAACAAACTATCTTCGTAAGAACAAACTATCTTCGTAAGAACAAACTATCTTCGTAAGAACAAACTATCTTCGTAAGAACAAACTATCTTCGTAAGAACAAACTATCTTCGTAAGAACAAACTATCTTCGTAAGAACAAACTATCTTCGTAAGAACAAACTATCTTCGTAAGAACAAACTATCTTCGTAAGAACAAACTATCTTCGTAAGAACAAACTATCTTCGTAAGAACAAACTATCTTCGTAAGAACAAACTATCTTCGTAAGAACAAACTATCTTCGTAAGAACAAACTATCTTCGTAAGAACAAACTATCTTCGTAAGAACAAACTATCTTCGTAAGAACAAACTATCTTCGTAAGAACAAACTATCTTCGTAAGAACAAACTATCTTCGTAAGAACAAACTATCTTCGTAAGAACAAACTATCTTCGTAAGAACAAACTATCTTCGTAAGAACAAACTATCTTCGTAAGAACAAACTATCTTCGTAAGAACAAACTATCTTCGTAAGAACAAACTATCTTCGTAAGAACAAACTATCTTCGTAAGAACAAACTATCTTCGTAAGAACAAACTATCTTCGTAAGAACAAACTATCTTCGTAAGAACAAACTATCTTCGTAAGAACAAACTATCTTCGTAAGAACAAACTATCTTCGTAAGAACAAACTATCTTCGTAAGAACAAACTATCTTCGTAAGAACAAACTATCTTCGTAAGAACAAACTATCTTCGTAAGAACAAACTATCTTCGTAAGAACAAACTATCTTCGTAAGAACAAACTATCTTCGTAAGAACAAACTATCTTCGTAAGAACAAACTATCTTCGTAAGAACAAACTATCTTCGTAAGAACAAACTATCTTCGTAAGAACAAACTATCTTCGTAAGAACAAACTATCTTCGTAAGAACAAACTATCTTCGTAAGAACAAACTATCTTCGTAAGAACAAACTATCTTCGTAAGAACAAACTATCTTCGTAAGAACAAACTATCTTCGTAAGAACAAACTATCTTCGTAAGAACAAACTATCTTCGTAAGAACAAACTATCTTCGTAAGAACAAACTATCTTCGTAAGAACAAACTATCTTCGTAAGAACAAACTATCTTCGTAAGAACAAACTATCTTCGTAAGAACAAACTATCTTCGTAAGAACAAACTATCTTCGTAAGAACAAACTATCTTCGTAAGAACAAACTATCTTCGTAAGAACAAACTATCTTCGTAAGAACAAACTATCTTCGTAAGAACAAACTATCTTCGTAAGAACAAACTATCTTCGTAAGCTTAACCCGTACTTGTCTCAGCCGGATGAGTGCGTTGATGCAGTTGTTGCTTGGGTGGCTCCTCGCAACATGGTCTTTATAACGCAGGGCGAGTAATACGAGAGGTTTGACCAACCTCCACATACGGATTACTCTTGGATTGGCTTGCCACTCCTTAACGACGTAAGATGAGTAGTCTTTTGACTGATCATCCAGTCGGGTGTGATGCAGGGCACACTTATATGCAGTTAACAAAGATACGTGTGACAATGTGTGAACTAATGCAGGATAGGCACATTTAGGATGATTATCCTAATTAATATGAAGTCGAAATGTAGTATATGTGTGAACGTGTGATGTGTGTTGTGCCTAATAAAACTTGTCTAATAATGAAGATTGTTTTAATTGGACAAATGCTTTTAATTAAGTGTTATCTTACTTAGCTAATCTTATAGCTAACACTTGCTTCTTTAATGTGGTTGTTCCCTCAGGTTTAGCTTGATGGAATTAGATGAAGGACGTGTGAGCTTGGGTAGATTCATTGAAGGAGCCTTAGTTATCCATAGACGATTCTTTGCTTAGACATTTATTTACATTTCGTACTTAATGTCGAATTTATGTTGTGACATGTGAACGGTTGTTTTATGTTGGGCAACCGTTGGGTTTTCATTTGAACTATTGTTTGATATGGCATGTAACACCAAATAAATGCAGAAACCGAAATGTTTTTATCGGTTTTGACTTTTACAGTCTTTACTTCCGCAATTTAACACCGTTAGGTGAAAAGTTTTGAAAACCCATATTTTTAAACGACGGGTGTTACAAGTTGGTATCAGAGAAGTGGTTTAAGTGAACCAAGGCCTATTAACCATAGGATTTGGACTTAAACTTAAGATATGCATGCTAGGTATTTGTAGGATGCCTTAGTTTTAATGAAAGATGATATAGGATGGGTTGGGACGAGTGCGAGTGCGATAGGGCTTATGAGATGTTTACGTTACGATGATATGCTTTAGCCTTATCTTAACAAGCATTTTGCTTTAATTTGCGCTTATCGACTCTACCTTTTTATTAAAGGAAAATGGTTAACACTCGCAACCGCAACTTCCGACGTGATGGAGCTACTGCTAGCATTACCCCACCTGTCCATCCAGGTGCAGGCGCTGCAAATGCTGCCAATGCTGCTGCTGCTGTTGCAGCCAATGCAAATAGAAATCGAGGAAATCCCCGCCAGGTCAATCAGCAAGGCTCATTGGGTCCTATGCCTCCACCTCCCGGCAATCCACCTAGGGTTAATGAGGAAGTGGTGGAACAAATCCCTAACACGGCTGAGTTGTACAATCTCGTACGGACTCTCCAGACCCAATTGGCCCAGACACAGGAGCAATTGAACAACGCGCTTGCTGAAAATGCTGAAGGAACTGATGGCAACTATTCAGTGCCTTCTCACCACTCTGAGCCACCGGTCGATGATGTTGTTGTTCCCCCTGCAAATGCCGTTGTGGTTACTCCTAATGTCGTTCAAGCCCCTCGGTTTAAGTTTGAAAGTTTCCAGAAGTGTGGAGGTCAGAAGTTTGATGGAACCCTTAATGCAGTGGGTTGCATGGAATGGCTCGATGATACGGAGATGGTCTTTGAAGCCTGTGACTGTCCCGAGGATAAGAAGGTGTTGTGCGCTAGTTGAATGTTGAAAGAAGGTGCTCGGGATTGGTGGAAGAGCATTACTATTTCGATGACTCCAGCTATGGTATCTGCTATCTCGTGGGCTAACTTTAAGCAGAAATTCATTGAGGAATATATTGGGGTTCATGAGCAGCGTAAGATGGAAAAGGAGTTTCGTGCCTTGACGGCTGAAGTTGGAAAGGTCAACGAGTATGCTCGTTCCTTCATGGAGAAGATGAAGTTCGTGGGTCATTTATTCCGTACTGATGCAGATCAGGTTGCTTGCTATGTTGATGGTTTGCCTCCGAGTTATCGAGGTATCTGCAGGCAGCACAAGACTCTGACTGAAGCTATCAAGGAGTCTAAGAAGCTTGACGATGATTTCGCTTCGGACAAGAAGGTTGAGAAGAGTGACGATAAGAAGTCGGGGTTTAAAAGAAGGTCAAATTGGTCTTCCAATAACAATAATAATAAGAAGTTCCGTGGAAGTGGTAGTTCGAGTGGTGACAAGGATAAAAAGAAGAATGGTTCATGGTGTACATTTTGCAAGACAATTCATGAAGGGCATTGTACCGACAAGACAAGAAGGTGCCATAAGTGTGGGAAGTCGGGACATCTTGCCACTGAATGTAGGGACAAGACTCGTTGCTACAAGTGCCAAGAAACGGGTCATCTCATTGCCGATTGTCCACAGATGAAGAATGTTGGAAAGAAGACCGCCATGACAGCAACAAAAGTGAGAGCTCTTCAAATGACGGTTGATGACGCAAGGAACAACGATGAAGTGGTATGTGGTACTTTCCTTGTTAACTCAAAGCCTGCCTCTGTTTTATTTGATTCAGGTGCAAATAGGTCGTTTGTGTCCACATTATTTGCTCCTAAGCTAGAAAGAGTCACTACTCCCTTAGATTGTTCATTAGAGGTAGAAATTGCTAATGGTACGGTTAATAATATACGTGTGGGTTATGACGATTGTGACATTGAGATTGAAGGTCGTTCTTTTCCAGTCCAACTATTGCCTACTACCTTAGGTGGTTTTGATGTAGTGATTGGTATGGATTGGTTGGCTAGAAATGAAGCTAGTATTTTATGTTCCCAAAAGATAATTCGATTGCCTATATCCGAGGGTAAAGTGATAACGGTGTATGGAGACAAGAAGAGAGGAGGAATAAAGATTATTAGTATGATGAAAGCTATTAAATGTATAAGGAAAAACAAGAGCCATTTCTTGGCTTATGTCATTGATGCAAGAAAAGAGAAGTCTCCAATCGCTAGTGTTGATGTAGTATCCAATTTCCCCGATGTGTTTCCCGATGATCTACCCGGTATTCCTCCCGATCGTGAAGTTACTTTTCAGATAAATCTTATTCCCAGTGCTACACCCGTTGCTAAAGCACCTTACCGATTAGCTCCTACAGAAATGAAGGAATTAATGACGCAACTTCAGGAGTTACTTGACAAGGGGTTCATACAACCTAGTTCCTCGCCTTGGGGAGCTCCGGTTCTCTTTGTTAAGAAGAAGGATGGATCGATGCGCCTGTGTATTGACTATCGTGAGTTGAACAAACGAACGGTCAAGAACAAGTATCCTCTCCCGAGAATTGATGATCTTTTTGATCAACTACATGGTGCTTCGTATTTTTCAAAGATTGATTTGCGGTCCGGTTATCATCAGTTGAAGGTAAAGAAGGAAGATGTAGCAAAGACAGCTTTCCGGACTAGATATGGTCATTATGAGTTCTTGGTCATGCCATTTGGGTTGACCAATGCTCCAGCCGCGTTTATGGACTTAATGAATCGGGTATGCCGCCCCTTTCTAGATCATTTTGTTATTGTGTTTATTGACGATATTTTGATCTATTCTAAGTCAGAGGATGAACACCATGAGCATTTGAAAGCAGTTTTGGAGGTGTTGAGGGAGAAGAAGTTGTACGCAAAGTTTTATAAATGTGAGTTTTGGCTCCGAGAAGTGCAGTTTCTTGGTCATGTTATTTCATCAGAAGGTATTAAAGTAGATCCTTCAAAGATTGAAGCTGTTTCAAAGTGGGAGCAGCCAAAGACTCCTACCGAGATTAAGAGTTTTCTTGGTTTGGCTGGGTATTATAGAAGGTTTATTCAGGATTTTTCCCGAATAGCCAAGCCTATGACGGAATTAACAAAGAAGGGTGTGAAGTACGAGTGGACTGAAAAGCAGGAAAATGCATTCCAAACGTTGAAAAAGAAGTTGTGTGAAGCTCCTATCCTTGCCTTGCCTGAAGGTACTGATGATTTAGTGGTATATAGCGATGCTTCTATTACGGGTTTGGGTTGTGTCTTAATGCAGAGAGACAAAGTGATTGCCTATGCTTCACGTCAGTTGAAGCCTCATGAGAAGAATTACCCTACCCATGATCTTGAGCTAGCGGCGGTTGTGTTTGCATTGAAATTATGGAAACATTACTTATATGGTACTAAATGCACACTTTTCACCGACCATAAGAGTTTACAATATATGTTTACTCAAAAGGAGATGAATGTGAGACAAAGAAGGGTGTGAAGTACGAGTGGACTGAAAAGCAGGAAAATGCATTCCAAACGTTGAAAAAGAAGTTGTGTGAAGCTCCTATCCTTGCCTTGCCTGAAGGTACTGATGATTTAGTGGTATATAGCGATGCTTCTATTACGGGTTTGGGTTGTGTCTTAATGCAGAGAGACAAAGTGATTGCCTATGCTTCACGTCAGTTGAAGCCTCATGAGAAGAATTACCCTACCCATGATCTTGAGCTAGCGGCGGTTGTGTTTGCATTGAAATTATGGAAACATTACTTATATGGTACTAAATGCACACTTTTCACCGACCATAAGAGTTTACAATATATGTTTACTCAAAAGGAGATGAATGTGAGACAAAGAAGGTGGATGGAATTACTTAAAGACTATGATTGTGAAATCAAATACCATCCGGGTAAAGCCAATGTAGTGGCGGATGCACTAAGTAGGAAAGTGCAAAGCTCTTCTTGTAAGTTGATGAGCATGCAAGTTCAAGCCAAGTCGGGTCTATTAGGTCGAATTAAAGAAGCACAAAAGATGGCATTAATGAAGGATAATATTGATAAAGAGAGTATTGGGAAGAAGAAACGACTTGTGATGGAGACTAATAGCCGTGGGTTTAAAACATACAAGGGTCGTATTTGGGTGCCACTGCTTGGTGGTAACCGGGAGTTGATCCTTGAAGAGGTCCATAGAAGTAGGTATTCGATGCATCCCGGTGTCACCAAAATGTATGCAGATTTGAAGCCGATTTATTGGTGGCCGGATATTAAAGGTGAAGTAGCTCATTTTGTAGCAAAGTGTTTGACATGTGCACGTGTGAAAACGGACCATAAAAAGCCGTATGGCTTGTTGCATCAATTAGACGTTCCCGAGTGGAAATGGGATCATATCACGATGGACTTTGTAACGAAGCTACCGAAAACGCCGAAAGGGAATGATATGATTTGGGTGATTGTAGATAGATTGACGAAGAGTGCTCATTTTCTAGCTACCCGACAAGATGTGCCTTTAAAAAGATGGCATTAATGAAGGATAATATTGATAAAGAGAGTATTGGGAAGAAGAAACGACTTGTGATGGAGACTAATAGCCGTGGGTTTAAAACATACAAGGGTCGTATTTGGGTGCCACTGCTTGGTGGTAACCGGGAGTTGATCCTTGAAGAGGTCCATAGAAGTAGGTATTCGATGCATCCCGGTGTCACCAAAATGTATGCAGATTTGAAGCCGATTTATTGGTGGCCGGATATTAAAGGTGAAGTAGCTCATTTTGTAGCAAAGTGTTTGACATGTGCACGTGTGAAAACGGACCATAAAAAGCCGTATGGCTTGTTGCATCAATTAGACGTTCCCGAGTGGAAATGGGATCATATCACGATGGACTTTGTAACGAAGCTACCGAAAACGCCGAAAGGGAATGATATGATTTGGGTGATTGTAGATAGATTGACGAAGAGTGCTCATTTTCTAGCTACCCGACAAGATGTGCCTTTAAAAAAGATGGCAAAGATGATATATTGAGAATGTGTGTACTAGACTATGGTGGAGCATGGGATGAACACTTGAAGTTGATTGAATTTGCTTATAATAATAGTCACCATGCAAGTATTGGAATGCCACCATTTGAAATGTTATATGGAAGGAGATGTAGGACTCCAAGTTGTTGGATGGAGCCCGGTGAAAAGCAGTTAACCGGTCCCGAAATTATTGAAATCTCCGCTGAGAAAGTTAATGTAGCTAAAGAAGCTTTACGTGTGGCCAGAGAAAGGCAGAAAACTTATGCAGATAAGAAAAGGAGACTAATGGAGTTTAATGTAGGTGACTTAGTGATGCTGAAAGTGTCACCATGGAAAGGAGTAATCCGATTTGGAAAGAAGGGCAAGTTGAGTCCAAGATTTATTGGACCTTTAAAATCTTGAAACGCATTAAGGATGTAGCATATCTGTTGGAATTACCTCCAGAATTGGATGGAATTCACAACACCTTTCATGTATCCTACCTAAGGAAGTGTCTAGCCGAGGAGTCAAGTGTGATTCCAATTCAAGATGTGAGCATGACCCAATGAAGAAAATGGTTGAAGAACCGGTGGCAATACTTGGAAGGAAGCAAAAGAAGTTACGCAGGAAAGTGATAGATCTTGTCTTGATAAAGTGGAAGCATAATCATGGAGAAAGCTTGACTTGGGAAACTGAAGCAGTAATGAAGGAGAATTATCCCGAGTTGTTCCTTAATGATGAGATTCCGGGGACGGAATCCTCTTAAGGGGGAGGTAATTGTAACATCCCAAACTTTTCTTTAAGATTTGACTAACGCTGTTAAGTCAACCTCATGTGTGTCGTTAAGTCTAGTGTGAATATATGCATATACGTAGTTAATGTGTGTTATGTGTGAGGTTTGAAAACCTAAATGTTAATGTAGTATAAATGTATGAAATATGAAGAAATTATGTCTATGTAGTGACATTTAATGAAGGGTTAATGTTGTATGTGGACAATAAAGAAGTTTGTGACCAATAATGAAGGATTAGGAAGCCTAGGGACTAGTTTTGACATGTGTGGAAAGTCAAAAACGGGATTAGTAGCTTAGAGGCTGTCATTAGGAGGTTAATTGCAGATCTCACTTCTTCTAAACAAGCCCTAACTGATCCTAAGTCATTCCATAGTCTTCTCTCATCAAATCTCAAGCCGAAAAGTCGTTTTGTGGGTGAATTGGTGGTCATTGTCAAGAGTATTTGCATTCTATTTGTCATTTGCAGGTAATAATCAATTCATTGATCGTATTTTCAGATCATGAGTCGTGTGTGTTGAATCAAATCTGATTGAAAAGGGATTTGTAAAGGAATTAGGGTTTCATTGTGTTTTTGGTTAATTTATGTGTTTTAATCAAGTATTTGGCCTAAAACGATTGTAAACGATGTTTTAACGATTTGGATTGATAAGAGATGTTTTGATGATCAAAGATTAATGTTTTTGTGTCAATTCGATCGGTACTTAAAGAGTTTTGGGGTCATTTTCTGGAAAAAGGTCGAAAAACACGTTTCTGCACTTCGAACGAAGATAATCTTCGTAAGAACAAACTATCTTCGTAAGAACAAACTATCTTCGTAAGAACAAACTATCTTCGTAAGAACAAACTATCTTCGTAAGAACAAACTATCTTCGTAAGAACAAACTATCTTCGTAAGAACAAACTATCTTCGTAAGAACAAACTATCTTCGTAAGAACAAACTATCTTCGTAAGAACAAACTATCTTCGTAAGAACAAACTATCTTCGTAAGAACAAACTATCTTCGTAAGAACAAACTATCTTCGTAAGAACAAACTATCTTCGTAAGAACAAACTATCTTCGTAAGAACAAACTATCTTCGTAAGAACAAACTATCTTCGTAAGAACAAACTATCTTCGTAAGAACAAACTATCTTCGTAAGAACAAACTATCTTCGTAAGAACAAACTATCTTCGTAAGAACAAACTATCTTCGTAAGAACAAACTATCTTCGTAAGAACAAACTATCTTCGTAAGAACAAACTATCTTCGTAAGAACAAACTATCTTCGTAAGAACAAACTATCTTCGTAAGAACAAACTATCTTCGTAAGAACAAACTATCTTCGTAAGAACAAACTATCTTCGTAAGAACAAACTATCTTCGTAAGAACAAACTATCTTCGTAAGAACAAACTATCTTCGTAAGAACAAACTATCTTCGTAAGAACAAACTATCTTCGTAAGAACAAACTATCTTCGTAAGAACAAACTATCTTCGTAAGAACAAACTATCTTCGTAAGAACAAACTATCTTCGTACGCAGTCACTATCTTCGTAAGAACAAACTATCTTCGTAAGAACAAACTATCTTCGTAAGAACAAACTATCTTCGTAAGAACAAACTATCTTCGTAAGAACAAACTATCTTCGTAAGAACAAACTATCTTCGTAAGAACAAACTATCTTCGTAAGAACAAACTATCTTCGTAAGAACAAACTATCTTCGTAAGAACAAACTATCTTCGTAAGAACAAACTATCTTCGTAAGAACAAACTATCTTCGTAAGAACAAACTATCTTCGTAAGAACAAACTATCTTCGTAAGAACAAACTATCTTCGTAAGAACAAACTATCTTCGTAAGAACAAACTATCTTCGTAAGAACAAACTATCTTCGTAAGAACAAACTATCTTCGTAAGAACAAACTATCTTCGTAAGAACAAACTATCTTCGTAAGAACAAACTATCTTCGTAAGAACAAACTATCTTCGTAAGAACAAACTATCTTCGTAAGAACAAACTATCTTCGTAAGAACAAACTATCTTCGTAAGAACAAACTATCTTCGTAAGAACAAACTATCTTCGTAAGAACAAACTATCTTCGTAAGAACAAACTATCTTCGTAAGAACAAACTATCTTCGTAAGAACAAACTATCTTCGTAAGAACAAACTATCTTCGTAAGAACAAACTATCTTCGTAAGAACAAACTATCTTCGTAAGAACAAACTATCTTCGTAAGAACAAACTATCTTCGTAAGAACAAACTATCTTCGTAAGAACAAACTATCTTCGTAAGAACAAACTATCTTCGTAAGAACAAACTATCTTCGTAAGAACAAACTATCTTCGTAAGAACAAACTATCTTCGTAAGAACAAACTATCTTCGTAAGAACAAACTATCTTCGTAAGAACAAACTATCTTCGTAAGAACAAACTATCTTCGTAAGAACAAACTATCTTCGTAAGAACAAACTATCTTCGTAAGAACAAACTATCTTCGTAAGAACAAACTATCTTCGTAAGAACAAACTATCTTCGTAAGAACAAACTATCTTCGTAAGAACAAACTATCTTCGTAAGAACAAACTATCTTCGTAAGAACAAACTATCTTCGTAAGAACAAACTATCTTCGTAAGAACAAACTATCTTCGTAAGAACAAACTATCTTCGTAAGAACAAACTATCTTCGTAAGAACAAACTATCTTCGTAAGAACAAACTATCTTCGTAAGAACAAACTATCTTCGTAAGAACAAACTATCTTCGTAAGAACAAACTATCTTCGTAAGAACAAACTATCTTCGTAAGAACAAACTATCTTCGTAAGAACAAACTATCTTCGTAAGAACAAACTATCTTCGTAAGAACAAACTATCTTCGTAAGAACAAACTATCTTCGTAAGAACAAACTATCTTCGTAAGAACAAACTATCTTCGTAAGAACAAACTATCTTCGTAAGAACAAACTATCTTCGTAAGAACAAACTATCTTCGTAAGAACAAACTATCTTCGTAAGAACAAACTATCTTCGTAAGAACAAACTATCTTCGTAAGAACAAACTATCTTCGTAAGAACAAACTATCTTCGTAAGAACAAACTATCTTCGTAAGAACAAACTATCTTCGTAAGAACAAACTATCTTCGTAAGAACAAACTATCTTCGTAAGAACAAACTATCTTCGTAAGAACAAACTATCTTCGTAAGAACAAACTATCTTCGTAAGAACAAACTATCTTCGTAAGAACAAACTATCTTCGTAAGAACAAACTATCTTCGTAAGAACAAACTATCTTCGTAAGAACAAACTATCTTCGTAAGAACAAACTATCTTCGTAAGAACAAACTATCTTCGTAAGAACAAACTATCTTCGTAAGAACAAACTATCTTCGTAAGAACAAACTATCTTCGTAAGAACAAACTATCTTCGTAAGAACAAACTATCTTCGTAAGAACAAACTATCTTCGTAAGAACAAACTATCTTCGTAAGAACAAACTATCTTCGTAAGAACAAACTATCTTCGTAAGAACAAACTATCTTCGTAAGAACAAACTATCTTCGTAAGAACAAACTATCTTCGTAAGAACAAACTATCTTCGTAAGAACAAACTATCTTCGTAAGAACAAACTATCTTCGTAAGAACAAACTATCTTCGTAAGAACAAACTATCTTCGTAAGAACAAACTATCTTCGTAAGAACAAACTATCTTCGTAAGAACAAACTATCTTCGTAAGAACAAACTATCTTCGTAAGAACAAACTATCTTCGTAAGAACAAACTATCTTCGTAAGAACAAACTATCTTCGTAAGAACAAACTATCTTCGTAAGAACAAACTATCTTCGTAAGAACAAACTATCTTCGTAAGAACAAACTATCTTCGTAAGAACAAACTATCTTCGTAAGAACAAACTATCTTCGTAAGAACAAACTATCTTCGTAAGAACAAACTATCTTCGTAAGAACAAACTATCTTCGTAAGAACAAACTATCTTCGTAAGAACAAACTATCTTCGTAAGAACAAACTATCTTCGTAAGAACAAACTATCTTCGTAAGAACAAACTATCTTCGTAAGAACAAACTATCTTCGTAAGAACAAACTATCTTCGTAAGAACAAACTATCTTCGTAAGAACAAACTATCTTCGTAAGAACAAACTATCTTCGTAAGAACAAACTATCTTCGTAAGAACAAACTATCTTCGTAAGAACAAACTATCTTCGTAAGAACAAACTATCTTCGTAAGAACAAACTATCTTCGTAAGAACAAACTATCTTCGTAAGAACAAACTATCTTCGTAAGAACAAACTATCTTCGTAAGAACAAACTATCTTCGTAAGAACAAACTATCTTCGTAAGAACAAACTATCTTCGTAAGAACAAACTATCTTCGTAAGAACAAACTATCTTCGTAAGAACAAACTATCTTCGTAAGAACAAACTATCTTCGTAAGAACAAACTATCTTCGTAAGAACAAACTATCTTCGTAAGAACAAACTATCTTCGTAAGAACAAACTATCTTCGTAAGAACAAACTATCTTCGTAAGAACAAACTATCTTCGTAAGAACAAACTATCTTCGTAAGAACAAACTATCTTCGTAAGAACAAACTATCTTCGTAAGAACAAACTATCTTCGTAAGAACAAACTATCTTCGTAAGAACAAACTATCTTCGTAAGAACAAACTATCTTCGTAAGAACAAACTATCTTCGTAAGAACAAACTATCTTCGTAAGAACAAACTATCTTCGTAAGAACAAACTATCTTCGTAAGAACAAACTATCTTCGTAAGAACAAACTATCTTCGTAAGAACAAACTATCTTCGTAAGAACAAACTATCTTCGTAAGAACAAACTATCTTCGTAAGAACAAACTATCTTCGTAAGAACAAACTATCTTCGTAAGAACAAACTATCTTCGTAAGAACAAACTATCTTCGTAAGAACAAACTATCTTCGTAAGAACAAACTATCTTCGTAAGAACAAACTATCTTCGTAAGAACAAACTATCTTCGTAAGAACAAACTATCTTCGTAAGAACAAACTATCTTCGTAAGAACAAACTATCTTCGTAAGAACAAACTATCTTCGTAAGAACAAACTATCTTCGTAAGAACAAACTATCTTCGTAAGAACAAACTATCTTCGTAAGAACAAACTATCTTCGTAAGAACAAACTATCTTCGTAAGAACAAACTATCTTTTGACTGATCATCCAGTCGGGTGTGATGCAGGGCACACTTATATGCAGTTAACAAAGATACGTGTGACAATGTGTGAACTAATGCAGGATAGGCACATTTAGGATGATTATCCTAATTAATATGAAGTCGAAATGTAGTATATGTGTGAACGTGTGATGTGTGTTGTGCCTAATAAAACTTGTCTAATAATGAAGATTGTTTTAATTGGACAAATGCTTTTAATTAAGTGTTATCTTACTTAGCTAATCTTATAGCTAACACTTGCTTCTTTAATGTGGTTGTTCCCTCAGGTTTAGCTTGATGGAATTAGATGAAGGACGTGTGAGCTTGGGTAGATTCATTGAAGGAGCCTTAGTTATCCATAGACGATTCTTTGCTTAGACATTTATTTACATTTCGTACTTAATGTCGAATTTATGTTGTGACATGTGAACGGTTGTTTTATGTTGGGCAACCGTTGGGTTTTCATTTGAACTATTGTTTGATATGGCATGTAACACCAAATAAATGCAGAAACCGAAATGTTTTTATCGGTTTTGACTTTTACAGTCTTTACTTCCGCAATTTAACACCGTTAGGTGAAAAGTTTTGAAAACCCATATTTTTAAACGACGGGTGTTACAAGAAAAAGGGTAGAATGCATGATTTTAGGGGGAGTTTGTAAATTTACTGTTTTGATATATGCTTAATTTGAGGGGGAGTGTGCAAATGCGCATGAATATTTGTTTACTTATAAAGTTTGTGTAATTTTTGTTTAAATTTGTTTGTTTTATGTGTTTAAATTTTTTTGGTTATTATGTGTTTGTTTTGTATGTGTGTTTGTTCTAAAATCTGAAAAACCAAATACAAAATTAGAAAATTTTAAAACATAAAAAGATTTTATTTGCTTTTGTTTTGTATTAATTTTTTGTTAAATTGTTTTTTTCCTTATTTTTGTTTATATAAGTTTTTTATTTTTGTTTATATTTTTTTTATTTTTGTTTATATAAGTTTTTTTTATTTTTGTTTAATAATTTTTTTTATTTTTGTTTATATAAGTTTTTTTATTTTTGTTTATTTTTTTTTATTTTTGTTTATATAAGTTTTTTTATTTTTGTTTAATATTTTTTTTATTTTTGTTTATATAAGTTTTTTTATTTTTGTTTATATTTTTTTTATTTTTGTTTATATAAGTTTTTTTTATTTTTGTTTATATTTTTTTTATTTTTGTTTATATAAGTTTTTTTATTTTTGTTTAATATTTTTTTTATTTTTGTTTATATAAGTTTTTTTTATTTTTGTTTATATAAGTTTTTTTTATTTTTGTTTAATAATTTTTTTTATTTTTGTTTATATAAGTTTTTTTTATTTTTGTTTATATAATTTTTTTTATTTTTGTTTAATAATTTTTTTTATTTTTGTTTATATAAGTTTTTTTATTTTTGTTTATATAAGTTTTTTTTATTTTTGTTTAATAATTTTTTTTATTTTTGTTTATATAAGTTTTTTTATTTTTGTTTATATAATTTTTTTATTTTTGTTTATATAAGTTTTTTTTATTTTTGTTTATATAATTTTTTTTATTTTTGTTTAATAATTTTTTTTATTTTTGTTTATATAATTTTTTTATTTTTGTTTATATAAGTTTTTTTTATTTTTGTTTATATAAGTTTTTTTTATTTTTGTTTAATAATTTTTTTTATTTTTGTTTATATAAGTTTTTTTATTTTTGTTTATATAATTTTTTTTATTTTTGTTTATATAAGTTTTTTTTATTTTTGTTTAATAATTTTTTTTATTTTTGTTTATATAAGTTTTTTTATTTTTGTTTATATAAGTTTTTTTTATTTTTGTTTATATAATTTTTTTTATTTTTGTTTAATAATTTTTTTTATTTTTGTTTATATAATTTTTTTATTTTTGTTTATATAAGTTTTTTTTATTTTTGTTTATATAATTTTTTTTATTTTTGTTTATATAAGTTTTTTTTATTTTTGTTTATAAATTGTTTTTGAAACCCCCATTTGCCGAGGTTTTTGCTCGGCAAATGCTAAATTTTTCAAAATTTTTGCCAAATCCAATTTTTGGTCCTTATTAATATCTGGGCAAAATTTTGAGAAAATTTTTTTAAGCTTGAAATCTATGTGCATTTGCAGAGATTTTATCTCGGCAAATCACATTTTGTGGAAAATTTTCTTTCAAGTCTTGAATTAGCCATTTGCAAAGATTTTATCTCGGCAAATGCTTAAATTTTTTCAAAAAGTCTTGATCATTTTTCTTGATTTAAATCAAATGTGCCATTTGCAGAGATTTTATCTCGGCAAATGCAAAATTGTCTTTGTGTATTAAATGTGTTTATTAAATGTTGGTGTGTTTTTAATTTTTGGTGTTTAAAATGTATTTTCTGGTCAAAATTTTGGTCAGTTTTGGTCCTTATTAATATCTGGGCAAAATTTTGAAGAAATTTTTTTAAGTCTTGAAATCTAAATGTGCCATTTGCAGAGATTTTATCTCGGCAAATGCTTAAATTTTTTCAAAAAGTCTTGATCATTTTTCTTGATTTAAATCAAATGTGCCATTTGCAAAGATTTTATCTCGGCAAATGCTTAAATTTTTTCAAAAAGTCTTGATCATTTTTCTTGATTTAAATCAAATGTGCCATTTGCAGAGATTTTATCTCGGCAAATGCTTAAATTTTTTCAAAAAGTCTTGTTCATTTTTCTTGATTTAAATCAAATGTGCCATTTGCAGAGATTTTATCTCGGCAAATGCTTAAATTTTTTCAAAAAGTCTTGTTCATTTTTCTTGATTTAAATCAAATGTGCCATTTGCAGAGATTTTATCTCGGCAAATGCTTAAATTTTTTCAAAAAGTCTTGATCATTTTTCTTGATTTAAATCAAATGTGCCATTTGCAGAGATTTTATCTCGGCAAATGCTATTTCTCTTCAAAATTTCCAATCATAACGGAGATTCTGAGCCATCATCCTTTGAACAATGCTTTAACTGGTGGTGCCATTGTTCCGAGAAGTATATATTTGATTTGTGGGAATCAATTGAATATGTGAAAGGAAGTAAAAGACATAAGACTGCTGACTACTTCAAATTCTCTCAATAGTCTGAAGACCATGTTTTCAACTGTAAATTCACTTTGGATGAGTTCAGAACTATAATTGGTTTTCCAGAATATGAAGAATATGAAGAACTCCCATCTGTTGAAGAAATGTTGGCTGGAGTTCATTCGTTGGGATATGAAGGAGAGTTGCCAACAATGAGAGATTTTAAAAGAATGAATGTAGCAACTCTCTGGCATACAATGTATAATGTTCTTTCCACTTGCTTGATGCCATCACAAAAGGGAATTGATACAATGACGAAGCATTCTCTGTCAATTTACTATGCAGTCACTCACAATGTTCAATGTGACTTTGCGAAGATAATTTGGGATAAGATGATCCAAGTTGTGAAGGGAAAAGATGTGCAGGAAAGAAAATATATTCCCTTTATAAGATTCTTCACATTGATTATCGAAGATGTGCTTGATAATTCAGAAGAGATTCCAAAGTTGGAAGATAGTTTCAAGTGTGTGATTGCAATGTACAAGTCAAATATGAGAGTAAGAGGCACAGGAAGTGACATTGCTAGACCTTTTCCAATTCCACCATTTCTGCTTAATTTGGTTCCTGCTCAGAGTCCTCACCTTAGGGCTTATAGAGAGTGGTTAGCCACAGCGATGGGATCTGAAAGCCGACAGATTCCTACCCAAGCTGTGCATAGGTCGCCAAGTGAGGGTCCTAGGTCTTACTAAAAGAAAAAGAGGGGTTAGTGATGAGGGGACTTCTGGGCAGAGGAAAAGAAAATCAAAAAGAGTTATGTTTGAACAAGAAGCTGTTACACCTGAACCTGTTTCTTCACCTGTTTCTCAATCTACACCGAATATTACTTCACAAACCACACCATCCATTCAATCAACACAATCTCCACCAACCGTTCAATTTTCGCAATCTTCACCTTCTACACCAATACCATCCGTTGTTTCTCCAATTCCACCGACACTTTCACCATCTCAATCATCACCTGTTCTTAATCCGACACCACTTGCTTCAGCTTTATCGAATGAACCAACTCCACCACTGGGTAGACGAATTAAAATGATTGGTCGAAGGCCACCATCAGGTCTACCAAAGGCATCCAAGAAAAAGTCAAAAAGAAAGCATAAATCTTCTAGATCTGCATCTCACAGAGTTGAATCAAGTTCGGCAGATTTAGATGAAACTATTGGTGCCTCAGCTGAAGTTAGATGTTGAGCAAGCAACACGAATTGTTGATAATGTCATATCTGAGTTGGATACTGAGAATGTTAGCACAAGAGATGAAGTTGTGCAGGAGGAACAAGGCGGGATTGAGGGAGGAGTTGAAAATGTTAGAGAGGTTGAGAGGTCCGGTTAGGACAAGGGCATAAAGAAAACGTTGGCCCTCTGATAGTTGAAACAAATGTGTCTAGCCGGGATGTCAACCCTAGGATAGAAGTCGAGAACTCCCCATTCTCGCTTGCACCAAACTCTCCTCGCCATTCTGACTCCTCACAACAGGAGTTAGTCTCACAAACGCACGGGGAACAGCCACGTTCACCACACTCTCCTCATTTGGAGGATGAGAGTGTTGAAATTAGAGAGGAACAGCCCCACCTCTCGACTTCATTTCGTGCACAAGAGTCTAGATCTCCTAGGCACACGGATTCACAAGCTCAGTTTAGTACTGATGCCGGAACAAGCGGAGGGGAATTCACTGTGTGTGACCCTCAAGGACAGCTTGGAAATCCTGCCTTAGCTAACTTTATGCCAGCTTTAGCCGCAGGTAACAGTTCTCAAACCGAGACTGGGGGACAGTATGAACGCCGAGGTGACACTGCTGTTCCTCAGGATCAACCTGAGACTGTATTAACGGGCATTCTTAGTGACCCCGGTGTTGTTAGTGGTGTTACCCAACAACAAGTCCCGGACAGTGATTTATCACAGTCTAGGACACAACCCGATTCTGGTTGCAAAGCCACTGAATCTGAAACTGCTGGTGAGGGTTTAACCCGAGGATCTGCAGGAAATCCTGAATCAGCTACGCTGAATTTAGGTCACACCACAAGTGTGCAAACAACCTCCGGGTTGGGTACTCCACCTCCATCACAAACACCAACACAAAGAACACAAACACCATCTCAAATATCACAAACAACAAAACAACAAGAAAAAGACAAAGCATGTGATCATTTGTTGGATATTTTAAGGTCTGAAGGTGATTTGTTGACAATGACTGAAAGAGGGGTGTTGAATGCTTTGGAGGTAAGAGAAAGAGAACTTGCAAATGAAAGAAGAGTCAAGGCTTTACAAGATCAAGTTCAATCTCAAAAAGCAGAGTATGATGCAAAACTTGCAGCATTTGAGTTACGTTTGTTGGCCTTAGAATCTTGCCGACCGGCCTCGGTTGCTTCTCGACGGGATGATCCTGATTATGATGATCACCCCGAGGGGGAGAACCAAGGAGAAGGTCAAGCGAATACTGGAAATACTTCGGCAAGAGTTGACGTAAATGTTGAGGATGTGGTGAGGGTGGAAATCAAGATATAATTGAAGAAGATCAAGCTGAGATTGAAAGATTAGCTGCTATTAGAGCTAGATCTGATAGAATGTGGAAAGAGCTTGCTGATATAGCTCAAGGTGAAACTCAAGTAGAAGTTGATAAAATGGTTAGAGATTTTACTGAAAGATTTAACGAAAGAAATAATGATGATGACCCTGAGGAGATTGAAAGAATTGCTGAAATTAAAAGAAAATTTAATGAAGTTTTTGGAGCTGATAGTGATGAAGAAGAAGAGAATGAGAATGTTGAAGTAAATGAAGAAGAAGGTTTTGTGATTGAAAATGAAATTGTTGAATATGCTGAAGGCGAAGCAGATATTGAGGCTGTAAAAGATAATGTAATCTTGGATGAGCCGGAGATAGTTGAGACTCCAGTAAACGTAGAAGCTGATGAAGAACCAATGTTTGAAGAATTTCCAGATCTTGATTATTTTGAAACAGGTTCTTCAAGCAGAAAAGAAGTTGGAGAATCATCTATTCCTGGTAGCACAACTCCAAAGCATTACACTTTTGAAGACTTTAACAGTTTTGATGACTTGAGAAAGACTCCTGAAGCTGCATCTCAGAATTTTAAGAAGTCAACATATAAACAAGTGTTAAAAGAGGCAATCATATCCGAAGAAGTCCTTCCTGATTATTTTCCTTCTGAATTGACTGAAGAACAAAGAAGGTTTATTAATCGAGGATACTTCTTGAGGGATAAAGAAAGAATGATTACTCTGGGTGTTAAGCCAAAGGAGGCAGCAAAGAAGTCTAAATATCTGGAAGAAAGAGCATATCCGATATTCTGTGGAGCTACTAAAGTTACTAAAACTAAGAGACCAGAGTTGGATTCTATGTACAAGTTTAAGGAAGCAAGGCAAGTTGAAGAGTACAAAGAGCTTCTTAAACTTACAAAGCAATACAATCCCAAGTTACTCGAAGAACAAAGAAGGTTTATTAATCGAGGATACTTCTTGAGGGATAAAGAAAGAATGATTACTCTGGGTGTTAAGCCAAAAGAGGCAGCAAAGAAGTCTAATATCTGGAAGAAAGAGCATATCCGATATTCTGTGGAGCTACTAAAGTTACTAAAACTAAGAGACCAGAGTTGGATTCTATGTACAAGTTTAAGGAAGCAAGGCAAGTTGAAGAGTACAAAGAGCTTCTTAAACTTACAAAGCAATACAATCCCAAGTTACTCGAAGAACAAAGAAATCACAAGATTTTGGTGCTGGTCAGAGTGATTTTAATTAAAAGGGTTTCTATCTCTGTTCCATGTTTTCATGTGAAAAGAGATAATAATAAGATGTACAGATTCACTGAAGCCCAGTTCAAGCTGCTGCCAGTAGATGACATTATCTTTCTCTACAACCATTTTCTGAATGCGATGCAAAGATACCGTGAAGATGTTGTTGCTTTTGATGCTGTGAAGAGATACATGTCAAGCTGCATTCAATATGCTTCATTGGAAGATTTTCAGATAGGTTTTGAAGTTGTCAAGAGGAAGATCAATGTTCCATATCCAGATCAAAGTCTTTACACCGCAGACATTGAACAACTCAGTATTGGTCATGTTATTGAAGAACCATCCTTTGGGGTTGTCTTTTTGAATAGCCGAAAGAAGAAGATTTTCATTCGCATGGATGAACTTGCTTCTTATTCTGATGGAACATTAGAGTTTTGCAAGAATGTTTTGTTGTGCTTGAAAGAAGATGATCAAGATGAAAAGAAAAAGGAAGTATTTGATAAAGCAATCTCCAAGATCAATCAAAGACTTGAATACCGAGACAGCATTAGAATGATGAGAGAGGCTAAGAATGTGCAGAAGTCTAAGTATGTTGTACGTCGAAGAGGAGGTTGCTGGATCAAGTACGAGCCTAGTCATCTTCTAGGTCCACAAAATATTCCACCAAAGAACTTTGAAGCAAACATGATTGTTCCAGATGATAGACCTGAAGGAGACAACTGGTTCTGGCATCCAAACAAAGACAGACCGAATACAAGAGCTTGAAGATTTACAAAGACTTGATAATTTTGACAAATCACTACTAAGGGGGAGATTGTTAGAAATATAATTAGTAGTAGGTGATTTGTATTTCTATTGTATATTTGTACTTAGAATGTAAATGTCTAAGTATGGAAGGGGGCTTAGTGTAAATTAGTCATATGTATATAAACCCCCTCCATAATGGAAAATGTAACCTTTCACCCCATTAATGCAAACTAATCTTCCCTGCCATCTCTACTTTCTCTCTCTACTTTCTCACACTAGAACCGCCATTAACACACACATAAACACACACTAAAACTCGAATTCTATACTTTACATACAATATATCTGTCGTTAGTATAGGAATACGTATAGTCCCTTAATTACAATATAAATAGAAAACAATTAAACGATTAAACCTCACTTTTCCTTTTCCATATAAAGTAAAGTATAGTTAACTTAAGTTTCCATTTTCCCTTTTTTTATTAACCAAACGGTGGTAGTAGATTCTATAATGGCAAATCAAGTAAGTTCTACAAATTTTTTGATTTGATTCATGTTTTGTTTTTATTAAAACTTGTAATCTATTGTATATTACGGTTATATGTAGTGTAATATCGAATGAAAATGATCGTTTAAAGACCAAATTTAATAATAATATATAGGTAATGTAATTGATTTTTCCTATAAAATATTATGCGATTTAGGTTATATATATTGGTTGTTTTTTACTAAAATATATTTTCCATGTTAGATTTGAATATATATAAAAATTTATTTACTTTTTATATATAGAACAGGAGAAGGATTCAAATGATGATATTAAAGAAACCTTGATTTTTAAAAATTTATAAATTTTCCTATACTAATTATGTTTAATCTTTACTGACACTACAAGAAAATTTAGAATTAGCAAGGAAATTCTACAGCAAGGACACTAAGTCCTCACTAAAGCCCGCTAAAAGACAAAAAGAGTGGGCCTAGTTGATTTTTTAGTTTGACCAGACATTTAGCAAGGACACAGAGCAATTTTTACCTTTTTTAATCATTTAATTTTGTTGACTCAAAGTCAAAACAGGGAAATAGTGGGACCAAATCTATAGGAGGACTATGTCCTCACTATATGTTTTTTTTATTTAATAACACTAATATATATATATATTTATTATTTATATTTATATGTGTTTTTCAAAATTTTCAATTCCCACCGTAAATTCAAAAAATACCCGGGTAACATTTAGAGAGGACATTGTCCTTGCGGTAAGTAATTTTTATTATTTTTTATTTCTTAATGAAATTAATTTTAGTATATACGTATTTTCAATTCCCTCCAAAACCAAAACTTTCCGGGTCATCTATTGTGAGGACATTGTCCTAGCTAAAGATATTATTATTATTATTATTATTATTAATTTTTATTATTATTATTATTATTATTATTATTATTATTATTATTTTGTTTTTTTCAAAATTTTCAATTCCCACATATAAAAATACTCGGGTAACATTTAGAGAGGACATTGTCCTTGGGTAAGTAATTTATGAAATTAATTTTAGTATATACGTATTTTCAATTCCCTCCAAAACCAAAACTTTTTGGGTCATCTATTGTGAGGACATAGTCCTAGCTAAAGATATTATTTGTAAACAAAATATTGTACTTAAATATATTTTCAAATTCCGAAAACGTAAAAAAAAGACGAACAACCTTGCAATAGTGTATGTATATATACTTATATATAGGAATGGAAAATTGAGTATGTGACTGTTAGATACCTAAGTTTGGGTATATAACTCTCACATATATTTTTTTAATATTTTTGTATAATTAATAAAAATTGGCCCCCATAAATTTTATGGATTAAAAAATTAAATTTGAGGGTTCTATATCCAAATTTAGTATTTACAGCCACAAAATCTCATTCCCTATATATATATATATATATATGTGTGTGTGTGTGTGTGTGTGTGTGTGTGTGTGTGTGTAAGAAAATTGAATATAAGGTTGTCTCATACTAAGCTTAGGTATGGAACCCCTCACATATGAATTTTTTAATATTTGTTGTATAATAATTAAATCACATGCCCCCATGAATTTTATGGTTTAAAAATTAGGATGTGAGGGGTTCCATACCTAAGCTTAAATATAGGACAACCTTATATTCACTTCCCCATATATGTATGTAGTGTATATATATGTCCTTGCTGTAAGAAAAAATTATATTTTAAAAATTAATTATTTAATAATAAATAAATAAATTTGTTTATTTAACAATTATTATTAGTAAATCAATTTTTATAAGAAAGTAATAACAAATAATTATTAAAACTTTATTAATACAAAAATATAATAATACTCCTTCCGTCCCATTAAAAGTGTCCAGTTTTAAATTTTCAAAGTCTACTTTTGTAAGTTTGACCTTAAATATTAGTAAAATAATACTATAATAAATACCCTCCGTCCCATTAGAAGTGTCTTGTTTTGAATATTCAAAGTCTTTATTTATCAACTTTGACCTTAATTATTTTTGTTTGTGTTATATAATAGTTGATGAAAGTTATATGAATTGATTGAGTTTTAGATATATTTTCATTGGGTATAAATTTCATCTACAATTATATAACACAAGAAGATATATTTAAGGTCAAAGTTAAAAAACGAAGACTTTTAGTATTCAAAATGTGACACTTCTAATGGGACGGAGGAAGTAACAAATGTTGATGTTAAAATATTATTTAATAATATATTAGTTATTAGTTATTGAATAATCTGGTTTATTTATGAAATAAACATAAATACATACATACAAACAATTTTGTATAATGATGAGTGATTTATTCGTGATTATTTCTCGTATCGTTTGGCTGTGTTTTAATGCTTAAATGAGTTTATTGAATGTTAGATCTATTGGATTGTGTTTACTGTTTATCGTAGATCCATGGTTAAATTGTTTTTCATATTGTTATCGGTTTTCTATCCCAATATGTTGATTTATTTCTGATTGATGTGTTTATGGTCATTCACTAGGATCAATATGCTTGAAACGGAAAACACTAATCGGTATATAATTATTTGTAAAAAGTGATTATACTCTAGGGAGCGAATTCAGAACCAATATAATTAGAACTAGTTAAACATGTTGCTTAACAATATTAGACGCGATCTGTGACATGGAAACGTGCCAAATCGTGTCATGATATAGTAACTAAAGAGATCAATTAAATATGTAATTGTATGCTTATGTATTTTTGAGCATGTTCAGTTAACCCAAATATTAGCATATATCGGCTTATGGTTATTCAATTAGATTGTCATAGTTCTGGCCATGATCATGCATGCATGGCTAGTATAAGTAGTGATGCCCCGTAGTTTTACACGGATTTCATCTCGGGAATATAATAAAATGTTAGGACCAGTTCACCTGGAACTGTCCAGTCACCAGTTTACACTTTCCAGTCACCAGTTGCATCTGGAGACCAGTGAAACTGGAGATCAAGAAGATTTGTCCAGAAATATATTGAAGTCCAGTTGCACCGTACAATCAACGCAACTGAAGACTTCCTCCAGTTGAGAACCGACCAGTTGAAGAATCATTCCAGTTGAAGTCGAAGACAACAAATGGAAGATAGAGAATGGCAATGGCAGCGAAGCCCAGTTGGCATTCTAGTCAGTTACAAACTGGAGACCATCAGTGGAAAGCCCTTACAAAGCTTTACACTGATTACGAGGAATTGACTTGTATGCTTTATGTACCTTTACCCGGATAATAAGCCTTATTTTATTATTTAAGTAATAAAAGGTACATAAAGGTGGTTGCATAAAGTTGCTTTATCATACGACTTTACACTGCTTTTTAAGGAATTAAAAGCTATTCCTTAAATGCTCTCAACCACATTTGTACGGCTAAAGTTAACATCCCAATGTTAACTTTGCCTATAAATACAAGTCATTGCACAACAAGAATATTAAGTGTTTTGAAATCACAAAGTGAAAACACACTTCAGACTTCTTCGAATACTCTTCGATAGAATTCACACTTTGCAAACCTGCAATATTCTTGGTGAACTTGTGCAATATTCTCTCAATCGCTAAAAGGAACGTTTCACAACTTTAAGTGTTTCGATTGTCTTGAGAAATTCCGAGTGTAGATCAATTGTATTTCATAGGTTGTTAGGATATTTACATTCTTTGTATTATCTTGGTTCCGCAACAACCTTGTAATTTGTTTAACATCAATAAATAAATTACACATTGAAAATTACATATTGTCTCATCAAGTTACTTTACAAGTTATTTGTATTATTGCATTGTTCTTTACTTATTGTCATTTACATAAGTAATCTATCTAGAACTTGGTATATACACACTGCAACTGGTCGTCTCCAGTTCAGTGCATATATTGCAAAGTAACTCCACCATCGACATAGAGGTGTCTTCAGTAGTACCATCTATTGAGTTGGGACTTACAAGTTGTATCAGAGCAGAAGGCTAATAAACTTGCCTAGATCTGCTAAGATGAACACTACTGAAGGTGGAGATGGTTCTGGTCAAGGTGAAATCCCTTTGAATAATAATGCCCAACCTTTTCAAAATGTTAATACTAATCCTCCTCCTCCTTCTACCCCAAACCACGTCCATGTACACTACTCTAACACTCCTGTTCCCAAATTCGATGGAAACAGTGAGACTTTCGGTACATGGAAGGCTAGAATGCTTTTGCATTTTGGTGGTATTGAGAGGTATATGTTGAAAATCCTTAAGGATGGACCATATATACCCATGTCTCTTGGGGTTAGTCCTCTTCTTGATCCAACTGGAAGAAGAGGTTCAAGAGAAAAGCCTGAAGACCATTGGTCTGATGAGGATCGTAGACTTGTTGATCTGGACACCAGACTCAAGAACATGATCCTTGGGGCTGTTCCTGAAGATCTAATTCCAACACTCGTGCTGTTTCCCAGTACAAAATCAATGTGGGACGAATTAGTTATTCAGTTTGAAGGAGGTGATGATACTATTGTCACTAGAAAAGTTGCCTTGAACAAGAAGTATGAATCCTTCTTTGCCTTGCCCAATGAAAGTCTAACTGGTACAAACACCAGATTTTCTAGCCTCATTAATCAGCTGAGAGGCTTGGGTGTAGAGAAGGATAAGGATATTCTTCTTGAGAAGTTTTGTGATATTCTTCCTTCCAAATGGGAAAACATGGTTCTTGTCTTGAGACAAGGTAAAACCTTGCACACCCATACTCTTGCATCGCTCTATGGAGCCTTCAGATTCACTGAAGATAATAATGCTGCAAGACTGGTGGCTGAGCAAGATGCCATGAACCATGCCCAGAGTTCCAAGGTTGCTAGTGTACCTGAGCGACCTTGTGCTGCTTTAATGTCTGCAGAGAGTGTCCAGGCACACTCAATGAAGGAGATGTTAAACAGTTTCTTGAACTCTGGCCTGACCACTGAAAACAGTGATGGTTGTAATGAAACTGACGATGATGATCTGGTAGCCATGATTGCTAAAACCTTTAATAGGTTTAAGCATAAATCTAAAAGATTTAATGGCCCCAACAATGCTTCCAGCTCCAGCTCTCTGGATAAGACCAATCTTACATGCTATAAGTGTGGTAAGAAAGGTCACTTTATGAAGGAATGCAGATCTAGTCAGTTGAACAACCAAATTTGCCCCCCTGTCCCTAATTTCAATCGGCCTGATGATAGCTACAAAGCTAAGTACAAGAGGCTTAAGGCCCAGATTGCCCTCCTGTCCATGGAAAAAAAAAGGATCAGTGCTTAATGGCACAAACTGAGGGAAAATGGGAGTACTCTGATGACTCATCAGTTGATGAAGAAGAGGAAAGGGACATGTGTTTCATGGCCTTGGAAGATCAACAGCAGCAGCACGTGGCAAAAGAAGATGTCATCACTGGAAGATGGGTGGACATCATCTTGAAAAAGGTATGTGACTATGATCACCAGATTGACCCTGAACTGAAACTGGACCTAGCTGAATCATTAAGTGGTGATTTAGCTTTTGTGGAAATTGTAAGAGCTGATAGTGAAAGATATCTTGACACTATCTTAATTGAACTGAACATTGTTAAACCACAACTGAATGATTTACAAAGTGTCCAGTTGGCTCTAAAGGAGTCAGTTTTAAAGATTGAGGCTTTGGAACTTGATAATCAAAAACTATTTTCTGATCTTGAAAAAGAACAAAAGATTATCAAGTCATGGGTAAAAGCATCTGGTAAAAACTATGATGCATTTTCAAGAACTATCGATGCCCAGAAGAATGCATGGAAATCTGGAGATCTGGAGATGGCAGCTCTCATACCAGATCTTCATGCATTGCCTCCAGCTCTCAAGGTTGAAACACCTTATGATCAACCTGAAGCTGTTGAAACTGAAACTCTGAGACCACCCCCATTGAGGTTAAAACTGGAGCCAAACAGGCTAAAGCTCCAGTCAAAAAGGCCACTGGTAACAAGCCTTTACCTCAAAAGTCTAAGGTGCCCAAGACCCGACAGACTAAAACTCCAGTTGAACCAAGGTCCAAGGTTCAACTGCCTGAAGAAAATAATATTTTGGTTAATCTAGAAAGTCAACTCCAACTTTTGTCTCGGCAGGTTCAGAGTTGTACTGCCCGGATTAACAATCTGGAAGGAGGTTTATTACCTCCAGTTTTCAAACAAAATATTAAACCACTCCCTTCAATACCTAAACTAAAGAATGTTCCATCTGGAACAAAATCTGGTAAAAATAAGGGGAGTAAGTATCAAATACCAATCGTTTTTACTCCTGCACCTTGAGCTGGTGAAAAAGCTCCAGATGCAGCCTCCAGTTCAACACCACAACAATCTACTGTGACTTCTGTAGAGAAGTCCAGCGAACCCATCAAGAAAAGATGGGTTCACAAAAAGAACTAAAGATTTTTTTGTGTGTGTAGGGCGATCGAAAGAAGAATATCTGGTATCTGGACAGCGCTGCTGGCCGGACTATGACCGGATGTAAGCCCCTACTGGAAGAGTTCACTGTCCAAGATGGACCGACAGTGACGTTTGGTAATGATCAATCTGGAAAGACTGAAGGATATGGTGTGCTCAATAATGGACAAGTCGAATTCAAAAGAGTTGCATTTGTGAATGGTTTGAAATACAACCTGATCAGTGTCAGCCAACTTTGTGATGATGGCTTCAGAGTTTTGTTCGATATTGCTCAAGGCACCATATTTAACAAGGATTGGAAAGTGGTGATGATTGCACCAAGAAAAGGAAATGTGTACATCATGGATATGGAACCAGCTCCAAAAGAGCAATGTTTCTATACCAAAGCTGATGAGGACACCAACTGGCTATGGCATAAAAGATTATCCCATTTTAATTTTAAGAATATCAACAAGTTGTCTCGCAAACAACTGGTTGATGGGATACCTCAAATTTCTTTCATAAAGAAAAACCATGTCCAGGGTGTGAGATGGGCAAGCAGAAAAGAGCCAGTTTCAAAACTAGGCAAAATTTTAGCATCACTGAACCTCTTCACATGCTACATATGGATCTCTTTGGTCCAGTGAATGTTCAAACTAGAGCTGGAAACAAGTATACTCTAGTTGTGGTTGATGAATTCACCAGATACTGCTGGGTGGTATTCATCAGATCCAAAAGTGATGCACCTGCTGAAATCATCTATCTCATCAAAAGAATTGAGCTCAAGTATACTCGAAAAGTTTGTCAGTTGCGAAGTGATAATGGTACTGAATTCCAAAATAAGGTACTTGAAACATTTTGCAATGACACTGGCATCTCTCAAAACTTCTCATCAGTTCACTCTCCAGAGCAAAATGGAGTTGTTGAAAGAAAGAATCGTACACTGATAGAAGCAGCCAGAAGTATGCTATCTAAGTCTGGTCTTCCCACCAGTTTTTGGGCTGAGGCAGTTGCAACTGCTTGTCACACCCAAAACTGGTCAGTCTACATCAAGAGACATAAGAAGACTGCCTATGAAGTACTCAGGAATCGTAAACCAAATATTGGATATTTCCATGTATTTGGTTGTCCAGTTTATATCTTAAACGATTCCAGTCAGCTTGGAAAGTTTGATGCAAAAGCTGATGAAGGGGTATTTTTAGGTTATTCAGATATTCGAAAGGCCTTTAGAGTTTATAATTATAGACTCCAAAAGGTTCATGAGACAATTCATGTCACATTCGATGAGTCAACTGAAGCAATCAACAAGAGACCAAGCCTTGATATTACTCCAGTCGTTCCAATCAACTTTTGTGAAACTGACCAAGTTCATCGGTCAGTTGTTTCACCAGAAGATGTTTCCAGTTACAACAAATTGGAACCAGTTAAGAAGAAGAACACCACCAGTGACACATCATTCTATCCCTCCATCAATTTCAACTTACCACAAGAATTGGTGATTGGATTTGATGTACGTGCCACTCCAATATCAGCACCAGTTCAAACACCTACTTCTCCAGTTCTTCATGAAATGCCTTCTAATGAGGAATTTCATGATGCCAATCGAGACCTCATTGACTCTGATGAGGATGTAGAAGTTGTTTGGACTGATCCTTCTCCAGAAGCTGTTGCAACTGAAGAAGATCGCCAGGTGACTTGCACTGATATTGTAGTTCACCAGCCTAGTCAATACACTAGATGGACTCGAGCACATCCAATTGAACAGATTGTGGGAGATCCAACTAGTGGGGTTCAGACTAGAAGAGCCACCAGTGAGCAATGCTTAAACGTCACCTTCTTATCTCTAATTGAACCAAAGAAGATTGACGAGGCTATGGCAGACCCAAGCTGGGTGGAAGCTATGCAAGAAGAGCTCCTCCAGTTTGAAAGGAACAATGTTTGGGAGCTTGTTCCTTGTCCACCAGGGTTAAAGAAAGAACCTATTGGTACCAGATGGGTCTACCGAAACAAAATGGATGAAGATGGCCATGTTGTAAGAAACAAGGCCAGACTAGTTGCCCAGGGTTATTGTCAAGCAGAAGGCGTTGACTTTGATGAAACTTTTGCTCCAGTTGCAAGACTTGAAGCCATAAGAATATTTTTGGCTTATGCAGCCCATCTGCAGTTCAAGGTCTTCCAGATGGATGTCAAAAGTGCGTTCCTTAATGGAACATTGGAAGAAGAAGTTTATGTTAAGCAGACTCCAGGTTTCATCGATGAGAAGCATCCTCATTGGGTTTATAGACTGAACAAAGCATTGTATGGTCTAAGACAAGCCCCAAGAGCCTGGTATGATACTTTAACTAAACATCTTCTTAAAAATGGCTTTCAAAGAGGTGCAATAGATAATACCTTGTTTATCTTGAAAGAAAGAGGTAATATCTTATTGGTACAAATTTATGTTGATGACATTATATTTGGTTCAACTGATGATGCAATGTGTAAAAAGTTTTCTAAAATCATGTCATCTGAGTATGAGATGAGTTTAATGGGTGAATTAACATTTTTCTTAGGTCTTCAGATTAAGCAAACTGAAAATGGAATTTTCATAAACCAAGGAAAATATGTCAGAGATTTGTTAAGAAAATACAAATATGATTCAATCCCATCGAAAAACACACCTATTGCAGCACCATTGAATTTGGACTCTGACCCAACTGGCAAACCAGTTAACATAACTGACTATAGAGGTATGGTTGGTTCACTGATGTACTTAACTGCCAGTCGACCAGATATAATGTTTGCAACATGTTTATGTGCCAGGTTTCAGGCTAACCCTAAAGAATCACATTTGCACGCTGTAAAGCGTATCTTTAGATACCTGAAAGGGTGTCCTAATCTTGGTCTTTGGTACCCCAAAGGCTCAGGATTAGATCTAATGGGTTATTCAGATTCTGATCATGCAGGTTGTAAGATAGATAGAAAATCAACAACTGGTGGTTGTCATTTCCTTAGAGGAAAACTGGTGAGTTGGACCAGCAAGAAGCAGACTTCAGTCTCTATGTCCACTGCTGAGGCAGAGTACATTTCTGCGGCCAGTTGCTGTGCCCAGATTCTCTGGATCAAGAACCAGTTACTAGATTATGGTCAAAAGTATACTAGGACCCCAATCTTTTGTGACAACACCAGTGCAATTGCTATATCTCACAACCCAGTGATGCACTCCAAAACAAAGCATATTGACATCAGGTATCATTTCATTCGAGATCATGTTATGAAAGGAGACATTGAAATTCATTTCATCCCCACTGACAAACAGTTAGCTGATGTTTTTACAAAACCTCTCGATGAGAAAACCTTTAAACATCTCATCAGCGAACTGGGAATGTTAAATCCTTAACTGGAGCTTTCTTTGTTATTGAACGCGTCAGTGACACTGATGAAGTTCTCCAGTTGAGGAGGTCCAGATAATCTTTGCTCGCCAGGCTATCGAACGCCTTTGTGATACTATCTTGGCACTAATTGATTTCTGGATCATCATTTTAGGGGGAAAGACTCAAAATAATTTTCTGACTAAAATTCGTTTTTGTTTGAAAATGCAACTGGAGAACTCTCCAGTTGGAAACTGGTACTGGACTGATCCTCCAGTTACCAGATTCAGTCTTGTCTAATTTTTATAACGTTAGAAATACTTGGTCAATATGTGTGACACGTGATGATACTCGAGTGTTTTACAAAACCTCTCGATGAGAAAACCTTTAAACATCTCATCAGCGAACTGGGAATGTTAAATCCTTAACTGGAGCTTTCTTTGTTATTGAACGCGTCAGTGACACTGATGAAGTTCTCCAGTTGAGGAGGTCCAGATAATCTTTGCTCGCCAGGCTATCGAACGCCTTTGTGATACTATCTTGGCACTAATTGATTTCTGGATCATCATTTTAGGGGGAAAGACTCAAAATAATTTTCTGACTAAAATTCGTTTTTGTTTGAAAATGCAACTGGAGAACTCTCCAGTTGGAAACTGGTACTGGACTGATCCTCCAGTTACCAGATTCAGTCTTGTCTAATTTTTATAACGTTAGAAATACTTGGTCAATATGTGTGACACGTGATGATACTCGAGTGTTTTTAAACCACTTGGTATTGTGATCTGACGTGTTTCAAGCCATTTTAGTACTTGACAACTGTTTGTATTGGGAAAATAAAAAGTGAGTGGGCGCGTGGGTAAGATAAGCCGTCGTAGCATTTAATGCTGACATGGTAGCATTTAATGTGACATGGGCATTAATTATTAGCTGCGTGGTAAGATAAGCCGTCGTAGCATTTAATGCTGACATGGTAGCATTTAATGTTGACATGGAAAATTATGATTTTATTTCAAAATTCAAACTAACTTTGTGAAAATATCTTCAAAAGGGATTTTGTTTATTAAAATATGATTTTTGGTATTTCATTGGGATCTTGAATCCCTTATAAATACCCTTATTTACTCCGAACTCATTTACTTCTCTTCTACATTCTTTCATTTACTTCTCAATCATCAAAATTCTTTCATTTACTTCTCTTCTACATTCTTTCATTTACTTCTCTTCTACATTCTTTCATTTACTTCTCTTCTACATTCTTTCATTTACTTCTCTTAATTCTTTCATTTACTCCGAACTCATTTACTTCTCTTCTACATTCTTTCATTTACTTTCCAATCATCAAAATTGCTTCATTTCTCTCTCTGCTTCACAAATCAAGAACCCTAATTCACAAATTTTCAATTTCAATTTCCTATGGCTCCTAGATCATCTCGTTCAAGAGATGTAAATCTCTTGACTGTTCCATATGCTCCTTCACCAGATGTCAAACCGGCATCTGGTGCTCCTAGTAATGCCTCTGTCATCAAACTAAATCCAAATAATCCGATGGCAAGCTTACGAGGATCTCAAGGGTCCGATACCCTTATTGGTAGAATTCAAAAGTTTTTGAAGGATTCTCCAATAGGACCCTCATTCTCTCTTAACCCACGCAAGTTGTTTCACAACTACTTGTGTGAGTTCTGGTACACTGCCAGTCTTTCTTCTGATTGTTCCTCCATCAGTTTCACATTAAAGGATGGAACAATCCAGTGTACCTTGTCCGCCGATGTATTGAGGGATGCCTTACGCCTCAATTACTGGAGAGAGGGTGAATCTCCAGTCGTCTTACCCCCAAACATAAATTTTTGTCAAGTACTTCTTGAAATGGGACACAAGGAGTGCTTGGACAATGGGGTGTTGAAAACGAAAGGTGCGATGACCATGAAGGGCCTTACACCTTCATGGAGGTATTTTTTCATCCACCTGGTGGAGAGCATGGGTGGGAGTTCTGGTGGACTTGACCAGATTAACTCCTCACAAGCAGAAATGGCTTACTGCTTGTGGAACGGATTGAGAGTGGACTTTGCAGATATTTTGTTTAGAAGCCTGGTCCAAAAGCTGAAGGGCACAAGGGGTGTGTGTATCCCCTTTTCAAGGTTCCTCTCTCTTTGTTTTAAGCATATTCTGGGCAGAGAAGCATATAATAGTACAGATTCACCGTACACTGCTCCAGATATGCTAAGGAATTTAGACTCTCTAGTATCTGAAGCTGGAGAGGTCGAAATTCCTGAACGAATGCAACTGGCATTCGCTTCAACTGATGCACCTATTGAAGGTGAGTCAGAAAGGCAACTGGGCGGGCCTCAAAATAATGAGGGACCCTCCAGTTCGTCTAATGTTGTGGTTGAGGATAGAGCAACCATAACTGAAGCAACCCCAATTACATCTATCCCTGGTGAAGATACTTCGGTATCTGATCCACCAACAGATGCACCCATCCAGGAAACTGGGGAAGGTCATCTGGAGACTGACCAGGAAACTGGTCAGCCCTCAGTTACATTCATGGATCTGGACATGAATGTTAATGACGAGGAAATCCTTATAGAATCTTCGGATTCTGAAGGTACTGAAACAGACTTGGAGATTCTTGATGCTTCTGTACAAGCTCAAGACCCTTCATCTCCAGTCTCCCTTCCAGACGCATCAATTTCACTTTCACCCTCCCAAGAAAATGTGCCTACTGATATATCTTTACCAACATATACCGCTCCTTCACCAACTGGGCAATTCTCATTTGCTCGAGAAATGCCACCCCCACCGTCGCCGTTGTTCACACCTGAGCATTCTCAGCATGAACAACACTTTGATTTTCCAGTCCTTTCTTCATCCACCACTCCTATTATATCTTCAACTGCTGGTTTGACAACTGGGGAGACTTCCTTAAGTTTGCCTCCTCCAGTTGCTCCAGTAGTAACTGCTGCTGGTCCAGTGACACCTTCTCCTTCGTCACTGGACAGTCAAGTTGTCTCACTTCAAGCCGATCTCCAAAACCTTCTAACCAGGGTGGAGGAGATTCAGAAGACACTTGACAAAAACACCAAGTCATTCTCCAGATACCACAAGGATCACCTGACAAACATCAAAGTGGTTGATCTGGGGATAAACAAGTTTTCATCTAATGAAGACTTGGTGTTTAAAAAGCTAAATGAGTTGGTCACTGGCTGCAACAATCTGGCTGGTACTTTAAAGGAAGCCTTTGACCTAACTCACTCCAAGGTTACAACCTCAATCTCCAACTTGCTGGGAAATACTGTCAGAACTTCAGAAGTTGATTTGAAAGAGATTGAAAGGCAGGTTAAGGAATTGATTGAAAAACCTGGCCTAGATGTAACTGGACTTGGAGAGCAGTTGATGACTTCGGTTGGTCAGAAAATAGAGGATACGCTGGGTGCTAGAGAAGCACAATTGGTTGAAAGGGTGATATCTGAGATCACCAAGCTGGCCACTCCTCAGGTTGATCTGGCCCCACTCACCAGTGAGATCAACCAGTTGAGAGGCAGCATTGAAAGTTTGAACACCCAGGTATCTCTACATGCTCAATCTTTAGATAGACTGACAACTGAAGTAGAAAATCTGAAGAAGAAGGATGATGAAGTGAAGGATAAGGTTGTCTCTGGTTTGGATGAAGACTCCAAAATTTTAAATGAACTAAAAACTGGTCAAGAACAAGTTAGTGCAAATGTCTTGATTCAGTCAAAGGAGACGAACCATTTGTGGAGATCCTTCAGGATGATGTGTGGAATCTTCAAAGAGTGTAAGGACATGCAGTCATGGCAGCCTCTTGACCGGTTGCCATCTCACCCCTCTGAATGGGAAGGTATTCGGGCAGGTCTAGATGCTGCCAAGGGGGAAAGAAGTGCAGTCCTTCCACCAGTTGCACCTAGAAGGACTCCATCTGGAAGAGAATTGATTGTGGCTACCAGTACTGAAGCTGGTGAGCAAAGAGTTGGTGGATCTGGTGATGTTGGTGATAGGGGGAATGTTGTTTTGGATAAGGGAAAAGGTTTAGCTGGTGATGCATCTGCCCAGCCGGCCACTGATGTAATGCTTGAAACTGGTAATGCTGATGTACTTCCTCCAGTTTCAGATAGTGATAGCAGAAGACTGGCCAGACTTGGAAATGATATCAAAGAAAGAAAGAAAATGAAACAAAGAAACCAAGCTGAAGCCAGGGCACATCTTGCACAAATCAAGTTACTTGATATGAGTGATGCCAATCTTTTGGGTATCACTAAGGAGGAGTATGTTAGGATCAAGAATGATCCCAGGATAGTTGACCAGTTGAAAGAAATGCTGGATGTAGAACTGGACAGACACTATCCTGAGGATGAAGCTGAATTCGATGCCAGAAGCTTGAATATTTCAGTGGAGAAGGCCAAGGAGAATAGGGCCAGTGGGATTCTTAAACGAATTGAAAATGTTAAGAAGGTTGTGAAGAAGGTTTTGAATCCACCAAGAAGGATTCCACAACCAAGAAGACCACTGTCTAGAGATGCTGACCTTAGCACATTTGTTGAACCAACTGGCGAGGTTTCAAATGAAGACATCAAGTCCGCTGTACTGGCTGCTGGTGCTGGGAGTATAAGAATTACAAATGAATCTGAAGCTAGAAGCTACTACTCCCAGATCATGTCAACCAGAAGACATAGTGGTACTATTAATGGTGTAAATGTAACAATCAAGCCAGGCACCAAAGTTTTTCAAGTCGAAGTTAGTTATACCAGGGGGCCACTGGTTAAAACTGACAATCCTGGTGCTATGCAATATGGGTTCAGCGAATGGGTGGAGATGGTGAATGTTTTGGATGCGAAGGCACAAAAGAACAGGTTTGAGAAAGCATGGGCAAACTTTCTAAGGGGCAAAATTCAACATAAAGAAAATCTTGAGCAAAAGTTGAATATTGATCCTGAAGACTCTCAGCCTATTTCTTTGGTGACCAAGAGAAGAAGAACTGGCGAAGGGCCATCTCATTAAGTTCTTTCTTCAGTTATCTACTTGTAATTTGTATTTACATTCTGTAACTTGTATAAATTCCATTTCCTTGTATAAATGAAGTTACCAGTTTGTAACCACAAGGTAGATAAAAGATTAAAATCTAACAAACCTAAAAGAAAAACCTAAGGCATTTATTGATCTATAAAAATGCCTTGGAAACTTAGATAGATTTAAATCGAACAAGTCTCTATAGTTCACACTTGTATAGATACAAGAACTAGAAAAAGACTTAGACTATATTTCTAGACAAATAGGGGGAATTTGTTAGGACCAGTTCACACTTGTATAGATACAAGAACTAGAAAAAGACTTAGACTATATTTCTAGACAAATAGGGGGAATTTGTTACGACCAGTTCACACTTGTATAGATACAAGAACTAGAAAAAGACTTAGACTATATTTCTAGACAAATAGGGGGAATTTGTTACGACCAGTTCACACTTGTATAGATACAAGAACTAGAAAAAGACTTAGACTATATTTCTAGACAAATAGGGGGAATTTGTTAGGACCAGTTCACCTAGAAGGACTCCATCTGGAAGAGAATTGATTGTGGCTACCAGTACTGAAGCTGGTGAGCAAAGAGTTGGTGGATCTGGTGATGTTGGTGATAGGGGGAATGTTGTTTTGGATAAGGGAAAAGGTTTAGCTGGTGATGCATCTGCCCAGCCGGCCACTGATGTAATGCTTGAAACTGGTAATGCTGATGTACTTCCTCCAGTTTCAGATAGTGATAGCAGAAGACTGGCCAGACTTGGAAATGATATCAAAGAAAGAAAGAAAATGAAACAAAGAAACCAAGCTGAAGCCAGGGCACATCTTGCACAAATCAAGTTACTTGATATGAGTGATGCCAATCTTTTGGGTATCACTAAGGAGGAGTATGTTAGGATCAAGAATGATCCCAGGATAGTTGACCAGTTGAAAGAAATGCTGGATGTAGAACTGGACAGACACTATCCTGAGGATGAAGCTGAATTCGATGCCAGAAGCTTGAATATTTCAGTGGAGAAGGCCAAGGAGAATAGGGCCAGTGGGATTCTTAAACGAATTGAAAATGTTAAGAAGGTTGTGAAGAAGGTTTTGAATCCACCAAGAAGGATTCCACAACCAAGAAGACCACTGTCTAGAGATGCTGACCTTAGCACATTTGTTGAACCAACTGGCGAGGTTTCAAATGAAGACATCAAGTCCGCTGTACTGGCTGCTGGTGCTGGGAGTATAAGAATTACAAATGAATCTGAAGCTAGAAGCTACTACTCCCAGATCATGTCAACCAGAAGACATAGTGGTACTATTAATGGTGTAAATGTAACAATCAAGCCAGGCACCAAAGTTTTTCAAGTCGAAGTTAGTTATACCAGGGGGCCACTGGTTAAAACTGACAATCCTGGTGCTATGCAATATGGGTTCAGCGAATGGGTGGAGATGGTGAATGTTTTGGATGCGAAGGCACAAAAGAACAGGTTTGAGAAAGCATGGGCAAACTTTCTAAGGGGCAAAATTCAACATAAAGAAAATCTTGAGCAAAAGTTGAATATTGATCCTGAAGACTCTCAGCCTATTTCTTTGGTGACCAAGAGAAGAAGAACTGGCGAAGGGCCATCTCATTAAGTTCTTTCTTCAGTTATCTACTTGTAATTTGTATTTACATTCTGTAACTTGTATAAATTCCATTTCCTTGTATAAATGAAGTTACCAGTTTGTAACCACAAGGTAGATAAAAGATTAAAATCTAACAAACCTAAAAGAAAAACCTAAGGCATTTATTGATCTATAAAAATGCCTTGGAAACTTAGATAGATTTAAATCGAACAAGTCTCTATAGTTCACACTTGTATAGATACAAGAACTAGAAAAAGACTTAGACTATATTTCTAGACAAATAGGGGGAATCTGTTAGGACCAGTTCACACTTGTATAGATACAAGAACTAGAAAAAGACTTAGACTATATTTCTAGACAAATAGGGGGAATTTGTTAGGACCAGTTCACCCGGAACTGTCCAGTCACCAGTTTACATCTGGAGACCAGTGAAACTGGTGACCAAGAGAAGAAGAACTGGCGAAGGGCCATCTCATTAAGTTCTTTCTTCAGTTATCTACTTGTAATTTGTATTTACATTCTGTAACTTGTATAAATTCCATTTCCTTGTATAAATGAAGTTACCAGTTTGTAACCACAAGGTAGATAAAAGATTAAAATCTAACAAACCTAAAAGAAAAACCTAAGGCATTTATTGATCTATAAAAATGCCTTGGAAACTTAGATAGATTTAAATCGAACAAGTCTCTATAGTTCACACTTGTATAGATACAAGAACTAGAAAAAGACTTAGACTATATTTCTAGACAAATAGGGGGAATTTGTTAGGACCAGTTCACCTGGAACTGTCCAGTCACCAGTTTACACTTGCCAGTCACCAGTTGCATCTGGAGACCAGTGAAACTGGTGACCAAGAGAAGAAGAACTGGCGAAGGGCCATCTCATTAAGTTCTTTCTTCAGTTATCTACTTGTAATTTGTATTTACATTCTGTAACTTGTATAAATTCCATTTCCTTGTATAAATGAAGTTACCAGTTTGTAACCACAAGGTAGATAAAGGTGGTTGCATAAAGTTGCTTTATCATACGACTTTACACTGCTTTTTAAGGAATTAAAAGCTATTCCTTAAATGCTCTCAACCACATTTGTACGGCTAAAGTTAACATCCCAATGTTAACTTTGCCTATAAATACAAGTCATTGCATAACAAGAATATTAAGTGTTTTGAAATCACAAAGTGAAAACACACTTCAGACTTCTTCGAATACTCTTCGATAGAATTCACACTTTGCAAACCTGCAATATTCTTGGTGAACTTGTGCAATATTCTCTCAATCGCTAAAAGGAACATTTCACAACTTTAAGTGTTTCGATTGTCTTGAGAAATTCCGAGTGTAGATCAATTGTATTTCATAGGTTGTTAGGATATTTACATTCTTTGTATTATCTTGGTTCCGCAACAACCTTGTAATTTGTTTAACATCAATAAATAAATTACACATTGAAAATTACATATTGTCTCATCAAGTTACTTTACAAGTTATTTGTATTATTGCATTGTTCTTTACTTATTGTCATTTACATAAGTAATCTATCTAGAACTTGGTATATACACACTGCAACTGGTCGTCTCCAGTTCAGTGCATATATTGCAAAGTAACTCCACCATCGACATAGAGGTGTCTTCAGTAGTACCATCTATTGAGTTGGGACTTACATAAAACTAGATTAATTAAACCTATGTGTTACATGGTGAATAATTGTTGTCATTAAAAACCGGTTAATAAATAAAATAATAGATTTGACTAAGTTTTTGTTCATTTTATAATCCTTAAATAATATATATTTGATTAAGTAATTCTTTAAATAATTACAAAATACTAAAAAGAGAAATAAATAACAAATAAGCAAAAAGCTTAGCTCACACTCAAAGACTTAAGCCACATTAGATCTAAATTATTCATATTAAATACAAAGACTTAAGTTTAAAGTTACTTTAATTAATAAGCTACATGTCATGTAAAAAATATTTGAAATGATGACAACTAAGCAAAAATCTTATTTTTCATCTAGATAAATATGCCACATATGATTTTTCATATCTCTTTATTTATGTATAAAGAAGTTGCTTTTCCTTCAAATTTATAATAAAAAATACACAAAATATAAATAATAAAATAATAGTCTTAGTTGTATGCATTATTAATAGAGTAAGTTATAAATAAATAATAAAATAAATTATAAATAATAAAATAAATTATAAATAATAAAATAAATTATAAATAATAAAATAAATTATAAATAATAAAATAAATTATAAATAATAAAATAAATTATAAATAATAAATAAAAGCCCAAACCCATCAAAAATTGACCCAACCTACTAACCCAAACCCAAACCCATAAAAAACCCTAACTATTTAAACACCTTAAATCCCCTACTCCCCATTTCACTCCCAAAGTAAAACACACCCACTCACATATCTCTATCTCCCACCTTTGGAAATTCCGGCCATCCACCGCCGCCTGCCACCTTAAACCACCACCACCTCACCATCTTCATCCTTTTTACAACCATATAACTAGCCAACTGCCACCACCGTCTGTCGCCGACATCTACTGCCGTCCCATACAACCTTGGAGATTCCGGCCATCCACCGCCGTCTGCCGCCGGCGCCGCCCTTCACGACGGTTTGGTTTCTTTTCATTTTTTTTCTTTTCATTTTTCTTTACACCTGTTCTTATTTTTTTGATTATAGTTATGTTTCTTTTTCATTATTTTTTGTTTTTTTTTTTTTTTTTTTTTTTTTTTTTTTTTTTTTTTTTTTTTTTTTTTTTTTTTTTTTTTTTTTTTTTTTTTTTTTTTTTTTTTTTTTTTTTTTTTTTTTTTTTTTTTTTTTTTTTTTTTTTTTTTTTTTTTTTTTTTTTTTTTTTTTTTTTTTTTTTTTTTTTTTTTTTTTTTTTTTTTTTTTTTTTTTTTTTTTTTTTTTTTTTTTTTTTTTTTTTTTTTTTTTTTTTTTTTTTTTTTTTTTTTTTTTTTTTTTTTTTTTTTTTTTTTTTTTTTTTTTTTTTTTTTTTTTTTTTTTTTTTTTTTTTTTTTTTTTTTTTTTTTTTTTTTTTTTTTTTTTTTTTTTTTTTTTTTTTTTTTTTTTTTTTTTTTTTTTTTTTTTTTTTTTTTTTTTTTTTTTTTTTTTTTTTTTTTTTTTTTTTTTTTTTTTTTTTTTTTTTTTTTTTTTTTTTTTTTTTTTTTTTTTTTTTTTTTTTTTTTTTTTTTTTTTTTTTTTTTTTTTTTTTTTTTTTTTTTTTTTTTTTTTTTTTTTTTTTTTTTTTTTTTTTTTTTTTTTTTTTTTTTTTTTTTTTTTTTTTTTTTTTTTTTTTTTTTTTTTTTTTTTTTTTTTTTTTTTTTTTTTTTTTTTTTTTTTTTTTTTTTTTTTTTTTTTTTTTTTTTTTTTTTTTTTTTTTTTTTTTTTTTTTTTTTTTTTTTTTTTTTTTTTTTTTTTTTTTTTTTTTTTTTTTTTTTTTTTTTTTTTTTTTTTTTTTTTTTTTTTTTTTTTTTTTTTTTTTTTTTTTTTTTTTTTTTTTTTTTTTTTTTTTTTTTTTTTTTTTTTTTTTTTTTTTTTTTTTTTTTTTTTTTTTTTTTTTTTTTTTTTTTTTTTTTTTTTTTTTTTTTTTTTTTTTTTTTTTTTTTTTTTTTTTTTTTTTTTTTTTTTTTTTTTTTTTTTTTTTTTTTTTTTTTTTTTTTTTTTTTTTTTTTTTTTTTTTTTTTTTTTTTTTTTTTTTTTTTTTTTTTTTTTTTTTTTTTTTTTTTTTTTTTTTTTTTTTTTTTTTTTTTTTTTTTTTTTTTTTTTTTTTTTTTTTTTTTTTTTTTTTTTTTTTTTTTTTTTTTTTTTTTTTTTTATTTTAGTACAGCCGCCCCTACATTCTTTATTTAATCCTTTTCTGTTTAATAAACCAGCCGCCCATGTTGTTTATTTTTCTTATTATAAACACTAGTATTATATATATATATGAGCACGCCATCAGTGACTATATTACAAAAAATACATATATATGTATATATATATATTTATATATATATATATATATATATATATATATATATATATATATATATATATATATATATATATATATATATATATATATATATATATATATATATATATATATATATATATATATATATATATATATATATATATATATATATATATATATATATATATATATATATATATATATATATATATATATATATATATATATATATATATATATATATATATATATATATATATATATATATATATATATATATATATATATATATATATATATATATATATATATATATATATATATATATATATATATATATATATATATATATATATATATATATATATATATATATATATATATATATATATATATATATATATATATATATATATATATATATATATATATATATATATATATATATATATATATATATATATATATATATATATATATATATATATATATATATATATATATATATATATATATATATATATATATATATATATATATATATATATATATATATATATATATATATATATATATATATATATATATATATATATATATATATATATATATATATATATATATATATATATATATATATATATATATATATATATATATATATATATATATATATATATATATATATATATATATATATATATATATATATATATATATATATATATATATATATATATATATATATATATATATATATATATATATATATATATATATATATATATATATATATATATATATATATATATATATATATATATATATATATATATATATATATATATATATATATATATATATATATATATATATATATATATATATATATATATATATATATATATATATATATATATATATATATATATATATATATATATATATATATATATATATATATATATATATATATATATATATATATATATATATATATATATATATATATATATATATATATATATATATATATATATATATATATATATATATATATATATATATATATATATATATATATATATATATATATATATATATATATATATATATATATATATATATATATATATATATATATATATATATATATATATATATATATATATATATATATATATATATATATATATATATATATATATATATATATATATATATATATATATATATATATATATATATATATATATATATATATATATATATATATATATATATATATATATATATATATATATATATATATATATATATATATATATATATATATATATATATATATATATATATATATATATATATATATATATATATATATATATATATATATATATATATATATATATATATATATATATATATATATATATATATATATATATATATATATATATATATATATATATATATATATATATATATATATATATATATATATATATATATATATATATATATATATATATATATATATATATATATATATATATATATATATATATATATATATATATATATATATATATATATATATATATATATATATATATATATATATATATATATATATATATATATATATATATATATATATATATATATATATATATATATATATATATATATATATATATATATATATATATATATATATATATATATATATATATATATATATATATATATATATATATATATATATATATATATATATATATATATATATTATAAGTCTTGTATACTATATATTATATATATTATATGTTGTTGATGATGTTCGACTGCTGCTACTTCATTATACTACTGCTCGTTTTCCTTTACAAACCGAACCATAATTAACCATCATGAATCATCTTCTTGTTGTTGTTTAGGGCTGCTGTTACTAGCTAAACAGTTAAGTTACTATTCATCATCTTCTCCGATGGACTGCTACTGTTCATAGTTCTTTTAGTCATCACCATTGACTCCTAAACACTCAAGAAAGCCGTGAACCACCATTCATCATCACCAACAGGAACCGTAGTTGAAAGCCAAGAAGGAAAAGAAAAGAACGGTTTTGGGAAAACTTTAGATTCATGTTACGTAAAAGTTACACGTTAGTTTTCAATTCTGAAAGTTGCTGGGAGTTCGTTATTGATTCCTCTAGTTGTGTGGTGAGTTTCGTTACAATTGGTGATCGTTTATTTTGGAAGATTTTGTTAGTTTATAAGTTCTCGTAAGGTTTTCGGGTTAGATTTAAGGAAAATGGTTAAGACTTTCAAGTTGTTATTATAGTTATATGGATAGACTGGGGTACAGAGAATTTAGACAAGAAAACGGATTCGTTGAATCTCGTTTCGTTTACAAGTTATTCGCACCGCGAAATGCCCCGTGGAAGCATTTTACAGAGTTTTATTAACATAAAACGTCAACTGGGTCTTGATACGAAGCAGCCAGAATCATCATTTAAACAGGTTATTTATCACTTATAAGTTTCCTATGTTGAATTAGAAACAAGAAATACAAAGTTGTAATCTGACCGTTAAGACCGTTAGATTTTCTGACAGTTTCAGTCCTAAACCGTTAGATTTTCTGACAGTTTCAGTCCTGAGCCGTTAAACTATTTACAGTTTTAGTCCTCGCCCATCAGTTGCTTACTAAACTGATAATTCTATAAAAATGGATTATTCTATACAGTTTCCTTTACCGAAGGCTAAAACGTTTGGGATATTCGGATACATTTCAGACTGTTATATACCTCCTACTGTCTGACAGGCGTTTCAGGTGAGTTTCGTAAACCCTCCCTACTCAATTGAGATTCGGGCTGAAAAGTGTACATGCTTGTTAATTGATTGTTTGTTTAATGTATTGACTTGTTGCTCGGTTAACTTTGACTTAGTTATGAATACTTGTTATGCTTTAGATAGTTGTACATACATGGAAGATAATTATACTTTTTATGAATAGTAGATGTGGTGGGAAGGCTGCGGGTGACCCTATATATAAGCATCGATTATTCCTTTAAAGTATAATTATAAGAAGTGTATGTGCATCGTATTTGTTGGTTGATTCACTTGTTATGATATGGACAGAGATGTCAATTTGCTTAATTGTTGATTTGATTGATTATATGATTGAATTGTTGATATGGATATGTTAGCGCATTATTTATTATATAAGTCGCATCGTTAGCGCGTTACTCGTTATGTAAGTCGCACTGTTATACATGCCGTTGAAAGACACATAAGTCATGTGGTTGTGGTTGTTGTTGTTGTTGTTGTTGTTGTTGTTGTTGTTGTTGTTGTTGTTGTTGTTGTTGTTGTTGTTGTTGTACACGCCTTTGAAAGACATGTAAGTCGTGCTGAAACGTGTTAAATCGTGATATGTATTAATGTTGTGCTAACGTATACCCTTTCAGGGCTTTCTTGATATGATTAGATATTCTAATCCTCGTATATCGTTAACGGTTGTATTTTCCGATACGTTTATTCCTTGTTATATGTCCCTACGAACTCACCAACTTTATGTTGACGCTCTTTAGTACACTTTTCAGGTAATCAAGTTAATCAGAGAAAAAATGGATGATTGCATTGCTTGCTTGTTAGAATTGGATTAGCTTTGGACTTCTGGATCCGTGATCCTTATTCTCCCTTTAATGGGTTACTTTTAGGATCAACTATTATTGATTTGAAACTTCCTTTTATTATTGATTGAACGTGTATTTGATGAATGTTGATGAATGTATACGTTTGTACGAGTTTATGGATCGTTTCGATCTTATGTTTTCATATAGTTGACTCTACATAATTCCCATATCGTGATGTGCTATTTCTAAGTGATACCCCATGATTCCGCCATGTTGGGGTGTTACAGAATGGTATCAGAGCCGTGGTTGTAGAGAGCTAGGTGGATTGACCTAGTCTATAGCCATTACACCCACATTTCATATTAGCATGCATGATAGGAAATTTTGTGCAACGTGAACTGTATGATGCATAAAAATGGTTTAAATGGAGTTCGTAGGATATTAATGATTTGATGACTTGATTGTTATATGACAACTTGATGGACGTATATGATAGTGTCGGGATACACCGTGAATTGTGAATTATTGTGATAAACGTTGATGTGTGTGGAATCTTGGATGCATTTATTGTTTGTCCCCCAGCAAAATGAAATGATGGCATTAATGGAGTATAACATTCGATAACCCTAGAGGCGCCTGATCAACAAATCTATGGTTATCCTATGTTATATAAAGTTAATGATCTCATGGATTGCGCCTCGTGGATAAAGTATAGTAGCTAACCCGGTATGTTTAATGAGTGTTGGTTAGGTGGAGGGTTAGCCGCTGGTACACCCTGTATACATACCCGGTCAACACTTAGAGAACATATCGGAACCAAGTTTTGGACATCCATTCTATATATTAACGGTGTGGAGGGTTAGCCGATGGTACACCCTGTATACAAACACTTTTAATGTGTCGAATGTTGAAGTTAAAATTCGGACTATGCTTTACCCACCTTGTTATGACTTGACCCTTTTATTTATATAGTGTTGAATGTTTTCGTGATTGTATTGTTGATTGTAAATTGTACGATTGCTGAAGCCTTAGATTATTTCCATGATAATATCCCTGTAGAGATAACTATATTCATGCAATGATTTATAAGGACTTGATGTGGAAATTGTGTATTACTTGAAGGTCAATTTTGATATTCAAGTGTGAATTGTGTGGACTTGAAATGTTATGTTAATAGAAATGGTAGTACAGGCATAGAGTATTTTGAACGGATTGGTAATGCAATGGGCTGGCCAATGGTATGCCTTATATTATAATCATTACCGGATGACCCATGTCTAAGCTATATTACTTATAATTGTCTACAATTATCAGTCATTGTTGGAATAACAGTATGAGAATAAGATTTATAATACATGCTTATTTAGGTCTTAGATACTTATAATCTATAATTGTAGACCAATGATTTATTATGAACTATAGACTAAGTTCAAACTTATAGTTACGATTGGCTGATAGGATGAGCTAAGATTTTTGGAGATTATGATGTTTAAGTAAATTGAGATATTATGGATCATTATGTGATATACTATGTTAAGAGGCGTTATTAAGAATGTTAAGCTTGAGTTAGTGATTTAATGAACGTGTTCAAGGATATGGCTAGAATAAGAGCAAACATGATGGTCGTAGAAGATTATGAACTTAAGAAATTATATGCAGGAATCAAGTCCTCTAGATTTCACCTTATATTGGCTTTGTACGTAGAGTAAGAATACATGGTTTTACTGGGAGTTACTATTCACTTATATAACGTAAGCAATGATGTCAGATGACAATAATTTTCGAAATGGCCGACAAAGAATAACTCCTCGCCAATAAAGCCAATTATTTAGCATTATTATATATAATAAGATTTAATGAGATAAAGTTGAATAACTTTATCAGAATAACCTAATGAAACCAATAATAGGGTACTGACTATGAACAGGAGTTGAGCGGGTAATTGGAATGCGAAAACTTTGGTATGAATATATATTGCACAAATCTATATATAACTCACAATAGTAATTGTTTGCAATAAAAAAAATAAAAATAGTGAAATCGGCCGTCCCCGGGAATCGAACCTGGGTCTAGGCCACACCCTTTCGCGCATTTAGCCAACCGCGCTAAATGCCTAGTGTTGTGAAAGTTCTCTTATGATTAAATATAAGCATATGTACAACAAATTCCTTAATTCACGCATATATTGTAAGTTCATATGAATTTTCTTTCCTAAACAAAATTTCTCGAGGAAGGGAAAACAAATGAGAAGATTTGACTACAAGCTGTTTAAGTAATTAAACTTGGAGAAGTTGAACGGAAAAGCTGTAAGAGTGTTCTCTAAGATAGAGAATATTGAAGCAGTCATTTCCACTAATGAGCATGAAGTCGATTATCAAGTTAAAAATGTTGCTAGAACTTTTAACTGGGGAATAGTTTGAGTAAGAACCGTGAGAGAATCGTCATACATATGGAAAAATTGTTATAATTGAATAGATTATGAACTTAAACAAAAGTAGAAATTTTATTTAATCGAACATAGCAAGCCACTATTACAAACATTAATAATACATACGCTCTCGACTGGAACATATACTGGACTAAGTGGCTCGGTGTGGCTTGGCTAACTCTTGCTCAATCTGCCTTAAGAAGTTGATATTACTGGGATTCTTGGAACAAATTTTCCAAATGTTTGTTAAGAAATGAATAGAAGCCTTATCGATCTCGCTCATACGAAAGAACTTCTCATCCCCATCCTCTGAAGTGTAGAAGATCCCAGCAGGCCTACTTAAGACCCTTCCTTCCACAAACACTATGCCCTTTGGAAGCTGGAGATTTAATAAGGCATCATCGTCAGCTGGTGGGAGCATATCGGGAGCGGATGATGAGGCGCCAGCAGTTCTTAGTCTTTTCACGGGTCTTTGAGAAAGTAGAGGAGTGCTACTTTCGTCGCCTCTACGTGTAGTGATATCTTCTTCTCCCATATTCCTCTGTAGATACTCCCTTAGACTTGCTTCACCTTTAGCCATTTTGGCATACCACTCAGCTTCTCTTTTACTAGCAAGTTCTAATATGTTGACGTGTTGATTTGCTGGTGTTTGCACCTCAGAACCTGTTTCTCCTGCTTCTGCAAGCAGTAGCTCCTTAGCTAACTTCAGAGAAGCCTCTTCCTCCTTCGCTTGTGTTTTATGTCGTTCCATAATCTTTTTGAGAATCGTTTCTTGAAAATCACCCTGAAGTGCTTCGAAATTTTCCGGATGTGAAACAAGACTAGATGGCGACATAAGTCTTTTTCCTTTGGATACAGTTGGGTCAACTGTTATTCCCACTTTTTCAGATTGTGAGAAATCAGCAAGTTGATACAACAACCCTTTAATTTCTTTAATTTCTACTTCAAGTTTTGTTTGCTTATCGATAGATTTTCTTAATAGTGTTCTATCAGCTGCTAGGAGAAAAGGTGCACTATTATGTATTTGGTCGATTCGAGAAGTAAGAAACTTAAATGAGTTGGTTTGTTCAGTAGAAAGTGATACTATAATACTGTTAAGTTGATCAAATTGCTTCGCCAAAAGCTCTATTGAACGTTCAAGTGCAATAAAGGTGGGAGTGGCCATGGTTTAGTTGAGGAAGAACGGTGGTTGATTTGGATGTGTCAAAATATAGTTTCACACAAAGAAAAATGTAAAGGAGTGAAGGAAATTTCAGAATGCCTATTATCCTTACAAGTGCTTTTCTTATATAGAGAATGAAAGACAAAGTGTGATCTTGGAAAACGGACAGGTGTGTATAAACTACAGTATATTTTAATCATTGTTACAGTAATTAGTAAATTATTTTTTTTTTTCTAAAGATAAAATTTCTAAACTTTATCATCCCTTTAACCAAGGTTGAAAAGAGCTGAACAGTTTACTCAAAAACGTATACTATGTTGAGAAAATCCTCAACTTAATTAATAGCTTAATGAATAGACCGTCTTCCACACATCACTATTTTTCTTCACTGCTTCTTTTTCAAGAACCATATCAATTGCTAATTCATCTTTTTGAACCTTAGATGAATTTTTGATCCAGACTATTGTGTCAGGAGTGATCTAGGTAATATTTGTTTCTTTGACCCATGAATCGCCTTTAATGATTGAATTTAAGAAAATGAGACAAATGTTATCAACAAAAATATGTCGACTTTTCCAACTGGATAACAGTAGTGTCTTGGTAAAAGAACTTCAAATTTGAAAATAAGAATTATTTGAAAGGCTAAAATTATGATGGGCGATCAACGATTAAAATACACAAATGAACTTGGTATAAAAATCTATCAAGACAAATATGGGAAATTCTTTTAACTGGGGAATTTCCCTAATCGACAACAATCCCCAAAAGAGAGCGAAGAAAGTTGTATTTCATTATTCGTACAATACCAGTGAAACTTGTTACATTATTTAAGCGGAAATACAACAATTAGGGATACAACATATTTAAAAACCATACAAAGAAACCCAGGTGGTGACAAACAGTAAGGGAACCGCCAAGAACAAACGCTACTAACCACTGAATAGCCTCATTCAATGGAAGTTGAGCCACAGTAATTAACCACGCTATGATAATAATGTATATCATGATTAGGAAAGGGAACATTTTTGATATAAGGTTTCGGGTTTTGGTTAGATTATAAAGAAAGGAAAATGTTAAATTGATATGGCATGAAGAAAAGTATGCTAAGGTATTATTATATAGTCTAAAAAGGAGCCGTTTCTAACGGTCAAGTATGGAAAGAGAAATAAATTTGAATTCGGTATAGTGCCTTAGTCAGACTTACCTGTGTCTAGACGAATCGGTTATGCTTAATAAGTGGTGGGAAGGCTGCGGTGCCCTATACATAAGCATCTAGAACTTGATGAAAGTAAAATCCTCCGAAGTGTATTGACTTATTGTTGTATGTACTTCCAAGTGTCTTGCACTTGAGAACATGCTTTGGTACTTATTGATTGGTTGATGTACTTCCAAGTGTCTTGCACTTGAGAACATGCTTTTGTACTTATTGATCGATTGGCTTGAGTTACGATTTGTCTTATTGCTTGATTGTCTTGTTGGTGATTGATTTATTGATGGATTGATTGAATATGCATTCGGTTGTGCTGTTATGTTTAATTTAGGATAGTTGTGCATACATGGAAGTCGATTATACCTTCAGAGGGTTATAGATGTGGTGGGAAGGCTGCGGGTGACCCTATATATAAGCATCTATGATTCGATGAAAGTAGAATCCTCCGAAGTGTATGTACATGTTGTTTCGGTTGTTGGTTGATTGTTTGATTTGTGGTTGGAATTGGGGAGACCGATTATGGGATTCGGTTGGTGGACTGTGATGATGTTGACATGCCACATTGGTCACTGGGATGACATGTGGGCACTTACACTCATACGTCTATGGTGTGGGACGCACGCATAGACACTTTATTTGTGCTGGATGCACACAGACTCTGAGTATATAGACGTATATACATCAGCGATTTGACATGCCACAACGGTCATTGGGATGACACGTGGACACTCTATTTGTGCGGGACGCACACAGACCCCAAGTATGTAGTCACACATACTTGCATTTGATGATTGTTGAGAGACACATGATATACACTCATACATTGCTTGATCATGTCTCATGCGCATATACTTTATGCATCCTTGTTGTTTTGCATATTCTTTGATATTGACATCACTTAAGCATGGTGGTGACACTCATTCCTCATCATTGTTGATACACTATTGTCTTGTTATGTGTTGAGTTTACTGTCAGTTTACCTACCGTGATTGACTTTGTGCCTTGTAAGGCTACTTGTAAGACATTACTTACTTTTTCTTATACTTAATGTGATTATTGACGATGGTTCCTTGTGACCCATCACTACGAACTCACCAACCTATTGTTGACCTTGTTTAGTGCACTTTTCAGGTATTCGTGTGTAATTGGAGACTTGATGACTACTTGATGATCTTGCTAGGGCTTGGACCGGGACTTTCATGGATCCGTGATCCGTTGCCCTATTAGAGTTATGCATAGAACCTTTCGGGGTTTAGTTGTATTATCTTGTCTTGTTTTCCGTTAATGACTTCTTGTTTACTTTGCATCTTGTACCTTAAATGTTGGTTTGGGTTCACCGAATCCTTTTATTTCATGTAGTTATGTTCTACGATAATTCCACTGTGTGCTATATAATTTCCGTAATATTCTGGGCCCAGCTTGGGGTGTTACAGAATGGTGGCCCATGCGTGGTCGTAGAGAATTAGGCGGTTTGACCTAGACTACGGCTTAAGTTAAAACTCTTCTTATAGCATGCATGGTTAGGAATTTTGTGTGCAACGTGAAATTGTATGAACCCTGAAAAGTATGCATTGTGAGTTCGTAGACGAGACCATTTATGTGACAATATGAGTACGATTGGACAACGTGTTGTTTGTGATGAGTACTAGATGAACAATGTGTTATGTTGTGACAAGTACAACGTGACGAATGTGTGATGATTACAATGTGATTAATGTGTACATTGATTTGAGCTTGATTGTGGTTGAGATGGATTGTTGTTATTGATTGGTGATAATTTTGATGATTTAGGGCAAAGTTATGACATTAACTTAGTATAATATTGTGGCAACCCTAAAAGATCCTGATCAACTATTTTATGGTCACCCGGTATTATAACAAGTTAATGACATCACGGATTGCACATGTTGGCTTAGAGTATAATAAGGAACCGATATGCTTAATGGGAGTTGGTTGGGTGGAGAGTTAGCCACTGGTACACCCTGTATACATACCCGGTCAATAACTAGAGGCATATCGGATTCGGATTATACTTTAAACCACTTGTTTTAGTTGACTTGTTTTAGTTGCTTGTGATGTGATGTATTGAATATGAGTACTTGGTTTTGATGGTGGACAATTGCTGTGAACTTGGCACAAGAACATGATAGATAACGATTACTTGAGAACTTTGACATATTGTCCTTAGCATAGTAATATGAAACACGTATGACATGTTGATTTAAATGTTTTAGGTCTAATTTGAATCGTTTAGTTGTTGAGGAATTGGTGTAATTTGTCTAGACATCCATGATTTGGACTAGTATTGGCATTATGGTGAACAATGAAGATATTTTGTTTAATAGTATGTGAACTTGAAACATGTACGAGACATTGTAAAACTAGGTTGTATGCAGGATATAAGATTTTTGGTGATGCATGCGTAAAATGTATTAATCGACAGAGAATTATATGAATCGATTTAACATACTAGTTATATGGCAAGAGTATGAGAAACTATGTTGATAAGCGTGATTTTTATGCATGATGTAACAGAAATAGATAATGCAGGTGTAGGTGTGTTAATCAACGAACACTTTCATGAAAGGATTGGTTTACTAGTTTGATAGTTTTAGCAGGTATAAATTTCGTTGTTAAGCTAAAATGTATACTTGAGATAAGCGAATACGGTGATGCATGTATAAATACTTACTTAATCGGCAAATATATGAATAAGAACGGTAGACATGTTTAATAATTTGAGTATGCCCAAAACTTTATTTCTTAACTTAGTTATAAGAACGAATCGGTAATGATTGGAAATTTAGGCATAGTTACACCCAACGCATGAGAGGTCGTATGTACGACTTGGTATGCGAGTTTAGTTGATAGACATGCAAAATTTATACGTTTGTAATACAGTTATACATTTATACATGTATACATCTATAATTATATATGATACACAGTTTTATAATTATTTATCGAAAATTTTTAGCGAGGACAATGTCCTTGCTGTAGGAAATTATTTATTTTTATAAAATCAGAAATGTCCTTGCTGTACACAGTTTTATAATTATTTATCGAAAATTTTTTAGCGAGGACAATGTCCTTGATGTAGGAAATTATAATTATTTTTATAAAATCTGAGTTGTCCTTGCTAAAGCCGTTGACCGTCCTTGCTAGAAACTTTTAGCCACGGCTCATTGACGACGATGATTCAGCGAGGACATGTCCTTGCTGTAATTATGTATTTACTGTAGCTTTATACGTTTGTAATACAGTTATACATTTATACATGTATACATCTATAATTATATATGATACACAGTTTTATAATTATTTATCGAAAATTTTTTAGCGAGGACAATGTCCTTGATGTAGGAAATTATAATTATTTTTATCGAAAATTATATAGCGAGGACAATGTCCTTGCTGTAGGAATTTATTATTTATCGAAAATTTTATAGCGAGGACAATGTCCTTGCTGTAGGAATTATTATTATTTATCGAAAATTTTATAGCAGGACAATGTCCTTGCTGTAGGAATTATTATTATTTATCGAAAATTTTATAGCAGGACAATGTCCTTGCTGTAGGAATTATTATTATTTATCGAAAATTTTATAGCGAGGACAATGTCCTTGCTGTAGGAATTATTATTATTTATCGAAAATTTTTAGCAGGACAATGTCCTTGCTGTAGGAATTATTATTATTTATCGAAAATTATATAGCGAGGACAATGTCCTTGCTGTAGGAATTTATTATTTATCGAAAATTTTATAGCAGGACAATGTCCTTGCTGTAGGAATTATTATTATTTATCGAAAATTTTATAGCAGGACAATGTCCTTGCTGTAGGAATTATATTATTTATCAAAATTTTTTACAGACAATGTCCTTGCTGTACACAGTTTTATAATTATTTATCGAAAATTTTTTAGCGAGGACAATGTCCTTGATGTAGGAAATTATAATTATTTTTATAAAATCTGAGTTGTCCTTGCTAAAGCCGTTGACCGTCCTTGCTAGAAACTTTTAGCCACGGCTCATTGACGACGATGATTCAGCGAGGACATGTCCTTGCTGTAGATTATGTATTTACTGTAGCTTTATACGTTTGTAATACAGTTATACATTTATACATGTATACATCTATAATTATATATGATACACAGTTTTATAATTATTTATCGAAAATTTTTTAGCGAGGACAATGTCCTTGATGTAGGAAATTATAATTATTTTTATAAAATCTGAGTTGTCCTTGCTAAAGCCGTTGACCGTCCTTGCTAGAAACTTTTAGCCACGGCTAATCTGACGACGATGATTCAGCGAGGACATGTCCTTGCTGTAGATTATGTATTTACTGTAGCTTTATACGTTTGTAATACAGTTATACATTTATACATGTATACATCTATAATTATATATGATACACAGTTTTATAATTATTTATCGAAAATTTTTAGCGAGGACAATGTCCTTGCTGTAGGAAATTATAATTATTTTTATAAAATTTTATTAGCGAGGACAATGTCCTTGCTGTAGGAATTTATTATTTATCGAAAATTTTATAGCAGGACAATGTCCTTGCTGTAGGAATTTATTATTTATCAAAATTTTTTACAGAAATGTCCTTGCTGTACACAGTTTTATAATTATTTATCGAAAATTTTTTAGCGAGGACAATGTCCTTGATGTAGGAAATTATAATTATTTTTATAAAATCTGAGTTGTCCTTGCTAAAGCCGTTGACCGTCCTTGCTAGAAACTTTTAGCCACGGCTCATTGACGACGATGATTCAGCGAGGACATGTCCTTGCTGTAGATTATGTATTTACTGTAGCTTTATACGTTTGTAATACAGTTATACATTTATACATGTATACATCTATAATTATATATGATACACAGTTTTATAATTATTTATCGAAAATTATATAGCGAGGACAATGTCCTTGCTGTAGGAAATTATTTATTATTTTTACAAAATTTGTACAAATGTCCTTGCTGTAGACAGTTTTATAATTATTTATCGAAAATTTATAGCGAGGACAATGTCCTTGATGTAGGAAATTATAATTATTTTTATAAAATCTGAGTTGTCCTTGCTAAAGCCGTTGACCGTCCTTGCTAGAAACTTTTAGCCACGGCTCATTGACGACGATGATTCAGCGAGGACATGTCCTTGCTGTAGATTATGTATTTACTGTAGCTTTATACGTTTGTAATACAGTTATACATTTATACATGTATACATCTATAATTATATATGATACACAGTTTTATAATTATTTATCGAAAATTTTTAGCGAGGACAATGTCCTTGCTGTAGGAAATTATAATTATTTTTATAAAATTTTTATAGCGAGGACAATGTCCTTGCTGTAGGAATTATTATTATTTATCGAAAATTTTATAGCAGGACAATGTCCTTGCTGTAGGAATTATTATTATTTATCAAAATTTTTTACAGAAATGTCCTTGCTGTAGACAGTTTATAATTATTTATCGAAAATTTTTATAGCGAGGACAATGTCCTTGCTGTAGGAAATTATATTATTTTTATAAAATCTGAGTTGTCCTTGCTAAAGCCGTTGACCGTCCTTGCTAGAAACTTTTAGCCACGGCTCATTGACGACGATGATTCAGCGAGGACATGTCCTTGCTGTAGACATTTGTTGTTGTTGTTGTTGTTGTTGTTGTTGTTGTTGTTGTTGTTGTTGTTGTTGTTGTTGTTGTTGTTGTTGTTGTTGTTGTTGTTGTTGTTGTTGTTGTTGTTGTTGTTGTTGTTGTTGTTGTTGTTGTTGTTGTTGTTGTTGTTGTTGTTGTTGTTGTTGTTGTTGTTGTTGTTGTTGTTGTTGTTGTTGTTGTTGTTGTTGTTGTTGTTGTTGTTGTTGTTGTTGTTGTTGTTGTTGTTGTTGTTGTTGTTGTTGTTGTTGTTGTTGTTGTTGTTGTTGTTGTTGTTGTTGTTGTTGTTGTTGTTGTTGTTGTTGTTGTTGTTGTTGTTGTTGTTGTTGTTGTTGTTGTTGTTGTTGTTGTTGTTGTTGTTGTTGTTGTTGTTGTTGTTGTTGTTGTTGTTGTTGTTGTTGTTGTTGTTGTTGTTGTTGTTGTTGTTGTTGTTGTTGTTGTTGTTGTTGTTGTTGTTGTTGTTGTTGTTGTTGTTGTTGTTGTTGTTGTTGTTGTTGTTGTTGTTGTTGTTGTTGTTGTTGTTGTTGTTGTTGTTGTTGTTGTTGTTGTTGTTGTTGTTGTTGTTGTTGTTGTTGTTGTTGTTGTTGTTGTTGTTGTTGTTGTTGTTGTTGTTGTTGTTGTTGTTGTTGTTGTTGTTGTTGTTGTTGTTGTTGTTGTTGTTGTTGTTGTTGTTGTTGTTGTTGTTGTTGTTGTTGTTGTTGTTGTTGTTGTTGTTGTTGTTGTTGTTGTTGTTGTTGTTGTTGTTGTTGTTGTTGTTGTTGTTGTTGTTGTTGTTGTTGTTGTTGTTGTTGTTGTTGTTGTTGTTGTTGTTGAATTAAAATTCATTCCTCTCTAAAAGTCTTTAGCAAGAACATAAAGAAAATATAATAAAAAAGGTATTTAACATATAGTGAGGACATTGTCCTTGCTGTAGATTATGTATTTACTGTAGCTTTATACGTTTGTAATACAGTTATACATTTATACATGTATACATCTATAATTATATATGATACACAGTTTTATAATTATTTATCGAAAATTTTTTAGCGAGGACAATGTCCTTGATGTAGGAAATTATAATTATTTTTATAAAATCTGAGTTGTCCTTGCTAAAGCCGTTGACCGTCCTTGCTAGAAACTTTTAGCCACGGCTCATTGACGACGATGATTCAGCGAGGACATGTCCTTGCTGTAGACATTTAGCAAAGACTTTGGGACATTGTCCTTGCTAAAAGTCATTTTTCTTGTAGTGTGATTAACAGATAAAATTACAAGTGCTTGTTGATATCTTGTGCGACGCAAAACTAATTGAAGAAGGATTGGTAAGTTACTTTATTTTCTATTTTGAAACTCAGTTTAATAATCATTAGTATATGTACTAAACATATTTTGTGATATTGTTCTTTAGACCTTTCCCAATGGAGAGTCACCACTGTGTCACGGAAGTGTCACCACCGTGACACCATTAGCACAAAAGGGTCACGGATGTGTCACAATAAATCATGTCGTCGCGGAGAATATGCAATGACGAACAAGCTTGCTTTTCTAATATTATTTTTTATATATTTTTATTCATTTCTTTTTGTAACATATTTATTTTTATATTATGATAATGTTTTAGCTTTGTGCATTTCAAGGCATAAATTGGAAGTTTGTATTGTTGGCATATATATCTCATACATCAAACTACCGTCAACGTTAATGTAATTTCTTTTAATAACGTAATGTTTTTTTAAGTATATGTAATGTTTTTTTAGTGTAATTTTTTTTAATTAATGTAATTTTTTCGATGTAATATTTTTTTTAATAAATATAATGTTGTTTATTAATTAATGAATTGTTTTTTAGAAAAATGTGTAATTTACATTTGTATGTTTTATTTAATTGAAAATAATAAAATATTGAGGAAGAAGTAAGGAAGAAGTGAAGAACGGATATTGTTGGCAAGAGTGTGTCATGAAATTGAGATGTAAGAAATAGGTGATGTGGCGATGAGGAAGAGGTGAGGAAGTGTTCACTGTTGGAAAAGGCTTTATATATAGGTTCTGCCACAAAGTTTTAAAAAGGAACTATCAAGAAGATGCAAGACAGTTAAATTGTCGTATAACAATGTTCGTGAGTATGTGGTTTGTGTGCAAGAATTGTTTGGTAGAGGTAGAGTGAAGCTTTGTTCTGGAGAATGGAAAGAATTTGTACAAAATTGTAACATCCGTGACTTTTGAACTCTTGACTTTACGCGTACTTTGACTAGCGAACTTAATGGATGACTTAATTAGTCACAGTGAGACATAATAAGGTACGAAATGCTTAACGGGTCAAGTGACAACTTAATTGGACGATGCAAAACTAAACGATACGAGGTAACTTTTGAATTTAACTAGTAATTGAGACGGGTCAACCCGTGGATCTCACCCACACCCATGACCCACCATTTGACCCACCCTTATCCCCCATTTCCTTCCACCTTTCACCTCCATTCATTCTTTCACTCATCTCTTTCTCCCTCTAAAATCTCCAAGAACACACACACACTTATCTCTCTCTCTCTAGATTTCTATCACACTTATTGAAATTTAAGCAAGATTAAAACTAGAATAATAATCATCATCATCTCCTTATCATCATATCTCAAAATTGAAAGTCAAAGTGCAAGAAAACTCCATATTTAGCTCAATTTCGGATTTCACAACTTGGAGAAGGTTTTGGTAAGTTACATTTCACTCAAATCCATCATTTTATGTTTATTATCATGTTTCTAGTCAAACCCAAGTGTTCTTGAGTCTATTTGCAAGTCAAAAACGAAGTGGGTCAAAATTAGGGTTACAAAGTGGGTAATTTAGGTCAAATCCGAATCTAAGCATAAAATGGATGTTTTGAATCAAGTTTTGAAGTGGTTTGTGTCTAAATATGTTCATACAAGCTGCAAAAACGAGTCCAAGCTTTCCAAGATTCGATTTTAGGTCAATTAGGGTTTTGTCAAAAGCCAAAACGGGTCAAGAACAAATTGAACACAAAATTGGTGCTATAGAACGAAATTGTGATGTGGGTTATGTTCATTTATGTTTAAAAATGAGTTTGAAAGAAGCTCCTAGTCGAATTTGAGGTCAAAAGAGGTTTGGGTCGAATTTGGGTGTGTTTGGTTACAAGGTTTCAGCTAGGCGAAAGTGTGCAGGCCTGTTTTGGAAACGCCGTAACTCGTTCGTTAAAGATCTTCAAGAGTCAAACCTTACGTTTCTGAGAAGGTCTTTGAGCCCTCTACATTTGTTAAGAATTAAGTTTTGTCTCAATCGGTCGTCTTGTATGCCAAAAGTAGTCTACACAAACTGAAAGTAGTCTACACAAACTGAAAGTAGTCTACACAAACTGAAAGTAGTCTACACAAACTAAAAGTAGTCTACAAAGAGACAAGTAGTCTACAAAATATAAAAGTAGTCTACGAAGGAGAAGTAGTCTACAAAGAGAAAGTAGTCTACAAAGTCAAGTAGTCTAAAATGAGTCGAGTAGTCTACAAAAGAGTCGTTTGGGCTTGTTGAACTTCCATGGTCCTCGGGTCGAGTCCCTAGAGTCGTTCAAGGGTTGGAAGTCATTTCTAGGGTTCCAAGCGTTGACGTTGGTTGTATTGTGATATATATTGATAGGTTGTGGACATTTGACGAACGTTGGACATTCATAGCTTGATATTAACTTGTTATTGCTTGGCAAAGGTGAGTTCCGTAGCTCCCTACTCAATTGAGATTCGGGCTGAAAAGTGTACACATACGTGCTTGTTTGATTGTTTGATTTGTGGTTGGAATTGGGGAGACCGATTTATGGGATTCGGTTGGTGGACTGTGATGATGTTGACATGCCACATTGGTCATTGGGATGACATGTGGGCACTTACACTCATACGTCTATGGTGCGGGACGCACACAGACCCCGAGTATGTAGTCACACATACTTGCATTTGATGATTGTTGAGAGACACATGATATACACTCATACATTGCTTGATCATGTCTCATGCGCATATACTTTATGCATCCTTGTTGTTTTGCATATTCTTTGATATTGACATCACTTAAGCATGGTGGTGACACTCATTCCTCATCATTGTTGATACACTATTGTCTTGTTATGTGTTGAGTTTACTGTCAGTTTACCTACCGTGATTGACTTTGTGCCTTGTAAGGCTACTTGTAAGACATTACTTACTTTTTCTTATACTTAATGTGATTATTGACGATGGTTCCTTGTGACCCATCACTACGAACTCACCAACCTATTGTTGACCTTGTTTAGTGCACTTTTCAGGTATTCGTGTGTAATTGGAGACTTGATGACTACTTGATGATCTTGCTAGGGCTTGGACCGGGACTTTCATGGATCCGTGATCCGTTGCCCTATTAGAGTTATGCATAGAACCTTTCGGGGTTTAGTTGTATTATCTTGTCTTGTTTTCCGTTAATGACTTCTTGTTTACTTTGCATCTTGTACCTTAAATGTTGGTTTGGGCTTGTTGAACTTCCATGGTCCTCGGGTCGAGTCCCTAGAGTCGTTCAAGGGTTGGAAGTCATTTCTAGGGTTCCAAGCGTTGACGTTGGTTGTATTGTGATATATATTGATAGGTTGTGGACATTTGACGAACGTTGGACATTCATACTTGATATTAACTTCTTATTGCTTGGCAAAGGTGAGTTCCGTAGCTCCCTACTCAATTGAGATTCGGGCTGAAAAGTGTACACATACGTGCTTGTTTGATTGTTTGATTTGTGGTTGGAATTGGGGAGACCGATTTATGGGATTCGGTTGGTGGACTGTGATGATGTTGACATGCCACATTGGTCATTGGGATGACATGTGGGCACTTACACTCATACGTCTATGGTGCGGGACGCACACAGACCCCGAGTATGTAGTCAAACATACTTGCATTTGATGATTGTTGAGAGACACATGATATACACTCATACATTGCTTGATCATGTCTCATGCGCATATACTTTATGCATCCTTGTTGTTTTGCATATTCTTTGATATTGACATCACTTAAGCATGGTGGTGACACTCATTCCTCATCATTGTTGATACACTATTGTCTTGTTATGTGTTGAGTTTACTGTCAGTTTACCTACCGTGATTGACTTTGTGCCTTGTAAGGCTACTTGTAAGACATTACTTACTTTTTCTTATACTTAATGTGATTATTGACGATGGTTCCTTGTGACCCATCACTACGAACTCACCAACCAAGTGTTGACCTTGTTTAGTGCATTTTTCAGGTATTCGTGTGAAATTGGAGACTTGATGACTACTTGATGATCTTGCTAGGGCTTGGACCGGGACTTTCATGGATCCGTGATCCGTTGCCCTATTAGTTATGCATAGAACCTTTCGGGGTTTAGTTGTATTATCTTGTCTTGTTTTCCGTTAATGACTTCTTGTTTACTTTGCATCTTGTACCTTAAATGTTCGTTTTGGTTCACCGAATCCTTTTATTGCATGTAGTTGATATTCTACGATAATTCCACTGTGTGCTATATAATTTCAGTAGTATTCCAAGCCTAGCTTGGGGTGTTACAAAAATTGTTTACATGAAGACACTACAAAGTTGTGTTTTAAGTTAATTATGAGAAACATGTTTGAAGTGGTTGTCTTTCATGAGTTTGGGATGTCAACGAAGTTTTATGCTAATGGGAGTCAAGCCATACACAGATGTGTAGTACCATGTACTTTTGGAACAACGATTGAAGAGGTTGAGATTACACTTCTACGTATCATATTTGTATATAGTTTTTTTATGATGATGTAATTATATTTCATGATTCATTACTAACTTCAGTTTATACTGCAAAATTTATTTACAGTACGTACCACCAATTTTCCTTCGTGATCTGTGTAAACCTGGAATGTGGAAACCCCACAAGCAAGCAAGGTTAATTGGTGTTGTTGCAAGTGTTATGACTGACATAATCTATGAATATGAAGAAGATGGTGTATCCTGTCCAAAGATTAATGAGGAAAATGACTCCAGGATCTACTGGTTACCATCTGGTTTTACAGGAACAATGTGGAAAAACATTTTCCATCAAAATGGTGTACACGAAGGACACACCATCATGCTTACAAATCTTGGGTTGATTGATAACAACCTGTGTTATGCATTTGATGTCTTTAATAAGTTTGCGATATCTTTTGCAGGGCCTGCTCAAGGTAACTTACAGTTGATGACTAATAACTTAATATTAACATAATTGACAACAAATTAATAAATACTGCTTGTGTGCTAATTAGTTATTTTAATTTCAGAAAGCGTGAAACAACGTAAGAGGAAAAGGGATTGTAATTGAAGTCTAAGCAGATGGATGGTGAAAGCAGTTGTTCGTTTTCATCATATTGTTTTTATTTGATATATATATATATATACAACTTTGTTTTATCAGCGATATATATATATATATATATATATATATATATATATATATATATATATATATATATATATATATATATATATATATATATATATATATATATATATATATATATATATATATATATATATATATATATATATATATATATATATATATATATATATATATATATATATATATATATATATATATATATATATATATATATATATATATATATATATATATATATATATATATATATATATATATATATATATATATATATATATATATATATATATATATATATATATATATATATATATATATATATATATATATATATATATATATATATATATATATATATATATATATATATATATATATATATATATATATATATATATATATATATATATATATATATATATATATATATATATATATATATATATATATATATATATATATATATATATATATATATATATATATATATATATATATATATATATATATATATATATATATATATATATATATATATATATATATATATATATATATATATATATATATATATATATATATATATATATATATATATATATATATATATATATATATATATATATATATATATATATATATATATATATATATATATATATATATATATATATATATATATATATATATATATATATATATATATATATATATATATATATATATATATATATATATATATATATATATATATATATATATATATATATATATATATATATATATATATATATATATATATATATATATATATATATATATATATATATATATATATATATATATATATATATATATATATATATATATATATATATATATATATATATATATATATATATATATATATATATATATATATATATATATATATATATATATATATATATATATATATATATATATATATATATATATATATATATATATATATATATATATATATATATATATATATATATATATATATATATATATATATATATATATATATATATATATATATATATATATATATATATATATATATATATATATATATATATATATATATATATATATATATATATATATATATATATATATATATATATATATATATATATATATATATATATATATATATATATATATATATATATATATATATATATATATATATATATATATATATATATATATATATATATATATATATATATATATATATATATATATATATATATATATATATATATATATATATATATATATATATATATATATATATATATATATATATATATATATATATATATATATATATATATATATATATATATATATATATATATATATATATATATATATATATATATATATATATATATATATATATATATATATATATATATATATATATATATATATATATATATATATATATATATATATATATATATATATATATATATATATATATATATATATATATATATATATATATATATATATATATATATATATATATATATATATATATATATATATATATATATATATATATATATATATATATATATATATATATATATATATATATATATATATATATATATATATATATATATATATATATATATATATATATATATATATATATATATATATATATATATATATATATATATATATATATATATATATATATATATATATATATATATATATATATATATATATATATATATATATATATATATATATATATATATATATATATATATATATATATATATATATATATATATATATATATATATATATATATATATATATATATATATATATATATATATATATATGTTTATACAAACTTATTGTCACATTCCTAGATATTAGTAATACATAGGAGTCATAATTTTAACACACCTTAAAATAACAAGTATCACCGTTGCATGCATCAAGGTTTAGTTCAAACCTAAGCAATTCTCCAACTTGAATTCCATTGTAAGACAATAACGTTTTCCAATCTAGGAAGCAAACAACATCATTTGAGCGATTCCAGTTACCAATATAGGTCTTCTTTTGTAGATCGCCAAAATACTCAAAATGTCCATCATTTATCACTAATTTGTTGAAATTATACAAGTGATATAATTTAACAAATCCAACAGGAATTGTCTACAAAACAACATACAACATATCTTTAATTAGAAGAATTTAGAGTAATAAAAAAATTTATACACACAAACTGTTTCAATATATACTATTTTAAATAATAAAGAAATTCATACCATACTATTTAATTCAGACCAGTGTTTGAAGATTGGAAGAACAAAATGTGGTTTTTCATTTAAATGAATATGACCATTCACCCTACAGACATGCGTTTCGTTATCCAACAAATATGTCGAATCAGAATCAGAATCATAATTTGATGTATCTGTTTGTTCTTCAGTAACTACAATGATAGAATTATGTTATTAATTTACTATATGGTGCAGGATATTGTATCATGTAATATAAACTATTTTTAAACTTATTCTTATTTGTATACATTATATAGTATGTTAAATAATTTAATGTATATATGTACCTTGATTTATATAACCCGACTCATTATCATCATCATCTGAATTGTTTTCTTCATTAAACAGAAAACATAGTTTAATATTGTCTAATATAATATTATCGGGGTAACCATTTACTCTGAATTGTTTTCTTCATTAAAACATAACATAGTTTAATATTGTTATTTTCTAATTTATAGATCATATTAAACAAACTTATAATTATAATATTTATAATAAATTTATGTTAAACCTGCTATATCAATTTCTTGATTTATCCATTCAGTGATAACTGTAAGAAAAAAAAATGTTATAAGCATTCAAAATAGATACCGCAACATTAATAAACTCTAAAAATAATACACTGTATTAAGAATTATTACCTGGATCAACTGATAAATCAAGCCCAATTCCTTCACTATTAAAGACATCAATATAAAATATATTATCAATTGACTTTTTGAAAAGAAGAATACTTTCTTGATCAATGTTATTTCCGAAACATATGTTAGTCCATTGTCTACCATTGAAACCAACTGCCATTCTTCTCTGATGATCACCTACTGGATCATTATAGATTATATCAACCAATCCATTTTGACGGCTACCAATTACATCAGCACTAAAATTCGGTATCATCATACTACTCAAAAAGCAAATTGGTAGTAACTACAAAATACCAAATAGAAAGGTTAAATTAAAATTTTTTATATAACTTAATAACATCATATAGTGTTGGTGCATGTTTCTCGGTGACAAAAGCATTCTAGATGTGTGATGTATATTTACATATATTCAAGTCTTGTAATTTATCTTGTAATTACCGTTTGTCAATAATATTACCTTGGCATATATTGTTGATCATATTGGGATCCATTTATGTTTATATGTGTGTTTATTATTTGTGTTTTGCAGGTTCTAGACATTACATGTAAAGAGTCATTAAGTTAATATTGTTTCTGCGTTTAACAGCAGTTGAAATATTAACTTAATGTACTTCCAGATGGAAGTTAAGTTAATTGTGTTTCTGCGTATTAACAGCAGGAGAAACATTAACTTAATGAATACTTCCAATAGGTAATATAGACAATGTTGTTTCTGCGTATTCACAGCAGTGAAAACATTGTCGTAGCTAATGTTGGTTCTGCGTATATTTACAGCAGTATAAACATTAGCTGAGTTAATGTTGGTTCTGCGTCTTGACAGCAGTTGAAACATTAACTCAAATATTCCTAAGTGTTATTTGAGGGTTCTTGGGAACGAGCAAAATATTTGCTTGTGGAAAGAATACTCAAATGGTCATTTGAGAGTTTCTGAGGAACAAGCAAAAGTTTGCTTGTTCATAAGAACTCTCAAATGGTTTGAGAGTTTCTGTGGAAACAAGCAAAAGCATGCTTGTCCATAAGAACTCTCAAACAGTTTGTGTGTTCTGGGAAACACACAAACAGGCCAAAACCCTAATGGGCTTGACATGAGAACACTCAAATCCATTGGATTTGAGAGTTCTTGTCACTGGCCTATAAATAGAGGTGTGTGTCATGCGTGTTTCTGAACAAGAGTGTAGAGAGAGAAACAAGCAAAACCTAGAGAAAGAAACCCAAGAACACGCACGGGTCGATCTTGTGGGTAGTACTCGACTCACGCACGAACCGCAAACACACACCCGGTTTGGATGACTCGTAGACTTAGATTACCACGTTGGTTGGTAAAGTTTGTCCGGAGAGCCGTTTCACTATTGTAACCAAACACGAGTGTTTATATTCACACAAAAGATATGTATATATATAGTGATATATATATATATCATAAAAGGTAGATATAGAAATACCGTGGGTTATCTATATATATATATATATATATATATATATATATATATATATATATATATATATATATATATATATATATATATATATATATATATATATATATATATATATATATATATATATATATATATATATATATATATATATATATATATATATATATATATATATATATATATATATATATATATATATATATATATATATATATATATATATATATATATATATATATATATATATATATATATATATATATATATATATATATATATATATATATATATATATATATATATATATATATATATATATATATATATATATATATATATATATATATATATATATATATATATATATATATATATATATATATATATATATATATATATATATATATATATATATATATATATATATATATATATATATATATATATATATATATATATATATATATATATATATATATATATATATATATATATATATATATATATATATATATATATATATATATATATATATATATATATATATATATATATATATATATATATATATATATATATATATATATATATATATATATATATATATATATATATATATATATATATATATATATATATATATATATATATATATATATATATATATATATATATATATATATATATATATATATATATATATATATATATATATATATATATATATATATATATATATATATATATATATATATATATATATATATATATATATATATATATATATATATATATATATATATATATATATATATATATATATATATATATATATATATATATATATATATATATATATATATATATATATATATATATATATATATATATATATATATATATATATATATATATATATATATATATATATATATATATATATATATATATATATATATATATATATATATATATATATATATATATATATATATATATATATATATATATATATATATATATATATATATATATATATATATATATATATATATATATATATATATATATATATATATATATATATATATATATATATATATATATATATATATATATATATATATATATATATATATATATATATATATATATATATATATATATATATATATATATATATATATATATATATATATATATATATATATATATATATATATATATATATATATATATATATATATATATATATATATATATATATATATATATATATATATATATATATATATATATATATATATATATATATATATATATATATATATATATATATATATATATATATATATATATATATATATATATATATATATATATATATATATATATATATATATATATATATATATATATATATATATATATATATATATATATATATATATATATATATATATATATATATATATATATATATATATATATATATATATATATATATATATATATATATATATATATATATATATATATATATATATATATATATATATATATATATATATATATATATATATATATATATATATATATATATATATATATATATATATATATATATATATATATATATATATATTCATATTGAGTGTTCCTATTTTTGCGTGTTCTTGTGTATTTGAGTGTTTATAAGTTAAACTTCATACACAATGGCAGCAAACTATCTTAACCAATTAATACTAATGGACCATGAGATCGGTAAGGGTAATTCACCACCTAAACTGATGATCATTGACCAATACTTTTCTTGGAAAGGTCGATTCGAATCCTTTATGCAATTCACGGATATTAGAATGTGGACTTCTATGACTGAAGGATATAGTGCCCCAACATATGAGGACAGTGGTGTTAACAAAGTTTATGCTTACCAAGATATGACTGAATCTAATAAAAAATTGTATGAGGCAGAGAAAAAGGCACTATCATGTTTAAAAATGTCATTGCCACAAGAAATATTACATTTATTTAATGGATTCAATACATCAAAAGAACTTTGGTTAGCATTAAAAAATCATTGTGAAGGGGATGAAACACTTAAAAAGAATCGTAGAGACCTTCTAAAGCATCAGTATAATGTATTTAATGGGTTAAGAAGTGAAAACTTAGATCAACTAATTACAAGGTATTATCATTTGCTAGCAGAGTTGCAAGCATTTGAAGTTACCTATTCTGAGGAAGAAAATGTCTAGAAAATTTTGAGTTCCTTGCCGGAAAAGTGGAGTAATTATATTACCACTTTGCAGGAAAAAGCAGATTTCTCTGATATGTCTTTGACTCAGATAGTTGCTAAGTTTAGGGGACAAGAAATGAAACTAAAAAGGAGGGAAGCAGGATATAATAATGCTCAGATTCCCAAGCTTTATTACGGTAGGCCTACGATCAATGTAAGTCCAGGTTCCCCTGAAGGAAGCACTAGGGCATTCCTGAGTGAAGATGTTGACTTACAAAAGATCTCGTTTGACTCTGAGGGGAACATATGTCTTGTTTCAAGTTAGAGCGACAATTTAGGCAATCGTGGATATAAGTGTCAAATGTGCGGAAAGTCACTTATCCGTTCTTGCGTCATTTGTGACATCATATGAACAGTTTATCCAAGGAAAGGTTCAAGATCCGAGTCTTATAGATGAAGACTATGAGCAGATTGATCCTTTGGACTTAGAAAAGATGGATCTGCAATGGCAAATGGCTATGCTAACTCTTCGGGCTAAACGCAAGAACAGGGCGAAAGGTCGTGGGTTCCAAGCTTGGCTTTGATAAGTCAAAGATAAAGTGTTACAATTGCGAGGGCTTTGGACACTTTGCTAGGGAATGCCAGAGACCTACGAAGGATGATAGGTCTATTGTGACTCGTCAAAACTTCAATCAAGGTGGAACAATGCCTTCATCTTCTAACACCTCTAGACAAAAGTCATACTATGATGGGTCTAATGGAAAACAAGGTCTAACTGATCAAAGTAATTCAAGAGCCTTGGTTGTCCAACAACAAGACGGATCATATGACTGGAGTTCAAAAGTCAATGAAGAAGATAATGCTTATGTTGCTGAGGTTGATTCAGGAAGTAGTATTGTTCCTTTGGATAAGACATCTTCTCAAGAATCAACAAACCCTACTCATGAAAATGTTCCTTTCACCTCACTTGAGAGATCATCTTCAAATGTTGAAGCATCAAGTATAAAAGATGGTGATAGTTGTTCAAAGGGAGTTACATCAAAGGTTGATAATGTAAAGATTCCAGAAAACTTGGGAGTAAAGGATCTTGTTACCTTCATGATAGACTTACATGCTCCTGAGCAGCGAATAGATTTTTCTTTGTATTCATTAATTAATGTGTGTAAAGATAATTTTAAAATATCTCAAACTGCATGTGAGTTATATCTAAGGGTTTATGACTTACAAAAAAAGGTAGAGGATCAAGAGGAAAAATCTCTCTTGAGACAGCAAGTGAACATCTTGACTAAAAGAGAAAAGGATCTCTCAGACAAGATTAGACTTAATGAAAGAGAGAATGATTGTATTAGAAATGAGTTGAGGGAAATCACTATTAGAAAACAATTGGGACAAGAGAATCATGAGAAATTGAGTAATGAGTACACTTCTCTACAAAAGGAACTACTCTCTGCTCAATCTGAGATTACTGACTTACAATCCCTAATTGACAAAATGAGAGATATTCGAATTATGACAAGTCATGTCTATGAAAGCATTAAAAATGGAAATTGTCATAATATTGAAGAAATCTAAAATAAAAAGAATCATAATGTTGAGATCCCTCCTCCTATCAATCATATCTATGATCCTATCGTTAAAGTGAGTGATGATGACAAAAAGATCTCTTCTGACGATTTCAAAGAACAACATAAGAAGCCAGAATCTTCTAATCAAACCAAATACACTTATAATAAGGGTTCAATCACTCACTACACACTAAAAGGTAGTAGGAAAGTGTTTACTGAAAAGGAGTATTCCTTGGAAAGTATTGAACCAAATCTAATTGATAAAGTTTGGGAAGTTGATGTAGCTGATTTGGGGCAACAAAATAGACAAATTAGAAATGTGAGTCCTAGGAGATGGCCATCAATGAAAACCATTAGGAGTCTTCATTTTGTAAAATCAGGAATAGATCCTACTGCCCAGTCAGAAGTTGCTCCTGAACAATCTGCAACATTGAAGTTACAAGAGATGACATCAAAAGCTCAAAGTTCTCACACTTTGTCTGATCAACATATGCATTCATCTTACCATGCAAAGGATAAAAGGAAGAAAACGAAAAATCTTGATAAGATCTCTTACTTCATTTGTAGAGAAAAGGGACATGTGGCAAGTATGTGTCCACAAAAGGGTAAATCCAGCAGATCAAGGCAGTCTAATGACTCAGGTGAAAGAGATGTTGAAGATATGGATGTTCAGTTGAGAAAGAACAAGGGTAAACAAGTTGAAGATAGGTCAACGGGTGTTTCACCTAAAAGATTTTCTCAAAGGAACTCACCCGCACGGAGTGGTTTGCCTAGAAATAATCAAGTTAGTACTTCAAATCCAATTTTTATGAGGGATTATAAGAAGAAATACTATGAAGATTATGTTTCTAGAAATCCCTCAAGTTATGTTGATAAGGAACATGGAAAACCAAGAAGTGTATCTCCAAAGAAGACTTCAAATGGTGGCCAAGTTCGTAGCAAAACTCCTAAGAGGAATCCCACTCCAAGACGAGGAGTCTTTAATCGTGTTGGTGAAGATGATACTTGTTTTTATGTTTGCTTCACAGGAACGGTAAAGACTGGTCATTCCTCAATGTTTCAAAAGCATAGTCCCAGGAGAAAGATTGAGCTATCTCCTGAGAGGGTGCCGAGAAACAGAAGACAGACTTCAAAATCCAGGACTCCCACTGATAGTGATGGATATTGGACAAATGTCTCAGTGAAAGATAAGGACGGTAAATTCAAGTCTACAGAGGCTTGGGTGCCGTTTCGCAACTAAGCGCTTATCTTTCGTGCGAAGGACACAGTCAAGGAGGACCATACTTTTCGGTGATCAGTGACTGAGTCCTAGGCACATTTTCTATTAGATAACATATTGGGTTATCGAACGTTTATTGTATTTTCTTCATTGTAAATCATTGTGCAAGTCCTACATATGTTATTTATAATTTGTTTATAAAGGAACATATTTAGGAAAAACGAGTATATATAAAGTGCTACTTTATTTTGTGCTTGTTAATAAATCATTTGAGATAACATGATTATTTATATAATGGTTGTTATCTAATGATGAATATGCAAAGTTGATTTATTTGTGATGGTTACACTAAGGCCTTTGATCGATCGCTTTTCGAGTTGCTAGTCCAGTTGGCTGGAATGAGTAATCCTTAGTCACCATTTCTCAAGAACCGTTTTTATTCAGAAAAGGGGTTCTATTGCACGAGAGACAATGTTACTTAGGGTATCTGATTTCCAGGGGGAGTTAGCTGTGTTCTTTGTGAACATTGAATACATGTGTATCGTAATAAGGGTATAGTGTAAGTAAAGACTCTAATTTGAGTGTGTTTGGTACACCTTGAATTAAGTCTTGCATGTAAATTGCTCGAAAGATTAAGTGAAATACTTAAGGTTTCGGTCAAAATAGGTCAAACGGAGTCACTGAGTTGATATATTTGACAGATATTTTGATTTGCAATTTACTTTGAATAATTGAATCGATCATACTTAATGTGTGAGCTAACATGATAAAGGCTTCGATTCTAATCTTAATTAGGAGAATCAGCCATTAATTATCGGTTATATATCGGTTTAAGTGTTTTCAAGTTCAATTATTTACCATTGAGATGAATACATTGGTTGTATGGATCTCATGAGTATGCTGATGTGGTCGCAAAATTATTTATCTTAAATGGATGAGTGTCAACCGTTAAGATAAAGGATCTCCAAAGTGTATGAAAATTGGGTCTATCCAGTCCGGAATGGAGAAAACTCAAGCTTAAAATGGAAGCACATTATATTTACACATCAACAACTCAACAAAATTCAAACGGAGACGAAGATATAGATGGAGAGATTGTTTATCAAGTTATACAATCTTATGTCTTTATTTTTGTTGTATTTGAATTTAATTAACAACATTGTTGTGTCCAATGTCTGTTATTGTCAAATACTTAACAATGGTGCTTTGTAATTCATTATTTAGTGACATATCGGGTCTTAATTGAATGGTTTTACATTGTAAGATTGTTTAAGTTGTGACAATTATCAAGAATTTCTTTATCGAGAAAAATACTAAGAATTGTGATATAGAATTTAAATTCGGTGTCTGTCTTACAGTGTTCTCTAAAGAATTCTTTTCGTTAATCATATCGGGTTCAGGAAAATTCTTTGTGAATTTTCAGTGTGTTAATCAAGTTCGTGAAGGTTGACTTTGTGGAAAGTCAAGGGTCACATGAATCAAAAAATAGGTCAAGTTTAAATATGCAAATTGTACCAAGTGAACTCATATGCATGTTTTAACAAAATGGGCTAAGTATGCATATTGTAGTTAAGTGGGTATAATTTACTTGTTTTACTTTGGGCTTGATATGCGCGTTATGCTAACTAGGTTGAATTTGCGTGTTCTAGCCAAGTAAATTTGTATTTGCGTGTTTTACTTATTAAGGCCTCATATGCGTGTTTTGTCAAGTGGGCAGAATATGCGTGTTCCTGAACAGTGATCGGATATGCGTGTTTGTGTGAGTATATAAAGAAGACAAAACACACATTTAATGATAATTTTAAATCATTTGCGTGTTTTGTCAAGTGGGCAGAATATGCGTGTTCCTGAACAGTGATCGGATATGCGTGTTTGTGTGAGTATATAAAGAAGACAAAACACACATTTAATGATAATTTTAAATCATTTGCGTGTTCTTCCAAAATACCCTCCACACTTGCGTATTTCTATTTGCGTGTTCTTTAACACATGCGTGTTTCATGACTTGTAAAAATTTTAAATTTAAAAATTTTAAATAAGTAAAAATAAATAAAAATTTCAACTTTAAAAATTTTAAATTTAAAAATTTTAAATAAGTAAAAATGAAACAAAACACGTATTATTTAGTCAAACCTGACACCATATGTGTGTATTGTCACCATATGTGTGTGTATAAGGAATTTGTTTGTTCTAGGACTTCGGAAAATTTTCAAATGAGTCAAATTAGAAAGTACGAATTGCCTTATAATTTTGAACTTTAAAATTTAAGAAAAACAAATGGTTTTAGTTAAATTTAGTAAAGTTCAAAGTGTCGTTTATTAAAACTAAATGTTTTAGAAGGTTATGAAACAAATGGTTTCACGACGTTGGAAAACACAAAAGTTTTAATTTCGACGTGTTGATTCGATAAAATTGTATTTGCGTGTTGTTACTTCATATGCGTGTTTCATGACTTGTAAAAATTTTAAATTTAAAAATTTTAAATAAGTAAAAAATGAAACAAAACACGTATTATTTAGTCAAACCTGACACCATATGTGTGTATTGTCACCATATGTGTGTGTATAAGGAATTTGTTTGTTCTAGGACTTCGGAAAATTTTCAAAACGGGAAAATTTTCAAATGAGTCAAATTAGAAAGTACGAATTGCCTTATAATTTTGAACTTTAAAATTTAAGAAAAACAAATGGTTTTAGTTAAATTTAGTAAAGTTCAAAGTGTCGTTTATTAAAACTAAATGTTTTAGAAGGTTATGAAACAAATGGTTTCACGACGTTGGAAAACACAAAAGTTTTAATTTCGACGTGTTGATTCGATAAAATTGTTATTGTTTTAGAGGATTATGAAACAAAGGGTTTCAATATCTTGGAAAACACTAAGATTTTTATCGTTCGACTTGTTTGTCGATTGTTAAAGTTGATAACATTCTCAGAGCCGATGAAACTAAGAGTTTCAGGGGCTTAGAAAATGTTAAGAGCTTTAAAGTTCGGCTTTATGTGTTGTTGCTAATCGTTTGTTTGGTTGTTGTTTGTATCCTTTTGCAGATGGCTGGGAGACACTTTCACAAGAATCATAACTACTTGATCGACTTGGATGTGAATCAAGCCAACGCTGAGAGATTTGTTAGGATTCTTGAGTTTCTGCAGCAATCAAGAATCAGACATGTTCTCACGGCTGACCCAGTTATCTATCTGACTTTCTTAAGTCAATTCTGGGCATCTGCAACATTGTTACCTAACGCTGAGAGATTTGTTAGGATTCTTGAGTTTCTGCAGCAATCAAGAATCAGACATGTTCTCACGGCTGACCCAGTTATCTATCTGACTTTCTTAAGTCAATTCTGGGCATCTGCAACATTGTTACCAGGTGTTGTCCCAAGCATTGAAGCGAGGGTGAACAATCAGACCTTCTAGTTCACTGCCTCTGACTTGATTGGTATTCTCGACTTGGGAACTGAAGACCAAGAGGGAGGAGTGAATGGTCCAACCACATATCCCCAAGCACTTAGATTAGGAGCATTCAGAAGAATGGGGTATGTTGGTCCTGCAAATCGAAACACATTTCAGAAGAATTGTTTGATGGGCAGATGGAAATTCTTTTCACATGTGATTCTTGTTGCTTTGAGCAATAAGAAGTCGGGTTACGATTCATTGAATGTCGAAACCCAATCACAAGTGATTTCTTTGGTGCTGAACAAGCCTTATAGCTTCTCTCGTTATATCTTTAATGAGATGTGTAGGCAGATAAGGGCGAGGGATGATGAGAGATTCTTGATGTATCCGAGGTTCGTGATGCTGATCATTAATGCTCGACTACCCAATCTTGTTCCGGAGGGTCCTACTGAATCGGTGACGACAATGCCTAATCGTATCTTTAATGAGATGTGTAGGCAGATAAGGGCGAGGGATGATGAGAGATTCTTGATGTATCCGAGGTTCGTGATGCTGATCATTAATGCTCGACTACCCAATCTTGTTCCGGAGGGTCCTACTGAATCGGTGACGACAATGCCTAATCGTATCTTTAATGATAGTGTAGGCAGATAAGGGCGAGGGATGATGAGAGATTCTTGATGTATCCGAGGTTCTTGATGCTGAAGGCGATGTTGCTGCTGCTCCACAGCCAGTCCCTCCACAACCTCCAGTGGCACAAGTGATACAACCACAACAGCAACAACAACAGCAACCAGAACAACCACCTCCAGCTGCAGCAGAGGCTCCTCAAGAGTTGTTGATCCAGGAAGAGGCTGCTCAAGCAAATCCTGAGATCGTTGTTGAACAAGTTAATGCACATAACCAAGAAATCAACATGGATGTTGACGATAGAGGTTTGGGTGCAGAGCACGTCGACGATATGGTTATAGATAACCAAGACGACGCTGTTGATGACATTGGAGGAGATGTCAATCAAGGTGAAGGAGGAAACGGGGATGATGATGGAGATGATGACGGGGATGATGGTCAAGATAATGTTGCTGGCAGAGTACCCATAGGTCAAGGTGTTGGTAATACTTCTGCAGCAGTGGATCTCCCCATGGCCGAAGCTGATTCCCGACCAATTGTAGAAGAAGAAGATCCCTCTGGGTCGGGGCGAAGTCTCAGCAGAAAGAGACAACGTCAGGACGCCGAGGTGTCTAATGTAAATGAGTCTCTCGGGCTCATTGCGGAGACATATTCTTCAGAGGTGGAAGAGACAAGACAAGATTTGGATGAACCGACACCAAGTGTTCAAGAGCCTGTGCAGGACTTAACGGAAGCTATGACTGAAGGACCTCTCCATCCTGAGGATAGAGGTAAGGGATTGATGGGTGCACCTTCCTCGAGTTCATCAGCACCATCAACTCCTCAAGTTCATGTTAGTCCGCCTGTCATCAAACCAGTTATAGTATCACTGGTTAATACAGAAGATGACCAGTCACCTCCGAAAGTAATCAGACTTTTGGGAATCAAGATTGGAGATAGACCAGTCTTGATGACTGCAAGGCCTCGCAGCTCTACAATCACACCAATCATGTCTTCGTCAATGAGTCCACCGTCTACAACAAGACCATCAGTGACTTCCTCACAGCAAGGAGCTGCTCAGATTAACAAGGAGAGAGTATCCAAGTTAGCTGAGGACATCCAGTGGATGAGAGCTCTAGTTGCCAGCTTGTTTGACAAGCTTAAAGGAAAAGAAGAGTCACACCGTAGAGATGCTGACCTCATAAGACAAAGTCACCTAGAGCTGGAGAATAGCCAGTATGACCTGCAAGAAGCCCAAGAAGCAACAATCAATTCTGTCACTGGGATTGTTGATTCCATTGGGGTGCACCACAAATTGCTGAAAGGTCAGGCTAAGCATCTTGAGAGCTTAGGTAAGAGGTCTGCTGAGCTGCATAACAAGATCAAAAATCTTGAATCTCAGGGGGAGAAGTCTGGATGCAAGGATGACACTCTCAAACATCATCGAAGGGATGATGAGGATGAGGATCCAAGCGGTTCCAAACAACAGGAGGAGATTCAGAGATTTCAGGGCTCAAATGTCAATGTAGCTCAGGGGGAGCAAGGTCAGCAAGGTCAATCTGGCCAAGCTGGTGCTCCTTCATCTAATCCACCGGCCGTAGAGGAAGTGGCTGGTATCCAGGAACAACCGACTGGAGGAGTAGGAGTCGGCATTCAGGTCAGACCAACTGCTGAGGAAGAAGTTGGGAGTGAACTCCTGGACGATATTGCTGCGTACTTCAATTTTGATGAGTATGGGAGCATGTTTGAAGATCCATCTGTTTCTTCAGCTCAAGACAAGTGTTCATATCTTAAGGCAATGCTTGATCTACTTGATCCAAAAGTAAAGGGATCAAATGAGCTATCTCTACAAACAACTGTTTTAGAGGGCAAGGTTGGGGTAGAAAATCAATCAGAGTTAGACTCAAATCGGGAGTTGGGTACTACTGAGGTGATTGAGAAGAAGAGCAGGATTCCAGTGGAGGCAACACCTGAAGTTCCTGATGACAGGGTTTTTGGCCAGCACTTAGGATGACAAACGAAGACTTGAAGGTTACATCTAGATGCTAGTGTCAAGGGAGAGACTGTTGGTGCATGTTTCTCGGTGACAAAAGCATTCTAGATGTGTGATGTATATTTACATATATTCAAGTCTTATAATTTATCTTGTAATTACCGTTTGTCAATAATATTACCTTGGCATATATTGTTGATCATATTGGGATCCATTTATGTTTATATGTGTGTTTATTATTTTTGTTTTGCAGGTTCTAGACATTACATGTAAAGAGTCATTAAATTAATATTGTTTCTGCGTTTAACAGCAGTTGAAATATTAACTTAATGTACTTCCAAATGGAAGTTAAGTTAATTGTGTTTCTGCGTATTAACAACAGGAGGAGATTCAGAGATTTCAGGGCTCAAATGTCAATGTAGCTCAGGGGGAGCAAGGTCAGCAAGGTCAATCTGGCCAAGCTGGTGCTCCTTCATCTAATCCACCGGCCGTAGAGGAAGTGGCTGGTATCCAGGAACAACCGACTGGAGGAGTAGGAGTCGGCATTCAGGTCAGACCAACTGCCGAGGAAGAAGTTGGGAGTGAACTCCTGGACGATATTGCTGCGTACTTCAATTTTGATGAGTATGGGAGCATGTTTGAAGATCCATCTGTTTCTTCAGCTCAAGACAAGTGTTCATATCTTAAGGCAATGCTTGATCTACTTGATCCAAAAGTAAAGGGATCAAATGAGCTATCTCTACAAACAACTGTTTTAGAGGGCAAGGTTGGGGTAGAAAATCAATCAGAGTTAGACTCAAATCGGGAGTTGGGTACTACTGAGGTGATTGAGAAGAAGAGCAGGATTCCAGTGGAGGCAACACCTGAAGTTCCTGATGACAGGGTTTTTGGCCAGCACTTAGGATGACAAACGAAGACTTGAAGGTTACATCTAGATGCTAGTGTCAAGGGACAGACTGTTGGTGCATGTTTCTCGGTGACAAAAGCATTCTAGATGTGTGATGTATATTTACATATATTCAAGTCTTATAATTTATCTTGTAATTACCGTTTGTCAATAATATTACCTTGGCATATATTGTTGATCATATTGGGATCCATTTATGTTTATATGTGTGTTTATTATTTTTGTTTTGCAGGTTCTAGACATTACATGTAAAGAGTCATTAAATTAATATTGTTTCTGCGTTTAACAGCAGTTGAAATATTAACTTAATGTACTTCCAAATGGAAGTTAAGTTAATTGTGTTTCTGCGTATTAACAACAGGAGAAACATTAACTTAATGAATACTTCCAATAGGTAATATAGATAATGTTGTTTCTGCGTATTCACAGCAGTAGAAGCATTAACTTAATGAATACTTCCAATAGGTAATATAGCTAATGTTGGTTCTGCGTATATTTACAACAGTATAAACATTGGCTGAGTTAATGTTGGTTCTGCGTCTTGACAACAGTTGAAACATTAACTCAAATATTCCTAAGTGTTATTTGAGGGTTCTTGGGAACAAGCAAAATATTTGCTTGTGGAAAGAACACTCAAATGGTCATTTGAGAGTTTATGAGGAACAAGCAAAAGTTTGCTTGTTCATAAGAACTCTCAAATGGTTTGAGAGTTTCTGTGGAAACAAGCAAAAGCATGCTTGTCCATACGAACTCTCAAACAGTTTGTGTGTTCTGGGAAACACACAAACAGGCCAAAACCCTAATGGGCTTGACATGAGAACACTCAAATCCATTGGATTTGAGAGTTCTTGTCACTGGCCTATAAATAGAGGTGTGTGTCATGCGTGTTTCTGAACAAGAGTGTAGAGAGAGAAACGAGCAAAACCTAGAGAGAGAAACCCAAAAACACGCACGGGTCGATCTTGTGGGTAGTACTCGACTCACGCACAACACACACCCGGTTTGGACGGCTCGTAGACTTAGATTACCACGTTGGTTGGTAAAGTTTGTCCGGAGAGCCGTTTCACTATTGTAACCAAACACGAGTGTTTATATTCACGCAAAGATATATATAGTGATATATATATATCTATAAAATATATATAATATATACCGTATATATATATATATATATATATATATATATATATATATATATATATATATATATATATATATATATATATATATATATATATATATATATATATATATATATATATATATATATATATATATATATATATATATATATATATATATATATATATATATATATATATATATATATATATATATATATATATATATATATATATATATATATATATATATATATATATATATATATATATATATATATATATATATATATATATATATATATATATATATATATATATATATATATATATATATATATATATATATATATATATATATATATATATATATATATATATATATATATATATATATATATATATATATATATATATATATATATATATATATATATATATATATATATATATATATATATATATATATATATATATATATATATATATATATATATATATATATATATATATATATATATATATATATATATATATATATATATATATATATATATATATATATATATATATATATATATATATATATATATATATATATATATATATATATATATATATATATATATATATATATATATATATATATATATATATATATATATATATATATATATATATATATATATATATATATATATATATATATATATATATATATATATATATATATATATATATATATATATATATATATATATATATATATATATATATATATATATATATATATATATATATATATATATATATATATATATATATATATATATATATATATATATATATATATATATATATATATATATATATATATATATATATATATATATATATATATATATATATATATATATATATATATATATATATATATATATATATATATATATAATATCTCTTTATAATTGGAAAGATATATAAAACAATTATGATTTCAATTAAATAATCTCTATTCAATTTTGAGATATCTTAATACAATCAAAATAATATAAAACAATTTAACTAAAATTTACGAGTATTTTCTTTTACCAAATATGGCCCAACAAATAAAACATCATAAAAGAAGAATATAGTCTACCAACAATTTAATGGACTCAGCTTTCTACAATTTAACTAAAAAAACATGCAGAAATTACCTGAATCGCCATGTTAAATTTTTTATTAAGTGAGGAAATGAAAGTAAGTAAGAGAGGGTGTAAAACTAAAGTTAGTAATACAATAAATATTCTTCACTTACTTATTATTATCTGAAATTTTATTCTATTATGTGTCATCATCTCATTAGTTTGCTAACTTTGATTTTCAAACCGGTGTACAATTTACATAAAATATATTTATAAAAGTAATTAAGATTAGATAATAGATTTTTCTATATGTAACAAAGATACGCACATATTAAATTTTAAAATTATAACATTTTAAATTAATTTACTTTATACAAGGGTTTTAATATATTGTGTCTGATTTTATAATATCAATTTGTTTAGATCGTCCAGGATTAACACTGAATATGTATTAAATAATTAAGATTAAAATCAGCTTGGACGTTATGTATGCTCATCTTCTAAATTTATATCAATTGTATTTCATAGGTTGTTAGGATATTTACATTCTTTGTATTATCTTGGTTCCGCAACAACCTTGTAATTTGTTTAACATCAATAAATAAATTACACATTGAAAATTACAAATTATCTCATCAAGTTACTTTACAAGTTATTTGTATTATTGCATTGTTCTTTACTTATTGTCATTTACATAAGTAATCTATCTAGAACTTGGTATATACACACTGCAACTGGTCGTCTCCAGTTCAATGCATATATTGCAAAGTAACTCCACCATCGACATAGAGGTGTCTTCAGTAGTACCATCTATTGAGTTGGGACTTACACAGTTTGTATAAGTTTGATCTTAAGTTGTATTAATTGTTTCTGAAAGTGAAAATTAAAAGGAGAATTAATAAAAAAAAATAATTAATTGATGTTGTAACGGCAATACAGGCTGTGTAGGATACTTTCATGAGATGTGTCGATGAGAGATTAGTCAAATAAGGGATTATAGATTATAGATAAATATATTTTATAAAAAAATCATAATAATATTTTATAATTAATAATCGTTATATATCAATTTTACAAAATAAAATACCAATTTGTGATATATTTATATTTATATACATATTAAAATATTTTATACCCATTAATATTCGTTATATATCAATTTTACAAAATAAAATACCAATTTGTGATATATTTATATTTATATACATATTAAAATATTTTATACCCACTTTCTATATTACTTCACATTTTTACACTTGCAGTCACCAGTTGCATCTGGAGACCAGTGAAACTGGTGACCAAGAAGATTTGTCCAGAAATATATTGAAGTCTAGTTGCACCGTACAGTCAACGCAACTGAAGACTTCCTCCAGTTGAGAACTGACCAAGTTGAAGAATCATTCCAGTTGAAGTCGAAGACAACAAATGGAAGATAGAGAATGGCAATGGCAGCGAAGCCCAGTTGACATTCTAGTCAGTTACAAACTGGAGACCATCAGTGGAAAGCCCTTACAAAGCTTTACACTGATTATGAGGAATTGACTTGTATGCTTTATGTACCTTTACCCGGATAATAAGCCTTATCTTATTATTTAAGTAATAAAAGGTACATAAAGGTGGTTATGTAAAGTTGCTTTATCATGCGACATTACACTGCTTTTTAAGGAATTAAATGCTATTCCTTAAATGCTCTCAACCACATTTGTACGGCTAAAGTTAACATCCCAATGTTAACTTTGCCTATAAATACAGCACAACAAGAATATTAAGTGTTTTGAAATCAAAAAGTGAAAAACATACAAACACTTCACACTTTGCAAACCTGCAATATTCTTGGTGAACTTGTGCAATATTCTCTCAATCGCTAAAAGGAACATTTCACAACTTTAAGTGTTTCGATTGTCTTGAGAAATTCCGAGTGTAGATCAATTGTATTTCATAGGTTGTTAGGATATTTACATTCTTTGTATTATCTTGGTTCCGCAACAACCTTGTAATTTGTTTAACATCAATAAATAAATTACACATTGAAAATTACATATTATCTCATCAAGTTACTTTACAAGTTATTTGTATTATTGCATTGTTCTTTACTTATTGTCATTTACATAAGTAATCTATCTAGAACTTGGTATATACACACTGCAACTGGTCGTCTCCAGTTCAATGCATATATTGCAAAGTAACTCCACCATCGACATAGAGGTGACTTCAGTAGTACCATCTATTGAGTTGGGACTTACACAGTTTGTATAAGTTTGATCTTAAGTTGTATTAATTGTTTCTGAAAGTGAAAATTAAAAGGAGAATTAATAAAAAAAAATAATTAATTGATGTTGTAACGGCAATACAGGCTGTGTAGGATACTTTCATGAGATGTGTCGATGAGAGATTAGTCAAATAAGGGATTATAGATTATAGATAAATATATTTTACAAAAAGATTAGTCAAAGAATTGGTTTAAATATAAAATAAACCCTTATACAAGTTTACAGACATCCAATTTAATTTAAACAAACAACTTGACATCCAATCTGGATAATTTAATTGTTCATCCATATTGAAATCATATGAATTTCTTCAGATGCATATGTTCCTTTCTTTAACCTATTTGTCCTTTCATTATTCATTCTATGTTTACCACATAACTTTCCTGTCTGAAACAAGAATTAGATTAATCATAAAAGGTGCCATTAATTGAAATCATATGAATTTATTCAGAATTGAATAAAATTTTTCCCCTCTTTACATCAAGCAAGAGGTTTACATTTTAAAAAGATAAAAATATACATTTTATTTTGATCCGACTCGACTACTTCATCTTGAAAAGAACCACCATATGTTTCTTGATGTTTTGACCCCATCGTTTTAAAATATCATTAATAATGACATCCAATTTTCATAGATATTGGAAATATTTATGGTGTTGTAATTTCACTCATGAACACCAATTTCCAAGATTATATGCTTTTTTTGGTCAAAAACAAGATATTGTATATGATAAAAGATGATAGATTACTTACTGTATAAGATTTGACATAACAATACGAGTTGTTCCTTCGATTTGGTTTTCTTGGTTTGAAATTTTCAATTTGACTTTCTTGACTTATAGTAAATTCAAGGTTACACATCATAAGACCAAATAATTTAATCTATAAGCCCAAATTTTATTCACAGTTTGTACATAATTTAAGCCCAATAAAACGCAATAAAATAATCTGATTGTTAAAAAATTAGGTTTTTATTTTACAGGTGTCATCCGTTTTCTTCTATTTTTAATTTTTGTCCTATATAAACCTTCTTTGCAATTAGATTCATTCATTTTTAACCCTCCATCCTCAGTAAATATAAAATTCTCGATAGATCTATATTTTTAAAAGATTTTAACAATTTTAAGAATGGAATTTGATTTTATTATATTTACATTTATCGATTAAATATACTACCATGATTTCACCGTTTAAAGCATGTAAGTATTTTTTTTCCTGTTTTATAATATTCTGTTTATGTTATTTTTTTACAATATGTTGTTATTATTTTAATATGTAAAACCTTATTTTCTAAATCTTTTTACTAATCATTTAATAAATTATATAGATCTTATTTGTAAATATAATATTTTTACGTTTTTATTCTTTATTATCTTAAGCCATTATTTTTTCTTATATGTGATTAATACTGTATTATTGTTTTTATAGAATCAACTATTAAAGAGATAATGCCAATCATTGTTTTCTCTAATGCTTCATCAATATGTAAGTATTATTTTCTGTTATCTTTAATCACCATTCTTCTTTTCATAATATACTACAATTAATGGTTGTTTATAGATTCACATATTTTATTGTTGGTATCAGTTTTATTTATTCTATATATTTTCTTTAGAATTTAGTATATAAAATTTTGTATATTTGTATTCTATGAGTTCTGCAAATAATTTTTCTTACAATCTCGGTTGAGCCGTGGAGCAAATAATTTCTTTGTACCGAGAACTGCATTTACAATATATTTTGCAGTTATTATTCATGTGTCCAACTAATTTTAACAGTTCCTTACAATTTCCAGGGAGTCTATAAAACTGTCAATCTATGAGAACCTTCTCCATTTGTTAACTTAAAGATTTTATGTATTTTCAAAATGGTTTGTATCATCCTTTGTAATGCAATAACGTTTTGAAAAAATGGGTTGGACATATGGTAGTTAAAAAAACTTTTATTTGTTTAGTAATCAGTATTCCTTTCCTACAGCAGGGACAACAACTCCTTATAAAGGGTTCAACTTCTCAATTTAGCATAATTTGTATTCAAGGCTTCAAAGTGAAAGAGTGTTGCACCAATTCTTGAAGCTATAGTTAAGAAACACAGTGAAATTAATTTTTGTTGCTTGGCATTATTTTTCCTGCAGAATGGCTTTCTTCTCATTAGTAACTTGTTGCCTGAATTTTGGAGTTCAATATGGTTACTGCAATTTGGTTTACCTAATTTCCTATGTAACTTAACTATCATATTGGATTGTCAGTTTTGAAGAATGATCAATCAGTGCGTGAACTATGTTTATGTTTTATGATGAATTAAATATTGCTACTGTTATTTTTTTTCCTGATGGATTCAACATTATATAACCAACTGATAGTATGTTTTTGTTAGTAAATCTCTATAATATTGTTATTTTAATCTTATGTGTTTCAATAGTTCATCAGAAATTGATATAAGATTATAATATAAGTTTCAAAACTAATTCGAAAATCAACATACATAGAAATTCCATTTTAGAACTGGTAATTAAATTCTTAGTTTATTTTCAAAAGAAGTGTTTAAAGAAAATAAACAGTTCCATTATACCAATTGTCACTTTAGTTTATAGAGCTAATGTTATATGTCTTAGTCATGATACATAATTTGGGTTAAAAGTTATCAAATGAAAATGCAACTATATGCTAAACCCATTAGCTCAATGTGTAGGTGTAGGTGAAGATGTGCTCTAAGGGATAGCTCTTTGTATTCAAATCCAGAATCTTCTTATCGATACGTTTCAGAACCAATATTATTTGTTTAAATTAAAAAATCATAATAATTTCAAACTGACTTATATATAAAACTGATCTAACTAAATGAATTGAATTAAACTTATTCTATTATTATAATCATAATATTTTAAAACTGACTTATTTAATTCGAAACGGTGAAAATTGCATAAACTTTATACAATGCATAGTTTCTTTATCTATTTTTTACAATATAAAATATTATTAGTATATTATTTTTCCAAAAACAAACTGAATGTTTTAAGATTTCGAAATTAAAAATATTAATCGTCCAACCAAACTTAATATCATTATTATCTTTCAGATTGTAAATTGATTTGCCATTTCAAATATGAGATTAATTGTAGTCAGATTGAAAGAAAAAAAATACGGATGAATGAATTTAGTTATATTAAAAGGAATGGCATTAGTAAGGAAAAATATTACTCCTACTAATTTAATGTCTCATGACATCAGAATAAATTTTTTTAAAGTGATTTCGAATTGTTAACTAAATCATAAAAATCATATTAAAATATTAAATTGTTTTATTTGCAAACGAAACGATGTGTCGGTTATTTATGTGTATGAAACGTTTCTTTGAAGTTTCTTTATCTATTTTTTACAATATAAAATATTATTAGTATATTATTTTTCCAAAAACAAACTGAATGTTTTAAGATTTCGAAATTAAAAATATTAATCGTCCAACCAAACTTAATATCATTATATTATATCCTCTATTAAATTTTTTACTTTTTTATATACACATCCTTTTTTTATATTTTTATTTTTTTTCTTTATTCTAACAAAGCCTTAAAAATGAAAATTTGGGTATTAAGGTTCCTTAAAGAATCGCTATTAAGGTTGAAAATACAACAAAAACAATCAAAAATAGTTGCAAAACAAATTTTAACGAAGGCAAAAAGTGGACACCGTGTTTATATGAAGAAAAAAAGAGAATTCTTGTGTAATGGCATTCAAGAATCATGTGGTCCATCTTTTAAAGAGTCATCTATGATCAAACAGAAGAAAGTTCTATAAAGCATGAAATAATATCAATACTAAATCATAAAAATCATATTAAAATATTAAATTGTTTTATTTGCAAACGAAACGATGTGTCGGTTATTTATGTGTATGAAACGTTTCTTTGAAGTTTCTTTATCTATTTTTTACAATATAAAATATTAAATTGTTTTATTTGCAAACGAAACGATGTGTCGGTTATTTATGTGTATGAAACGTTTCTTTGAAGTTTCTTAGTCAATTTGTGAGACTATAAAAGATAACCGTCCAACCACCTTTAATATCATTATATTATATCTTCTTTTAAATTTTTTACTTTTTTATATACAGATCCTTTTTTTATATTTTTATTTTTTTTCTTTATTCTAACAAAGCCTTAAAAATGAAAATTTGGGTATTAAGGTTCCTTAAAGAATCGCTATTAAGGTTGAAAATACAACAAAAACAATCAACAATAGTTGCAAAACAAATTTTAACGAAGGCAAAAAGTGGACACCGTGTTTATATGAAGAAAAAAAGAGAATTCTTGTGTAATGGCATTCAAGAATCATGTGGTCCATCTTTTATCGTTAAAACAAGTGGAGGATCCCTGAAATTTGCTAGAACCTACACATGGAAACACATTCCTATCCAGGTAAATGAACTGAATACTGTTGCTGATTTGAAGATTTATATACAACAAAATGAAGGGATACCTATGGATTGTCAGAGGATTATATTTTCAGGAAAGTGTCTTGATGATCGTAGTTCATTGGCTGATTGTAATGTAAAAAATTATAGTGTATTACATCTCGTATGTAAGATTTAGTTTTATATAATTGATTTAAGGTTAAAACATTATTGCTTTTCTTTGGGGAATAATTTTTTTATTTACAGTGTTAAATTCAACTTAAATTCTTTGAGTTGGTAAATATTAAAAATTAAAATTAAAAATTTGAATTATATAGAATTAAATGTTTTGGTTATTAATAATAAATTATTAGATTACTTAAATCAGATTGCACTATGCATGTTTTAGTAATATTGAAATATATTCTATATGTATTTTTCATATAATGATTAGATTACATTCCGTTTGCTCAATCTTTTAAAGAGTCATCTATGATCAAACAGAAGAAAGTTCGTAAAACATGAAATAATATCAATACTAAATCATATACTCATATTTTATTTACAAAAAACATTAGATTGAGCAGTTTTGATCTTCAAAAAAGAACAGATTGATTTATTACAAAATAAGACACTTATGACACATGATATATATGACAATATTTTTTCTATCATGAATAATAAACAATAAGAAATAGAAACGATAAAGTGGAATACATCACTATAAAATTCAAAACGTCAACAATAGAATTATGAAAGATATTATTGTAACACCCCAAGCCGAGGCTCGGAATATCACGGAAATCACATAGCACCAGGTGGGATTACAATAGAACCAACTAAATGCAATTAAGAATTCGGTGAATCCATTACAATGCAAAATAGACAACATAATACAACAGGAGCAAATAGCCATCAAAGTTAACAAAACCACATCCAAGGATGGCAAACGATCCTAAGTATAATGCAATCAGAAGGCCAATGAATCCTTGATCCATACAGTCCAAGTCCGGGTTCAACAGCAAGCTAAACAAATCAGTCAAACTCCATGCCTTGGAAGAACCTGATTACCTGAAAAGTGTACTAAGCATAGTCAACACAAGGTTGGTGAGTTCGTAGTAATGATTCATAAAGAACCAACAACAATAATCACAATATAAGAACAGAGGCTAGGCGTGACTTACAGCGAGCCTCTAAGCAACACAATATCGTCTCACAACACGATTACACAAGACAAGCAAAATGTGTAAATGAATGCACGAATGATATATGAATCAATGTAAGTGCCAAATGCATGAATAAGCAAACATGCCTATCCTATGCGTGATCTCCAGTCACTTATGCAACGATACCCTTCTGTCATTACCATGAACAAGGCTGTATCTCAAAATCATCGAGATATATATGTCTATATACTCGGGGTCACGTTCTACATCCAAAATGGGTGCATACATCTATGCACCAGGATGCCGGCAAATCCCCTGCCGAGGGTCCATCAACAATGTATGCAGTGCTTACAATCATATGTAAATGCATAATTCATAAACCGACGATCAATATACGATGAATATGAATCAATAATCAATATTCGCCAAACCTGAGTCATCAATCAATAATCGTCCAATCTTAACCCAATAATCAACATTCGACAACCATAAGCCATTAACCACAATTCAAACCAACTATACGTACATATACTTCAGAGGATTCTGCTTCCTTCGAGTCCCAGATGCTTATATATAGGGTCACCCGCAGCCTTCCCACCACATCTAAGACCCAATGAAGGCATAACCGACTTTCATGTATGTACGTCTATCCTATTATTACTAGATACTTAACAAACATAAACTAAGTCATTCAAACATGAAAACCGTCTCAACAATCCAATACTCGAACCAATTTAACCCAATCAAACGAAAGGAACTAACACATAAGTCTAACAACTAAGACCATCAATCAATGAATCAATAATTGCCAGTAAACAAGCAGGGTTTACACTTTTCAGCCCGAATCTCAAGCGAGTAGGGAGATACGAAACTCACCTTGTCCGGCAAAGAAGCTAGAATAAGATTACAAACGAGTAATAGGGTCCACACGTCCACAACCTATAATTATACATCATAATACCATAATGTCAACTCTACAGTCATAAACAAGTTGGTTTAGCACAATTAGGTCAAGTCACAAACCCTAAACGCCTTTTCAACTAAAACGAGTAGGAACAAGACGCATTCGACTCGACCTTTTTAGAAATGACAAAAGATTCATACAAAAGGAGTGTTACCACTAGAAACTAGACTCTCTTACGATTCCAACGATAGGTCATACGACTTGTTTGGACTTACGGATCAAAAGTTACGACCTTTCAAACTAAAACAGTTTTTGCTGCACTGGAGGAAAGGTGCGGCGCACCAATGATGAGGTGCGGCGCACCAAGCCAGGTGCGGCGCACCAAAGAGGGGTGCGGCGCACAAAGAGGAGGTGCGGCGCACCAAGCCAGAGGTGCGGCGCACCAAAGAGGAGGTGCGGCGCACAAAACGATCAGGGAACCCAGTCCAAGGTGCGGCGCACCAAAGAGGAGGTGCGGCGCACCAAAAGTGCGGCGCACCAAAGAGGAAGTGCGGCGCACCAAAGAGGAGGTGCGGCGCACCAAAGAGGAGGTGCGGCGCACAAAGAGGAGGTGCGGCGCACCAAAGAGGAGGTGCGGCGCACCAAAGAGGAGGTGCGGCGCACCAGAGGAGGTGCGGCGCACCAAAGAGGAGGTGCGGCGCACCAAAGAGAGGTGCGGCGCACCAAGAGGAGGTGCGGCGCACCAAAGAGGAGGTGCGGCGCACCATTGAGGGAGGTGCGGCGCACCAAGCCAAGTGCGGCGCACCAAAGAGGAGTGCGGCGCACAAAGACCTGGTGCGGCGCACCAAAGAGGAGGTGCGGCGCACAATAATCAGGGAACCCAGTCCAGGCTTTGGTGCGGCGCACCAAAGAGGAGGTGCGGCGCACAAAGAGGATGCGGCGCACCAGAGGAGTGCGGCGCACCAAGAGGAGTGCGGCGCACCAAGAGGAAGTGCGGCGCACCAAAGAGAGTGCGGCGCACAAAGAGAGTGCGGCGCACCAAAGAGGAGGTGCGGCGCACCAAAGCCAGAGGTGCGGCGCACCAAAGAGGAAGGTGCGGCGCACAAAAGATCAGGGCACCAAAGTCCAGGAGGTGCGGCGCACCAAAGAGGAGGTGCGGCGCACCAAAGAGGAGGTGCGGCGCACCAAATTGAGGTGCAGGCGCACCAAGAAAAGATGCGGCGCACCATTGAGGGAGTGCGGCGCACCAAGCCAAGTGCGGCGCACCAAAGAGGAAGTGCGGCGCACAAAACGATCAGGGAAACTAGTCCAGACTTTTGGTGCGGCGCACCAAAGAGGAGGTGCGGCGCACCAAAGAGGAGGTGCGGCGCACCAAAGAGGAGGTGCGGCGCACCAAAGAGGAGGTGCGGCGCACAAAGAGGAGGTGCGGCGCACCATTGAGGGGTGCGGCGCACCAAGCCAAGTGCGGCGCACCAAAGAGGAAGTGCGGCGCACCAAAACGAGTGCGGCGCACCAAAGAGAGGTGCGGCGCACCAAAGAGGAAGTGCGGCGCACAAAAGATGCGGCGCACCAAAGGAGGTGCGGCGCACCAAAGAGGAGGTGCGGCGCACCAAGAGGAGTGCGGCGCACCAAGAGGTGCGGCGCACCAAAGAGGAGGTGCGGCGCACAAATTGACCAGGGCCCAGTCCAGAGGTGCGGCGCACCAAGGAGGAGGTGCGGCGCACCAAAGAGAGATGCGGCGCACCATTGAGGGAGTGCGGCGCACCAAGCCAAGTGCGGCGCACCAAAGAGGAAGTGCGGCGCACAAAACGATCAGGGAAACTAGTCCAGGAGGTGCGGCGCACCAAAGAGGAGGTGCGGCGCACCAAAGAGGAGGTGCGGCGCACCAAAGAGGAGGTGCGGCGCACCAAGAGGAGGTGCGGCGCACCAAAGAGGAGGTGCGGCGCACCAAGAGGAGGTGCGGCGCACCAGAGGAGGTGCGGCGCAGAAAAGATGCGGCGCACCATTGAGGGAGTGCGGCGCACCAAGCCAAGTGCGGCGCACCAAAGAGGAAGTGCGGCGCACAAAACGATCAGGGAAACTAGTCCAGACTTTTGGTGCGGCGCACCAGAGGAGGTGCGGCGCACCAAATTGAGGAGGTGCGGCGCACCAAGGCCAGGTGCGGCGCACCAAAGAGGAGGTGCGGCGCACCAAATGAGAGGTGCGGCGCACCAAGAGGAGGTGCGGCGCACCAAAGAGGAGGTGCGGCGCACCAAAGAGGAGGTGCGGCGCACCAAAGAGGAGGTGCGGCGCACCAAGAGGAGGTGCGGCGCACCAAAGAGGAGGTGCGGCGCACCAAAGAGGAGGTGCGGCGCACCAAATTGAGGAGGTGCGGCGCACCAGAGGAGGTGCGGCGCACCAAAGAGGAGGTGCGGCGCACCAAAGAGGAGGTGCGGCGCACCAAAGAGGAGGTGCGGCGCACCAGAGGAGGTGCGGCGCACCAAGCCAAGGTGCGGCGCACCAAAGAGGAGTGCGGCGCACCAAAAGATCAGGGAACCCAGTCCAGGAGGTGCGGCGCACCAAAGAGGAGGTGCGGCGCACCAAAGAGGAGGTGCGGCGCACCAAAGAGGTGCGGCGCACCATTGAGGGAGGTGCGGCGCACCAAGCCAAGTGCGGCGCACCAAAGAGGAAGTGCGGCGCACAAAGACGAGTGCGGCGCACCAAAGCCAGGTGCGGCGCACCAAAGAGGAGGTGCGGCGCACAAAATGATCGGCGCACCAAAGTCCAGGAGGTGCGGCGCACCAAAGAGGAGGTGCGGCGCACCATTGAGGGAGATGCGGCGCACCATGCCAAGTGCGGCGCACCAAAGAGGAAGTGCGGCGCACAAAACGATCAGGGAACCCAGTCCTGGTTCTTGGTGCGGCGCACCAAAGAGGAGGTGCGGCGCACCAAAGAGGAGGTGCGGCGCACCAAAGAGGAGGTGCGGCGCACCAAAGATGCGGCGCACCAATTGAGGAGGTGCGGCGCACCAAGCCAAGTGCGGCGCACCAAAGAGGAAGTGCGGCGCACAAAGATCGAGGTGCGGCGCACCAAAGAGGAGGTGCGGCGCACCAAAGAGGAGGTGCGGCGCACCAAGAGGAGGTGCGGCGCACCAAGAGGAGGTGCGGCGCACCAAAGAGGAGGTGCGGCGCACCAAAGAGGAGTGCGGCGCACCAAGCCAGGTGCGGCGCACCAAAGAGGAGGTGCGGCACACAAATTGACAGGGATAAGGGGGGGGGGAAATGGGTCATGGGTGGCTGGTGGGTCATGGACTACCCACGGGCCGACCCGCTTCCCTACACAAATCACAACACAAAAGCTACACATTTAAATATCAACTAACCCATATTATCGACCCAAACATTCCACATTGCCATTTAACTCTCAAAACGACCCAATTAATTCATTAACTCAAATTGTTAGTCAAATTATACATAAAGTCAACGGGTCAAAATTCACGGATGTTACATTATTCCCCCGTTGAAAGAATTTCGTCCCGAAATTCAACAAAACCCTAAATATTAAATAAATGCGGATACTTAGACTTCATATGGTCTTCTCTCTCCCAAGTGAACTCGGCTCCACGTCTAGCGTTCCATCTTACCTTCACAATGGTGTAGCGCTTCTTCTTGAGTCTCTTTTCTTGACGGTCCAAAATCTCTACCGGTTCTTCAACAAAGTTTAGGCTCGAATCAACCCTAATTTCGTCCATAGGCACATGATGTGTAGGATCCGCCAAACACTTGCGCAAATTACAAATATGAAACACATCATGCACCCCACTAAGCTCTTGAGGCAATTCTAGCCGATAAGCAACCTTCCCAACCCGTTCAAGAATCTTGAAAGGACCAATATACCTTGGCGCAAGTTTTCCCCGCTTCACAAAACGTACAACACCCTTCCAAGGTGATACCTTCAAGAGTACATAATCACCAACTTCAAACTCCAACGGTCTTCGCCTCACATCGGCATACTTCTTTTGACGTTCACGGGCCAACTGCAACTTCTCCTTAATTTGAGATATTACCTTGGTTGTTTCAATCACAATTTCTGGCCCGATAAGTTGACTCTCTCCAATTTCCGCCCAAGCTAAAGGAGAACGACATACCCTACCATATAATGCTTTAAAGGGTGCCATTTGAATGGTAGCATGATAGCTATTGTTGTATGAAAATTCTACTAGCGGCAAATGGTCTTCCCAACTCCCACCAAAATCGATTGCACACGCCTTTAACATGTCTTCAAGTGTTTGAATGGTTCTCTCGGTTTGTCCATCCGTTTGAGGGTGAAACGCCGTGCTCATGTCGAGTCGAGTACCCATGGCTTTTTGAAAGGCTTCCCAAAATTTAGATTTAAAACGGGCATCCCTATCCGAAATAATAGAAATCGGCACTCCATGCTTAGATATTACTTCCTTGATGTACAATCGAACCAAAGTGTCAAATTTATCGGTTTCACGAATGGCTAAAAAGTGAGCCAATTTCGTTAACCGATCTACTATCACCCAAATCGTGTCACGGCCGCTTCTTGTCTTCGGTAGTTTAGTAATGAAGTCCATTGAAATATGTTCCCACTTCCATTCGGGCATTACCGGTTGCACCAACAAACCGGGTGGCTTCTTGTGATCGGCCTTAACTTGTAAGCAAGTAAGACACTCACTCACATACTTAGCCACATCACGCTTCATGCCCGGCCACCAATACAAGTCTTTCAAATCAAAGTACATCTTATCCGACCCAGGATGGACCGAATAAGGCGATTGATGAGCTTCATTCATAATAAGCGCTCTTAAGTTACCGAAGATAGGAATCCAAAGTCTTTCAACCATGTATAGTCCATTATCATTCTTTCGGTCAAATAGTTGTTCCATACCGTCTAGGCTTTCGTCTCCAAAGTTTTCTGGTAGGGTGGCTTGAACTTGGGCTTCAATGATCCGATCACGAATATTTGGCCCTACCGTGAGGCTCATAGCTCTAGCCCGTCTTGGCTTCACTCTCTCTTTTCGGCTCAAGGCATCGGCCACTACATTTGCCTTGCCCGGGTGATAACGGATGTCACAATCATAATCACTAAATAGTTCTAACCAACGCCTTTGCCTCATATTCAATTCATTTTGGTTAAAGATGTGTTGGAGACTCTTGTGATCGGTATAAATCACACATTTGGTGCCATAGAGATAATGCCTCCAACACTTCAAAGCAAACACAACCGCTCCCAATTCCAAATTATGTGTCGGGTAGTTCTTCTCATGCACCTTCAATTGACGAGAGGCATAAGCAATGACTTTACCCCTTTGCATAAGAACACAACCCAACCCTTGCCCCGAAGCATCACAATAAACCACAAAATCTTCGATCCCATCCGGAAGTGTCAAAATAGGAGCATCACATAGCATATCCTTAAGTGTTTGGAAGGCGTTCTCTTGTCTTTCGCCCCATTCAAAATTTCTCTCCTTTTGAGTCAAGAGGGTGAGTGGTTGTGCAATACGGGAGAAATTTTCAATAAATCTTCTATAGTAACCCGCCAATCCAAGGAATTGACGGATCTCGGATGGCGTTTCGGGTCTTCTCCAGTTCTTGACCGCTTCAATCTTGTTTGGGTCCACATGGATACCATCCTTGCTCACTACGTGACCAAGGAAGTGGACCTCTTCCAACCAAAACTCACACTTGGAAAATTTCGCATACAACTTCTCCTTCCTTAGTAATTCAAGCACTTCACGTAAGTGCTTAACATGCTCCTCCTTTGTCTTCGAGTATACAAGTATGTCATCAATGAACACAATAACGGACTTGTCCAAGTACGGTTGACACACCCGGTTCATCAAGTCCATGAACACCGCCGGTGCATTAGTCAACCCAAAAGGCATTACGGTGAATTCAAAATGACCCTACCTTGTGCGAAAAGCCGTTTTGGGGATGTCATCTTCATGTACCCGGAGTTGATGATAACCCGAGCAAAGATCGATTTTTGAGAAGTGCTTAGCTCCTTGAAGTTGATCAAACAAGTCATCAATTCTAGGGAGAGGATACCGGTTCTTCACTGTGAGCTTGTTTAATTCTCGGTAGTCGATACACATTCTGAAGGACCCATCTTTCTTTTTTTACGAAGAGAACAGGAGCACCCCAAGGAGATTGACTAGGGCGAATGAAACCCTTCTCTTGGAGTTCCTTGAGTTGAGCTTGTAATTCTTGCATTTCGGTTAAAGCTAGTCTATATGGGGCTTTTGCTACTGGTGCGGCTTCGGGAATAAGATTAATACGAAAATCAAGTTCACGGGTCGGAGGTAACCCCGGTAAGTCATCCGGAAAAACATCGGGAAAATCACAAACGATAGGGACGGTCTTCAATTCTACCTTTGAGATGGTAGCACTAAAGACTTTAGAAGTCGAGGAATCGGAGGTTTCACCTTGAACCCTAAGAATTTTACCGTTAGCCAAAGGTATCTTAACAACTCTCTCGCCACAATCAATGGTTGCATTCACCGCCGTCAACCAATCCATACCCACTATAATATCAAAACTACCAATGTCAAGAGGCATAAGGTCAATGAAGAAGTCGACATCTTCTAAAGTCAAGACACATTCCCGAAGTATTTGACTAATTCTAGTTAGTGACCCATTTACCATTTCAATGTCAAGCACATAGTTTTGAGCACATGGATGCACATCAATCAAAGGAACAAAGTTAGAAGACACGAGGCTAAAATCGGCCCCGGAATCAAATAGAACGGTGGCATAGAGACCATTAAGGAGAAAAGTACCTGCTACAACGTTGGGATCATTGCGGGCTTCATTTACATTGGCCGCAAAGGCTCGGCCGCGTGGTTGCACTTGATGGCCTTGTTGTCCCCGGTTTTGATTAGGCCCGACCATTTGTAGTTGATTGGGGTGAACGACTACTTGAACTTGTTGTCCCACCCATCGAGGACAATTATTACGGTAGTGGTCACGGCTACCACATTCAAAACATTCGCCTCTTCTTTGGTTACCTTGAGGAGGAACGGCCCGAACGGGAGCCACATTCATTGGACCCGCCCTTGGAGCTCTACAATTTCTAGCTTCGTGCCAGAGTTGATTGCAATTAAAGCATGCTCCACATTGGTTATTGGCGGGATGATGCCTGTTACATCTCCCACAGAAAGGATGAGGCCCAAAATAAGCCTTCTTAGCCGGTTCCACCGCCGCCATCACCCTACCCCTATTAGCATTTCTAGGGTCAAACTTTCCCATCTTCTTTACCCCACTCGACTCTCCCACTTCTTTCCTCTTGTTCGTTGAGGACTTGCTCAAAACACCACTCCTCAACAAATCTTCAGTCACACTCCCGGCTTGGTTAACCGCATTAGTCAAAGAAGTAGGCATGTTAGAGTTTACATATGATCGGACTTGAGGATTCAAGCCCAATACGAACTTTTGGATGGCCTGTGACTCGGTACCCACCAAGTGAGGAATGAGGGTGGACAACTCTTGAAATCGTCTCACATAGCCCTTGTAGTCGGCTCCCTCCATGTTGAGATTTGTAAATTCAATGGTTAAGTTTTGTAGTTCATACGGAGGACAAAACTTTGCTTTTACTTTGTTCATGAAGTCGATCCACTCCAAGTTATGAGTCCGTCCCAAGGTTATTTCTTGGTTCCACCAACTCAAGGCGTCATGCCTAAACATGCCGGATGCATAGGAAATCCGGTCATCATAGGTGCAATGACTCCTTTCAATCACCGCCTCTATCGCTTCAAACCACCTTATACATTCCGTGGGACCCCCTTTCCCATCGAACTCCGGTGCCCCACAACTTTTAAAATCTTTAAATATACACCCTTGGCGGTATCCGCCATACTGATTATTCATGGGCATACCAATACCAACTCCCACCGGTCCCTCTTCTTCATCCTCTACGGCATGAGGTTGAGCATTTTCATTATTTTCGTTTTCTGGAGCTTCGTTGTCTTGAGCCACATTATTTTGCCCAAGACTTGCGGTGACTTGAGCAATGATGGTTGGCATGATGCCGGCGACTGTTTGAGCAATTACCTCAGCCAAGTTTGGCTCAGGAGCTCTACCACGACCCTACCACGGCCCCTACCACGACCTCTACCACGGCCCCTACCTCCTTGTATTTCCGGTTGAGCTTCCGGTTGAGGTTCTTCCTCTTCAGCCCTATAGTTCATTCGGACTCTCCTTGGTCTCTCCATTTCTATAAAACAAGTGACACGTTGACCCGAGAGTTAGTCTCAAATGCTCACATGTTAGCCACACAAGTAGTCAATGCTCTCAAACCGATACTACATACTCATTTCATATCGTTAAGTTAAAGCAAGAGTGTTAGCATCATAAGGGATTTTTACATATCATAACATCAAGTAATCATGCTCATTACGTCATGCAATCAACAACTAACACGAATGATTCAAAGTATAATCCGAATTCGATATGCTCTCTAGTTATTGACCGGGTATGTATACAAGGTGTACCAACGGCTAACCTTCCACCTAATCAACTTCCATTAATCATATCGGTTCCTTATCATACTTTAAGCCACACGTGCGCAATCCACGATGTCATGAACTTGCTATAATATCGGGTAACCATAAAAGAGTTGATCGGGTTCTTTTAGGGTTGCCACAATATTATACTAACTTAATGGCATCCTTTCATTTTGCCCTAAATCAACACATTAATTCCAACAATTTACAACAACAACCCACGTCAACTACAATTCACATTCATCACATTGAGTTCAAGTTTTCATACAATAGGTCTTAACTACGAACTCACACGGGGATTCACATAATTCACATTGCACACGAATTCCTAACCATGCATGCTATATGAAGAGTTTTTAATTTAAGCCGTAGTCTAGGTCAAACCGCCTAATTCTCTACGACCACGCATGGGCCACCATTCTGTAACACCCCAAGCCGAGGCTCGGAATATCACGGAAATCACATAGCACCAGGTGGGATTACAATAGAACCAACTAAATGCAATTAAGAATTCGGTGAATCCATTACAATGCAAAATAGACAACATAATACAACAGGAGCAAATAGCCATCAAAGTTAACAAAACCACATCCAAGGATGGCAAACGATCCTAAGTATAATGCAATCAGAAGGCCAATGAATCCTTGATCCATACAGTCCAAGTCCGGGTTCAACAGCAAGCTAAACAAATCAGTCAAACTCCATGCCTTGGAAGAACCTGATTACCTGAAAAGTGTACTAAGCATAGTCAACACAAGGTTGGTGAGTTCGTAGTAATGATTCATAAAGAACCAACAACAATAATCACAATATAAGAACAGAGGCTAGGCGTGACTTACAGCGAGCCTCTAAGCAACACAATATCGTCTCACAACACGATTACACAAGACAAGCAAAATGTGTAAATGAATGCACGAATGATATATGAATCAATGTAAGTGCCAAATGCATGAATAAGCAAACATGCCTATCCTATGCGTGATCTCCAGTCACTTATGCAACGATACCCTTCTGTCATTACCATGAACAAGGCTGTATCTCAAAATCATCGAGATATATATGTCTATATACTCGGGGTCACGTTCTACATCCAAAATGGGTGCATACATCTATGCACCAGGATGCCGGCAAATCCCCTGCCGAGGGTCCATCAACAATGTATGCAGTGCTTACAATCATATGTAAATGCATAATTCATAAACCGACGATCAATATACGATGAATATGAATCAATAATCAATATTCGCCAAACCTGAGTCATCAATCAATAATCGTCAATCTTAACCCAATAATCAACATTCGACAACCATAAGCCATTAACCACAATTCAAACCAACTATACGTACATATACTTCAGAGGATTCTGCTTCCTTCGAGTCCCAGATGCTTATATATAGGGTCACCCGCAGCCTTCCCACCACATCTAAGACCCAATGAAGGCATAACCGACTTTCATGTATGTACGTCTATCCTATTATTACTAGATACTTAACAAACATAAACTAAGTCATTCAAACATGAAAACCGTCTCAACAATCCAATACTCGAACCAATTTAACCCAATCAAACGAAAGGAACTAACACATAAGTCTAACAACTAAGACCATCAATCAATGAATCAATAATTGCCAGTAAACAAGCAGGGTTTACACTTTTCAGCCCGAATCTCAAGCGAGTAGGGAGATACGAAACTCACCTTGTCCGGCAAAGAAGCTAGAATAAGATTACAAACGAGTAATAGGGTCCACACGTCCACAACCTATAATTATACATCATAATACCATAATGTCAACTCTACAGTCATAAACAAGTTGGTTTAGCACAATTAGGTCAAGTCACAAACCCTAAACGCCTTTTCAACTAAAACGAGTAGGAACAAGACGCATTCGACTCGACCTTTTTAGAAATGACAAAAGATTCATACAAAAGGAGTGTTACCACTAGAAACTAGACTCTCTTACGATTCCAACGATAGGTCATACGACTTGTTTGGACTTACGGATCAAAAGTTACGACCTTTCAAACTAAAACAGTTTTTGCTGCACTGGAGGAAAGGTGCGGCGCACCATTGATGAGGTGCGGCGCACCAAGCCAGGTGCGGCGCACCAAAGAGGAGGTGCGGCGCACAAAGAGAGGTGCGGCGCACCAAGCCAGGTGCGGCGCACCAAGAGGTGCGGCGCACCAAGCCAGGTGCGGCGCACCAAAGAGGAGGTGCGGCGCACCAAATCGCCAGGTGCCCACCAAGCCAGGTGCGGCGCACCAAAGAGGAGGTGCGGCGCACAAAGGTGCGGCGCACCAGCCAGGTGCGGCGCACCAAGCCAGGTGCGGCGCACCAAAGAGGAGGTGCGGCGCACCAAGCCAGGTGCGGCGCACCAAAGAAGGAGGTGCGGCGCACCAAAGAAGGTGCGGCGCACCAAAGAGGAGGTGCGGCGCACCAAGCCAGGTGCGGCGCACCAAGCCAGGTGCGGCGCACAAGCCAGGTGCGGCGCACCAAGCCAGGTGCGGCGCACCAAGCCAGGTGCGGCGCACCAAGCCCAGGTGCGGCGCACCAAGAGGTGCGGCGCACCACCAGGTGCGGCGCACCAAGCCAGGTGCGGCGCACCAAAGAGGAGGTGCGGCGCACCAAAGAGGAGGTGCGGCGCACCAAGCCAGGTGCGGCGCACCAAAGAGGAGGTGCGGCGCACCAAAGAAGGAGGTGCGGCGCACCAAAGAGAGGTGCGGCGCACCAAGCCAGGTGCGGCGCACCAAGCCAGGTGCGGCGCACCATTGAGGAGGTGCGGCGCACCAAGCCAGGTGCGGCGCACCAAAGAGGAGGTGCGGCGCACAAAATGATCAGGGAACCCAGTCCAGGTTTTGGTGCGGCGCACCAAGGAGGAGGTGCGGCGCACCTACCAGGTGCGGCGCACCATTGAGAGGTGCGGCGCACCAAGCCAGGTGCGGCGCACCAAAGAGGAGGTGCGGCGCACCAAATTGAGGAGGTGCGGCGCACCAAGCCAGGTGCGGCGCACCAAAGAGGAGGTGCGGCGCACAAAGACAGGTGGCGCACAGAGGAAAGGTGCGGCGCACCATTGAGGAGGTGCGGCGCACCAAGCCAGGTGCGGCGCACCAAAGAGGAGGTGCGGCGCACCAAGCCAGGTGCGGCGCACCAAAGAGGAGGTGCGGCGCACCAAGCCAGGTGCGGCGCACCAAGCCAGGTGCGGCGCACCAAGCCAGGTGCGGCGCACCAAGCCCAGGTGCGGCGCACCAAGAGGTGCGGCGCACCAGCCAGGTGCGGCGCACCAAGCCAGGTGCGGCGCACCATTGAGGAGGTGCGGCGCACCAAGCCAGGTGCGGCGCACCAAAGAGGAGGTGCGGCGCACAAAATGATCAGGGAACCCAGTCCAGGTTTTGGTGCGGCGCACCAAGGAGGAGGTGCGGCGCACCAAGCAGGTGCGGCGCACCAAGCCAGGTGCGGCGCACCAAAGAAGGAGGTGCGGCGCACAAAGAGGAGGTGCGGCGCACCATTGAGGAGGTGCGGCGCACCAAGCCAGGTGCGGCGCACCAAAGAGGAGGTGCGGCGCACCAAGCCAGGTGCGGCGCACCAAGCCAGGTGCGGCGCACCAAAGAAGGAGGTGCGGCGCACCAAAGAGGAGGTGCGGCGCACCATTGAGGAGGTGCGGCGCACCAAGCCAGGTGCGGCGCACCAAAGAGGAGGTGCGGCGCACCAAATTGAGGGAGGTGCGGCGCACCAAGCCAAGTGCGGCGCACCAAAGAGGAAGTGCGGCGCACAAAAGATGCGGCGCACCAGAGGGGAGGTGCGGCGCACCAAGCCAAGTGCGGCGCACCAAAGAGGAAGTGCGGCGCACAAAACGATCAGGGAAAGAGGAAAGGTGCGGCGCACCATTGAGGAGGTGCGGCGCACCAAGCCAGGTGCGGCGCACCAAAGAGGAGGTGCGGCGCAACAAAGAGGAGGTGCGGCGCACCAAGCCAGGTGCGGCGCACCAAAGAGGAGGTGCGGCGCACAAGCCAGGTGCGGCGCACCAAGCCAGGTGCGGCGCACCAAAGAGGAGGTGCGGCGCACCAAGCCAGGTGCGGCGCACCAAGAGGTGCGGCGCACCAAGAGGTGCGGCGCACCAAGCCAGGTGCGGCGCACCAAAGAGGAGGTGCGGCGCACCAAAGAGAGGTGCGGCGCACCAAGCCAGGTGCGGCGCACCAAGAGGTGCGGCGCACAACGATCAGGTGCGGCGCACCAAGCCAGGTGCGGCGCACCAAAGAGGAGGTGCGGCGCACCAAAAGATGCGGAACCCAGTCCAAAGGTGGTGCGGCGCACCAAAGAGGAGGTGCGGCGCTTACCAAAACTTCCTTTTGAGCTAGAACCCGAAATTAGGTCAAAGTGGACAAAATGCGAGAACTTCCACCTTTGATTTCTTCGATATGACGATAATGTGGTATAGATGGTGATGAATCTAGTGTTATAACCTTTTTAAACACTAAGTAGATGGTAGGGAGAAGAGAAGAATGATCTTGCTTTGTTCTTGAGAGAAAGAGAGAAAGAGATAGATAGATAGAAATGAGAATGAGAGGGGGAGAAAGGGATAAGGGGGGGAAATGGGTCATGGGTGGCTGGTGGGTCATGGACTACCCACGGGCCGACCCGCTTCCCTACACAAATCACAACACAAAAGCTACACATTTAAATATCAACTAACCCATATTATCGACCCAAACATTCCACATTGCCATTTAACTCTCAAAACGACCCAATTAATTCATTAACTCAAATTGTTAGTCAAATTATACATAAAGTCAACGGGTCAAAATTCACGGATGTTACAATTATTATGTGATTCCAAAGCAAATAACATATTTTAAACGGTGAAACCATGGTTGAATATCTAATTATATACCACTAATATGATAATCAAGTTCCATTTTTACAATAATAAAAATAAGGATATTAAATCAATAGGAAATCAATGAATGATATTTAGAGAGGAACAAAAAAAAATGGTTGATAACAAATTAATTTTTTTTTCTTCAAACATTCAGTCGTTATTCGGCATCGGAAAAACCTCGCCATATAATGGTGAAGCCTTGCACGCACTCTAGACAACGAGATGTTGACCATGAGCCATTACAAGTACTCAGATGGAAAAACCCGAAGGTTTTGCCATCCTTAAAGATCGAACTCAAGACCTTAGGTAAAACCGAGAGTGCATCTAACCAGTTTGGCTGACCTTCATTGGAATACCAAATTATTCTAATAACTAAAATACCAAATTACAATTAGGTAAAAGGTTACATTTCATTAAACTCAAGTAAGTCATACTGATAATAACTGAGGCTAATTACTAAAACCAAAATAATATATATAAGTATTTCTTAAATTTTATTGAAATCATGTTATCCATTAGTAAAATTGATTGACTTTTTTTACACCTAAACAATTGAAATTATGAAATATTATTTTATACGAGTACCTTTTTTTTAATAATTATAAACATCAGTTACTACTTGTAGACTCATATACTTTATCAGCATAGGTTATAATTAAAGCAGGTGAAACAGTGCAATTGGAGGCTTCTGACAATGTTGATTTATATTTAAATTAATTAAACAACTATGATAAAAAATTTATAAACTTGATAAAACACCGCAAAAAATCTGTTATTAAATATTTAAATCTATTATTACTATACAATTTAAATTTTTTTAACTGGATTACAAAAGATAAATTACATCAATCAGAAATTAAATAAATATGTATTACAATATACATTATCTTGACATCGCTTTACAAATTATAAATTCCTTCCAATATTACGATCAAATGATTATACAAAATTTTAACAAACATTTGTCTACATCGTTTATATCTGATTGTTTTTATGATGTCCTAGAAAAGCTTTATTCAAAAGACATAAGAAATTGCTAGAATTTCGATACTTCAAAGATCGACCGAAGTTGAAATACAAGCTGCCTCGTCAACTGTTACAATGAATTTATTGATTCACATAGAATGAAAATATAAAACCTTGATGTATTTTCATGATACTATTGTCTAGGGTAGATTATTTAACAAAATTTTGAATTAGGAAATTGATATCCAAACAAATAAAGAAGCTGATAACTGTTAGAAATATAACTTGTAGTAGTTGATTTGTTTCCTTTATGTACTTTGTACTTATATTGTTAAGTTGTAAATATGAAAGGGGGCATACTGTAAATTGTATAGAAGTATATTAACCCCCTCCATTACCAATATTGTAACCTTTTGACCCCATAATACAAACTAATCTTTCCCTTACACACACACTTTCTCTCTCTACTCTCTCACACCATAACCGCCATTAACACACACTAAAACACACACAAAAGCTCAAATTCACATCATTACATTTGGTATCAGAGCACAATCAGCATATCTGAACGATCCACAAGCTTATTTGAAGCTATTTTTGTGCTAAATTTTCTAAATTTTGAGTTTTTTTCCCTGAAACTACCATTTGCCGAAGCTATTTTTGTGCTAAATTTTCTAAATTTTGAGTTTTTTTCCCTGAAACTACCATTTGCCGAGATCACTGTTCAAGTGATTTCAGCAAATTCAGTGTGTTTTTCTTCGACATTTGTTCACCGATAACTTTGTTGTTAGTATATCTTCCTTCGTTATCAATTTCAGAGCTTAATTTCATCATTTGATCCGATTTCAATTGAGCTCGGCAAATGACATGTTCGTTTGGGTTTGAATTCTGGTTGAAATTAGTGGTTGATTTGATTTAGGATTTGTGCGCGATTAGTTTCCGAGTATTTTGATACAAATTTGAAGCTTTAATTCACAAAAATGAAGGAGAAATCGAAGATTTTATGTGAGCTTGGCGTTTGGGTGTTCGGCTGAACGAAGAAGACGACCTGAAACCGACTATTTTGTCTTTTAGTGAATTGCCGAGGTCGTTGGCTAGTGTTGATCCTATTTGTTCTATTTGCAGAGCTTATTGCTCGGCAAATAAGTGTTTCAACAAATCTTGGTCAAGTGTGAAGCTATTTGTTCTATTTGCAGAGCTTATTGCTCGGCAAATAAGTGTTTCAACAAATCTTGGTCAAGTGTGAAGCTATTTGTTCTATTTGCAGAGCTTATTGCTCGGCAAATACGTGTTTTGGGTTGATTTGACCAAGTACAAATCAATTTGTTCTGTTTGCAGAGATATAAGCTCGGCAAATACTTGATTTGGGTTACTTCGACTAAGTGACAATCCATTTGTGCTGTTTGCAGAGAATTTAGCTCGGCAAATACGTGTGTTGGCTGAAGTTGGTTAAGTGTTGATTCTGTTTACACTGTTTGCAGAGATATTATCTCAGCAAATACTTATTTCAACAAAATTCGACTAAGTGTTTTGTGATCAATTACTGATTGTACCATTTGCCGAAGAAACTGCTCGGCAAATAGTTGAAATTAGATTTGGCAAATCAACAATTTTCTAGAAAATTGATTCAAAACCATTTTTGATCAATAATCTTCTCGTGTGCAAAATTTAAAATTTTTCAAAAATATTTGGTCCATTTGCCGAGGACTGAGCTCGGCATCCAATATAATTAGACAAAAGTCAAAATTGTTTTCTAAGTAATTTGTTAATTGAACTTCATCGCTTCAAGGGAAGCATTGGCTCTTGGTTCTGAAGGGAGACCACCTATGTTGTTTAGAGGCTCCTATCCTCAATGGAAAAAAAGGTTCTTGAATTGGATTGACAGACAAAAGAATGGGAAACTTTTAAGGAAATCTTACAAGGATGGTCCAGAAATTCCTAAGAATCTGGTGAATGATGAACCTTTGCCAGAAGAAAGTTGGAATACTGATAAGAAAAATCGTGTTGAGGCTGATCAAATGTCCATTGCTTATCTTTACCAAGCACTTCCAGATGACATCTATTGCAATGTTGACTCATATGAAACTGGAAAAGATATTTGGCATGAAGTGGAAAAACAGATGGAAGGGTCTGATGTTTCAAACACCATAAGATTGTCAACTGTTCTTAATATGTATGAGACATTCAAGCAACAGAATGGTGAACCTCTGAATGAAGTATACATCAGATTTTGCAATGTTATCAATGAATTGAGAAAGAATGATGTCAAAAGAACCAATATGGAGTTGAACATCAAGTTTATCAAAAATCTTGAGGAGGAATGGCAAGTTTATGGCACTCAACTCAATCAGCAATCAGACGAACTCGGACTACTACAAGTACAAACTCATGCTTGCAAGACAAGAGGAAAGTGGAATTGCTCTTCTAGCTGAGGATGACAAATGGCTACATCTTTCTGATGAAGAGACAGATGAACTTGCATCAAATGTGTGCTTCATGACAAAGATCAAGAAGTCAAAGGAGTTAGATGATGTTGAAGAAGGTTTTTCAGAGGATGATCAGGTAATCACTATTTCCAAGTCAATGTTAGAATATTATGTGAATGAAAGTACAAAGGCAATGAAAAAAAGGGTGAGGTTGACTGAAGAAATTTCAAACATAAACAAAGTTTTGGAAGACAAAGAAAAAGAATTTCAAGCTAAATTTGATTTACTTCAAAAGGATTATGATAGTTTGAAAACTGAAAAAGCTGCAGTCACTTTTACTCCAAACTCCAAATTGCATCTTGAAAAACAAGAACTTGAAACCAAAGTTCTTGAGTTAAGCAAGACCGTGAGACAGTTACAAGTTGAGAAGACCAATGAGATGTTTAGAGCAAATGCTTTGGCTGAGGACATTGAGTCATTAAATGTGAAACTGAAAGAATCTACCCCTGATTTGAAGGAATTTGAAGACAAAATTTCTGACCTTAAATATGATTGTTGTATAAAAGATTCTCTTAAACAAAAACTTGATAAAGAAAATGATGAACTTAAAGCTGAAATCAAGTCTTATCAAGAAAAATTGTATAAGATTAATCGATCATATCAACAAATTTTTTTGAATAGGCCAAGAAATTCAAAAACTGAATTCACTTCAGGGTTGGGTTATGTCAATCCAAAACATTTGCTCCAAGCACAAGAAGAAATCCCATCGTTGTATAAGGAATCTTATTTGAGATGTGGGATGACTGACCAATTTGTTAGACCAAGTCATGGTGATTTTGAGGCTGATGATTTTCTAAAGAAGGGTGCAAATGTCTATTTTAACTATGAGTTAATGGATGAGACATATGATTTTTTAAGTCACCCTGTGCATCAAAGCAACAAAGATAATCATGAGGTTATAATACCTGAAATTCTTGAGTGTTTTACTGAAAAACCTTTGGAACAAGCTAGTTCAATTTCAAAACCTGCTATTGAAAGACCTTATGTTCCACAAAGTGTTTTGGAAAAGGTAATTGAGGATTTAAAAAAGTCTCTTGATGAGAAACAAGCACTCATAGATAGTTTAAAGGCTCAAAATCACTGTGTCATTGACCAACCCAAGTTTGAATCCAAAGTCTGTGAACAACCTGGTTGTTCTATTTGTGAAGTTGTGAAAACTTCAACTCAAACTGGCTATTCTATTTGTGAAATTGTGAATGCATCTGTGCAAACTAAGTGTCAAGTTGTGCATGTTTCTTTTCAAACTGATAGTGAGCTAGATGATGTCAATGATGTTAATGACTATTTCTTTCTTGCTTCTGAGACTGAGTCCTTTACCAATTTTTCTGAGGGAACACAAACTTACTTGAATGAAATTGATGCTTTCAAACAAAAGTTTGAAAAAGAACAAAAGTTGAATGTGCTAAAGGAACTTAATAAACTTAAAATGGAATTCGAATTTCAGAAAAATGCACTTCAATCTTTAAAAGATAAATACAAAGCATCAAATTCACTCAAGGGAAGTCATTGTCCTTTTAAGATAAGTGAAGTAAGTGTGAAGTTGGAAACAGATGATATGTCAACTTATTTGGAAGGAAATTATGATTTTGCTCCTGAATTTGAAAAACATTTTGTTCAAAAGGAGGATAAACATGATTTTTATCTAAAGAAGATTCCAAAGTCACACTCTTCACAAACTTCCTGTAGATGCAGATTTGTGTGACAGTAGCAACGTAGATTTGATTAACGTTTTTGTTCTTATCAATATCTGTGTAATCGTTTAAATAATAAGTCATTAGGACTTACGTTTGTATTTAATGATTACGTTTGAACTTTAAGATATGATCATGTTATGTTTGTGTGTTATATAATTGTTTTGCAGGTACAAGAATGTAGAGCCAAGGTTTATAAGTGTCATAGAATACTTAAACGATGGCTGAACGTTATGTAAATGCAAAATAAAGGATCCAAGAGGACGCACCTCGTGCTGACGTCATCAGCACGTTATAATGTCTTCGTGCTGACGTCAGCGCGAGGGCAGGAGCATTTTGATGGATCGGGCTCGATTCACTTCGTGTGAAGCCCAAGCCCACACGAACACAAACCCTAGTAGTATAAATACATGTAATTTTAAGCGTTTCAAAACTAATTAAGGACTTAGAAGTCGAATTGTTGCTCGTGTGATCTCCAACACGAACTAGCACTTCGTGTGTGACCTTAGGTTGGTTAATTACTGATTAATCGACGAAAGGCAGTAGCAATCTAGTTATCTAAAGAGGATTCCGCACTCTTGACATAACGAATCACGTCTTATTTACGATCCATTCAACGGTAGGGACTTACAAGTGGTATCAGAGCCCTAAGGTTGATTACCAGAAGGTGTAAGATCGTTTGATTTGCTATTGATTAAAAAAACAATTCGAATTTCAAGTTTTTTTGAATTCGTTATCGTCTTCGCGCGACCTCGTGCTTACGTCAGCACGAGGTGATCTTCGTGCTCAGATACGTGACAAGTATCCTTTGTGTGGATTACTTCGTGTCACGTGCTTTTCGTGTGACTTCGTGCCACGTATACACGAACTCAGCTTCTTCGTGCGACTTACTTCGTTCCACGTCTGCACGAATTGAATTGCTACAGTAACTCATTTATGTTTTACGATTCAAAATGACTACTATACCTGCTGCCGGAAACTCTCCTAATGCTACACTTATCAATCAACTTATCATGCACGATCATGAGGTTGGTTGTGGAAACACACCTCCAAAGCTTTTCCGTATGGAGAATTATTGGATGTGGAAAAGACGATTTGAAGATTATGTTCGTCTGAATGATATTGATATGTGGGTGGTGATAACTCAAGGTTTTGATTGGCCGACTTATGAGAAAAATGGCGTAATTGGTAGATATACTTATACTGATATGCCAGACGATGAAAAGAAGAAATACGTGGTGGAAGGAAAGGCTCTTTCAACTCTTACTATGGCCTTACCACAAGAAAGTGTACATTTGTTCAAAAAGTACACTACTTCAAAGGATTTGTGGGATGCTCTAGGAAAGTACTGTGAGGGAGATGC